>JANJGN010000015.1:74264848-74957586 GCA_026770705.1 Isurus oxyrinchus | reverse complement strand
TCACTGATTTTTCTCCAGAAATCTCACTATTTTATCTCCTGAACTCTCGCTGTTTTATCTCCTGAACTCTCACTGTTTTATCTCACAAACTCTCACTGATGTTTCACCAAAATTCTTGGTTATTTTTCTCCAGAATTTTTGCTATTTTAACTTCCAAACTCTGGCTGGTTTATCACCTGAACTCTCACTGTTCCTGAACTTTCACTGCTTTACCCGTGAACTCTCGCTCATTTATCCATTCAGCTCTCACTTTTTTGTCCTCTGAACTCTCACTTTTTTATCCCCTGAATTCTCGGGTTTATCTCCTGAACTCTTGCCGATTTTTCTCCAGAACCCTCGCTGTTTTATCTCTCAAACTCTCGCTCTTTTAGCCCCTCAACTCTCGCTGATTATTCTCCAGAACACTCGCTATTTTATCTCCCAACGTCTTGCTGTTTTATCCCCAATTCTCGCTGTCTTATCCCCTGAACTCTGGCTGATTTTTCTCCAGAACCCTCGCTGTTTTATCTCCCAAACTCTAACTGTTTTATCCCCTGAACACTCATTGTTTTATCGTCCGAGCTTTTGCTGCTTTACCCTTGAACTCTCGCTGTATTATACACTGAACTCTCACTGTTTTATCCGCTGATTTCTCGCTGTTTTATCCGCTAAACTCTGCCTGATTTTTCTCCAGGGCCCTAGCTGTTTTATCTCCCAAGCTCTCGCTGTTTTATCCTCTGAACTCGCACAGTTTTATCTCCCAATGTATCGCTTTTTTATCCTTTGAACTCCTGCTGAACTTTCTCCAGAACCCTCGATGTTTTATCTCTCGAATTCGCACTGTTTTATCTCCTGAACTCTCAATCTTTTATCTTCAAAGCTCTCCCTGATTTTCCTCCAGAAATCTCATTATTTTATCTCCTGAACTCTCGCTGTTTTATCTCCAGAATTCTTGCTGATTTTCCTCCTGACCTTTTGCTGTTTTATCTCCTGAATTCGAGCTGTTTTATCTCCTGAACGCTTGTTTTATCTCCTGAACTCCTGCTGTTTTAACTCCCGAATTCTCACTTTTTATCTCCTGAACTCTCGCTGTTTTATCTCGAAAATTCTCGTTGTTTTTTCTCCAGAACCCTCGCTGTTTGATCTTTCAAACACTCACTGCTTTATCTCCTGAATTCTCACTGTTTTATCTCCTGAACTCTCACTCTTTTATCTCCCAAGCATTCGCTGATTTTTCTCCAGAACTCTCATTATTCTATCTCCTGAACTGTCGCTCTTTTATCTCTCAAACTCCCGCTGTTTTATGTCCTGAACCCTCGCTGTTGTATCCCCTGAACTCTGGCTGATATTTCTCCAAAGCCATCGCTGTTTAATCTCCCAAATTCTGGCTGTTTTATCTCCTGAACTCTCGCTGTTTTTTCCCCTGGACTCTCGCTGTTTTATACCCTGAACTCTTGCTGATTTTCCTCCAGAAGCCTCGGTATTCTATCTCCCAAACTCTCACTGTTTTATCACCTGAATTCTCGATGTGTTATCCCCTGAATTTTCATTGCTTTCTCCTCTGCACTCTCGCTGATTTTTGTCCAGAACCCTCGCAGTTTTATGTCCAAAACTCTCGCTGTTTTATCCCCTGAACTCTCGCTGATTATTCTCCAGAACACTCGCTATTTTATCACCCAACGTCTCGCTGTTTTATCCCCAATTCTCGCTGTCTTATCCCCTAAACTCTGACTGATATTTCTCCAGAACCCTCGCTGTTTTAGCTCCCAAACTCTAACTGTTTTATCCCCTGAACACTCATTGTTTTATTGTCCGAGCTTTTGCTGCTTTACCCCTGAACTCTCGCTGTATTATACACTGAACTCTCACTGTTTTATCCGCTGATTTCTCACTGTTTTATCCGCTAAACTCTGCCTGTTTTTTCTCCAGGGCCTAGCTGTTTTATCTCCCAAGCTCTCGCTGTTTTATCCTCTGAACTCGCACAGTTTTATCTCCCAAGGTCTCGCTTTTTTATCCTTTGAACTCCTGCTGATCTACCTCCACAACTCTCGATGTTTTAACTCTCGAATTCGCATTGTTGTATCTCCTGAACTCTCACTCTTTTATCTCCAAAGCTCTCGCTGATTTTTCTCCAGAAATCTCACTATTTTATCTCGTGAACTCTCGCTGTTTTATCTCCTGAACTCTCGCTGTTTTATCTCCAGAATTCTTGCTGATTTTTCTTCTGACCTCTAGCTCTTTTATCTCCTGAATTCTAGCTGTTTTATCTCCTGAACGCTTGTTTTATCTCCTGAACTCCTGCTGTTTTAACTCCCAAATTCTCATTTTATCTCTTGAACTCTCGCTGTTTTATCTTGAAAACTCTCACTGTTTTTTTCTCCAGAACCCTCGCTGTTTGATCTTCCAAACTCTCACTGTTTTATCACCTGAATTCTCACTGTTTTATCTCCTGAACTCTCACTCTTTTATCTCCCAAGCACTGGCTGATTTTTCTCCAGAACTCTCATTATTCTATCTCCTGAACTGTCGCTCTTTTAACTCTCAAAATCCCGCTGTTTTATGTCCTGAACCCTCGCTGTTGTATCCCCTGAATTCTCGCTGTATTATCCGCTGAATTCTCGCAGTTTTTTCCCGGGAATTCTCGCCACTTTTTCTCCAGAATTCTTGCTGAGTTTTCTCCTGCACTCTTGCTGTTTTACCCTCGGAACTCTTGCTGATTTTTCTCAAGAACCCTCGCTGTTTTATCTCACCAACTCTCGCTGCTTTATTCCCTGAACTCTCGCTGCTTTTTCTCCAGAGCCCTCGCTACTTTACCTCCCAAACTCTCACTGTTTTATGCCAAAAACTCGCCTTGTTTTATATTCCGAGCTTTTGCTGCTTTACCCCTGAACTCTAGCTCTTTTATCCCCTGAGCTCTCACTGTTTTATCCCCTGAACTCTCGCCGTTTTATACCCTGAAAACTTGCTGATTTTCCTCCAGAAACCTCGGTATTCTCTCTCCCAAACTCTCACTGTTTTATCCCCTGAATTCTCGATGCTTTATCCCCTGAATTTTCACTGCTTTCTCCTCTGCACTCTCGCTGATTTTTCTCCAGAACCCTCACAGTTTTACGTCCAAAACACTCGCTGTTTTATCCCCTGAACTCTCGCTGTTTTATCCCCTGAATTCTCGCTGTTATATCCCCTGAACTCTGGCTGATTTTTCTTCAAAACCCTCGCTGTTTAATCTCCCAAAATCTCGCTGCTTTATCTCCTGAACTCTCAATCTTTTATCTCCAAAGCTCTCACTGATTTTTCTCCAGAAATCTCACTATTTTATCTCCTGAACTCTCGCTGTTTTATCTCCTGAACTCTCACTGTTTTATCTCACAAACTCTCACTGATGTTTCACCAAAATTCTTGGTTATTTTTCTCCAGAATTTTTGCTATTTTAACTTCCAAACTCTGGCTGGTTTATCACCTGAACTCTCACTGTTCCTGAACTTTCACTGCTTTACCCGTGAACTCTCGCTCATTTATCCATTCAGCTCTCACTTTTTTGTCCTCTGAACTCTCACTTTTTTATCCCCTGAATTCTCGGGTTTATCTCCTGAACTCTTGCCGATTTTTCTCCAGAACCCTCGCTGTTTTATCTCTCAAACTCTCGCTCTTTTAGCCCCTCAACTCTCGCTGATTATTCTCCAGAACACTCGCTATTTTATCTCCCAACGTCTTGCTGTTTTATCCCCAATTCTCGCTGTCTTATCCCCTGAACTCTGGCTGATTTTTCTCCAGAACCCTCGCTGTTTTATCTCCCAAACTCTAACTGTTTTATCCCCTGAACACTCATTGTTTTATCGTCCGAGCTTTTGCTGCTTTACCCTTGAACTCTCGCTGTATTATACACTGAACTCTCACTGTTTTATCCGCTGATTTCTCGCTGTTTTATCCGCTAAACTCTGCCTGATTTTTCTCCAGGGCCCTAGCTGTTTTATCTCCCAAGCTCTCGCTGTTTTATCCTCTGAACTCGCACAGTTTTATCTCCCAATGTATCGCTTTTTTATCCTTTGAACTCCTGCTGAACTTTCTCCAGAACCCTCGATGTTTTATCTCTCGAATTCGCACTGTTTTATCTCCTGAACTCTCAATCTTTTATCTTCAAAGCTCTCCCTGATTTTCCTCCAGAAATCTCATTATTTTATCTCCTGAACTCTCGCTGTTTTATCTCCAGAATTCTTGCTGATTTTCCTCCTGACCTTTTGCTGTTTTATCTCCTGAATTCGAGCTGTTTTATCTCCTGAACGCTTGTTTTATCTCCTGAACTCCTGCTGTTTTAACTCCCGAATTCTCACTTTTTATCTCCTGAACTCTCGCTGTTTTATCTCGAAAATTCTCGCTGTTTTTTCTCCAGAACCCTCGCTGTTTGATCTTTCAAACACTCACTGCTTTATCTCCTGAATTCTCACTGTTTTATCTCCTGAACTCTCACTCTTTTATCTCCCAAGCATTCGCTGATTTTTCTCCAGAACTCTCATTATTCTATCTCCTGAACTGTCGCTCTTTTATCTCTCAAACTCCCGCTGTTTTATGTCCTGAACCCTCGCTGTTGTATCCCCTGAACTCTGGCTGATATTTCTCCAAAGCCATCGCTGTTTAATCTCCCAAATTCTGGCTGTTTTATCTCCTGAACTCTCGCTGTTTTTTCCCCTGGACTCTCGCTGTTTTATACCCTGAACTCTTGCTGATTTTCCTCCAGAAGCCTCGGTATTCTATCTCCCAAACTCTCACTGTTTTATCACCTGAATTCTCGATGTGTTATCCCCTGAATTTTCATTGCTTTCTCCTCTGCACTCTCGCTGATTTTTGTCCAGAACCCTCGCAGTTTTATGTCCAAAACTCTCGCTGTTTTATCCCCTGAACTCTCGCTGATTATTCTCCAGAACACTCGCTATTTTATCACCCAACGTCTCGCTGTTTTATCCCCAATTCTCGCTGTCTTATCCCCTAAACTCTGACTGATATTTCTCCAGAACCCTCGCTGTTTTTAGCTCCCAAACTCTAACTGTTTTATCCCCTGAACACTCATTGTTTTATTGTCCGAGCTTTTGCTGCTTTACCCCTGAACTCTCGCTGTATTATACACTGAACTCTCACTGTTTTATCCGCTGATTTCTCACTGTTTTATCCGCTAAACTCTGCCTGTTTTTTCTCCAGGGCCCTAGCTGTTTTATCTCCCAAGCTCTCGCTGTTTTATCCTCTGAACTCGCACAGTTTTATCTCCCAAGGTCTCGCTTTTTTATCCTTTGAACTCCTGCTGATCTACCTCCACAACTCTCGATGTTTTAACTCTCGAATTCGCATTGTTGTATCTCCTGAACTCTCACTCTTTTATCTCCAAAGCTCTCGCTGATTTTTCTCCAGAAATCTCACTATTTTATCTCGTGAACTCTCGCTGTTTTATCTCCTGAACTCTCGCTGTTTTATCTCCAGAATTCTTGCTGATTTTTCTTCTGACCTCTAGCTCTTTTATCTCCTGAATTCTAGCTGTTTTATCTCCTGAACGCTTGTTTTATCTCCTGAACTCCTGCTGTTTTAACTCCCAAATTCTCATTTTATCTCTTGAACTCTCGCTGTTTTATCTTGAAAACTCTCACTGTTTTTTTCTCCAGAACCCTCGCTGTTTGATCTTCCAAACTCTCACTGTTTTATCACCTGAATTCTCACTGTTTTATCTCCTGAACTCTCACTCTTTTATCTCCCAAGCACTGGCTGATTTTTCTCCAGAACTCTCATTATTCTATCTCCTGAACTGTCGCTCTTTTAACTCTCAAAATCCCGCTGTTTTATGTCCTGAACCCTCGCTGTTGTATCCCCTGAATTCTCGCTGTATTATCCGCTGAATTCTCGCAGTTTTTTCCCGGGAATTCTCGCCACTTTTTCTCCAGAATTCTTGCTGAGTTTTCTCCTGCACTCTTGCTGTTTTACCCTCGGAACTCTTGCTGATTTTTCTCAAGAACCCTCGCTGTTTTATCTCACCAACTCTCGCTGCTTTATTCCCTGAACTCTCGCTGCTTTTTCTCCAGAGCCCTCGCTACTTTACCTCCCAAACTCTCACTGTTTTATGCCAAAAACTCGCCTTGTTTTATATTCCGAGCTTTTGCTGCTTTACCCCTGAACTCTAGCTCTTTTATCCCCTGAGCTCTCACTGTTTTATCCCCTGAACTCTCGCCGTTTTATACCCTGAAAACTTGCTGATTTTCCTCCAGAAACCTCGGTATTCTCTCTCCCAAACTCTCACTGTTTTATCCCCTGAATTCTCGATGCTTTATCCCCTGAATTTTCACTGCTTTCTCCTCTGCACTCTCGCTGATTTTTCTCCAGAACCCTCACAGTTTTACGTCCAAAACACTCGCTGTTTTATCCCCTGAACTCTCGCTGTTTTATCCCCTGAATTCTCGCTGTTATATCCCCTGAACTCTGGCTGATTTTTCTTCAAAACCCTCGCTGTTTAATCTCCCAAAATCTCGCTGCTTTATCTCCTGAACTCTCAATCTTTTATCTCCAAAGCTCTCACTGATTTTTCTCCAGAAATCTCACTATTTTATCTCCTGAACTCTCGCTGTTTTATCTCCTGAACTCTCACTGTTTTATCTCACAAACTCTCACTGATGTTTCACCAAAATTCTTGGTTATTTTTCTCCAGAATTTTTGCTATTTTAACTTCCAAACTCTGGCTGGTTTATCACCTGAACTCTCACTGTTCCTGAACTTTCACTGCTTTACCCGTGAACTCTCGCTCATTTATCCATTCAGCTCTCACTTTTTTGTCCTCTGAACTCTCACTTTTTTATCCCCTGAATTCTCGGGTTTATCTCCTGAACTCTTGCCGATTTTTCTCCAGAACCCTCGCTGTTTTATCTCTCAAACTCTCGCTCTTTTAGCCCCTCAACTCTCGCTGATTATTCTCCAGAACACTCGCTATTTTATCTCCCAACGTCTTGCTGTTTTATCCCCAATTCTCGCTGTCTTATCCCCTGAACTCTGGCTGATTTTTCTCCAGAACCCTCGCTGTTTTATCTCCCAAACTCTAACTGTTTTATCCCCTGAACACTCATTGTTTTATCGTCCGAGCTTTTGCTGCTTTACCCTTGAACTCTCGCTGTATTATACACTGAACTCTCACTGTTTTATCCGCTGATTTCTCGCTGTTTTATCCGCTAAACTCTGCCTGATTTTTCTCCAGGGCCCTAGCTGTTTTATCTCCCAAGCTCTCGCTGTTTTATCCTCTGAACTCGCACAGTTTTATCTCCCAATGTATCGCTTTTTTATCCTTTGAACTCCTGCTGAACTTTCTCCAGAACCCTCGATGTTTTATCTCTCGAATTCGCACTGTTTTATCTCCTGAACTCTCAATCTTTTATCTTCAAAGCTCTCCCTGATTTTCCTCCAGAAATCTCATTATTTTATCTCCTGAACTCTCGCTGTTTTATCTCCAGAATTCTTGCTGATTTTCCTCCTGACCTTTTGCTGTTTTATCTCCTGAATTCGAGCTGTTTTATCTCCTGAACGCTTGTTTTATCTCCTGAACTCCTGCTGTTTTAACTCCCGAATTCTCACTTTTTATCTCCTGAACTCTCGCTGTTTTATCTCGAAAATTCTCGCTGTTTTTTCTCCAGAACCCTCGCTGTTTGATCTTTCAAACACTCACTGCTTTATCTCCTGAATTCTCACTGTTTTATCTCCTGAACTCTCACTCTTTTATCTCCCAAGCATTCGCTGATTTTTCTCCAGAACTCTCATTATTCTATCTCCTGAACTGTCGCTCTTTTATCTCTCAAACTCCCGCTGTTTTATGTCCTGAACCCTCGCTGTTGTATCCCCTGAACTCTGGCTGATATTTCTCCAAAGCCATCGCTGTTTAATCTCCCAAATTCTGGCTGTTTTATCTCCTGAACTCTCGCTGTTTTTTCCCCCGGACTCTCGCTGTTTTATACCCTGAACTCTTGCTGATTTTCCTCCAGGAGCTTCGGTATTCTATCTCCCAAACTCTCACTGTTTTATCACCTGAATTCTCGATGTGTTATCCCCTGAATTTTCATTGCTTTCTCCTCTGCACTCTCGCTGATTTTTGTCCAGAACCCTCGCAGTTTTATGTCCAAAACTCTCGCTGTTTTATCCCCTGAACTCTCGCTGATTATTCTCCAGAACACTCGCTATTTTATCACCCAACGTCTCGCTGTTTTATCCCCAATTCTCGCTGTCTTATCCCCTAAACTCTGACTGATATTTCTCCAGAACCCTCGCTGTTTTAGCTCCCAAACTCTAACTGTTTTATCCCCTGAACACTCATTGTTTTATTGTCCGAGCTTTTGCTGCTTTACCCCTGAACTCTCGCTGTATTATACACTGAACTCTCACTGTTTTATCCGCTGATTTCTCACTGTTTTATCCGCTAAACTCTGCCTGTTTTTTCTCCAGGGCCCTAGCTGTTTTATCTCCCAAGCTCTCGCTGTTTTATCCTCTGAACTCGCACAGTTTTATCTCCCAAGGTCTCGCTTTTTTATCCTTTGAACTCCTGCTGATCTACCTCCACAACTCTCGATGTTTTAACTCTCGAATTCGCATTGTTGTATCTCCTGAACTCTCACTCTTTTATCTCCAAAGCTCTCGCTGATTTTTCTCCAGAAATCTCACTATTTTATCTCGTGAACTCTCGCTGTTTTATCTCCTGAACTCTCGCTGTTTTATCTCCAGAATTCTTGCTGATTTTTCTTCTGACCTCTAGCTCTTTTATCTCCTGAATTCTAGCTGTTTTATCTCCTGAACGCTTGTTTTATCTCCTGAACTCCTGCTGTTTTAACTCCCAAATTTTCATTTTATCTCTTGAACTCTCGCTGTTTTATCTTGAAAACTCTCACTGTTTTTTTCTCCAGAACCCTCGCTGTTTGATCTTCCAAACTCTCACTGTTTTATCTCCTGAATTCTCACTGTTTTATCTCCTGAACTCTCACTCTTTTATCTCCCAAGCACTGGCTGATTTTTCTCCAGAACTCTCATTATTCTATCTCCTGAACTGTCGCTCTTTTAACTCTCAAAATCCCGCTGTTTTATGTCCTGAACCCTCGCTGTTGTATCCCCTGAATTCTCGCTGTATTATCCGCTGAATTCTCGCAGTTTTTTCCCGGGAATTCTCGCCACTTTTTCTCCAGAATTCTTGCTGAGTTTTCTCCTGCACTCTTGCTGTTTTACCCTCGGAACTCTTGCTGATTTTTCTCAAGAACCCTCGCTGTTTTATCTCACCAACTCTCGCTGCTTTATTCCCTGAACTCTCGCTGCTTTTTCTCCAGAGCCCTCGCTACTTTACCTCCCAAACTCTCACTGTTTTATGCCAAAAACTCGCCTTGTTTTATATTCCGAGCTTTTGCTGCTTTACCCCTGAACTCTAGCTCTTTTATCCCCTGAGCTCTCACTGTTTTATCCCCTGAACTCTCGCCGTTTTATACCCTGAAAACTTGCTGATTTTCCTCCAGAAACCTCGGTATTCTCTCTCCCAAACTCTCACTGTTTTATCCCCTGAATTCTCGATGCTTTATCCCCTGAATTTTCACTGCTTTCTCCTCTGCACTCTCGCTGATTTTTCTCCAGAACCCTCACAGTTTTACGTCCAAAACACTCGCTGTTTTATCCCCTGAACTCTCGCTGTTTTATCCCCTGAATTCTCGCTGTTATATCCCCTGAACTCTGGCTGATTTTTCTTCAAAACCCTCGCTGTTTAATCTCCCAAAATCTCGCTGCTTTATCTCCTGAACTCTCAATCTTTTATCTCCAAAGCTCTCACTGATTTTTCTCCAGAAATCTCACTATTTTATCTCCTGAACTCTCGCTGTTTTATCTCCTGAACTCTCACTGTTTTATCTCACAAACTCTCACTGATGTTTCACCAAAATTCTTGGTTATTTTTCTCCAGAATTTTTGCTATTTTAACTTCCAAACTCTGGCTGGTTTATCACCTGAACTCTCACTGTTCCTGAACTTTCACTGCTTTACCCGTGAACTCTCGCTCATTTATCCATTCAGCTCTCACTTTTTTGTCCTCTGAACTCTCACTTTTTTATCCCCTGAATTCTCGGGTTTATCTCCTGAACTCTTGCCGATTTTTCTCCAGAACCCTCGCTGTTTTATCTCCCAAACTCTCGCTCTTTTAGCCCCTCAACTCTCGCTGATTATTCTCCAGAACACTCGCTATTTTATCTCCCAACGTCTTGCTGTTTTATCCCCAATTCTCGCTGTCTTATCCCCTGAACTCTGGCTGATTTTTCTCCAGCACCCTCGCTGTTTTATCTCCCAAACTCTAACTGTTTTATCCCCTGAACACTCATTGTTTTATCGTCCGAGCTTTTGCTGCTTTACCCTTGAACTCTCGCTGTATTATACACTGAACTCTCACTGTTTTATCCGCTGATTTCTCGCTGTTTTATCCGCTAAACTCTGCCTGATTTTTCTCCAGGGCCCTAGCTGTTTTATCTCCCAAGCTCTCGCTGTTTTATCCTCTGAACTCGCACAGTTTTATCTCCCAATGTATCGCTTTTTTATCCTTTGAACTCCTGCTGAACTTTCTCCAGAACCCTCGATGTGTTATCTCTCGAATTCGCACTGTTTTATCTCCTGAACTCTCAATCTTTTATCTTCAAAGCTCTCCCTGATTTTCCTCCAGAAATCTCATTATTTTATCTCCTGAACTCTCGCTGTTTTATCTCCAGAATTCTTGCTGATTTTCCTCCTGACCTTTTGCTGTTTTATCTCCTGAATTCGAGCTGTTTTATCTCCTGAACGCTTGTTTTATCTCCTGAACTCCTGCTGTTTTAACTCCCGAATTCTCACTTTTTATCTCCTGAACTCTCGCTGTTTTATCTCGAAAATTCTCGCTGTTTTTTCTCCAGAACCCTCGCTGTTTGATCTTTCAAACACTCACTGCTTTATCTCCTGAATTCTCACTGTTTTATCTCCTGAAATCTCACTCTTTTATCTCCCAAGCATTCGCTGATTTTTCTCCAGAACTCTCATTATTCTATCTCCTGAACTGTCGCTCTTTTATCTCTCAAACTCCCGCTGTTTTATGTCCTGAACCCTCGCTGTTGTATCCCCTGAACTCTGGCTGATATTTCTCCAAAGCCATCGCTGTTTAATCTCCCAAATTCTGGCTGTTTTATCTCCTGAACTCTCGCTGTTTTTTCCCCTGGACTCTCGCTGTTTTATACCCTGAAATCTTGCTGATTTTCCTCCAGAAGCCTCGGTATTCTATCTCCCAAACTCTCACTGTTTTATCACCTGAATTCTCGATGTGTTATCCCCTGAATTTTCATTGCTTTCTCCTCTGCACTCTCGCTGATTTTTGTCCAGAACCCTCGCAGTTTTATGTCCAAAACTCTCGCTGTTTTATCCCCTGAACTCTCGCTGATTATTCTCCAGAACACTCGTTATTTTATCTCCCAACGTCTCGCTGTTTTATCCCCAATTCTCGCTCTCTTATCCCCTAAACTCTGACTGATTTTTCTCCAGAACCCTCGCTGTTTCAGCTCCCAAACTCTAACTGTTTTATCCCCTGAACACTCATTGTTTTATTGTCCGAGCTTTTGCTGCTTTACCCCTGAACTCTCGCTGTATTATACACTGAACTCTCACTGTTTTATCCGCTGATTTCTCACTGTTTTATCCGCTAAACTCTGCCTGTTTTTTCTCCAGGGCCCTAGCTGTTTTATCTCCCAAGCTCTCGCTGTTTTATCCTCTGAACTCGCACAGTTTTATCTCCTAAGGTCTCGCTTTTTTATCCTTTGAACTCCTGCTGATCTACCTCCAGAACTCTCGATGTTTTAACTCTCGAATTCGCATTGTTGTATCTCCTGAACTCTCACTCTTTTATCTCCAAAGCTCTCGGTGATTTTTCTCCAGAAATCTCACTATTTTATCTCCTGAACTCTCGCTGTTTTATCTCCTGAACTCTCGCTGTTTTATCTCCTGAATTCTCGCTGTTTTATCTCCAGAATTCTTGCTGATTTTTCTTCTGACCTCTAGCTCTTTTATCTCCTGAATTCTAGCTGTTTTATCTCCTGAACGCTTGTTTTATCTCCTGAACTCCTGCTGTTTTAACTCCCAAATTCTCATTTTTATCTCTTGAACTCTCGCTGTTTTATCTTGAAAACTCTCACTGTTTTTTTCTCCAGAACCCTCGCTGTTTGATTTTCCAAACTCTCACTGTTTTATCTCCTGAATTCTCACTGTTTTATCTCCTGAACTCTCACTCTTTTATCTCCCAAGCACTGGCTGATTTTTCTCCAGAACTCTCATTATTCTATCTCCTGAACTGTCGCTCTTTTAACTCTCAAAATCCCGCTGTTTTTTGTCCTGAACCCTCGCTGTTGTATCCCCTGAATTCTCGCTGTATTATCCGCTGAATTCTCGCAGTTTTTTCCCGGGAATTCTCGCCACTTTTTCTCCAGAATTCTTGCTGAGTTTTCTCCTGCACTCTTGCTGTTTTACCCTTGGAACTCTTGCTGATTTTTCTCAAGAACCCTCGCTGTTTTATCTCACCAACTCTCGCTGCTTTATTCCCTGAACTCTCGCTGCTTTTTCTCCAGAGCCCTCGCTACTTTACCTCCCAAACTCTCACTGTTTTATGCCAAAAACTCGCCTTGTTTTATATTCCAAGCTTTTGCTGCTTTACCCCTGAACTCTAGCTCTTTTATCCCCTGAGCTCTCACTGTTTTATCCCCTGAACTCTCGCCGTTTTATACCCTGAAAACTTGCTGATTTTCCTCCAGAAACCTCGGTATTCTCTCTCCCAAACTCTCACTGTTTTATCCCCTGAATTCTCGATGCTTTATCCCCTGAATTTTCACTGCTTTCTCCTCTGCACTCTCGCTGATTTTTCTCCAGAACCCTAACAGTTTTATGTCCAAAACACTCGCTGTTTTATCCCCTGAACTCTCACTGTTTTATCTCCTGAATTCTCACTGTTTTATCTCCTGAACTCTCACTCTTTTATCTCACAAGAACTCGCTGCTTTTTCTCCACAACCCTCATTATTCTACCTCCTGAACTGTCGCTCTTTTATCTCTCAAACTCCCGCTGTTTTATGTCCTGAACCCTCGCTGTTGTATCCACTGAATTCTCGCTGTTTTATCCGCTGATTTCTCGATGTTTTATCCCCTGAACTCTCGCCACTTTTTCTGCAGAATTCTTGCTGAGTTTTCTCCTGAGCTTTTGCTGTTTTACCCTCTGAACTCCTGCTGATTTTTCTCCAGAACCCTCGCTGTTTTATCTCACAAACTCTCGCTGCTGCTTTATTCCCTGAACTCTCGCTGCTTTTTCTCCAGAACCCTCACTGTTTTATCTCCCAAACTCTGTTTTATCCCCTGAACACTCAGTGTTTTATCATCCGAGCTTTTGCTGCTTTACCCCTGAACTCTCGCTGTATTATACACTGAACTCTCACTGTTTTATCCGCTGATTTCTCGCTGTTTTATCCGCTAAACTCTGCCTGATTTTTCTCCAGGGCCCTAGCTGTTTTATCTCCCAAGCTCTCGCTGTTTTATCCTCTGAACTCGCACAGTTTTATCTCCCAAGGTCTCGCTTTTTTATCCTTTGAAATCCTGCTGATCTTTCTCCAGAACTCTCGATGTTTTATCTCTCGAATTCGCACTGCTTTATATCCTGAACTCTCAATCTTTTATCTCCAAAGCTCTCACTGATTTTTCTCCAGAAATCTCACTATTTTATCTCCCGAACTGCTGCTGTTTTAACTCCTGAATTCTCACTTTTTATCTCCTGAACTCTCGCTGTTTTATCTCGAAAACTCTCGCTGTTTTTTTCTCCAGAACCCTCGCTGTTTGATCTTCCTAACTCTCACTGTGTTATCTCCTGAATTCTCACTGTTTTATCTCCTGAACTCTCACTCTTTTATCTCCCAAGCACTCGCTGATTTTTCTCCAGAACTCTCATTATTCTATCTCCTGAACTGTCACTCTTTTAACTCTCAAAATCCCGCTGTTTTATGTCCTGAACCCTCGCTGTTGTATCCCCTGAATTCTAGCTGTATTATCCGCTGAATTCTCGCTGTTTTATCCACAGAACTCTCGCCACTTTTTCTCCCAAACTCTCACTGTTTTATGCCAAAAACTCGCCTTGTTTTATATTCCGAGCTTTTGCTGCTTTACCCCTGAACTCTAGCTCTTTTATCCCCTGAGCTCTCGTTGTTTTATCCCCTGAACTCTCGCTGTTTTATACCCTTTTAGCCCCTCAACTCTCGCTGATTATTCTCCAGAACACTCGCTATTTTATCTCCCAACGTCTCGCTGTCTTATCCCCAATTCTCGCTGTCTTATCCCTTGAACTCTGGCTGATTTTTCTCCAGAACCCTCGCTGTTTTATCTCCCAAACTCTGTTTTATCCCCTGAACACTCATTGTTTTATCGTCCGAGCTTTTGCTGCTTTACCCCTGAACTCTCGCTGTATTATACAGTGAACTCTCACTGTTTTATCCCCTGAACTCTCGCCACTTTTTCTCCAGAATTCTTGCTGAGTTTTCTCCTGAGCTCTTGCTGTTTTACCTTCTGAACTCTTGCTGATTTTTCTCCAGAAACCTCGCTGTCTTATCTCACAAACTCTCGCTGCTTTATTCCCTGCACTCACACTGCTTTTTCTCCAGAGACCTCGCTACTTTACCTCCCAAACTCTCACTGTTTTATCGCAAAAACTCGCCTTGTTTTATATTCCGAGCTTTTGCTGCTTTACCCCAGAACTATTTTATTCCCTGAGCTCTCACTGTTTTATCCCCTGAACTCTCGCTATTTTATACCCTGAACTCGTGCTGATTTTCCTCCAAAATCCTCGGTATTCTATCTCCCAAACTCTCACTGTTTTATCCCCTGAATTCTCTCTACGTTATCCCCTGAATTTTCATTGCTTTCTCCTATGCACCCTCGCTGATTTTTGTACAGAACCATCGCAGTTTTATGTCCAAAACTCTCGCTGTTTTATCCCCTGAACTCTCGCTGATTATTCTCCAGAACACTCGCTATTTTATCTCCCAACGTCTCGCTGTTTTATCCCCAATTCTCGCTGTCTTATCCCCTGAACTCTGGCTGATTTTTCTCCAGAACCCTCGCTGTTTTATCTCCCAAACTGTAACTGTTTTATCCCCTGAACACTCTTTGTTTTATTGTCCAAGCTTTTGCTGCTTTACCCCTGAAATCTCGCTGTATTATACACTGAACTCTCAATGTTTTATCCGCTGATTTCTCGCTGTTTTATCAGCTATACTCTGCCTGTTTTTTCTCCAGTGCCCTAGCTGTTTTATCTCCCAAGATCTCGCTGTTTTATCCTCTGAAATTGCACAGTTTTATCTCCCAAGGTCTCGCTTTTTTATCCTTTGAACTCCTGCTGATCTTTCTCCAGAACTCTCGATGTTTTCTCTCTCGAATTCGCACTGTTTTATCTCCTGAACTCTCGCTGTTTTATCTCCAGAATTCTTGCTGATTTCTCTCCTGAACTTTTGCTGTTTTATCTCATGAATTCTAGCTGTTTTATCTCCTGAACGCTTGTTTTATGTCCTGAACTCCTGCTGTTTAAACTCCTGAATTCTCACTTTTTATCTCCTGAACTCGCGCTGTTTTATCTCGAAAACTCTCGCTGTTTTTTCTCCAGAATCCTCCTGTTTGATCTTCCAATCTCTCAGTTTTATCTCCTGAATTCTCACTGCTTTATCTCCTGAACACTTGCCGATTTTTCTCCAGAACCCTCGCTGTTTTATCTCCCAAACTGTCGCTCGTTTATCCCCTCAAATCTCGCAGATTATTCTCCTGAACGCTCGCTATTTTATCTCCCAACGTCTCGCGGTTTTATCCCCAATACTCGCTGTCTTGTCCCGTGAACTCTGGCTGATTTTTCTCCAGAACCCTCACTGTTTTATCTCCCAAACTCTAACTGTTTTATCCCCTGAACACTCATTGTTTTATCGTCCGAGCTTTTGCTGCTTTACCCCTGAACTCTCGCTGTATTATACACTGAACTCTCACTGTTTTATCCCTTGAACTCTCGCCACTTTTTCTCCAGAATTCTTGCTGAGTTTTCTCCTGAGCTCTTGCTGTTTCACCTTCTGAACTCTTGCTGATTTTTCTCCTGACCTCTTGCTGTTTTATCTCCTGAATTCTAGCTGTTTTATCTCCTGAACGCTTGTTTTATCTCCTGAACTCCTGCTGTTTTAACTCCCGAATTCTCACTTTTTATCTACTGAACTCTCGCTGTTTTATCTCGGAAAGGCTCGCTGTTTTTTCTCCAGAACCCTCGCTGTTTGATCTTCCAAACTCTCACTGTTTTATGTCCTGAATTCTCACTGTTTTATCTCCTGAACTCTCACTCTTTTATCTCCCAAGCACTCGCTGATTTTTCTCCAGAACTCTCATTATTCTATCTCCTGAACTGTCGCTCTTTTATCTCTCAAACTCCCGCTGTTTTATGTCCTGAACCCTCGCTGTTGTATCCCCTGAATTCTCGCTGTTTTATCCGCTGATTTCTCGTTGTTTTATCACCTGAACTCTCGCCATTTTTTCTACAGAATCTTGCTGAGTTTTCTCCTGAGCTCTTGCTGTTTTACCCTTTGAACTCTTGCTGATTTTTCTCCAGAACCCTCGCTGTTTTATCTCACAAACTCTCGCTGCTTTATTCCCTGAACTCTCGCTGCTTTTTCTCCAGAGCCCTCGCTACTTTACCTCCCAAACTCTCACAGTTTTATCCCAAAAACTCGCCTTGTTTTATATTCCGAGCTTTCGCTGCTTTACCCCTGAACTCTTGCTGTTTTATCCCGTGAGCTCTCGCTGTTTTATCCCCTGAACTCTTGCTGTTTTATACCCTGAACTCTTGCTGATTTTCCTCCAGAAACCTCGGTATTCTCTCTCCCAAACTCTCACTGTTTTATCTTCTGAATTCGCGATGCTTTGTCCCCTGAATTTTCACTGCTTTCTCCTCTGCACTCTCGCTGATTTTTCTCCAGAACCCTCACAGTTTTATGTCCAAAACTCTCGCTGTTTTATCCCCTGAACTCTCGGTGTTTTATCCCCTGAATTCTCGCTGTTGTATCCCCTGAACTCTGGCTGATTTTTCTCCAAAACCCCCGCTGTTTAATCTCTCAAATTCTGGCTGTTTTATCTCCTGAACTCTCGCTGTTTATTTTTCGCCTGAACTCTGGCTGATTTTTCTCCAAAACCCTCGCTGTTTAATCTCCAAAACTCTCGCTGTTTTATCCCCTGAACTCTCATTGTTTTATCTTCTGAGCTTTTGCTGCTTTACCCCTGAATTCTCGTTGTTTTATCCCCTGAAATCTGGCTGATTTTTCTCCAGAACCCTCGATGTTTTATCTCCCAAGCTCTCGCTGTTTAATCCTCTGAACTCTCGCTGATTTTCTCCAGAACCCTTTTTGTTTTATCTCACAAACTCTCACTGTTTTATCCCCTGAACTCTCACTGTTTTATCTCAGTAACTCTCACTGATGTTTCACCAAAATTCTTGGTCATTTTTCTCCAGAATTCTTGCTATTTTAACTTCCAAACTCTGGCTGGTTTTTCACCTGAACTCTCACTGTTCCTGAATTTTCACTGCTTTACCCGTGAACTCTCGCTCTTTTATCCACTCAGCTCTCACTTTTGTGTCCTCTGAACTCTCATTGTTTTCTCCCCTGAATTCTCGGTTTTAGCTCCTGAACTCTTGCCGATTTTTCCCTAGAACCCTCACTGTTTTATCTCCCAAACTCTCGCTCTTTTATCCCCTGAATTCTCGCTGATTATTCTCCAGAACACTCGCTATTTTATCTCCCAACGTCTCGCTGTTTTATCCCCAATTCTCGCTGTCTTATCCCCTGAACTCTGGCTGATTTTTCTCCAGAACCCTCGCTGTTTTATCTCCCAAACTCTAACTGTTTTATCCCCTGAACACTCATTGTTTTATCGTCCGAGCTTTTGCTCCTTTACCCCTGAACTCTCGCTGTATTATACACTGAACTCTCACTGTTTTATCCCCTGAACTCTCGCCACTTTTTCTCCAGAATTCTTGCTGAGTTTTCTCCTGAGCTCTTGATGTTTTACCGTCTGAACTCTTGCTGATTTTTCTCCAGAACCCTCGCTGTTTTATCTCACAAACTCTCGCTCCTTTATTCCCTGAACTCTCGCTGCTTTTTCTCCAGAGCCCTCGCTACTTTACCTCCCAAACTCTCACTGTTTTATCCCAAAAACTCGCCTTGTTTTATATTTCGAGCTTTCGCTGCTTTACCCCTGAACTCTTGCTCTTTTATCCCCTGAGCTCTCCCTGTTTTATCCGCTGACCTCTCGCTGTTTTATACCCTGAACACTTGCTGATTTTCCTCCAGAAACCTCGGTATTCTATCTCCCAAACTCTCACTGTTTTATCTTCTGAATTCGCGATGCTTTGTCCCCTGAATTTTCACTGCTTTCTCCTCTGCACTATCGCTGATTTTTCTCCAGAGCCCTCACAGTTTTATGTCCAAAACACTCGCTGTATTATCCCCTGAACTCTCGGTGTTTTATCCCCTGAATTCTCGCTGTTGTATCCCCTGAACTCTGGCTGATTTTTCTCCAAAACCCTCGCTGTTTAATCTCTCAAATTCTGGCTGTTTTATCTTCTGAACTCTCGCTGTTTTTTCCCCTGAGCTCTGGCTGATTTTTCTCCAAAACCCTCGCTGTTTCATCTCCAAAACTCTCGCTGTTTTATCCCCTGAACTCTCATTGTTTTATCTTCTGAGCTTTTGCTGCTTTACCCCTGAATTCTCGTTGTTTTATCCCCTGAAATCTGGCTGATTTTTTCTCCAGAACCCACGCTGTTTTATCTCCCAAGCTCTCTCTGTTTAATCCTCTGAACTCTCGCTGATTTTCTCCAGAACCCTTGATGTTTTATCTCAAAAACTCTCACTGTTTTATTCCCTGAACTCACGCTGCTTTTTCTCCAGAGACCTCGCTACTTTATCTCCCAAACTCTCACTGTTTTATCACAAAAACTCGCCTTGTTTTATATTCCGAGCTTTTGCTGCTTTACCCCTGAACTCTTTTATTCCCTGAGCTCTCGCTGTTTTATACCCTGAACTCTTGCTGATTTTCATCCAGAAACCTCGGTATTCTATCTCCCAAACTCTCACTGTTTTATCCCCTGAATTCTCGTTACGTTATCACCTGAATTTTCACTGCTTTCTCCTCTGCACTCTCGCTGATTTTTGTCCAGAACCCTCGCAGTTTTATGTCCAAAACTCTCGCTGTTTTATCCCCTGAACTCTCGCTGATTATTCTCCAGAACACTCGCTATTTTATCTCCCAACGTCTCGCTGTTTGATCCCCAATTCTCATTGTCTTATCCCCTGAACTCTGGCTGATTTTTCTCCAGAACCCTCTCTGTTTTATCTCCCAAACTCTAACAGTTTTAACCCCTGAACACTCATTGTTTTATTGTCCAAGCTTTTGCTGCTTTACCCCTGAACTCTCACTGTATTATGCACTGAACTCTCACTGTTTTATCCGCTGATTTCTCGCTGTTTTATCCGCTATACTCTGCCTGTTTTTCCTCCAGGGCCCTAGCTGTTTTATCTCCCAAGCTCTCGCTGTTTTATCCTCTAAACTCGCACAGTTTTATCTCGCAAGGTCTCGCATTTTTATCCTTTGAACTCCTGCTTAACTTTCTCCAGAACTCTCGATGTTTTAACTCTCGAATTCGCATTGTTGTATCCACTGAACTCTCACTCTTTTATCTCCAAAGCTCTCGCTGATTTTTCTCCAGAAATCTCACTATTTTATCTCCTGAACTCTCGCTGTTTTATCTCCCGAATTCTCACATTTTATCTACTGAGCTCTCGCTGTTTTATCTCGAAAAGTCTCGCTGTTTTTTCTCCAGAAACCTCGCTGTTTGATCTTCCAAACTCTCACTCTTTTATCTCTTGAATTCTCACTGTTTTATCTCCTGAACTCTCACTCTTTTATCTCCCAAGCACTCGCTGATTTTTCTCCAGAACTCTCATTATTCTATCTCCTGAACTGTCGCTTTTATCTCCAGAACTCTTGCTGATTTTTCTCCAAAACCCTCGCTGTTTAATCTCTCAAATTCTGGCTGTTTTATCTCCAGAACTCTCGCTGCCTTTCCCCTGAACTCTGGCTGATTTTTTTTCCAAAACCCTCGCTGTTTAATCTCCAAAACTCTCGCTGTTTTATCTCCTGAACTCTCATTGTTTTATCTTCTGAGCTTTTGCTGCTTTACCCCTGAATTCTCGTTGTTTTATCCCCTGAAATCTGGCTGATTTTTCTCCAGAACCCTCGCTGTTTTATCTCCCAAGCTCTCGCTGTTTACTCCTCTGAACTCTCGCTGATTTTCTCCAGAACCCTTTTTGTTTTATCTCACAAACTCTCACTGTTTTATCCCCTGAACTCTCACTGTTTTATCTCACAAACTCACACTGATGTTTCACCAAAATTCTTGGTCATTTTTCTCCAGAATTCTTGCTATTTTAACTTCCAACTCTGGCTGGTTTCTCACCTGAACTCTCACTGTTCCTGAACTTTCACTGCTTTACCCGTGAACTCTCGCTCTTTTATCCACTCAGCTCTCACTTTTTTGTCCTCTGAACTCTCATTGTTTTCTCCCCTGAATTCTCGGTTTTATCTCCTGAACTCTTGCCGATTTTTCTCTAGAACCCTCACTGTTTTATCTCCCGAACTCTCGCTCTTTTATCCCATGAATTCTCGCTGATTATTCTCCAGAACACTCGCTATTTTATCTCCCAACGTCTCGCTGTTTTATCCCCAATTCTGGCTGTCTTATCCCTTGAACTCTGGCTGATTTTTCTCCAGAACCCTCGCTGTTTTATCTCCCAAACTCTAACTGTTTTATCCCCTGAACACTCATTGTTTTATCGTCCGAGCTTTTGCTGCTTTACCCCTGAACTCTCGCTGTATTATACACTGAACTCTCTTTGTTTTATCCCCTGAACTCTCGCCACTTTTTCTCCAGAATTCTTGCTGAGTTTTCTCCTGAGCTCTTGCTGTTTTACCTTCTGAACTCCTGCTGATTTTTCTCCAGAACCCTCGCTGTTTTATCTCACAAACTCTCGCTGCTTTATTTCCTGAACTCACGCTGCTTTTTCTCCAGAGACCTCGTTACTTTACCTCCCAAACTCTCACTGTTTTATCACAAAAACTCGCCTTGTTTTATATTCCAAGCTTTTGCTGCTTTACCCCTGAACTCTTTTATTCCCTGAGCTCTCGCTGTTTTATCCCCTGAACTCTCACTGTTTTATACCCTGAACTCTTGCTGATTTTCATCCAAAATCCTCGGTATTCTATCTCCCAAACTCTCACTGTTTTATCCCCTGAATTCTCGATACGTTATCACCTGAATTTTCACTGCTTTCTCCTATGCAGCCTCGCTGATTTTTGTACAGAACCATCGCAGTTTTATGTCCAAAACTCTCGCTGTTTTATCCCCTGAACTCTCGCTGATTATTCTCCAGAACACTCGCTATTTTATCTCCCAACGTCTCGCTGTTTTATCCCCAATTCTCGTTGTCTTATCCCCTGAACTATGGCTGATTTGTCTGCAGAACCCTCGCTGTTTTATCTCCCAAACTCTAACTGTTTTATCCCCTGAACACTCATTGTTTTATTGTCCAAGCTTTTGCTGCTTTACCCCTGAACTCTCGCTGTATTATACACTGAACTCTCACTGTTTTATCCGCTGATTTCTCGCTGTTTTATCCGCTAAACTCTGCCTGTTTTTTCTCCAGGGCCCTAGCTGTTTTATCTCCCAAGCTCTCGTTGTTTTATCCTCTAAACTCGCACAGTTTTATCTCCCAAGGTCTCGCTTTAATATTTTATGAACTCCTGCTGATCTTTCTCCAGAACTCTAGATGTTTTAACTCTTGAATTCGCATTGTTTTATCTCCTGAACTCTCACTCTTTTATCTCCAAAGCTCTCGCTGATTTTTCTCCAGAAATCTCACTGTTTTATCTCCTGAACTCTCGCTGTTTTATCTCCCGAACCCTCGCTGTTTGATCTCCAGAATTCTTGCTGATTTTTCTCCTGACCTCTTGCTGTTTTAACTCCTGAATTCTAGCTGTTTTATCTCCTGAACGCTTGTTTTATCTACTGAACTCCTGCTGTTTTAACTCCCGAATTCTCACTTTTTATCTACTGAACTCCCTCTGTTTTATTTCGAAAAGTCTCGCTGTTTTTTATCCAGAGCCCTCGCTGTTTCATCTTCCAAACTCTCACTGTTTTATCTCTTGAATTCTCACTGTTTTATCTCCTGAACTCTCACTCTTTTATCTCCCAAGCACTCGCTGATTTTTCTCCAGAACTCTCATTATTCTATCTCCTGAACTGTCGCTCTTTTATCTCTCAAACCCCCGCTGTTTTATGTCCTGAACCCACGCTTTTGTATCCCCTGAATTCTCGCTGTTTTATCCGCTGATTTCTCGTTGTTTTATCCCCTTAACTCTCGCCATTTTTCTACAGAATTCTTGCTGAGTTTTCTCCTGAGCTCTTGCTGTTTTACCCTTTAAACTCTTGTTGATTTTTCTCCAGAACCCTCGCTGTTTTGTCTCACAAACTCTCGCTGCTTTATTCCCTGAACTCTCGCTGCTTTTTCTCCAGAGCCCTCGCGACTTTACCTCCCGAACTCTCACTGTTTTATCCCAAAAACTCGCCTTGTTTTCTATTCCGAGCTTTCGCTGCTTTACCCCTGAACTCTTGCTCTTTTATCCCCTGAGCTCTCGCTGTTTTATCCCCTGAACTCTCGCTGTTTTATACCCTGAACTCTTACTGAGTTTCCTCCAGAAACCTCGGTATTCTATCTCCCAAACTCTCACTGTTTTATCCTCTGAATTCGCGATGCTTTGTCCCCTGAATTTTCACTGCTTTCTCCTCTGCACTATCGCTGATTTTTCTCCAGAACCCTCGCAGTTTTTTGTCCAAAACATCGCTGTTTTATCCCCTGAACTCTCGGTGTTTTATCCCCTGAATTCTCGCTGTTGTATCCCCTGAACTCTGGCTGATTTTTCTCCAAAGCCCTCGCTGTTTAATCTCTCAAATTCTGGCTGTTTTATCTCCTGAACTCTCGTTGTTTTTTCCCCTGAACTCTGGCCGATTTTTCTCCAAAACCCTCGCTGTTTAATCTCCAAAACCCTCACTGTTTTATCCCCTGAACTCTCATTGTTTTATCTTCTGAGCTTTTGCTGCTTTACCCCTGAATTCTCGTTGTTTTATCCCCTGAAATCTGGCTGATTTTTCTCCAGAACCCACGCTGTTTTATCTCCCAAGCTCTCGCTGTTTAATCCTCTGAACTCTCGCTGATTTTCTCCAGAATCCTTGATGTTTTATCTCACAAACTCTCACTGTTTTATCCCCTGAACTCTCACTGTTTTATCTCACAAAATCTCACTGATGTTTCACCGAAAATCGTGGTCATTTTTCTCCAGAATTCTTGCTATTTTAACTTCCGAACTCTGGCTGGTTTTTCACCTGAACTCTCACTGTTCCTGAACTTTCACTGCTTTACCCGTGAACTCTCGCTCTTTTATTCACTCAGCTCTCACTTTTTTGTCCTCTGAACTCTCATTGTTTTCTCCCCTGAATTCTCGGTTTTATCTCCTGAACTCTTGCCAATTTTTCTCCAGAACCCTCGCTGTTTTATCTCCCAAACTCTAACTGTTTTATCCCCTGAACACTCATTGTTTTATTGTCCGAGCTTTTGCTGTTTTACCCCTGAACACTCGTTGTATTATACAATGAACTCTCAGTGTTTTATCCCCTGAACTCTCGCCACTTTTTCTCAAGAAATCTCACTATTTTATCTCCTGAACTCTCGCTGTTTTATCTCTCGAACTCTCGCTGTTTGATCTCCAGAATTCTTGCTGATTTTTCTCCTGACCTCTTGGTGTTTTATCTCCAGAAATCTCATTATTTTATCTCCTGAACTCTCGCTGTTTTATCTCCCGAACTCTCGCTGTTTGATCTCCAGAATTCTTGCTGAGTTTTCTCCTGAGCTCTTGCTGTATTACCTTCTGAACTCTTGCTGATTTTTCTCCAGAACCCTCGCTGTTTTATCTCTCAAACTCTCGCTGCTTTATTCCCTGAACTCTCGCTGCCTTTTCTCAAGAGCCCTCGATACTTTTCCTCCCAAACTCTCTCTGTTTTATCTGAAAAACTCGCCTTGTTTTATATTCCAAGCTTTCGCTGCTTTACCCCTGAACTCTTGCTCTTTTATCCCCTGAGCTCTCACTGTTTTATCCCCTGAATTCTCGCCGTTGTATCCCCTGAACTCTTGCTGATTTTCCTCCAGAAACCTCGGTATTCTATCTCCCAAACTCTCACTGTTTTATCTTCTGAATTCGCGATGCTTTGTCCCCTGAATTTTCATTGCATTCTCCTCTGCACTATCGCTGATTTTTCTCCAGAACCCTCACAGTTTTCTGTCCAAAACTCTCGCTGTTTTATCCCCTGAACTCTCGGTGTTTTATCCCCTAATTCTCGCTGTTGTATCCCCTGAACTCTGGCTGATTTTTCTCCAAAACCCTCGCTGTTTAATCTCTCAAATTCTGGCTGTTTTATCTCCTGAACTCTCGTTGTTTTTTTTTTTCGCCTGAACTCTGGCTGATTCTTCTCCAAAACCCTCGTTGTTTAATCTCCAAAACTCTCGCTGTTTTATCCCCTGAACTCTCATTGTTTTATCTTCTGAGCTTTTGCTGCTTTACCCCTGAATTCTCGTTGTTTTATCCCCTGAAATCTGGCTGATTTTTCTCCAGAACCCTCACTGTTTTATCTCCCAAACTCTCACTGTTTTATCCCCTGAACTCTCTCTGTTTTATCTCACAAAATCTCACTGATGTTTCACCGAAAATCGTCGTCATTTTTCTCCAGAATTCTTGCCATTTTAACTTCCGAACTCTGGCTGGTTTTTCACCTGAACTCTCACTGTTCCTGAACTTTCACTGCTTTACCCGTGAACTCTCGCTCTTTTATCCACTCAGCTCTCACTTTTTTGTCCTCTGAACTCTCATTGTTTGCTCCCCTGAATTCTCGGTTTTATCTCCTGAACTCTTGCCAATTTTTCTCCAGAACCCTCGCTGTTTTATCTCCCAAACTCTAACTGTTTTATCCCCTGAACACTCATTGTTTTATTGTCCGAGCTTTTGCTGTTTTACCCCTGAACACTCGTTGTATTATACACTGAACTCTCAGTGTTTTCTCCCCTGAACTCTCGCCACTTTTTCTCAAGAAATCTCACTATTTTATCTCCTGAACTCTCGCTGTTTTATCTCCCGAACTCTCGCTGTTTGATCTCCAGAATTCTTGCTGAGTTTTCTCCTGAGCTCTTGCTGTATTAGCTTCTGAACTCTTGCTGATTTTTCTCCAGAACCCTCGCTGTTTTATCTCTCAAACTCTCGCTGCTTTATTCCCTGAACTCTCGCTGCTTTTTCTCCAGAGCCCTCGCTACTTTTCCTCCCAAACTCTCTCTGTTTTATCCCAAAAACTCGCCTTGTTTTATATTCCGAGCTTTCGCTGCTTTACCCCTGAACTCTTGCTCTTTTATCCCCTGAGCTCTCACTGTTTTATCCCCTGAATACTCGCCGTTGTATCCCCTGAACTCTTGCTGATTTTCCTCCAGAAACCTCGGTATTCTATCTCCCAAACTCTCACTGTTTTATCTTCTGAATTCGCGATGCTTTGTCCCCTGATTTTTCATTGCATTCTCCTCTGTACTGTCGCTGATTTTTCTCCAGAACCCTCACAGTTTTATGTCCAAAACTCTCGCTGTTTTATCCCCTGAACTCTCGGTGTTTTATCCCCTAATTCTCGCTGTTGTATCCCCTGAACTCTGGCTGATTTTTCTCCAAAACCCTCGCTGTTTAATCTCTCAAATTCTGGCTGTTTTATCTCCTGAACTCTCCCTGTTTTTTTTTCACCTGAACTCTGGCTGATTTTTCTCCAAAACCCTCGTTGTTTAATCTCCAAAACTCTCGCTGTTTTATCCCCTGAACTCTCATTGTTTTATCTTCTGAGCTTTTGCTGCTTTACCCCTGAATTCTCGTTGTTTTATCCCCTGAAATCTGGCTGATTTTTCTCCAGAACCCTCACTGTTTTATCTCCCAAGCTCTCGCTGTTTAATCCTCTGAACTCTCGCTGATTTTCTCCAGAACCCTTGATGTTTTATCTCACAAACTCTGACTGTTGTATCCCCTGAACTCTCACTGTTTTATCTCACAAACTCTCACTGATGTTTCACCAAAATTCTTGGTCATTTTTCTCCAGAATTCTTGCTATTTTAACTTCCAAACTCTGGCTGTTTTTTCACCTGAACTCTCACTGTTCCTGAACTTTCACTGCTTTACCCGTGAACTCTCGCTCTTTTATCCACTCAGCTCTCACTTTTTTGTCCTCTGAACTCTCATTGTTTTCTCCCCTGAATTCTCGGTTTTATCTCCTGAACTCTTGCCGATTTTTCTCCAGAACCCTCGCTGTTTTATCTCCCAAACTCTAACTGTTTTATCCCCTGAATTCTCGCTGATTATTCTCCAGAACACTCGCTGTTTTATATCCCAACGTCTCGCTTTTTTATCCCCAATTCTCGCTGTCTTATCCCCTGAACTCTGGCTGATTTTTCTCCAGAACCCTCGCTGTTTTATTTCCCAAACTCTAACTGTTCTATCCCCTGAACACTCATTGTTTTATCGTCCGAGCTTTTGCTGCTTTACCCCTGAACTCTCACTGTATTATACACTGAACTCTCACTGTTTTATCCCCTGAACTCTCGCCACTTTTTCTCCAGAATTCTTGCTGAGTTTTCTCCTGAGCTCTTGCTGTTTTACCGTCTGAACTCTTGCTGATTTTTCTCCAGAACCCTCGCTGTTTTATCTCACAAACTCTCGCTGCTTTATTCCCTGAACTCACGCTGCTTTTTCTCCAGAGACCTCGCTACTTTACCTCCCAAACTCTCACTGTTTTATCACAAAAACTCGCCTTGTTTTATATTCCGAGCTTTTGCTGCTTTACCCCTGAACTCTTTTATTCCCTGAGCTCTCGCTGTTTTATCCCCTGAACTCTCGCTGTTTTATACCCTGAAATCTTGCTGATTTTCCTCCAGAAACCTCGGTATTCTATCTCCATAACTCTCACTGTTTTATCCCCTGAATTCTCGATACGTTATCCCCTGAATATTCACTGCTTTCTCCTCTGCAATCTCGCTGATTTTTGTCCAGAACCCTCGCAGTTCTATGTCCAAAACTCTCGCTGTTTTATCCCCTGAACTCTCGCTGATTATTCTCCAGAACACTCGCTATTTTATCTCCCAAAGTCTTGCTGTTTTATCCCCAATTCTCGTTGTCTTATCCCCTGAACTCTGGCTGATTTTTCTCCAGATTCCTCGCTGTTTTATCTCCCAAACTCTAACTGTTTTATCCACTGAACACTCATTGTTTTATTGTCCAAGGTTTTGCTGCTTTACCCCTGAACTCTCGCTGTATTATACACTAAACTCTCACTGTTTTATCCGTTGATTTCTCGCTGTTTTATCCGCTAAACTCTGCCTGTTTTTTCTCCAAAGCCCTAGCTGTTTTATCTCCCAAGCTCTCGATGCATTATCCTCTGAACTCGCACAGTTTTATCTCCCAGGGTCTCGCTTTTTTATCCTTTGAACTCCTGCTGATCTTTCTCCAGAACTCTAGATGTTTTAACTCTTGAATTCGCATTGTTTTATCTCCTGAACTCTCACTCTTTTATCTCCAAAGCTCTCGCTGATTTTTCTCCAGAAATCTCACTGTTTTATCTCCTGAACTCTCGCTGTTTTATCTCCCGAACCCTCGCTGTTTGATCTCCAGAATTCTTGCTGATTTTTCTCCTGACCTCTTGCTGTTTTAACTCCTGAATTCTAGCTGTTTTATCTCCTGAACGCTTGTTTTATCTCCTGAACTCCTGCTGTTTTAACTCCCGAATTCTCACTTTTTATCTACTGAACTCCCTCTGTTTTATCTCGAAAAGTCTCGCTGTTTTTTATCCAGAGCCCTCGCTGTTTCATCTTCCAAACTCTCACTGTTTTATCTCTTGAATTCTCACTGTTTTATCTCCTGAACTCTCACTCTTTTATCTCCCAAGCACTCGCTGATTTTTCTCCAGAACTCTCATTATCCTATCTCCTGAACTGTCGCTCTTTTATCTCTCAAACCCCCGCTGTTTTATGTCCTGAACCCACGCTTTTGTATCCCCTGAATTCTCGCTGTTTTATCCGCTGATTTCTCGTTGTTTTATCCCCTTAACTCTCGCCATTTTTTCTACAGAATTCTTGCTGAGTTTTCTCCTGAGCTCTTGCTGTTTTACCCTTTAAACTCTTGCTGATTTTTCTCCAGAACCCTCGCTGTTTTATCTCACAAACTCTCGCTGCTTTATTCCCTGAACTCTCGCTGCTTTTTCTCCAGAGCCCTCGCGACTTTACCTCCCGAACTCTCACTGTTTTATCCCAAAAACTCGCCTTGTTTTCTATTCCGAGCTTTCGCTGCTTTACCCCTGAACTCTTGCTCTTTTATCCCCTGAGCTGTTGCTGTTTTATCCCCTGAACTCTCGCTGTTTTATACCCTGAACTCTTGCTGAGTTTCCTCCAGAAACCTCGGTATTCTATCTCCCAAACTCTCACTGTTTTATCCTCTGAATTCGCGATGCTTTGTCCCCTGAATTTTCACTGCTTTCTCCTCTGCACTATCGCTGATTTTTCTCCAGAACCCTCGCAGTTTTTTGTCCAAAACATCGCTGTTTTATCCCCTGAACTCTCGGTGTTTTATCCCCTGAATTCTCGCCGTTGTATCCCCTGAACTCTGGCTGATTTTTCTCCAAAACCCTCGCTGTTTAATCTCTCAAATTCTGGCTGTTTTATCTCCTGAACTCTCGTTGTTTTTTCCCCTGAACTCTGGCCGATTTTTCTCCAAAACCCTCGTTGTTTAATCTCCAAAACTCTCGCTGTTTTATCCCCTGAACTCTCATTGTTTTATCTTCTGAGCTTTTGCTGCTTTACCCCTGAATTCTCGTTGTTTTATCCCCTGAAATCTGGCTGATTTTTCTCCAGAACCCTCACTGTTTTATCTCCCAAGCTCTCGCTGTTTAATCCTCTGAACTCTCGCTGATTTTCTCCAGAACCCTTGATGTTTTATCTCACAAACTCTGACTGTTGTATCCCCTGAACTCTCACTGTTTTATCTCACAAACTCTCACTGATGTTTCACCAAAATTCTTGGTCATTTTTCTCCAGAATTCTTGCTATTTTAACTTCCAAACTCTGGCTGTTTTTTCACCTGAACTCTCACTGTTCCTGAACTTTCACTGCTTTACCCGTGAACTCTCGCTCTTTTATCCACTCAGCTCTCACTTTTTTGTCCTCTGAACTCTCATTGTTTTCTCCCCTGAATTCTCGGTTTTATCTCCTGAACTCTTGCCGATTTTTCTCCAGAACCCTCGCTGTTTTATCTCCCAAACTCTAACTGTTTTATCCCCTGAATTCTCGCTGATTATTCTCCAGAACACTCGCTGTTTTATATCCCAACGTCTCGCTTTTTTATCCCCAATTCTCGCTATCTTATCCCCTGAACTCTGGCTGATTTTTCTCCAGAACCCTCGCTGTTTTATTTCCCAAACTCTAACTGTTCTATCCCCTGAACACTCATTGTTTTATCGTCCGAGCTTTTGCTGCTTTACCCCTGAACTCTCACTGTATTATACACTGAACTCTCACTGTTTTATCCCCTGAACTCTCGCCACTTTTTCTCCAGAATTCTTGCTGAGTTTTCTCCTGAGCTCTTGCTGTTTTACCGTCTGAACTCTTGCTGATTTTTCTCCAGAACCCTCGCTGTTTTATCTCACAAACTCTCGCTGCTTTATTCCCTGAACTCACGCTGCTTTTTCTCCAGAGACCTCGCTACTTTACCTCCCAAACTCTCACTGTTTTATCACAAAAACTCGCCTTGTTTTATATTCCGAGCTTTTGCTGCTTTACCCCTGAACTCTTTTATTCCCTGAGCTCTCGCTGTTTTATCCCCTGAACTCTCGCTGTTTTATACCCTGAAATCTTGCTGATTTTCCTCCAGAAACCTCGGTATTCTATCTCCATAACTCTCACTGTTTTATCCCCTGAATTCTCGATACGTTATCCCCTGAATATTCACTGCTTTCTCCTCTGCAATCTCGCTGATTTTTGTCCAGAACCCTCGCAGTTCTATGTCCAAAACTCTCGCTGTTTTATCCCCTGAACTCTCGCTGATTATTCTCCAGAACACTCGCTATTTTATCTCCCAAAGTCTTGCTGTTTTATCCCCAATTCTCGTTGTCTTATCCCCTGAACTCTGGCTGATTTTTCTCCAGATTCCTCGCTGTTTTATCTCCCAAACTCTAACTGTTTTATCCACTGAACACTCATTGTTTTATTGTCCAAGGTTTTGCTGCTTTACCCCTGAACTCTCGCTGTATTATACACTAAACTCTCACTGTTTTATCCGTTGATTTCTCGCTGTTTTATCCGCTAAACTCTGCCTGTTTTTTCTCCAAAGCCCTAGCTGTTTTATCTCCCAAGCTCTCGATGCATTATCCTCTGAACTCGCACAGTTTTATCTCCCAGGGTCTCGCTTTTTTATCCTTTGAACTCCTGCTGATCTTTCTCCAGAACTCTAGATGTTTTAACTCTTGAATTCGCATTGTTTTATCTCCTGAACTCTCACTCTTTTATCTCCAAAGCTCTCGCTGATTTTTCTCCAGAAATCTCACTGTTTTATCTCCTGAACTCTCGCTGTTTTATCTCCCGAACCCTCGCTGTTTGATCTCCAGAATTCTTGCTGATTTTTCTCCTGACCTCTTGCTGTTTTAACTCCTGAATTCTAGCTGTTTTATCTCCTGAACGCTTGTTTTATCTCCTGAACTCCTGCTGTTTTAACTCCCGAATTCTCACTTTTTATCTACTGAACTCCCTCTGTTTTATCTCGAAAAGTCTCGCTGTTTTTTATCCAGAGCCCTCGCTGTTTCATCTTCCAAACTCTCACTGTTTTATCTCTTGAATTCTCACTGTTTTATCTCCTGAACTCTCACTCTTTTATCTCCCAAGCACTCGCTGATTTTTCTCCAGAACTCTCATTATCCTATCTCCTGAACTGTCGCTCTTTTATCTCTCAAACCCCCGCTGTTTTATGTCCTGAACCCACGCTTTTGTATCCCCTGAATTCTCGCTGTTTTATCCGCTGATTTCTCGTTGTTTTATCCCCTTAACTCTCGCCATTTTTTCTACAGAATTCTTGCTGAGTTTTCTCCTGAGCTCTTGCTGTTTTACCCTTTAAACTCTTGCTGATTTTTCTCCAGAACCCTCGCTGTTTTATCTCACAAACTCTCGCTGCTTTATTCCCTGAACTCTCGCTGCTTTTTCTCCAGAGCCCTCGCGACTTTACCTCCCGAACTCTCACTGTTTTATCCCAAAAACTCGCCTTGTTTTCTATTCCGAGCTTTCGCTGCTTTACCCCTGAACTCTTGCTCTTTTATCCCCTGAGCTGTTGCTGTTTTATCCCCTGAACTCTCGCTGTTTTATACCCTGAACTCTTGCTGAGTTTCCTCCAGAAACCTCGGTATTCTATCTCCCAAACTCTCACTGTTTTATCCTCTGAATTCGCGATGCTTTGTCCCCTGAATTTTCACTGCTTTCTCCTCTGCACTATCGCTGATTTTTCTCCAGAACCCTCGCAGTTTTTTGTCCAAAACATCGCTGTTTTATCCCCTGAACTCTCGGTGTTTTATCCCCTGAATTCTCGCCGTTGTATCCCCTGAACTCTGGCTGATTTTTCTCCAAAACCCTCGCTGTTTAATCTCTCAAATTCTGGCTGTTTTATCTCCTGAACTCTCGTTGTTTTTTTCCCCTGAACTCTGGCCGATTTTTCTCCAAAACCCTCGCTGTTTAATCTCCAAAACTCTCGCTGTTTTATCCCCTGAACTCTCATTGTTTTATCTTCTGAGCTTTTCGTGCTTTACCCCTGAATTCTCGTTGTTTTATCCCCTGAAATCTGGCTGATTTTTCTCCAGAACCCACGCTGTTTTATCTCCCAAGTTCTCGCTGTTTAATCCTCTGAACTCTCGCTGATTTTCTCCAGAATCCTTGATGTTTTATCTCACAAACTCTCACTGTTTTATCCCCTGAACTCTCAGTGTTTTATCTCACAAAATCTCACTGATGTTTCACCGAAAATCGTGCTCATTTTTCTCCAGAATTCTTGCTATTTTAACTTCCGAACTCTGGCTGGTTTTTCACCTGAACTCTCACTGTTCCTGAACTTTCACTGCTTTACCCGTGAACTCTCGCTCTTTTATCCACTCAGCTCTCACTTTTTTGTCCTCTGAACTCTCATTGTTTACTTCCCTGAATTCTCGGTTTTATCTCCTGAACTCTTGCCAATTTTTCTCCAGAACCCTCGCTGTTTTATCTCCCAAACTCTAACTGTTTTATCCCCTGAACACTCATTGTTTTATTGTCCGAGCTTTTGCTGTTTTACCCCTGAACACTCGTTGTATTATACACTGAACTCTCAGTGTTTTATCCCCTGAACTCTCGCCACTTTTTCTCAAGAAATCTCATTATTTTATCTCCTGAACTCTCGCTGTTTTATCTCTCGAACTCTCGCTGTTTGATCTCCAGAATTCTTGCTGATTTTTCTCCTGACCTCTTGGTGTTTTATCTCCAGAAATCTCATTATTTTATCTCCTGAACTCTCGCTGTTTTATCTCCCGAACTCTCGCTGTTTGATCTCCAGAATTCTTGCTGAGTTTTCTCCTGAGCTCTTGCTGTATTACCTTCTGAACTCTTGCTGATTTTTCTCCAGAACCCTCGCTGTTTTATCTCTCAAACTCTCGCTGCTTTATTCCCTGAACTCTCGCTGCTTTTTCTCCAGTGCCCTCGCCACTTTTCCTCCCAAACTCTCTCTGTTTTATCCCAAAAACTCGCCTTGTTTTATATTCCGAGCTTTCGCTGCTTTACCCCTGAACTCTTGCTCTTTTATCCCCTGAGCTCTCACTGTTTTATCCCCTGAATTCTCGCCGTTGTATCCCCCTGAACTCTTGCTGATTTTCCTCCAGAAACCTCGGTATTCTATCACCCAAACTCTCACTGTTTTATCTTCTGAATTCGCGATGCTTTGTCCCCTGAATTTTCATTGCATTCTCCTCTGCACTATCGCTGATTTTTCTCCAGAACCCTCACAGTTTTATGTCCAAAACTCTCGCTGTTTTATCCCCTGAACTCTCGGTGTTTTATCCCCTAATTCTCGCTATTGTATCCCCTGAACTCTGGCTGATTTTTCTCCAAAACCCTCGCTGTTTAATCTCTCAAATTCTGGCTGTTTTATCTCCTGAACTCTCGCTGTTTTTTTTTCGCCTGAACTCTGGCTGATTTTTCTCCAAAACCCTCGTTGTTTAATCTCCAAAACTCTAACTGTTTTATCCCCTGAACTCTCATTGTTTTATCTTCTGAGCTTTTGCTGCTTTACCCCTGAATTCTCGTTGTTTTATCCCCTGAAATCTGGCTGATTTTTCTACAGAACCCTCACTGTTTTATCTCCCAAGCTCTCGCTGTTTAATCCTCTGAACTCTCGCTGATTTTCTCCAGAACCCTTGATGTTTTATCTCACAAACTCTGACTGTTGTATCCCCTGAACTCTCACTGTTTTATCTCACAAACTCTCACTGATGTTTCACCAAAATTCTTGGTCATTTTTCTCCAGAATTCTTGCTATTTTAACTTCCAAACTCTGGCTGGTTTTTCACCTGAACTCTCACTGTTCCTGAACTTTCACTGCTTTACCCGTGAACTCTCGCTCTTTTATCCACTCAGCTCTCACTTTTTTGTCCTCTGAACTCTCATTGTTTTCTCCCCTGAATTCTCGGTTTTATCTCCTGAACTCTTGCCGATTTTTCTCCTGAACCCTCGCTATTTTATCTCCCGAACTCTCACTCTTTTATCCCCTGAATTCTCGCTGATTATTCTCCAGAACACTCGCTGTTTTATCTCCCAACGTCTCGCTTTTTTATCCCCAATTCTCGCTGTCTTATCCCCTGAACTCTGGCTGATTTTTCTCCAGAACCCTCGCTGTTTTATTTCCCAAACTCTAACTGTTCTATCCCCTGAACACTCATTGTTTTATCGTCCGAGCTTTTGCTCCTTTACCCCTGAACTCTCGCTGTATTAAACTTTGAACTCTCACTGTTTTATCCCCTGAACTCTCGCCACTTTTTCTCCAGAATTCTTGCTGAGTTTTCTCCTGAGCTCTTGCTGTTTTACCGTCTGAACTCTTGCTGATTTTTCTCCAGAACCCTCGCTATTTTATCTCACAAACTCTCGCTGCTTTATTCCCTGAACTCACGCTGCTTTTTCTCCAGAGACCTCGCTACTTTACCTCCCAAACTCTCACTGTTTTATCACAAAAACTCGCCTTGTTTTATATTCTGAGCTTTTGCTGCTTTACCCCTGAACTCTTTTATTCCCTGAGCTCTCGCTGTTTTATCCCCTGAACTCTCGCTGTTTTATACCCTGAACTCTTGCTGATTTTCCTCCAGAAACCTCGGTATTCTATCTCCCTAACTCTCACTGTTTTATTCCCTGAATTCTCGATACGTTATCCCCTGAATATTCACTGCTTTCTCCTCTGCAATCTCGCTGATTTTTGTCCAGAACCCTCGCAGTTCTATGTCCAAAACTCTCGCTGTTTTATCCCCTGAACTCTCACTGATTATTCTCCAGAACACTCGCTATTTTATCTCCCAAAGTCTTGCTGTTTTATCCCCAATTCTCGTTGTCTTATCCCCTGAACTCTGGCTGATTTTTCTCCAGATTCCTCGCTGTTTTATCTCCCAAACTCTAACTGTTTTATCCACTGAACACTCATTGTTTTATTGTCCAAGGTTTTGCTGCTTTACCCCTGAACTCTCGCTGTATTATACACTAAACTCTCACTGTTTTATCCGTTGATTTCTCGCTGTTTTATCCGCTAAACTCTGCCTGTTTTTTCTCCAAAGCCCTAGCTGTTTTATCTCCCAAGCTCTCGCTGCATTATCCTCTGAACTCGCACAGTTTTATCTCCCAGGGTCTCGCTTTTTTATCCTTTGAACTCCTGCTGATCTTTCTCCAGAACTCTAGATGTTTTAACTCTTGAATTCGCATTGTTTTATCTCCTGAACTCTCACTCTTTTATCTCCAAAGCTCTCGCTGATTTTTCTCCAGAAATCTCACTGTTTTATCTCCTGAACTCTCGCTGTTTTATCTCCCGAACCCTCGCTGTTTGATCTCCAGAATTCTTGCTGATTTTTCTCCTGACCTCTTGCTGTTTTAACTCCTGAATTCTAGCTGTTTTATCTCCTGAACGCTTGTTTTATCTCCTGAACTCCTGCTGTTTTAACTCCCGAATTCTCACTTTTTATCTACTGAACTCCCTCTGTTTTATCTCGAAAAGTCTCGCTGTTTTTTATCCAGAGCCCTCGCTGTTTCATCTTCCAAACTCTCACTGTTTTATCTCTTGAATTCTCACTGTTTTATCTCCTGAACTCTCACTCTTTTATCTCCCAAGCACTCGCTGATTTTTCTCCAGAACTCTCATTATTCTATCTCCTGAACTGTCGCTCTTTTATCTCTCAAACCCCCGCTGTTTTATGTCCTGAACCCACGCTTTTGTATCCCCTGAATTCTCGCTGTTTTATCCGCTGATTTCTCGTTGTTTTATCCCCTTAACTCTCGCCATTTTTTCTACAGAATTCTTGCTGAGTTTTCTCCTGAGCTCTTGCTGTTTTACCCTTTAAACTCTTGCTGATTTTTCTCCAGAACCCTCGCTGTTTTATCTCACAAACTCTCGCTGCTTTATTCCCTGAACTCTCGCTGCTTTTTCTCCAGAGCCCTCGCGACTTTACCTCCCGAACTCTCACTGTTTTATCCCAAAAACTCGCCTTGTTTTCTATTCCGAGCTTTCGCTGCTTTACCCCTGAACTCTTGCTCTTTTATCCCCTGAGCTCTCGCTGTTTTATCCCCTGAACTCTCGCTGTTTTATACCCTGAACTCTTGCTGAGTTTCCTCCAGAAACCTCGGTATTCTATCTCCCAAACTCTCACTGTTTTATCCTCTGAATTCGAGATGCTTTGTCCCCTGAATTTTCACTGCTTTCCCCTCTGCACTATCGCTGATTTTTCTCCAGGACCCTCGCAGTTTTTGTCCAAAACATCGCTGTTTTATCCCCTGAACTCTCGGTGTTTTATCCCCTGAATTCTCGCCGTTGTATCCCCTGAACTCTGGCTGATTTTTCTCCAAAACCCTCGCTGTTTAATCTCTCAAATTCTGGCTGTTTTATCTCCTGAACTCTCGTTGTTTCTTCCCCTGAACTCTGGCCGATTTTTCTCCAAAACCCTCGCTGTTTAATCTCCAAAACTCTCGCTGTTTTATCCCCTGAACTCTCATTGTTTTATCTTCTGAGCTTTTGCTGCTTTACCCCTGAATTCTCGTTGTTTTATCCCCTGAAATCTGGCTGATTTTTCTCCAGAACCCACGCTGTTTTATCTCCCAAGCTCTCGCTGTTTAATCCTCTGAACTCTCGCTGATTTTCTCCAGAATCCTTGATGTTTTATCTCACAAACTCTCACTGTTTTATCCCCTGAACTCTCACTGTTTTATCTCACAAAATCTCACTGATGTTTCACCGAAAATCGTGGTCATTTTTCTCCAGAATTCTTGCTATTTTAACTTCCGAACTCTGGCTGGTTTTTCACCTGAACTCTCACTGTTCCTGAACTTTCACTGCTTTACCCGTGAACTCTCGCTCTTTTATCCACTCAGCTCTCACTTTTTTGTCCTCTGAACTCTCATTGTTTTCTCCCCTGAATTCTCGGTTTTATCTCCTGAACTCTTGCCAATTTTTCTCCAGAACCCTCGCTGTTTTATCTCCCAAACTCTAACTGTTTTATCCCCTGAATACTCATTGTTTTATTGTCCGAGCTTTTGCTGTTTTACCCCTGAACACTCGTTGTATTATACACTGAACTCTCAGTGTTTTATCCCCTGAACTCTCGCCACTTTTTCTCAAGAAATCTCACTATTTTATCTCCTGAACTCTCGCTGTTTTATCTCTCGAACTCTCGCTGTTTGATCTCCAGAATTCTTGCTGATTTTTCTCCTGACCTCTTGGTGTTTTATCTCCAGAAATCTCATTATTTTATCTCCTGAACTCTCGCTGTTTTATCTCCCGAACTCTCGCTGTTTGATCTCCAGAATTCTTGCTGAGTTTTCTCCTGAGCTCTTGCTGTATTACCTTCTGAACTCTTGCTGATTTTTCTCCAGAACCCTCGCTGTTTTATCTCTCAAACTCTCGCTGTTTCATCCCCAATTCTCGCTGTCTTATCCCCCGAACTCTGGCTGATTTTTCTCCAGAACCCTCGCTGTTATATCTCCCAAACTCTAACTGTTTTATCCCCTGAACACTCATTGTTTTATCGTCCGAGCTTTTGCTGTTTTATCCCCTGAACTCTCGCCACTTTTTCTCCAGAATTCTTGCTGAGTTTTCTCCTGAGCTCTTGCTGTTTTACCTTCTGAACTCTTGCTGATTTTTCTCCAGAACCCTCGCTGTTTTATCTCACAATCTCTCGCTGCTTTATTCCCTGAACTCACGCTGCTTTTCCTCCAGAGACCTTGCTACTTTACCTCCCAAACTCTCACTGTTTTATCCCAAAAACTCGCCTTGTTTTCTATTCCGAGCTTTCGCTGCATTACCCCTGAACTCTTTTATTCCCTGAGCTCTCGCTGTTTTATCCCCTGAACTCTCGTTGTTTTATACCCTGAACTCTTGCTGATTTTCTTCCAGAAACCTCGGTATTCTATCTCCCAAACTCTCACTGTTTTATCCTCTGAATTCGCGATGCTTTATCCCCTGAATGTTCACTGCTTTCTCCTCTGCACTATCGCTGATTTTTCTCCAGAACCTTCACAGTTTTATGTCCAATACTCTCGCTGTTTTATCCCCTGAATTCTCGCTGTTGTATCCCCTGAACTCTGGGTGATTTTTCTCCAAAACCCTCGCTGTTTAATTCCCCAAATTCTGGCTGTTTTATCTCCTGAACACTCGCTGTTTTTTCCCCTGAACTCTGGCTGATTTTTCTTCCAAACCCTCGCTGTTTCATCTCCAAAACTCCCGCTGTTTTATCCCCTGAACTCTCATTGTTTTATCTTCTGAGCTTTTGCTGCTTTACCCCTGAATTCTCGTTGTTTTATCCCCTGAAATCTGGCTGATTTTTCTCCAGGACCCTCGCTGTTTTATCTCCCAAGCTCTCGCTGTTCAATCCTCTGAACTCTCGCTGATTTTTTTCCAGAACCCTTGATGTTTTATCTCGCAAACTCTCACTGTTTTATCCCCTGAACTCTCACTGTTTTATCTCACAAACTCTCACTGATGTTTCACCAAAATTCTTGGTCATTTTCCTCCAGAATTCGTGCTATTTTAACTTCCAAACTCTGGCTGGTTTTTCAGCTGAAATCTCACTGTTCCTGAACTTTCACTGCTTTACCCGTGAACTCTCGCTCTTTTATCCACTAAGCTCTCACTTTTTTGTCCTCTGAACTCTCACTGTTTTCTCCCCTGAATTCTCGGTTTTATCTCCTGAACTCTTGCCGATTTTTCTCCAGAACACTCGCTGTTTTATCTCCCAAACTCTAACTGTTTTATCCCCTGAACACTCATTGTTTTATCGTCCGAGCTTTTGCTGCTTGACCCCTGAACTCTCGCGGTATTATACACTGAACTCTCACTGTTTTATCCGCTGATTTCTCGCTGTTTTATCCGTTAAACACTGCCTGATTTTTCTCCAGGGCCCTATGTGCTTTATCTGCCAAGCTCTCGCTGTTTTATCCTCTGAACTCGCACAGTTTTATCTCCCAATTTCTCGCTTTTTTATCCTTTGAACTCCTGCTGATCTTTCTCCAGAACTCTCGATGTTTTATCTCTCGAATTCGCACTGTTTTATCTCCTGAACTCTCAGTCTTTTATCTCCAAAGCTCTCTCTGATTTTTCTCCAGAAATCTCACTATTTTATCTCCTGAGCGCTCGCTGTTTTATCTCCTGAACTCTCGCTGTTTTATCTCCAGAATTCTTGCTGATTTTTCTCCTGACCTCTTGCTGATTTATCTCCTGAACGCTTGTTTTATCTCCTGAACTCTCGCTGTTTTATTTTCAAAACTCTCGCTGTTTTTTCTCCAGAACCCTCGCTGTTTGGTCTTCCAAACTCTCACTGCTATATCTCCTGATTTTTCACTGCTTTATCTCCAGAACTCTCACTCTTTTATCTCCCAAGCACTCGCTGATTTTTCTCCAGAACTCTCATTGTTCTATCTCCTGAACTGTCGCACTTTTATCCCTCAAACTCCCGCTGTTTTATGTCCTGAACCCTCGCTGTTGTATCCCCTGAATTCTTGCTGTTTTATCCGCTGATTTCTCATTGTTTTATCCCCTGAACTCTCGCCACTTTTTCTCCAGAATTCTTGCTGAGTTTTCTCCTGAGCTCTTGCTGTTTTACCCTCTGAACTCTTGCTGATTTTTCTCCAGAACCCTCGCTGTTTTATCTCACAAACTCTCGCTGCTTTATTCCCTGAACTCTCGCTGCTTTTTCTCCAGAGCCCTCGCTACTTTACCTCCCAAACTCTCACTGTTTTATGCCAAAAACTCGCCTTGTTTTATATTCCGAGCTTTTGCTGCTTTACCCCTGAACTCTTGCTCTTTTATCCCCTGAGCTCACGCTGTTTTATCCCATGAATTCTCGCTGTTATATCCCCTGAACTCAGGCTGAATTTTCTCCAAAACACTCGCTGCTTAATCTCCAAAACTCTCGCTGTTTTATCCCCGAACTCTCATTGTTTTATCTTCTGAGCTTTTGCTGCTTTACCCCTGAATTCTCGTTGATTTATCCCCTGAAATCTGGCTGATAATTCTCCAGAACACTCGCTGTTTTATCTCCCAAGCTCTCGCTGTTTAATCCTCTGAACTCTCGCTGATTTTTCTCCAGAACCCTTGATATTTTATCTCACAAACTCTCACTGTTTTATCCCCTGAACTCTCACTATTTTATGTCACAAACTCTCACTGATGTTTCACCAAAATTCTTGGTTATTTTTCTCCAGAATTCTTGCTATTTTAACTTCCAAACTCTGGTTGGTTTATCACCTGAACTCTCACTGTTCCTGAACTTTCACTGCTTTACCCGTGAACTCTCGCTCTTTTATCCACTAAGCTCTCACTTTTTTGTCCTCTGAACTCTCACTGTTTTATCCCCTGAATTCTCGATTTTATCTCCTGAACTCTTGCCAAATTTTCTCCAGAACTCTCGCTGTTTTATCTCCCAAACTCTCGCTCTTTTATCCCCTGAACTCTCGCTGATTATTCTCCAGAACACTCGCTATTTTATCTCCCAATGTCTCGCTGTTTTATCCCCAATTTTCGCTGTCTTATCCCCTGAACTCTGGCTGATTTTTCTCCAGAACCCTCGCTGTTTTATCTCACAAACTCTAACTGTTTTATCTCCTGAACACTCATTGTTTTATCGTCCGAGCTTCTGCTGCTTTACCCCTGAACTCTCGCTGTATTATACACTGAACTGTATTATCCGCTGATTTCTCACTGTTTCATCCGCTAAACTCTGCCTGATTTTTCTCCAGGGCCCTAGCTGTTTAATCTCCCAAGCTCTCGCTGTTTTATCCTCTGAACTCGCACAGTTTTATCTCCCAAGGTCTCGCATTTTTATCCTTTGAACTCCTGCTGATCTTTCTCCAGAACTCTCGATGTTTTATCTCTCGAATTCGCACTGTTTTATCTCCTGAACTCTCACTATTTTATCTCCAAAGCTCTCCCTGACTTTTCTCCAGAAATCTCACTATTTTATCTCCTGAACTCTCGTTGTTTTATCTCCCGAACTCTCGCTGTTTGATCTCCAGAATTCTTGCTGATTTTTCTCCTGACCTCTTGCTGTTTTATCTCCTGAATTCTAGCTGCTTTATCTCCTGATCGCTTGTTTTATCTCCTGAACTCCTGCTGTTTTAACTCCCGAATTCTCACGTTTTATCTCCTGAACTCTCGCTGTTTTATCTCGAAAAGTCTCGCTGTTTTTTCTCCAGAACCCTCGCTGTTTGATCTTCCAAACTCTCACTGTTTTATCTCCTGAATTCTCACTGTTTTATCTCCTGAACTCTCACTCTTTTATCTCCCATGCACTCGCTGATTTTTCTCCAGAACTCTCATTATTCGATCTCCTGAACTGTCGCTCTTTTATCTCTCAAACGCCCGCTGTTTTATGTCCTGAACCCTCGCTGTTGTATCCCCTGAATTCTCATTGTTTTATCCTTTTAATTTTCGCTGTTTTATCCCGTGAACTCTCGCCACTTTTTCTCCAGAATTCTTGCTGAGTTTTCTCCTGAGCTCTTGCTGGTTTACCCTCTGAACTCTCGCTGCTTTTTCTCCAGAGCCCTCGCTACTTTACCTCCCAAACTCTCACTGTTTTATCCCAAAAACCCGCCTTGTTTTATATTCCGAGCTTTTGCTGCTTTACCCCTGAACTCTTGCTCTTTTATCCCCTGAGCTCTCGCTGTTTTATCCCCTGAACACTCGCTGTTTTATACCCTGAACTCTTGCTGATTTTCCTCCAGAAACCTCGGTATTCTATCACCCTAACTCTCACTGTTTTATCCCCTGAATTCTCGATGCTTTATCCTCTGAATTTTCACTGCATTCTCCTCTGCACACTCGCTGATTTTTCTCCAGAACGCTCGCAATTTTATGTCCAAAACTCTCGCTGTTTTATCCCCTGAACTCTCAATGTTTTATCCCCTGACTTCTCGCTGTTATAGCCCCTGAACTCTGGCTGATCTTTCTCCAAAACCGTCGCTGTTTAATCTCCCAAACTCCCGCTGTTTTATCTCCTGAAATGTCATTGTTTCATCTTCTGAGCTTTTGCTGCTTTACCCCTGAATTCCCGAAGTTTTATCCTCTTATACCTGGCTGATTTTTCTCCAGAAACCTCGCTGTTTTATCTCCAATCTCTCGCTGTTTAATCTCTGAACTCTTGCTGATTTTTCTCCAGAACCCTTGATGATTTATCTCACAAACTCTCACTGTTTTATCCCCTGAACTCTCACTGTTTTATCTCACAAACTCTCACTGATGTTTCACCAAAATTCTTGGTTATTTTTCTCCAGACTTCTTGATATTTTAACTTCCAAAATCTGGCTGGTTTTTCACCTGAACTCTCACCTTTCCTGAACTTTCACTGCTTTACCCGTGAACTCTCGCTCTTTTATCCACTAAGCTCTCACTTTTTTGTCCTCTGAACTCTCACTGTTTTATCCCCTGAATTCTCGGTTTTATCTCCTGAACTCTTGCCGATTTTTCTCCAGAACACTCGCTGTTTTATCTCCCAAACTCTCGCTCTTTTATCCCCTGAACTATTGCTGATTATTCTCCAGAACACTCGCTATTTTATCTCCCAATGTCTCGCTGTTTTATCTCCAATTCTCGCTGTCTTATCCCCTGAACTCTGGCTGATTTTTCTCCAGAACCCTCCCTGTTTTATCTCCCAAACTCTAACTGTTTTATCCCCTGAACACTCATTGTTTTATCGTCCGAACTTTTGCTGCTTTACCCCTGAACTCTCGCTGTATTATACACTGAACTCTCACTGTTTTATCCGCTGATTTCTCGCTGATTTATCCGTTAAACTCTGCCTGATTTTTCTCCAGGGCCCTAGATGCTTTATGTCCCAAGATCTCGTTGTTTTATCCTCCGAACTCGCACAGTTTTATCTCCCAAGGTCTTGCTTTTTTATCCTTTGAACTCCTGCTGATCTTTCTCCAGAACTCTCGATGTTTTATCTCTCGAATTCGCACTGTTTTATCTCCTGAACTCTCAATCTTTTACCTCCAAAGTTCTCGCTGATTTTTCTCCAGAAATCTCACTATTTTATCTCCTGAACTCTCGCTGTTTGATCTCCAGAATTCTTGCTGATTTTTCTACTGACCTCTTGCTGTTTTATCTCCTGAATTCTAGCCGTTTTATCTCCTGAACGCTTGTTCTATCTCCTGAACTCCTGCTGTTTTAACTCCCGAATTCTCACTTTTTATCTCCTGAACTCTCGCTGTTTTATCTCGAAAACTCTCACTGTTTTTTCTCCAGAACCCTCGCTGTTTGTCTTCCAAACTCTCACTGTTTTATCTCCTGAATTCTAACTGTTTTATCTCCTGAACTCTCACTCTTTTATCTCCCAAGCACTCGTTGATTTTTCTCCAGAGCTCTCATTATTCTATCTCCTGAACTGTCGCTCTTTTATCTCTCAAACTCCCGCTGTTTTACGTCCTGAATCCTCGCTGTTGTTTCCCCTGAATTCTCGCTGTTTTATCCGCTGAATTCTCGGTGTTTTATCCCCTGAACTCTCGCCACATTTTTCTCCAGACTTCTTGCTGAGTTTTCTCCTGAGCTCTTGCTGTTTTACCCTCTGAACTCTTGCTGATTTTTCTCCAGAACCCTCGCTGTTTTATCTCACAAACTCTCGCTGCTTTATTCCCTGAACTCTCTCTGCTTTTTCTCCAGAGCCCTCGCTACTTTACCCCCCAAACTCTCACTGTTTTATCCCAAAAACACGCCTTGTTTTATATTCCGAGCTTTTGCTGCTTTACCCCTGAACTCTTGCTCTTTTATCCCCTGAGCTCTTGCTGTTTTATCCCCTGAATTCCCGCTGTTTTATACCCTGAACTCTTGCTGATTTTCCTCCAGAAACCTCGGTATTCTCTCTCCCAAACACTCACTGCTTTATCCCCTGAATTCTCGAAGCTTTATCCCCTGAATTTTCACTGCTTTCTCCTCTGCACTCTCGCTGATTTTTCTCCAGAACCCTCACAGTTTCATGTCCAAAACTCTCGCTGTTTTATCCCCTGAACTCTCGCTGTTTTATCCCCTGAATTCTCGCTCTTATATCCCCTGAGCTCTGGCTGATTTTTCTCCAAAACCCTCGCTGTTTAATCTCCCAAACTCTCGCTGTTTTACCTCCTGAACTCTCGCTGTTTTATCCCCTGAACTCTGGCTGATTTTTCTCCAAAGCCCTCGCTGTTTTGTCTCCAAAACTCTCGCTGTTTTATCCCCTGAACTCTCATTGTTTTATCTTCTAAGCTTTTGCTGCTTTACCCCTGAATTCTCGTTGTTTTATCCCCTGAACTCTGGCTGATTTTTCCCCAAAACCCTCGCTGTTTAATCTCCCAAACTCTCGCAGTTTTATCTCCTTAACTCTCGCTGTTTTATCCCCTGAACTCTCATTGTTTTATCTTCTAAGCTTTTGCTGCTTTACCCCTGAATTATCGTTGTTTTATCCCCTGAACTCCGGCTGATTTTTCTCCAAAACCCTCGCAGTTTAATCTCCAAAACTCTCGCTATTTTATCCCCTGAACTCGCACAGTTTTGTCTCCCAAGTTCTCGCTTTTTTATCCTCTGAACTCCTGCTGATCTATCTCCAGAACTCTCGATGTTTTATCTCTCGATTTCGCACTGTTTTATCTCCTGAACGCTCAATCTTTTATCTCCAAAGCTCTCCCTGATTTTTCTCCAGAAATCTCACTATTTTATCTCCTGAACTCTCGCTGTTTTATCTCCTGAACTCTTGCTGTTTCATCTCCAGAATTCTTGCTGATTTTTCTCCTGAACTCTTGCTGTTTTATCTCCTGAATTCTAGCTGTTTTATCTCCTGAACGCTTGTTTTATCTCCTGAACTCCTGCTGTTTTAGCTCCCGAATTCTCACTTTTTATCTCCTGAACTCTCGCTGTTTTATCTCGAAAACCCTCGCTGTTTTTTCTCCAGAACCCTCACTGTTTGATCTTCCAAATTCTCACTGTTTTATCTCCTGAATTCTCACTGTTTTATATCCAGAACTCTCACTCTTTTATCTCCCATGCACTCGCTGATTTTTCTCCAGAACTCTCATTATTCGATCTCCTGAACTGTCGATCTTTTATCTCTCAAGCGCCCGCTGCTTTATGTCCTGAACCCTCGCTGTTGTATCTTCTGAATTCTCGCTGTTTTATCCTTTTAATTTTCGCTGTTTTCTCCCGTGAACTCTCGCCACTTTTTCTCCAGAATTCTTGCTGAGTTTTCTCCTGAGCTCTTGCTGGTTTACCCTCTGAACTCTCGCTGCTTTTTCTCCAGAGCCCTCGCTATTTTACCTCCCAAACTCTCACTGTTTTATCCCAAAAACCCGCATTGTTTTATATTCCGAGCTTTTGCTGCTTTACCCCTGAACTCTTGCTCTTTTATCCCCTGAGCTCTCGCTGTTTTATCTCCTGAACTCCCGCTGTTTTATACCCTGAACTCTTGCTGATTTTCCTCCAGAAACCTCGGTATTCTCTCTCCCAAACATTCACTGCTTTATCCCCTGAATTCTCGATGCTTTATCCCCTGAATTTTCATTGCTTTCTCCTCTGCACTCTCGCTGATTTTTCTCCAGAACCCTCACAGTTTCATGTCCAAAACTCTCGCTGTTTTCTCCCCTGAATTCTCGCTGTTTTATCCACTGAATTCTTGCTGTTATATCCCCTGAACTCTGGCTGATTTTTCTCCAAATCCCTCGCTGTTTAATCTCCCAAACTCTCGCTGTTTTATCTCCTGAACTCTCGCTGCTTTATCCCCTGAACTCTGGCTGATTTTTCTCCAGAGCCCTCGCTGTTCTATCTCCAAAACTCTCGCTGTTTTATCCCCTGAACTCTCATTGTTTTATCTTCTAAGCTTTTGCTGCTTTACCCCTGAATTCTCGTTGTTTTATCCCCTGAACTCTGGCTGATTTTTCTCAAAACCCTCGCTATTTAATCTCCCAAACTCTCGCTGTTTTATCTCCTTAAATCACGCTGTTTTATCCCCTGAACTCTGGCTGATTTTTCTCCAAAACCCTCGCTGTTTAATCTCCAAAACTCTGGCTGTTTTATCCCCTGAACTCGCACAGTTTTGTCTCCCAAGGTCTCGCCATTTTATCCTTTGAACTCCTGCTGATCTATCTCCAGAATTCTCGATGTTTTATCTCTCGAATTCACACTGTTTTATCTCCTGATCTCTCACTCTTTTATCTCCAAAGCTCTCGCTGATTTTTCTCCAGAAATCTCACTATTTTATCTCCTGAACTCTCGCTGTTTTATCTCCTGAACTCTTGCTGTTTCTTCTCCAGAATTCTTGCTGATTTTTCTCCTGAACTCTTGCTGTTTTATCATCTGAATTCTAGCTGTTTTATCTCCTGAACGCTTGTTTTATCTCCTGAACTCCTGCTGTTTTAACTCCCGAATTCTCACTTTTTATCTCCTGAACTCTCGCTGTTTTATCTCGAAAACTCTCGCTGTTTTCTCCAGAACCCTCACTGTTTGATCTTCCAAACTCTCACTCTTTTATCTCCCAAGCACTCGCTGATTTTTCTCCAGAACTCTCATTATTCGATCTCCTGAACTGTCGCTCTTTTATCTCTCAAACGCCCGCTGTTTTAAGTCCTGAACCCTCGCTGTTGTATCCCCTGAATTCTCGCTGTTTTATCCTTTTAATTTTCGCTGTTTTATCCCGTGAACTCTCGCCACTTTTTCACCAGAATTCTTGCTGAGTTTTCTCCTGAGCTCTTGCTGGTTTACCCTCTGAACTCTCGCTGCTTTTTCTCGAGAGCCCTCGCTACTTTACCTCCCAAACTCTCACTGTTTTATCCCAAAACCCCGCCTTGTTTTATATTCCGAGCTTTTGCTGCTTTACCCCTGGACTCTTGCTCTTTTATCCCCTGAGCTCTCGCTGTTTTATCCCCTGACCTCCCGCTGTTTTATACCCTGAACTCTTGCTGATTTTCCTCCAGAAACCTCGGTATTCTCTCTCCCAAACACTCACTGCTTTATCCCCTGAATTCTCGATGCTTTATCCCCTGAACTCTCATTGTTTTATCTTCTAAGCTTTTGCTGCTTTACCCCTGACTTCTCGTTGTTTTATCCCCTGAACTCTGGCTGATTTTTCTCCAAAACCCTCGCTGTTTAATCTCCCAAACTCTCGCTGTTTTATCTCCTTAACTCTCGCTGTTTTATCCTCTGAACTCTGGCTGATTTTTCTCCAAAACCCTCGCTGTTTAATCTCCAAAACTCTGGCTGTTTTATCCCCTGAACTCGCACAGTTTTGTCTCCCAAGGTCTCGCTTTTTTATCCTTTGAACTCCTGCTGATCTTTCTCCGGAACTCTCGATGTTTTATCTCTCGAATTTGCACTGTTTTATCTCCTGAACTCTCACTCTTTTATCTCCAAAGCTCTCGCTGATTTTTCTCCAGAAATCTCAATATTTTATCTCCTGAACTCTCGCTGTTTTATCTCCTGAACTCTTGCTGTTTCATCTCCAGAATTCTTGCTGATTTTTCTCCTGAACGCCTGCTGTTTTAACTCCCGAATTCTCACTTTTTATCTCGAAAACTCTCGCTGTTTCTACTCCAGAACCCTCACTGTTTGATCTTCCAAACTCTCACTGTTTTATCTCCTGAATTCTCACTGTTTTATAACCAGAACTCTCACTCTTTTATCTCCCAAGCACTCGCTGATTTTTCTCCAGAACTCTCATTATTCGATCTCCTGAACTGTCGCTCTGTTATCTCTCAAACGCCCGCTGTTTTATGTCCTGAACCCTCGCTGTTGTATCCCCTGAATTCTCGCTGTTTTATCCTTTTAATTTTCGCTGTTTTATCCCGTGAACTCTCGCCACTTTTTCTCCAGAATTCTTGCTGAGTTTTCTCCTGAGCTCTTGCTGGTTTACCCTCTGAACTCTCGCTGCTTTTTCTCCAGAGCCCTCGCTACTTTACCTCCCAAACTCTCACTGTTTTATCCCAAAACCCCGCCTTGTTTTATATTCCGAGCTTTTGCTGCTTTAACCCTGAACTCTTGCTCTTTTATCCCCTGAGCTCTCGCTGTTTTATCACCTGAACGCCCGCTGTTTTATACCCTGAACTCTTGCTGATTTTTCTCCAGATACCTCGGTATTCTCTCTCCCAAACACTCACTGCTTTATCCCCTGAATTCTCGATGCTTTATCCCCTGAATTTTCACTGCTTTCCTCCTCTGCACTCTCGCTGATTTTTCTCCAGAACCCTCAAAGTTTCATGTCCAAAACTCTCGCTGTTTTATCCCCTGAACTCTCGCTGTTTTATCCCCTGAATTCTCGCTGTTATATCCCCTGAACTCTGGCTGATTTTTTCTCCAAAACCCTCGCTGTTTTATCTCCAAAACTCTCGCTGTTTTATCCCCTGAACTCTCATTGTTTTATCTTCTAAGCTTTTGCTGCTTTACCCCTGACTTCTCGTTGTTTTATCCCCTGAACTCTGGCTGATTTTTCTCCAAAACCCTCGCTGTTTAATCTCCCAAACTCTCGCTGTTTTATCTCCTTAACTCTCGCTGTTTTATCCTCTGAACTCTGGCTGATTTTTCTCCAAAACCCTCGCTGTTTAATCTCCAAAACTCTGGCTGTTTTATCCCCTGAACTCGCACAGTTTTGTCTCCCAAGGTCTCGCTTTTTTATCCTTTGAACTCCTGCTGATCTTTCTCCGGAACTCTCGATGTTTTATCTCTCGAATTTGCACTGTTTTATCTCCTGAACTCTCACTCTTTTATCTCCAAAGCTCTCGCTGATTTTTCTCCAGAAATCTCAATAGTTTATCTCCTGAACTCTCGCTGTTTTATCTCCTGAACTCTTGCTGTTTCATCTCCAGAATTCTTGCTGATTTTTCTCCTGAACGCCTGCTGTTTTAACTCCCGAATTCTCACTTTTTATCTCGAAAACTCTCGCTGTTTTTTCTCCAGAACCCTCACTGTTTGATCTTCCAAACTCTCACTGTTTTATCTCCTGAATTCTCACTGTTTTATATCCAGAACTCTCACTCTTTTATCTCCCAAGCACTCGCTGATTTTTCTCCAGAACTCTCATTATTCGATCTCCTGAACTGTCGCTCTTTTATCTCTCAAACGCCCGCTGTTTTATGTCCTGAACCCTCGCTGTTGTATCCCCTGAATTCTCGCTGTTTTATCCTTTTAATTTTCGCTGTTTTATCCCGTGAACTCTCGCCACTTTTTCTCCAGAATTCTTGCTGAGTTTTCTCCTGAGCTCTTGCTGGTTTACCCTCTGAACTCTCGCTGCTTTTTCTCCAGAGCCCTCGCTACTTTACCTCCCAAACTCTCACTGTTTTATCCCAAAAACACGCCTTGTTTTATATTCCGAGCTTTTGCTGCTTTACCCCTGAACTCTTGCTCTTTTATCCCCTGAGCTCTCGCTGTTTTATCCCCTGAACGCCCGCTGTTTTATACCCTGAACTCTTGCTCATTTTCCTCCAGAAACCTCGGTATTCTCTCCCCCAAACACTCACTGCTTTATCCCCTGAATTCTCGCTGTTTTATCCCCTGAATTCTCGCTGTTATATCCCCTGAACTCTGGCTGATTTTTCTCCAAAACCCTCGCTGTTTTATCTCCAAAACTCTCGCTGTTTTATCCCCTGAACTCTCATTGTTTTATCTTCTAAGCTTTTGCTGCTTTACCCCTGACTTCTCGTTGTTTTATCCCCTGAACTCTGGCTGATTTTTCTCCAAAACCCTCGCTGTTTAATCTCCCAAACTCTCGCTGTTTTATCTCCTGAACTCTCGCTGTTATATCCCCTGAACTCTGGCTGATTTTACTCCAAAACCCTCGCTGTTTAATCTCCAAAACTCTCGCTGTTTTATCCCCTGAACTCGCACAGTTTTGTCTCCCAAGGTCTCGCTTTTTTATCCTTTGAACTCCTGCTGATCTTTCTCCAGAACTCTCGATGTTTTATCACTCGAATTCGCACTGTTTTATCTCCTGAACTCTCACTCTTTTATCTCCAAAGCTCTCGCTGATTTTTCTCCAGAAATCTCAATATTTTATCTCCTGAACTCTCGCTGTTTTATCTCCTAAACTCTTGCTGTTTCATCTCCAGAATTCTTGCTGATTTTTCTCCTGAACTCCTGCTGTTTTAACTCCCGAATTCTCACTTTTTATCTCGAAAACTCTCGCTGTTTTTTCTCCAGAACCCTCACTGTTTGATCTTCCAAACTCTCACTGTTTTATCTCCTCAATTCTCACTGTTTTATAACCAGAACTCTCACTCTTTTATCTCCCAAGCTCTCGCTGATTTTTCTCCAGAACTCTCATTATTCGATCTCCTGAACTGTCGCTCTTTTATCTCTCAAACGCCCGCTGTTTTATGTCCTGAACCCTCGCTGTTGTATCCCCTGAATTCTCGCTGTTTTATCCTTTTAATTTTCGCTGTTTTATCCCGTGAACTCTCGCCACTTTTTCTCCAGAATTCTTGCTGAGTTTTCTCCTGAGCTCTTGCTGGTTTACCCTCTGAACTCTCGCTGCTTTTTCTCCAGAGCCCTCGCTACTTTACCTCCCAAACTCTCACTGTTTTATCCCAAAAACCCGCCTTGTTTTATATTCCGAGCTTTTGCTGCTTTACCCCTGAACTCTTGCTCTTTTATCGTCTGAGCTCTCGCTGTTTTATCCCCTGAACACTCGCTGTTTTATACCCTGAGCTCTTGCTGATTTTCCTCCAGAAACCTCGGTATTCTATCACCCAAACTCTCACTGTTTTACCCCCTGAATTCTCGATGCTTTATCCTCTGAATTTTCACTGCATTCTCCTCTGCACACTCGCTGATTTTTCTCCAGAACCCTCGCAATTTTATGTCCAAAACTCTCGCTGTTTTATCCCCTGAACTCTCACTGTTTTATCCCCTGAATTCTCGCTGTTATATCCCCTGAACTCTGGCTGATTTTTCTCCAAAACCCTCGCTGTTTAATCTCCCAAACTCCCGCTGTTTTATCTCCTGAACTCTCATTGTTTTATCTTCTGAGCTTTTGCTGCTTTACCCCTGAATTCTCGAAGTTTTATCCTCTTATACCTGGCTAATTTTTCTCCAGAACCCTCGCTGTTTTATCTCCCATCTCTCGCTGTTTAATCTCTGAACTCTCGCTGATTGTTCTCCAGAACCCTTGATGTTTTATCTCAGAAACTCTCACTGTTTTATCCCCTGAACTCTCACTGTTTTATCTCACAAACTCTCACTGATGTTTCACCAAAATTCTTTTTTATTTTTCTCCAGACTTCTTGATATTTTAACTTCCAAATTCTGGCTGGTTTTTCACCTGAACTCTCACTGTTCCTGGACTTTCACTGCTTTACCCGTGAACCTCGCTCTTTTATCCACTAAGCTCTCACTATTTTGTCCTCTGAACTCTCACTGTTTTATCCCCTGAATTCTCGGTTTTATCTCCTGAACTCTTGCCGATTTTTCACCAGAACCCTCGCTGTTTTATCTCCCAAACTCTCGCTGTTTTATCACCTTAACTCTCGCTGTTTTATCCCCTGAACTCTGGCTGATTTTTCTCCAGACCCCTCACAGTTTCATATCCAAAACTCTCGCTGTTTTATCCCCTGAACTCTCGCTGTTTTATCCCCTGAATTCTCGCTGTTATATCCCCTGAACTCTGGCTGATTTTTCTCCAAAACCCTCGCTGTTTAATCTCCCAAACTCTCGCTGTTTTATCTCCTTAACTCTCGCTGTTTTATCCCCTGAACTCTGGCTGATTTTACTCCAAAACCCTCGCTGTTTAATCTCCAAAACTCTCGCTGTTTTATCCCCTGAACTCGCACAGTTTTGTCTCCCAAGGTCTCGCTTTTTTATCCTTTGAACTCCTGCTGATCTTTCTCCAGAACTCTCGATGTTTTATCACTCGAATTTGCACTGTTTTATCTCCTGAACTCTCACTCTTTTATCTCCAAAGCTCTCGCTGATTTTTCTCCAGAAATCTCAATAGTTTATCTCCTGAACTCTCGCTGTTTTATCTCCTGAACTCTTGCTGTTTCATCTCCAGAATTCTTGCTGATTTTTCTCCTGAACGCCTGCTGTTTTAACTCCCGAATTCTCACTTTTTATCTCGAAAACTCTCGCTGTTTTTTCTCCAGAACCCTCACTGTTTGATCTTCCAAACTCTCACTGTTTTATCTCCTGAATTCTCACTGTTTTATATCCAGAACTCTCACTCTTTTATCTCCCAAGCACTCGCTGATTTTTCTCCAGAACTCTCATTATTCGATCTCCTGAACTGTCGCTCTTTTATCTCTCAAACGCCCGCTGTTTTATGTCCTGAACCCTCGCTGTTGTATCCCCTGAATTCTCGCTGTTTTATCCTTTTAATTTTCGCTGTTTTATCCCGTGAACTCTCGCCACTTTTTCTCCAGAATTCTTGCTGAGTTTTCTCCTGAGCTCTTGCTGGTTTACCCTCTGAACTCTCGCTGCTTTTTCTCCAGAGCCCTCGCTACTTTACCTCCCAAACTCTCACTGTTTTATCCCAAAAACACGCCTTGTTTTATATTCCGAGCTTTTGCTGCTTTACCCCTGAACTCTTGCTCTTTTATCCCCTGAGCTCTCGCTGTTTTATCCCCTGAACGCCCGCTGTTTTATACCCTGAACTCTTGCTGATTTTCCTCCAGAAACCTCGGTATTCTCTCTCCCAAACACTCACTGCTTTATCCCCTGAATTCTCGATGCTTTATCCCCTGAATTTTCACTGCTTTCTCCTCTGCACTCTCGCTGGTTTTTCTCCAGAACCCTCACAGTTTCATATCCAAAACTCTCGCTGTTTTATCCCCTGAACTCTCGCTGTTTTATCCCCTGAATTCTCGCTGTTATATCCCCTGAACTCTGGCTGATTTTTCTCCAAAACCCTCGCTGTTTTATCTCCAAAACTCTCGCTGTTTTATCCCCTGAACTCTCATTGTTTTATCTTCTAAGCTTTTGCTGCTTTACCCCTGACTTCTCGTTGTTTTATCCCCTGAACTCTGGCTGATTTTTCTCCAAAACCCTCGCTGTTTAATCTCCCAAACTCTCGCTGTTTTATCTCCTGAACTCTCGCTGTTATATCCCCTGAACTCTGGCTGATTTTACTCCAAAACCCTCGCTGTTTAATCTCCAAAACTCTCGCTGTTTTATCCCCTGAACTCGCACAGTTTTGTCTCCCAAGGTCTCGCTTTTTTATCCTTTGAACTCCTGCTGATCTTTCTCCAGAACTCTCGATGTTTTATCACTCGAATTCGCACTGTTTTATCTCCTGAACTCTCACTCTTTTATCTCCAAAGCTCTCGCTGATTTTTCTCCAGAAATCTCAATATTTTATCTCCTGAACTCTCGCTGTTTTATCTCCTGAACTCTTGCTGTTTCATCTCCAGAATTCTTGCTGATTTTTCTCCTGAACTCCTGCTGTTTTAACTCCCGAATTCTCACTTTTTATCTCGAAAACTCTCGCTGTTTTTTCTCCAGAACCCTCACTGTTTGATCTTCCAAACTCTCACTGTTTTATCTCCTCAATTCTCACTGTTTTATAACCAGAACTCTCACTCTTTTATCTCCCAAGCTCTCGCTGATTTTTCTCCAGAACTCTCATTATTCGATCTCCTGAACTGTCGCTCTTTTATCTCTCAAACGCCCGCTGTTTTATGTCCTGAACCCTCGCTGTTGTATCCCCTGAATTCTCGCTGTTTTATCCTTTTAATTTTCGCTGTTTTATCCCGTGAACTCTCGCCACTTTTTCTCCAGAATTCTTGCTGAGTTTTCTCCTGAGCTCTTGCTGGTTTACCCTCTGAACTCTCGCTGCTTTTTCTCCAGAGCCCTCGCTACTTTACCTCCCAAACTCTCACTGTTTTATCCCAAAAACCCGCCTTGTTTTATATTCCGAGCTTTTGCTGCTTTACCCCTGAACTCTTGCTCTTTTATCGTCTGAGCTCTCGCTGTTTTATCCCCTGAACACTCGCTGTTTTATACCCTGAGCTCTTGCTGATTTTCCTCCAGAAACCTCGGTATTCTATCACCCAAACTCTCACTGTTTTACCCCCTGAATTCTCGATGCTTTATCCTCTGAATTTTCACTGCATTCTCCTCTGCACACTCGCTGATTTTTCTCCAGAACCCTCGCAATTTTATGTCCAAAACTCTCGCTGTTTTATCCCCTGAACTCTCACTGTTTTATCCCCTGAATTCTCGCTGTTATATCCCCTGAACTCTGGCTGATTTTTCTCCAAAACCCTCGCTGTTTAATCTCCCAAACTCCCGCTGTTTTATCTCCTGAACTCTCATTGTTTTATCTTCTGAGCTTTTGCTGCTTTACCCCTGAATTCTCGAAGTTTTATCCTCTTATACCTGGCTAATTTTTCTCCAGAACCCTCGCTGTTTTATCTCCCATCTCTCGCTGTTTAATCTCTGAACTCTCGCTGATTGTTCTCCAGAACCCTTGATGTTTTATCTCAGAAACTCTCACTGTTTTATCCCCTGAACTCTCACTGTTTTATCTCACAAACTCTCACTGATGTTTCACCAAAATTCTTTTTTATTTTTCTCCAGACTTCTTGATATTTTAACTTCCAAATTCTGGCTGGTTTTTCACCTGAACTCTCACTGTTCCTGGACTTTCACTGCTTTACCCGTGAACCTCGCTCTTTTATCCACTAAGCTCTCACTATTTTGTCCTCTGAACTCTCACTGTTTTATCCCCTGAATTCTCGGTTTTATCTCCTGAACTCTTGCCGATTTTTCACCAGAACCCTCGCTGTTTTATCTCCCAAACTCTCGCTGTTTTATCACCTTAACTCTCGCTGTTTTATCCCCTGAACTCTGGCTGATTTTTCCCCAGACCCCTCACAGTTTCATATCCAAAACTCTCGCTGTTTTATCCCCTGAACTCTCGCTGTTTTATCCCCTGAATTCTCGCTGTTATATCCCCTGAACTCTGGCTGATTTTTCTCCAAAACCCTCGCTGTTTAATCTCCCAAACTCTCGCTGTTTTATCTCCTTAACTCTCGCTGTTTTATCCCCTGAACTCTGGCTGATTTTACTCCAAAACCCTCGCTGTTTAATCTCCAAAACTCTCGCTGTTTTATCCCCTGAACTCGCACAGTTTTGTCTCCCAAGGTCTCGCTTTTTTATCCTTTGAACTCCTGCTGATCTTTCTCCAGAACTCTCGATGTTTTATCACTCGAATTCGCACTGTTTTATCTCCTGAACTCTCACTCTTTTATCTCCAAAGCTCTCGCTGATTTTTCTCCAGAAATCTCAATATTTTATCTCCTGAACTCTCGCTGTTTTATCTCCTGAACTCTTGCTGTTTCATCTCCAGAATTCTTGCTGATTTTTCTCCTGAACTCCTGCTGTTTTAACTCCCGAATTCTCACTTTTTATCTCGAAAACTCTCGCTGCTTTTTCTCCAGAACCCTCGCTGTTTGATCTTCCAAACTCTCACTGTTTTATCTCCTCAATTCTCACTGTTTTATAACCAGAACTCTCACTCTTTTATCTCCCAAGCTCTCGCTGATTTTTCTCCAGAACTCTCATTATTCGATCTCCTGAACTGTCGCTCTTTTATCTCTCAAACGCCCGCTGTTTTATGTCCTGAACCCTCGCTGTTGTATCCCCTGAATTCTCGCTGTTTTATCCTTTTAATTTTCGCTGTTTTATCCCGTGAACTCTCGCCACTTTTTCTCCAGAATTCTTGCTGAGTTTTCTCCTGAGCTCTTGCTGGTTTACCCTCTGAACTCTCGCTGCTTTTTCTCCAGAGCCCTCGCTACTTTACCTCCCAAACTCTCACTGTTTTATCCCAAAAACCCGCCTTGTTTTATATTCCGAGCTTTTGCTGCTTTACCCCTGAACTCTTGCTCTTTTATCCCCTGAGCTCTCGCTGTTTTATCCCCTGAACGCCCGCTGTTTTATACCCTGAACTCTTGCTGATTTTTCTCCAGAAACCTCGGTATTCTCTCTCCCAAACACTCACTGCTTTATCCCCTGAATTCTCGATGCTTTATCCCCTGAATTTTCACTGCTTTCTCCTCTGCACTCTTGCTGATTTTTCTCCAGAACCCTCAAAGTTTCATGTCCAAAACTCTCGCTGTTTTATCCCCTGAACTCTCGCTGTTTTATCCCCTGAATTCTCGCTGTTATATCCCCTGAACTCTGGCTGATTTTTCTCCAAAACCCTCGCTGTTTTATCTCCACAACTCTCGCTGTTTTATCCCCTGAACTCTCATTGTTTTATCTTCTAAGCTTTTGCTGCTTTACCCCTGACTTCTCGTTGTTTTATCCCCTGAACTCTGGCTGATTTTTCTCCAAAACCCTCGCTGTTTAATCTCCCAAACTCTCGCTGTTTTATCTCCTTAACTCTCGCTATTTTATCCTCTGAACTCTGGCTGATTTTTCTCCAAAACCCTCGCTGTTTAATCTCCAAAACTCTGGCTGTTTTATCCCCTGAACTCGCACAGTTTTGTCTCCCAAGGTCTCGCTTTTTTATCCTTTGAACTCCTGCTGATCTTTCTCCGGAACTCTCGATGTTTTATCTCTCGAATTTGCACTGTTTTACCTCCTGAACTCTCACTCTTTTATCTCCAAAGCTCTCGCTGATTTTTCTCCAGAAATCTCAATAGTTTATCTCCTGAACTCTCGCTGTTTTATCTCCTGAACTCTTGCTGTTTCATCTCCAGAATTCTTGCTGATTTTTCTCCTGAACGCCTGCTGTTTTAACTCCCGAATTCTCACTTTTTATCTTGAAAACTCTCGCTGTTTTTTCTCCAGAACCCTCACTGTTTGATCTTCCAAACTCTCACTGTTTTATCTCCTGAATTCTCACTGTTTTATATCCAGAACTCTCACTCTTTTATCTCCCAAGCACTCGCTGATTTTTCTCCAGAACTCTCATTATTCGATCTCCTGAACTGTCGCTCTGTTATCTCTCAAACGCCCGCTGTTTTATGTCCTGAACCCTCGCTGTTGTATCCCCTGAATTCTCGCTGTTTTATCCTTTTAATTTTCGCTGTTTTATCCCGTGAACTCTCGCCACTTTTTCTCCAGAATTCTTGCTGAGTTTTCTCCTGAGCTCTTGCTGGTTTACCCTCTGAACTCTCGCTGCTTTTTCTCCAGAGCCCTCGCTACTTTACCTCCCAAACTCTCACTGTTTTATCCCAAAAACCCGCCTTGTTTTATATTCCGAGCTTTTGCTGCTTTACCCCTGAACTCTTGCTCTTTTATCCCCTGAGCTCTCGCTGTTTTATCCCCTGAACACTCGCTGTTTTATACCCTGAACTCTTGCTGATTTTCCTCCAGAAACCTCGGTATTCTCTCTCCCAAACACTCACTGCTTTATCCCCTGAATTCTCGATGCTTTATCCCCTGAATTTTCACTGCTTTCTCCTCTGCACTCTCGCTGATTTTTCTCCAGAACCCTCACAGTTTCATGTCCAAAACTCTCGCTGTTTTATCCCCTGAACTCTCGCTGTTTTATCCACTGAATTCTCGCTGTTTTATCCCCTGAACTCTGGCTGATTTTTCTTCAAACACCTCGCAGTTTAATCTCCAAAACTCTCGCTGTTTTATCCCCTGAACTCGCACAGTTTTGTCTCCCAAGGTCTCGCCTTTTTATCCTTTGAACTCCTGCTGATCTATCTCCGGAACTCTCGATGTTTTATCTCTCGAATTCACACTGTTTTATCTCCTGAACTCGCACTCTTTTATCTCCAAAGCTCTCGCTGATTTTTCTCCAGAAATCTCACTATTTTATCTCCTGAACTCTCGCTGTTTTATCTCCTGAACTCTTGCTGTTTCTTCTCCAGAATTCTTGCTGATTTTTCTCCTGAACTCTTGCTGTTTTATCTCCTGAATTCTAGCTGTTTTATCTCCTGAACGGTTGTTTTATCTCCTGAACTCCTGCCGTTTTAACTCGCGAATTCTCACTTTTTATCTCCTGAACTCTCACTGTTTTATCTCGAAAACTCTCGCTGTTTTTTCTCCAGAACCCTCACTGTTTGATCTTCCAAACTCTCACTGTTTTATCTCCTGAATTCTCACAGTGTTATATCCAGAACTCTCACTCTTTTATCTCCCAAGCACTCGCTGATTTTTCTCCAGAACTCTCATTATTCGATCTCCTGAACTGTCGCTCTTTTATCTCTCAAACGCCCGCTGTTTTATGTCCTGAACCCTCGCTGTTGTATCCCCTGAATTCTCGCTGTTTTATCCTTTTAATTTTCGCTGTTTTATCCCGTGAACTCTCGCCACTTTTTCTCCAGAATTCTTCTTGAGTTTTCTCCTGAGCTCTTGCTGGTTTACCCTCTGAACTCTCGCTGCTTTTTCTCCAGAGCCCTCGCTACTTTACCTCCCAAACTCTCACTGTTTTATCCCAAAAACCCGCCTTGTTTTATATTCCGAGCTTTTGCTGCTTTACCCCTGAACTCTTGCTCTTTTATCCCCTGAGCTCTCGCTGTTTTATCCCCTGAACTCCCGCTGTTTTTTACCCTGAACTCTTGCTGATTTTCCTCCAGAAACCTCGGTATTCTCTCTCCCAAACACTCACTGCTTTATCCCCTGAATTCTCGATGCTTTATCCCCTGAATTTTCACTGCTTTCTCCTCTGCACTCTCGCTGATTTTTCTCCAGAACCCTCACAGTTTCATATCCAAAACTCTCGCTGTTTTATCCCCTGAACTCTCGCTGTTTTATCCCCTGAATTCTCGCTGTTATATCCCCTGAACTCTGGCTGATTTTTCTCCAAAACCCTCGCTGTTTTATCTCCAAAACTCTCGCTGTTTTATCCCCTGAACTCTCATTGTTTTATCTTCTAAGCTTTTGCTGCTTTACCCCTGAATTCTCGTTGTTTTATCCCCTGAACTCTGGCTGATTTTTCTCCAAAACCCTCGCTGTTTAATCTCCCAAACTCTCGCTGTTTTATCTCCTTAACTCTCGCTGTTTTATCCCCTGAACTCCGGCTGATTTTACTCCAAAACCCTCGCTGTTTAATCTCCAAAACTCTCGCTGTTTTATCCCCTGAACTCGCACAGTTTTGTCTCCCAAGGTCTCGCTTTTTTATCCTTTGAACTCCTGCTGATCTTTCTCCAGAACTCTCGATGTTTTATCACTCGAATTCGCACTGTTTTATCTCCTGAACTCTCACTCTTTTATCTCCAAAGCTCTCGCTGATTTTTCTCCAGAAATCTCAATATTTTATCTCCTGAACTCTCGCTGTTTTATCTCCTAAACTCTTGCTGTTTCATCTCCAGAATTCTTGCTGATTTTTCTCCTGAACTCCTGCTGTTTTATCTCCCGAATTCTCACTTTTTATCTCGAAAACTCTCGCTGTTTTTTCTCCAGAACCCTCACTGTTTGATCTTCCAAACTCTCACTGTTTTATCTCCTCAATTCTCACTGTTTTATAACCAGAACTCTCACTCTTTTATCTCCCAAGCTCTCGCTGATTTTTCTCCAGAACTCTCATTATTCGATCTCCTGAACTGTCGCTCTTTTATCTCTCAAACGCCCGCTGTTTTATGTCCTGAACCCTCGCTGTTGTATCCCCTGAATTCTCGCTGTTTTATCCTTTTAATTTTCGCTGTTTTATCCCGTGAACTCTCGCCACTTTTTCTCCAGAATTCTTGCTGAGTTTTCTCCTGAGCTCTTGCTGGTTTACCCTCTGAACTCTCGCTGCTTTTTCTCCAGAGCCCTCGCTACTTTACCTCCCAAACTCTCACTGTTTTATCCCAAAAACCCGCCTTGTTTTATATTCCGAGCTTTTGCTGCTTTACCCCTGAACTCTTGCTCTTTTATCGCCTGAGCTCTCGCTGTTTTATCCCCTGAACACTCGCTGTTTTATACCCTGAGCTCTTGCTGATTTTCCTCCAGAAACCTCGGTATTCTATCACCCAAACTCTCACTGTTTTACCCCCTGAATTCTCGATGCTTTATCCTCTGAATTTTCACTGCATTCTCCTCTGCACACTCGCTGATTTTTCTCCAGAACCCTCGCAATTTTATGTCCAAAACTCTCGCTGTTTTATCCCCTGAACTCTCACTGTTTTATCCCCTGAATTCTCGCTGTTATATCCCCTGAACTCTGGCTGATTTTTCTCCAAAACCCTCGCTGTTTAATCTCCCAAACTCCCGCTGTTTTATCTCCTGAACTCTCATTGTTTTATCTTCTGAGCTTTTGCTGCTTTACCCCTGAATTCTCGAAGTTTTATCCTCTTATACCTGGCTAATTTTTCTCCAGAACCCTCGCTGTTTTATCTCCCATCTCTCGCTGTTTAATCTCTGAACTCTCGCTGATTGTTCTCCAGAACCCTTGATGTTTTATCTCAGAAACTCTCACTGTTTTATCCCCTGAACTCTCACTGTTTTATCTCACAAACTCTCACTGATGTTTCACCAAAATTCTTTTTTATTTTTCTCCAGACTTCTTGATATTTTAACTTCCAAATTCTGGCTGGTTTTTCACCTGAACTCTCACTGTTCCTGGACTTTCACTGCTTTACCCGTGAACTCTCGCTCTTTTATCCACTAAGCTCTCACTATTTTGTCCTCTGAACTCTCACTGTTTTATCCCCTGAATTCTCGGTTTTATCTCCTGAACTCTTGCCGATTTTTCACCAGAACCCTCGCTGTTTTATCTCCCAAACTCTCGCTGTTTTATCTCCTTAACTCTCGCTGTTTTATCCCCTGAACTCTGGCTGATTTTTCTCCAGAACCCTCACAGTTTCATATCCAAAACTCTCGCTGTTTTATCCCCTGAACTCTCGCTGTTTTATCCCCTGAATTCTCGCTGTTATATCCCCTGAACTCTGGCTGATTTTTCTCCAAAACCCTCGCTGTTTTATCTCCAAAACTCTCGCTGTTTTATCCCCTGAACTCGCACAGTTTTGTCTCCCAAGGTCTCGCTTTTTTATCCTTTGAACTCCTGCTGATCTTTCTCCAGAACTCTCGATGTTTTATCACTCGAATTCGCACTGTTTTATCTCCTGAACTCTCACTCTTTTATCTCCAAAGCTCTCGCTGATTTTTCTCCAGAAATCTCAATATTTTATCTCCTGAACTCTCGCTGTTTTATCTCCTGAACTCTTGCTGTTTCATCTCCAGAATTCTTGCTGATTTTTCTCCTGAACTCCTGCTGTTTTAACTCCCGAATTCTCACTTTTTATCTCGAAAACTCTCGCTGTTTTTTCTCCAGAACCCTCGCTGTTTGATCTTCCAAACTCTCACTGTTTTATCTCCTCAATTCTCACTGTTTTATAACCAGAACTCTCACTCTTTTATCTCCCAAGCTCTCGTTGACTTTTCTCCAGAACTCTCATTATTCGATCTCCTGAACTGTCGCTCTTTTATCTCTCAAACGCCCGCTGTTTTATGTCCTGAACCCTCGCTGTTGTATCCCCTGAATTCTCGCTGTTTTATCCTTTTAATTTTCGCTGTTTTATCCCGTGAACTCTCGCCACTTTTTCTCCAGAATTCTTGCTGAGTTTTCTCCTGAGCTCTTGCTGGTTTACCCTCTGAACTCTCGCTGCTTTTTCTCCAGAGCCCTCGCTACTTTACCTCCCAAACTCTCACTGTTTTATCCCAAAAACCCGCCTTGTTTTATATTCCGAGCTTTTGCTGCTTTACCCCTGAACTCTTGCTCTTTTATCGCCTGAGCTCTCGCTGTTTTATCCCCTGAACACTCGCTGTTTTATACCCTGAGCTCTTGCTGATTTTCCTCCAGAAACCTCGGTATTCTATCACCCAAACTCTAACTGTTTTACCCCCTGAATTCTCGATGCTTTATCCTCTGAATTTTCACTGCATTCTCCTCTGCACACTCGCTGATTTTTCTCCAGAACCCTCGCAATTTTATGTCCAAAACTCTCGCTGTTTTATCCCCTGAACTCTCACTGTTTTATCCCCTGAATTCTCGCTGTTATATCCCCTGAACTCTGGCTGATTTTTCTCCAAAACCCTCGCTGTTTAATCTCCCAAACTCCCGCTGTTTTATCTCCTGAACTCTCATTGTTTTATCTTCTGAGCTTTTGCTGCTTTACCCCTGAATTCTCGAAGTTTTATCCTCTTATACCTGGCTAATTTTTCTCCAGAACCCTCGCTGTTTTATCTCCCATCTCTCGCTGTTTAATCTCTGAACTCTCGCTGATTGTTCTCCAGAACCCTTGATGTTTTATCTCAGAAACTCTCACTGTTTTATCACCTGAACTCTCACTGTTTTATCTCACAAACTCTCACTGATGTTTCACCAAAATTCTTTTTTATTTTTCTCCAGACTTCTTGATATTTTAACTTCCAAATTCTGGCTGGTTTTTCACCTGAACTCTCACTGTTCCTGGACTTTCACTGCTTTACCCGTGAACTCTCGCTCTTTTATCCACTAAGCTCTCACTTTTTTGTCCTCTGAACTCTCACTGTTTTATCCCCTGAATTCTCGGTTTTATCTCCTGAACTCTTGCCGATTTTTCACCAGAACCCTCGCTGTTTTATCTCCCAAACTCTCGCTGTTTTATCTCCTTAACTCTCGCTGTTTTATCCCCTGAACTCTGGCTGATTTTTCTCCAAAACCCATGCTGTTTAATCTCCAAATCTCTCGCTGTTTTATCCTCCGAACTCGCACAGTTTTATGTCCCAAGGTCTTGCGTTTTATCCTTTGAACTGCTGCTGATCTATCTCCAGAACTCTCGATGTTTTATCTCTCGAATTCGCACTGTTTTATCTCCTGAACGCTCAATCTTTTACCTCCAAAGCTCTCGCTGATTTTTCTGCAGAACCCTCGCTGTGTTATCTCCCAAACTCTAACAGTTTTATCCCCTGAACACTCATTGTTTTATCATCCGAGCTTTTGCTGTTTTACCCCTGAACTCTCGCTGTATTATACACTGAACTCTCACTGTTTCATGCGCTGATTTCTCGCTGTTTTATCCACTAAACTCTGCCTGATTATTCTCCAGGGCCCAAGCTGTTTTATCTCCCAGGCTCTCGCTGGTTTATGCTCTGAACTCGCACAGTTTTATCTCCCAAGGTCTTGCTTTTTTATCCTTTGGACTCCTGCTGATCTTTCTCCAGAACTCTTGATGTTTTATCTCTCGAATTCGCACTGTTTTATCTCCTGAACTCTCACTCTTTTATCTCCAAAGCTCTCGCTGATTTTTCCCCAAAAGTCTCACTATTTTATCTCCTGAGCTCTCGCTGTTTTATCTCCTGAACTCTTGCTGTTTTATCTCCAGAATTCTTGCTGATTTTACTCCTGAACTCCTGCTGTTTTATCTCCTGAATTATAGCTGTTTTATCTCCTGAACGCTTGTTTTATCTCCTGAACGCCTGCTGTTTTAACTCCAGAATTCTCACTTTTTATCTCCTGAACTCTCGCTGTTTTATCTCGAAAACTCTCACTGTTTTTTCTCCAGAACCCTCGCTGTTTGTCTTCCAAACTCTCACTGTTTTGTCTCCTGAATTCTAACTGTTTTATCTCCTGAACTCTCACTCTTTTATCTCCAAAGCACTCGTTGATTTTTCTCCATAACTCTCACTATTCTATCTCCTGAACTGTCGCTCTTTTATCTCTCAAACTCCCGCTGTTTTATGTCCTGAATCCTCGCTGTTGTTTCCCCTGAATTCTCGCTGTTTTATCCCCTGAACTCTCACCACTTTTTCTCCAGAATTCTTGCTGAGTTTTCCCCTGAGCTCTTGCTGTTTTACCCTCTGAACTCTTGCTGATGTTTCTCCAGAACCCTCGCTGTTTTATCTCACAAACTCTCGCTGCTTTATTCCCTGAACTCTCGCTGCTTTTTCTCCAGAGCCCTCGCTACTTTACCTCCCAGACTCTCACTGTTTTATCCCAAAAACTCACCTTGTTTTATATTCCGAGCTTTTGCTGCTTTATCACTGAACTCTTGCTCTTTTATCCCCTGAGCTCTCGCTGTTTTATCCCCTGAACTCCCGCTGTTTTACACCCTGAACTCTTGCTGATTTTCCTCCAGAAACCTCGGTATTCTCTCTCCCAAACTCTCTCTGCTTTATCCCCTGAATTCTCGATGCTTTATCCCCTGAATTTTCACTGCTTTCTCCTCTGCACTCTCGCTGATTTTTCTCCAGAACCCTCACAGTTTCATGTCCAAAACTCTCGCTGTTTTATTCCCTGAACTCTCGCTGTTTCATCCCCTGAATTCTCGCTGTTATATCCCCTGAACTCTGGCTGATTTTTCTCCAAAACCCTCGCTGTTTAATCTCCCAAACTCTCGCTGTTTTATCTCCTGAACTCTCGCTGTTTTATCCCCTGAACTCTGGCTGATTTTTCTCCAAAGCCCTCGCTGTTTTATCTCCAAAACTCTCGCTGTTTTATCCCCTGAACACGCACAGTTTTGTCTCCCAAGGTCTCGCTTTTTTATCCTTTGAACTCCTGCTGATCTATCTCCAGAATTCTCGATGTTTTATCTCTCGAATTCGCACTGTTTTATCTCCTGAACTCTCACACTTTTATCTCCAAAGCTCTCGCTGATTTTTCTCCGGAAATCTCACTATTTTATCTCCTGAACTCTCGCTGTTTTGTCTCCCGAACTCTTGCTGTTTCATCTCCAGAATTCTTGCTCATTTTTCTCCTGACCGCTTGCTGTTTTATCTCCTGAATTCAAGCTGTATTATCTCCTGAACGCTTGGTTTATCTCCTGAACTCCTGCTGTTTTAACTCCCGAATTCTCAAATTTATCTCCTGAACTCTCGCTGTTTTATCTCGAAAACTCTCGCTGTTTTTTCTCCAGAACCCTCGCTGTTTGATCTTCCAAACTCTCACTGTTTTATCTCCTGAATTCTCAATGTTTTATCTCACAAACTCTCACTGATGTTTCACCAAAATTCTTTTTTTATTTTCTCCAGACTTCTTGATATTTTAACTTCCAAATTCTGGCTGGTTTTTCACCTGAACTCTCATTGTTCCTGGACTTTCACTGCTTTACCCGTGAACTCTCGCTCTTTTATCCACTAAGCTCTCACTATTTTGTCCTCTGAACTCTCACTGTTTTATCCCCTGAATTCTCGGTTTTATCTCCTGAACTCTTGCCGATTTTTCACCAGAACCCTCGCTGTTTTATCTCCCAAACTCTCGCTGTTTTATCTCCTTAACTCTCGCTGTTTTATCCCCTGAACTCTGGCTGATTTTTCTCCAGAACCCTCACAGTTTCATATCCAAAACTCTCGCTGTTTTATCCCCTGAACTCTCGCTGTTTTATCCTCTGAATTCTCGCTGTTATATCCCCTGAACTCTGGCTGATTTTTCTCCAAAACCCTCGCTGTTTTATCTCCAAAACTCTCGCTGTTTTATCCCCTGAACTCTCATTGTTTTATCTTCTAAGCTTTTGCTGCTTTACCCCTGACTTCTCGTTGTTTTATCCCCTGAACTCTGGCTGATTTTTCTCCAAAACCCTCGCTGTTTAATCTCCCAAACTCTCGCTGTTTTATCTCCTTAACTCTCGCTGTTTTATCCCCTGAACTCTGGCTGATTTTACTCCAAAACCCTCGCTGTTTAATCTCCAAAACTCTCGCTGTTTTATCCCCTGAACTCGCACAGTTTTGTCTCCCAAGGTCTCGCTTTTTTATCCTTTGAACTCCTGCTGATCTTTCTCCAGAACTCTCGATGTTTTATCACTCGAATTCGCACTGTTTTATCTCCTGAACTCTCACTCTTTTATCTCCAAAGCTCTCGCTGATTTTTCTCCAGAAATCTCAATATTTTATCTCCTGAACTCTCGCTGTTTTATCTCCTGAACTCTTGCTGTTTCATCTCCAGAATTCTTGCTGATTTTTCTCCTGAACTCCTGCTGTTTTAACTCCCGAATTCTCACTTTTTATCTCGAAAACTCTCGCTGTTTTTTCTCCAGAACCCTCGCTGTTTGATCTTCCAAACTCTCACTGTTTTATCTCCTCAATTCTCACTGTTTTATAACCAGAACTCTCACTCTTTTATCTCCCAAGCTCTCGCTGATTTTTCTCCAGAACTCTCATTATTCGATCTCCTGAACTGTCGCTCTTTTATCTCTCAAACGCCCGCTGTTTTATGTCCTGAACCCTCGCTGTTGTATCCCCTGAATTCTCGCTGTTTTATCCTTTTAATTTTCGCTGTTTTATCCCGTGAACTCTCGCCACTTTTTCTCCAGAATTCTTGCTGAGTTTTCTCCTGAGCTCTTGCTGGTTTACCCTCTGAACTCTCGCTGCTTTTTCTCCAGAGCCCTCGCTACTTTACCTCCCAAACTCTCACTGTTTTATCCCAAAAACCCGCCTTGTTTTATATTCCGAGCTTTTGCTGCTTTACCCCTGAACTCTTGCTCTTTTATCGCCTGAGCTCTCGCTGTTTTATCCCCTGAACACTCGCTGTTTTATACCCTGAGCTCTTGCTGATTTTCCTCCAGAAACCTCGGTATTCTATCACCCAAACTCTAACTGTTTTACCCCCTGAATTCTCGATGCTTTATCCTCTGAATTTTCACTGCATTCTCCTCTGCACACTCGCTGATTTTTCTCCAGAACCCTCGCAATTTTATGTCCAAAACTCTCGCTGTTTTATCCCCTGAACTCTCACTGTTTTATCCCCTGAATTCTCGCTGTTATATCCCCTGAACTCTGGCTGATTTTTCTCCAAAACCCTCGCTGTTTAATCTCCCAAACTCCCGCTGTTTTATCTCCTGAACTCTCATTGTTTTATCTTCTGAGCTTTTGCTGCTTTACCCCTGAATTCTCGAAGTTTTATCCTCTTATACCTGGCTAATTTTTCTCCAGAACCCTCGCTGTTTTATCTCCCATCTCTCGCTGTTTAATCTCTGAACTCTCGCTGATTGTTCTCCAGAACCCTTGATGTTTTATCTCAGAAACTCTCACTGTTTTATCCCCTGAACTCTCACTGTTTTATCTCACAAACTCTCACTGATGTTTCACCAAAATTCTTTTTTATTTTTCTCCAGACTTCTTGATATTTTAACTTCCAAATTCTGGCTGGTTTTTCACCTGAACTCTCACTGTTCCTGGACTTTCACTGCTTTACCCGTGAACTCTCGCTCTTTTATCCACTAAGCTCTCACTTTTTTGTCCTCTGAACTCTCACTGTTTTATCCCCTGAATTCTCGGTTTTATCTCCTGAACTCTTGCCGATTTTTCACCAGAACCCTCGCTGTTTTATCTCCCAAACTCTCGCTGTTTTATCTCCTTAACTCTCGCTGTTTTATCCCCTGAACTCTGGCTGATTTTTCTCCAAAACCCATGCTGTTTAATCTCCAAATCTCTCGCTGTTTTATCCTCCGAACTCGCACAGTTTTATGTCCCAAGGTCTTGCGTTTTATCCTTTGAACTGCTGCTGATCTATCTCCAGAACTCTCGATGTTTTATCTCTCGAATTCGCACTGTTTTATCTCCTGAACGCTCAATCTTTTACCTCCAAAGCTCTCGCTGATTTTTCTGCAGAACCCTCGCTGTGTTATCTCCCAAACTCTAACAGTTTTATCCCCTGAACACTCATTGTTTTATCATCCGAGCTTTTGCTGTTTTACCCCTGAACTCTCGCTGTATTATACACTGAACTCTCACTGTTTCATGCGCTGATTTCTCGCTGTTTTATCCACTAAACTCTGCCTGATTATTCTCCAGGGCCCAAGCTGTTTTATCTCCCAGGCTCTCGCTGGTTTATGCTCTGAACTCGCACAGTTTTATCTCCCAAGGTCTTGCTTTTTTATCCTTTGGACTCCTGCTGATCTTTCTCCAGAACTCTTGATGTTTTATCTCTCGAATTCGCACTGTTTTATCTCCTGAACTCTCACTCTTTTATCTCCAAAGCTCTCGCTGATTTTTCCCCAAAAGTCTCACTATTTTATCTCCTGAGCTCTCGCTGTTTTATCTCCTGAACTCTTGCTGTTTTATCTCCAGAATTCTTGCTGATTTTACTCCTGAACTCCTGCTGTTTTATCTCCTGAATTATAGCTGTTTTATCTCCTGAACGCTTGTTTTATCTCCTGAACGCCTGCTGTTTTAACTCCAGAATTCTCACTTTTTATCTCCTGAACTCTCGCTGTTTTATCTCGAAAACTCTCACTGTTTTTTCTCCTGAACCCTCGCTGTTTGTCTTCCAAACTCTCACTGTTTTGTCTCCTGAATTCTAACTGTTTTATCTCCTGAACTCTCACTCTTTTATCTCCAAAGCACTCGTTGATTTTTCTCCATAACTCTCACTATTCTATCTCCTGAACTGTCGCTCTTTTATCTCTCAAACTCCCGCTGTTTTATGTCCTGAATCCTCGCTGTTGTTTCCCCTGAATTCTCGCTGTTTTATCCCCTGAACTCTCACCACTTTTTCTCCAGAATTCTTGCTGAGTTTTCCCCTGAGCTCTTGCTGTTTTACCCTCTGAACTCTTGCTGATGTTTCTCCAGAACCCTCGCTGTTTTATCTCACAAACTCTCGCTGCTTTATTCCCTGAACTCTCGCTGCTTTTTCTCCAGAGCCCTCGCTACTTTACCTCCCAGACTCTCACTGTTTTATCCCAAAAACTCACCTTGTTTTATATTCCGAGCTTTTGCTGCTTTATCACTGAACTCTTGCTCTTTTATCCCCTGAGCTCTCGCTGTTTTATCCCCTGAACTCCCGTTGTTTTACACCCTGAACTCTTGCTGATTTTCCTCCAGAAACCTCGGTATTCTCTCTCCCAAACTCTCTCTGCTTTATCCCCTGAATTCTCGATGCTTTATCCCCTGAATTTTCACTGCTTTCTCCTCTGCACTCTCGCTGATTTTTCTCCAGAACCCTCACAGTTTCATGTCCAAAACTCTCGCTGTTTTATTCCCTGAACTCTCGCTGTTTCATCCCCTGAATTCTCGCTGTTATATCCCCTGAACTCTGGCTGATTTTTCTCCAAAACCCTCGCTGTTTAATCTCCCAAACTCTCGCTGTTTTATCTCCTGAACTCTCGCTGTTTTATCCCCTGAACTCTGGCTGATTTTTCTCCAAAGCCCTCGCTGTTTTATCTCCAGAACTCTCGCTGTTTTATCCCCTGAACACGCACAGTTTTGTCTCCCAAGGTCTCACTTTTTTATCCTTTGAACTCCTGCTGATCTATCTCCAGAATTCTCGATGTTTTATCTCTCGAATTCGCACTGTTTTATCTCCTGAACTCTCACACTTTTATCTCCAAAGCTCTCGCTGATTTTTCTCCGGAAATCTCACTATTTTATCTCCTGAACTCTCGCTGTTTTGTCTCCCGAACTCTTGCTGTTTCATCTCCAGAATTCTTGCTCATTTTTCTCCTGACCGCTTGCTGTTTTATCTCCTGAATTCTAGCTGTATTATCTCCTGAACGCTTGGTTTATCTCCTGAACTCCTGCTGTTTTAACTCCCGAATTCTCAAATTTATCTCCTGAACTCTCGCTGTTTTATCTCGAAAACTCTCGCTGTTTTTTCTCCAGAACCCTCGCTGTTTGATCTTCCAAACTCTCACTGTTTTATCTCCTGAATTCTCAATGTTTTATCTCACAAACTCTCACTGATGTTTCACCAAAATTCTTTTTTATTTTTCTCCAGACTTCTTGATATTTTAACTTCCAAATTCTGGCTGGTTTTTCACCTGAACTCTCACTGTTCCTGGACTTTCACTGCTTTACCCGTGAACTCTCGCTCTTTTATCCACTAAGCTCTCACTATTTTGTCCTCTGAACTCTCACTGTTTTATCCCCTGAATTCTCGGTTTTATCTCCTGAACTCTTGCCGATTTTTCACCAGAACCCTCGCTGTTTTATCTCCCAAACTCTCGCTGTTTTATCTCCTTAACTCTCGCTGTTTTATCCCCTGAACTCTGGCTGATTTTTCTCCAGAACCCTCACAGTTTCATATCCAAAACTCTCGCTGTTTTATCCCCTGAACTCTCGCTGTTTTATCCCCTGAATTCTCGCTGTTATATCCCCTGAACTCTGGCTGATTTTTCTCCAAAACCATCGCTGTTTTATCCCCTGAACTCTCATTGTTTTATCTTCTAAGCTTTTGCTGCTTTACCCCTGACTTCTCGTTGTTTTATCCCCTGAACTCTGGCTGATTTTTCTCCAAAACCCTCGCTGTTTAATCTCCCAAACTCTCGCTGTTTTATCTCCTTAACTCTCGCTGTTTTATCCCCTGAACTCTGGCTGATTTTACTCCAAAACCCTCGCTGTTTAATCTCCAAAACTCTCGCTGTTTTATCCCCTGAACTCGCACAGTTTTGTCTCCCAAGGTCTCGCTTTTTTATCCTTTGAACTCCTGCTGATCTTTCTCCAGAACTCTCGATGTTTTATCACTCGAATTCGCACTGTTTTATCTCCTGAACTCTCACTCTTTTATCTCCAAAGCTCTCGCTGATTTTTCTCCAGAAATCTCAATATTTTATCTCCTGAACTCTCGCTGTTTTATCTCCTGAACTCTTGCTGTTTCATCTCCAGAATTCTTGCTGATTTTTCTCCTGAACTCCTGCTGTTTTAACTCCCGAATTCTCACTTTTTATCTCGAAAACTCTCGCTGTTTTTTCTCCAGAACCCTCGCTGTTTGATCTTCCAAACTCTCACTGTTTTATCTCCTCAATTCTCACTGTTTTATAACCAGAACTCTCACTCTTTTATCCAAGCTCTCGCTGATTTTTCTCCAGAACTCTCATTATTCGATCTCCTGAACTGTCGCTCTTTTATCTCTCAAACGCCCGCTGTTTTATGTCCTGAACCCGCGCTGTTGTATCCCCTGAATTCTCGCTGTTTTATCCTTTTAATTTTCGCTGTTTTATCCCGTGAACTCTCGCCACTTTTTCTCCAGAATTCTTGCTGAGTTTTCTCCTGAGCTCTTGCTGGTTTACCCTCTGAACTCTCGCTGCTTTTTCTCCAGAGCCCTCGCTACTTTACCTCCCAAACTCTCACTGTTTTATCCCAAAAACCCGCCTTGTTTTATATTCCGAGCTTTTGCTGCTTTACCCCTGAACTCTTGCTCTTTTATCGCCTGAGCTCTCGCTGTTTTATCCCCTGAACACTCGCTGTTTTATACCCTGAGCTCTTGCTGATTTTCCTCCAGAAACCTCGGTATTCTATCACCCAAACTCTAACTGTTTTACCCCCTGAATTCTCGATGCTTTATCCTCTGAATTTTCACTGCATTCTCCTCTGCACACTCGCTGATTTTTCTCCAGAACCCTCGCAATTTTATTTCCAAAACTCTCGCTGTTTTATCCCCTGAACTCTCACTGTTTTATCCCCTGAATTCTCGCTGTTATATCCCCTGAACTCTGGCTGATTTTTCTCCAAAACCCTCGCTGTTTAATCTCCCAAACTCCCGCTGTTTTATCTCCTGAACTCTCATTGTTTTATCTTCTGAGCTTTTGCTGCTTTACCCCTGAATTCTCGAAGTTTTATCCTCTTATACCTGGCTAATTTTTCTCCAGAACCCTCGCTGTTTTATCTCCCATCTCTCGCTGTTTAATCTCTGAACTCTCGCTGATTGTTCTCCAGAACCCTTGATCGTTTTATCTCAGAAACTCTCACTGTTTTATCCCCCTGAACTCTCACTGTTTTATCTCACAAACTCTCACTGATGTTTCACCAAAATTCTTTTTTTATTTTTCTCCAGACTTCTTGATATTTTAACTTCCAAATTCTGGCTGGTTTTTCACCTGAACTCTCACTGTTCCTGGACTTTCACTGCTTTACCCGTGAACTCTCGCTCTTTTATCCACTAAGCTCTCACTTTTTTGTCCTCTGAACTCTCACTGTTTTATCCCCTGAATTCTCGGTTTTATCTCCTGAACTCTTGCCGATTTTTCACCAGAACCCTCGCTGTTTTATCTCCCAAACTCTCGCTGTTTTATCTCCTTAACTCTCGCTGTTTTATCCCCTGAACTCTGGCTGATTTTTCTCCAAAACCCATGCTGTTTAATCTCCAAATCTCTCGCTGTTTTATCCTCCGAACTCGCACAGTTTTATGTCCCAAGGTCTTGCGTTTTATCCTTTGAACTGCTGCTGATCTATCTCCAGAACTCTCGATGTTTTATCTCTCGAATTCGCACTGTTTTATCTCCTGAACGCTCAAATCTTTTACCTCCAAAGCTCTCGCTGATTTTTCTGCAGAACCCTCGCTGTGTTATCTCCCAAACTCTAACAGTTTTATCCCCTGAACACTCATTGTTTTATCATCCGAGCTTTTGCTGTTTTACCCCTGAACTCTCGCTGTATTATACACTGAACTCTCACTGTTTCATGCGCTGATTTCTCGCTGTTTTATCCACTAAACTCTGCCTGATTATTCTCCAGGGCCCAAGCTGTTTTATCTCCCAGGCTCTCGCTGGTTTATGCTCTGAACTCGCACAGTTTTATCTCCCAAGGTCTTGCTTTTTTATCCTTTGAACTCCTGCTGATCTTTCTCCAGAACTCTTGATGTTTTATCTCTCGAATTCGCACTGTTTATCTCCTGAACTCTCACTCTTTTATCTCCAAAGCTCTCGCTGATTTTTCCCCAAAAGTCTCACTATTTTATCTCCTGAGCTCTCGCTGTTTTATCTCCTGAACTCTTGCTGTTTTATCTCCAGAATTCTTGCTGATTTTACTCCTGACCTCCTGTTGTTTTATCTCCTGAATTATAGCTGTTTTATCTCCTGAACGCTTGTTTTATCTCCTGAACGCCTGCTGTTTTAACTCCAGAATTCTCACTTTTTATCTCCTGAACTCTCGCTGTTTTATCTCGAAAACTCTCACTGTTTGTTCTCCAGAACCCTCGCTGTTTGTCTTCCAAACTCTCACTGTTTTGTCTCCTGAATTCTAACTGTTTTATCTCCTGAACTCTCACTCTTTTATCTCCAAAGCACTCGTTGATTTTTCTCCATAACTCTCACTATTCTATCTCCTGAACTGTCGCTCTTTTATCTCTCAAACTCCCGCTGTTTTATGTCCTGAATCCTCGCTGTTGTTTCCCCTGAATTCTCGCTGTTTTATCCCCTGAACTCTCACCACTTTTTCTCCAGAATTCTTGCTGAGTTTTCCCCTGAGCTCTTGCTGTTTTACCCTCTGAACTCTTGCTGATGTTTCTCCAGAACCCTCGCTGTTTTATCTCACAAACTCTCGCTGCTTTATTCCCTGAACTCTCGCTGCTTTTTCTCCAGAGCCCTCGCTACTTTACCTCCCAGTCTCTCACTGTTTTATCCCAAAAACTCACCTTGTTTTATATTCCGAGCTTTTGCTGCTTTATCACTGAACTCTTGCTCTTTTATCCCCTGAGCTCTCGCTGTTTTATCCCCTGAACTCCCGCTGTTTTACACCCTGAACTCTTGCTGATTTTCCTCCAGAAACCTCGGTATTCTCTCTCCCAAACTCTCTCTGCTTTATCCCCTGAATTCTCGATGCTTTATCCCCTGAATTTTCACTGCTTTCTCCTCTGCACTCTCGCTGATTTTTCTCCAGAACCCTCACAGTTTCATGTCCAAAACTCTCGCTGTTTTATTCCCTGAACTCTCGCTGTTTCATCCCCTGAATTCTCGCTGTTATATCCCCTGAACTCTGGCTGATTTTTCTCCAAAACCCTCGCTGTTTAATCTCCCAAACTCTCGCTGTTTTATCTCCTGAACTCTCGCTGTTTTATCCCCTGAACTCTGGCTGATTTTTCTCCAAAGCCCTCGCTGTTTTATCTCCAAAACTCTCGCTGTTTTATCCCCTGAACACGCACAGTTTTGTCTCCCAAGGTCTCGCTTTTTTATCCTTTGAACTCCTGCTGATCTATCTCCAGAATTCTCGATGTTTTATCTCTCGAATTCGCACTGTTTTATCTCCTGAACTCTCACACTTTTATCTCCAAAGCTCTCGCTGATTTTTCTCCGGAAATCTCACTATTTTATCTCCTGAACTCTCGCTGTTTTGTCTCCCGAACTCTTGCTGTTTCATCTCCAGAATTCTTGCTCATTTTTCTCCTGACCGCTTGCTGTTTTATCTCCTGAATTCTAGCTGTATTATCTCCTGAACGCTTGGTTTATCTCCTGAACTCCTGCTGTTTTAACTCCCGAATTCTCAAATTTATCTCCTGAACTCTCGCTGTTTTATCTCGAAAACTCTCGCTGTTTTTTCTCCAGAACCCTCGCTGTTTGATCTTCCAAACTCTCACTGTTTTATCTCCTGAATTCTCAATGTTTTATCTCACAAACTCTCACTGATGTTTCACCAAAATTCTTTTTTATTTTCTCCAGACTTCTTGATATTTTAACTTCCAAATTCTGGCTGGTTTTTCACCTGAACTCTCATTGTTCCTGGACTTTCACTGCTTTACCCGTGAACTCTCGCTCTTTTATCCACTAAGCTCTCACTATTTTGTCCTCTGAACTCTCACTGTTTTATCCCCTGAATTCTCGGTTTTATCTCCTGAACTCTTGCCGATTTTTCACCAGAACCCTCGCTGTTTTATCTCCCAAACTCTCGCTGTTTTATCTCCTTAACTCTCGCTGTTTTATCCCCTGAACTCTGGCTGATTTTTCTCCAGAACCCTCACAGTTTCATATCCAAAACTCTCGCTGTTTTATCCCCTGAACTCTCGCTGTTTTATCCCCTGAATTCTCGCTGTTATATCCCCTGAACTCTGGCTGATTTTTCTCCAAAACCCTCGCTGTTTTATCTCCAAAACTCTCGCTGTTTTATCCCCTGAACTCTCATTGTTTTATCTTCTAAGCTTTTGCTGCTTTACCCCTGACTTCTCGTTGTTTTATCCCCTGAACTCTGGCTGATTTTTCTCCAAAACCCTCGCTGTTTAATCTCCCAAACTCTCGCTGTTTTATCTCCTTAACTCTCGCTGTTTTATCCCCTGAACTCTGGCTGATTTTACTCCAAAACCCTCGCTGTTTAATCTCCAAAACTCTCGCTGTTTTATCCCCTGAACTCGCACAGTTTTGTCTCCCAAGGTCTCGCTTTTTTATCCTTTGAACTCCTGCTGATCTTTCTCCAGAACTCTCGATGTTTTATCACTCGAATTCGCACTGTTTTATCTCCTGAACTCTCACTCTTTTATCTCCAAAGCCCTCGCTGTTTTATCTCCAAAACTCTCGCTGTTTTATCCCCTGAACACGCACAGTTTTGTCTCCCAAGGTCTCGCTTTTTTATCCTTTGAACTCCTGCTGATCTATCTCCAGAATTCTCGATGTTTTATCTCTCGAATTCGCACTGTTTTATCTCCTGAACTCTCACACTTTTATCTCCAAAGCTCTCGCTGATTTTTCTCCGGAAATCTCACTATTTTATCTCCTGAACTCTCGCTGTTTTGTCTCCCGAACTCTTGCTGTTTCATCTCCAGAATTCTTGCTCATTTTTCTCCTGACCGCTTGCTGTTTTATCTCCTGAATTCTAGCTGTATTATCTCCTGAACGCTTGGTTTATCTCCTGAACTCCTGCTGTTTTAACTCCCGAATTCTCAAATTTATCTCCTGAACTCTCGCTGTTTTATCTCGAAAACTCTCGCTGTTTTTTCTCCAGAACCCTCGCTGTTTGATCTTCCAAACTCTCACTGTTTTATCTCCTGAATTCTCAATGTTTTATCTCACAAACTCTCACTGATGTTTCACCAAAATTCTTTTTTATTTTCTCCAGACTTCTTGATATTTTAACTTCCAAATTCTGGCTGGTTTTTCACCTGAACTCTCATTGTTCCTGGACTTTCACTGCTTTACCCGTGAACTCTCGCTCTTTTATCCACTAAGCTCTCACTATTTTGTCCTCTGAACTCTCACTGTTTTATCCCCTGAATTCTCGGTTTTATCTCCTGAACTCTTGCCGATTTTTCACCAGAACCCTCGCTGTTTTATCTCCCAAACTCTCGCTGTTTTATCTCCTTAACTCTCGCTGTTTTATCCCCTGAACTCTGGCTGATTTTTCTCCAGAACCCTCACAGTTTCATATCCAAAACTCTCGCTGTTTTATCCCCTGAACTCTCGCTGTTTTATCCCCTGAATTCTCGCTGTTATATCCCCTGAACTCTGGCTGATTTTTCTCCAAAACCCTCGCTGTTTTATCTCCAAAACTCTCGCTGTTTTATCCCCTGAACTCTCATTGTTTTATCTTCTAAGCTTTTGCTGCTTTACCCCTGACTTCTCGTTGTTTTATCCCCTGAACTCTGGCTGATTTTTCTCCAAAACCCTCGCTGTTTAATCTCCCAAACTCTCGCTGTTTTATCTCCTTAACTCTCGCTGTTTTATCCCCTGAACTCTGGCTGATTTTACTCCAAAACCCTCGCTGTTTAATCTCCAAAACTCTCGCTGTTTTATCCCCTGAACTCGCACAGTTTTGTCTCCCAAGGTCTCGCTTTTTTATCCTTTGAACTCCTGCTGATCTTTCTCCAGAACTCTCGATGTTTTATCACTCGAATTCGCACTGTTTTATCTCCTGAACTCTCACTCTTTTATCTCCAAAGCTCTCGCTGATTTTTCTCCAGAAATCTCAATATTTTATCTCCTGAACTCTCGCTGTTTTATCTCCTGAACTCTTGCTGTTTCATCTCCAGAATTCTTGCTGATTTTTCTCCTGAACTCCTGCTGTTTTAACTCCCGAATTCTCACTTTTTATCTCGAAAACTCTCGCTGTTTTTTCTCCAGAACCCTCGCTGTTTGATCTTCCAAACTCTCACTGTTTTATCTCCTCAATTCTCACTGTTTTATAACCAGAACTCTCACTCTTTTATCTCCCAAGCTCTCGCTGATTTTTCTCCAGAACTCTCAGTATTCGATCTCCTGAACTGTCACTCTTTTATCTCTCAAACGCCCGCTGTTTTATGTCCTGAACCCTCGCTGTTGTATCCCCTGAATTCTCGCTGTTTTATCCTTTTAATTTTCGCTGTTTTATCCCGTGAACTCTCGCCACTTTTTCTCCAGAATTCTTGCTGAGTTTTCTCCTGAGCTCTTGCTGGTTTACCCTCTGAACTCTCGCTGCTTTTTCTCCAGAGCCCTCGCTACTTTACCTCCCAAACTCTCACTGTTTTATCCCAAAAACCCGCCTTGTTTTATATTCCGAGCTTTTGCTGCTTTACCCCTGAACTCTTGCTCTTTTATCGCCAGAGCTCTCGCTGTTTTATCCCCTGAACACTCGCTGTTTTATACCCTGAGCTCTTGCTGATTTTCCTCCAGAAACCTTGGTATTCTATCACCCAAACTCTAACTGTTTTACCCCCTGAATTCTCGATGCTTTATCCTCTGAATTTTCACTGCATTCTCCTCTGCACACTCGCTGATTTTTCTCCAGAACCCTCGCAATTTTATGTCCAAAACTCTCGCTGTTTTATCCCCTGAACTCTCACTGTTTTATCCCCTGAATTCTCGCTGTTATATCCCCTGAACTCTGGCTGATTTTTCTCCAAAACCCTCGCTGTTTAATCTCCCAAACTCCCGCTGTTTTATCTCCTGAACTCTCATTGTTTTATCTTCTGAGCTTTTGCTACTTTACCCCTGAATTCTCGAAGTTTTATCCTCTTATACCTGGCTAATTTTTCTCCCGAACCCTCGCTGTTTTATCTCCCATCTCTCGCTGTTTAATCTCTGAACTCTCGCTGATTGTTCTCCAGAACCCTTGATGTTTTATCTCAGAAACTCTCACTGTTTTATCCCCTGAACTCTCACTGTTTTATCTCACAAACTCTCACTGATGTTTCACCAAAATTCTTTTTTATTTTTCTCCAGACTTCTTGATATTTTAACTTCCAAATTCTGGCTGGTTTTTCACCTGAACTCTCACTGTTCCTGGACTTTCACTGCTTTACCCGTGAACTCTCGCTCTTTTATCCACTAAGCTCTCACTTTTTTGTCCTCTGAACTCTCACTGTTTTATCCCCTGAATTCTCGGTTTTATCTCCTGAACTCTTGCCGATTTTTCACCAGAACCCTCGCTGTTTTATCTCCCAAACTCTCGCTGTTTTATCTCCTTAACTCTCGCTGTTTTATCCCCTGAACTCTGGCTGATTTTTCTCCAAAACCCATGCTGTTTAATCTCCAAATCTCTCGCTGTTTTATCCTCCGAACTCGCACAGTTTTATGTCCCAAGGTCTTGCGTTTTATCCTTTGAACTGCTGCTGATCTATCTCCAGAACTCTCGATGTTTTATCTCTCGAATTCGCACTGTTTTATCTCCTGAACGCTCAATCTTTTACCTCCAAAGCTCTCGCTGATTTTTCTGCAGAACCCTCGCTGTGTTATCTCCCAAACTCTAACAGTTTTATCCCCTGAACACTCATTGTTTTATCATCCGAGCTTTTGCTGTTTTACCCCTGAACTCTCGCTGTATTATACACTGAACTCTCACTGTTTCATGCGCTGATTTCTCGCTGTTTTATCCACTAAACTCTGCCTGATTATTCTCCAGGGCCCAAGCTGTTTTATCTCCCAGGCTCTCGCTGGTTTATGCTCTGAACTCGCACAGTTTTATCTCCCAAGGTCTTGCTTTTTTATCCTTTGAACTCCTGCTGATCTTTCTCCAGAACTCTTGATGTTTTATCTCTCGAATTCGCACTGTTTTATCTCCTGAACTCTCACTCTTTTATCTCCAAAGCTCTCGCTGATTTTTCCCCAAAAGTCTCACTATTTTATCTCCTGAGCTCTCGCTGTTTTATCTCCTGAACTCTTGCTGTTTTATCTCCAGAATTCTTGCTGATTTTACTCCTGACCTCCTGCTGTTTTATCTCCTGAATTATAGCTGTTTTATCTCCTGAACGCTTGTTTTATCTCCTGAACGCCTGCTGTTTTAACTCCAGAATTCTCACTTTTTATCTCCTGAACTCTCGCTGTTTTATCTCGAAAACTCTCACTGTTTTTTCTCCAGAACCCTCGCTGTTTGTCTTCCAAACTCTCACTGTTTTGTCTCCTGAATTCTAACTGTTTTATCTCCTGAACTCTCACTCTTTTATCTCCAAAGCACTCGTTGATTTTTCTCCATAACTCTCACTATTCTATCTCCTGAACTGTCGCTCTTTTATCTCTCAAACTCCCGCTGTTTTATGTCCTGAATCCTCGCTGTTGTTTCCCCTGAATTCTCGCTGTTTTATCCCCTGAACTCTCACCACTTTTTCTCCAGAATTCTTGCTGAGTTTTCCCCTGAGCTCTTGCTGTTTTACCCTCTGAACTCTTGCTGATGTTTCTCCAGAACCCTCGCTGTTTTATCTCACAAACTCTCGCTGCTTTATTCCCTGAACTCTCGCTGCTTTTTCTCCAGAGCCCTCGCTACTTTACCTCCCAGACTCTCACTGTTTTATCCCAAAAACTCACCTTGTTTTATATTCCGAGCTTTTGCTGCTTTATCACTGAACTCTTGCTCTTTTATCCCCTGAGCTCTCGCTGTTTTATCCCCTGAACTCCCGCTGTTTTACACCCTGAACTCTTGCTGATTTTCCTCCAGAAACCTCGGTATTCTCTCTCCCAAACGCTCTCTGCTTTATCCCCTGAATTCTCGATGCTTTATCCCCTGAATTTTCACTGCTTTCTCCTCTGCACTCTCGCTGATTTTTCTCCAGAACCCTCACAGTTTCATGTCCAAAACTCTCGCTGTTTTATTCCCTGAACTCTCGCTGTTTCATCCCCTGAATTCTCGCTGTTATATCCCCTGAACTCTGGCTGATTTTTCTCCAAAACCCTCGCTGTTTAATCTCCCAAACTCTCGCTGTTTTATCTCCTGAACTCTCGCTGTTTTATCCCCTGAACTCTGGCTGATTTTTCTCCAAAGCCCTCGCTGTTTTATCTCCAAAACTCTCGCTGTTTTATCCCCTGAACACGCACAGTTTTGTCTCCCAAGGTCTCGCTTTTTTATCCTTTGAACTCCTGCTGATCTATCTCCAGAATTCTCGATGTTTTATCTCTCGAATTCGCACTGTTTTATCTCCTGAACTCTCACACTTTTATCTCCAAAGCTCTCGCTGATTTTTCTCCGGAAATCTCACTATTTTATCTCCTGAACTCTCGCTGTTTTGTCTCCCGAACTCTTGCTGTTTCATCTCCAGAATTCTTGCTCATTTTTCTCCTGACCGCTTGCTGTTTTATCTCCTGAATTCTAGCTGTATTATCTCCTGAACGCTTGGTTTATCTCCTGAACTCCTGCTGTTTTAACTCCCGAATTCTCAAATTTATCTCCTGAACTCTCGCTGTTTTATCTCGAAAACTCTCGCTGTTTTTTCTCCAGAACCCTCGCTGTTTGATCTTCCAAACTCTCACTGTTTTATCTCCTGAATTCTCAATGTTTTATATCCAGAACTGTCACTGTTTTATCTCCCAAGCACTCGCTGATTTTTCTCCAGAACTCTCATTATTCGATCTCCTGAACTGTCGCTCTTTTATCTCTCAAACGCCCGCTGTTTTATGTCCTGAACCCTCGCTGTTGTATCCCCTGAATTCTCGCTGTTTTATCCTTTTAATTTTCGCTGTTTTATCCCCTGAACTCTCACCACTTTTTCTCCAGAATTCTTTCTGAGTTTTCTCCTGAGCTCTTGCTGGTTTACCCTCTGAACTCTCGCTGCTTTTTCTCCAGAGCCCTCGCTACTTTACCTCCCAAACTCTCACTGTTTTATCCCAAAAACTCGCCTTGTTTTATATTCCGAGCTTTTGCTGCTTTACCCCTGAACTCTTGCTCTTTTACCCCCTGAGCTCTCGCTGCTTTAACCCCTGAACTCCCGCTGTTTTATACCCTGAACTCTTGCTGATTTTCCTCCAGAAACCTCGGTATTCTATCACCCAAACTCTCACTGTTTTATCCCCTGAATTCTCGATGCTTTATCTGCTGAATTTTCACTGCATTCTCCTCTGCGCACTCGCTGATTTTTCTCCAGAACCCTCGGAATTTTATGTCCAAAACTCTCGCTGTTTTATCCCCTGAATTCTCGCTGTTATACCCCTGAACTCTGGCTGATTTTTCTCCAAAACCCGCGCTGTTTAATCTCCCAAACTCCCGCTGTTTTATCTCCTGAACTCTCATTGTTTTATCTTCTGAGCTTTTGCTGCTTTACCCCTGAATTCCCTAAGTTTTATCCTCTTATACCCGGCTGATTTTTCTCCAGAACCCTCGCTGTTTTATCTCCCATCTCTCGCTGTTTAATCTCTGAACTCTCGCTGATTTTTCTCCAGAACCCTTGATGTTTTATCTCACAAACTCTCACTGTTTTATCCCCTGAACTCTCACTGTTTTATCTCACAAAATCTGACTGATGTTTCACCAAAATTCTTGGTTATTTTTCTCCAGACTTCTTGATATTTTAACTTCCAAACTCTGGCTGGTTTTTCACCTGAACTCTCACTGTTCCTGAACTTTCACTGCTTTACCCGTGAACTCTCGCTCTTTTATCCACTAAGCTCTCACTTTTGTGTCCTCTGAACTCTCACTGTTTTATTCCCTTAATTCTCGGTTTTATCTCCTGAACTCTTGCCGATTTTTCTCCAGAACCCTCGCTGTTTTATCTCCCAAACTCTCGCTTTTTTATCCCCTGAACTATCGCTGATTATTCTCCAGAACACTCGCTATTTTATCTCCCAACGTCTCGCTGTTTTATCCCCAATTCTCGCTGTCTTATCCCCTGAACTCTGGCTGATTTTTCTCCAGAGCCCTCGCTGTTTTATCTCCCAAACTCTAACTGTTTTATCCCCTGAACACTCATTGTTTTATCGTCCGAACTTTTGCTGCTTTACCCCTGAACTTTCGCTGTATTATACACTGAACTCTCACTGTTTTATCCGCTGATTTCTCGCTGTTTTATCCGTTAAACTCTGCCTGATTTTTCTCCAGGGCCCTAGCTGTTTTATCTCCCAAGATCTCGTTGTTTTATCCTCCGAACTTGCACAGTTTTATCTCCCAATGTCTTGCTTTTTTATCCTTTGAACTCCTGCTGATCTTTCTCCAGAACTCTCGATGTTTTATCTCTCGAATTCGCACTGTTTTATCTCCTGAACGCTCAATCTTTTACCTCCAAAGCTCTCGCTGATTTTTCTCCAGAAATCTCACTATTTTATCCCCTGAACTCTCACTGTTTTATTTCAATAACTCTGACTGATGTTTCACCAAAATTCTTGGTTATTTTTCTCCAGACTTCTTGATATTTTAACTTCCAAACTCTGGCTGGTTTTTCACCTGAACTCTCACTGTTCCTGAACTTTCACTGCTTTACCCGTGAACTCTCGCTCTTTTATCCACTAAGCTCTCACTTTTTTGTCCTCTGAACTCTCACTGTTTTATCCCCTGAATTCTCGGTTTTATCTCCTGAACTCTTGCCGATTTTTCTCCAGAACCCTCGCTGTTTTATCTCCCAAACTCTCGCTCTTTTATCCCCTGAACTATCGCTGATTATTCTCCAGAACACTCGCTATTTTATCCCCAAGCGTCTCGCTGTTTTATCCCCAGTTCTCGCTGTCTTATCCCCTGAACTCTGGCTGATTTTTCTCCAGAACCCTCGCTGTTTTATCTCCCAAACTCTAACTGTTTTATCCCCTGAACACTCATTGTTTTATCGTCCGAACTTTTGCTGCTTTACCCCTGAACTCTCGCTGTATTATACACTGAACTCTCACTGTTTTATCCGCTGATTTCTCGCTGTTTTATCCGGTAAACTCTGCCTGATTTTTCTCCAGGGCCCTAGCTGTTTTATCTCCCAAGATCTCGTTGTTTTATCCTCCGAACTTGAACAGTTTTATCTCCCAATGTCTTGCTTTTTTATCCTTTGAACTCCTGCTGATCTTTCTCCTGAACGCTCAATCTTTTTTCTCCAAAGCTCTCGCTGATTTTTCTCCAGAAATCTCACTATTTTATCTCCTGAACTCTCGCTGTTTTATCTCCCGAACTCTCGCAGTTTTATCTCCAGAATTCTTGCTGATTTTTCTACTGACCTCTTGCTGTTTTATCTCCTGAATTCTAGCCGTTTTATCTCCTGAACGCTTGTTCTATCTCCTGAACTCCTGCTGTTTTAACTCCCGAATTCTCAAATTTATCTCCTGAACTCTCGCTGTTTTATCTCGAAAACTCTCGCTGTTTTTTTCTCCAGAACCCTCGCTGTTTGTCTTCCAAACTCTCACTGTTTTGTCTCCTGAATTCTAACTGTTTTATCTCCTGAACTCTCACTCTTTTATCTCCAAAGCACTCGTTGATTTTTCTCCAGAAATCTCACTATTTTATCTCCTGAACTCTCGCTGTTTTATCTCCCGAACTCTCGCAGTTTTATCTCCAGAATTCTTGCTGATTTTTCTACTGACCTCTTGCTGTTTTATCTCCTGAATTCTAGCCGTTTTATCTCCTGAACGCTTGTTCTATCTCCTGAACTCCTGCTGTTTTAACTCCCGAATTCTCAAATTTATCTCCTGAACTCTCGCTGTTTTATCTCGAAAACTCTCGCTGTTTTTTCTCCAGAACCCTCGCTGTTTGTCTTCCAAACTCTCACTGTTTTATCTCCTGAATTCTCAATGTTTTATCTCACAAACTCTCACTGATGTTTCACCAAAATTCTTTTTTATTTTCTCCAGACTTCTTGATATTTTAACTTCCAAATTCTGGCTGGTTTTTCACCTGAACTCTCACTGTTCCTGGACTTTCACTGCTTTACCCGTGAACTCTCGCTCTTTTATCCACTAAGCTCTCACTATTTTGTCCTCTGAACTCTCACTGTTTTATCCCCTGAATTCTCGGTTTTATCTCCTGAACTCTTGCCGATTTTTCACCAGAACCCTCGCTGTTTTATCTCCCAAACTCTCGCTGTTTTATCTCCTTAACTCTCGCTGTTTTATCCCCTGAACTCTGGCTGATTTTTCTCCAGAACCCTCACAGTTTCATATCCAAAACTCTCGCTGTTTTATCCCCTGAACTCTCGCTGTTTTATCCCCTGAATTCTCGCTGTTATATCCCCTGAACTCTCATTGTTTTATCTTCTAAGCTTTTGCTGCTTTACCCCTGACTTCTCGTTGTTTTATCCCCTGAACTCTGGCTGATTTTTCTCCAAAACCCTCGCTGTTTAATCTCCCAAACTCTCGCTGTTTTATCTCCTTAACTCTCGCTGTTTTATCCCCTGAACTCTGGCTGATTTTACTCCAAAACCCTCGCTGTTTAATCTCCAAAACTCTCGCTGTTTTATCCCCTGAACTCGCACAGTTTTGTCTCCCAAGGTCTCGCTTTTTTATCCTTTGAACTCCTGCTGATCTTTCTCCAGAACTCTCGATGTTTTATCACTCGAATTCGCACTGTTTTATCTCCTGAACTCTCACTCTTTTATCTCCAAAGCTCTCGCTGATTTTTCTCCAGAAATCTCAATATTTTATCTCCTGAACTCTCGCAGTTTTATCTCCAGAATTCTTGCTGATTTTTCTACTGACCTCTTGCTGTTTTATCTCCTGAATTCTAGCCGTTTTATCTCCTGAACGCTTGTTCTATCTCCTGAACTCCTGCTGTTTTAACTCCCGAATTCTCAAATTTATCTCCTGAACTCTCGCTGTTTTATCTCGAAAACTCTCGCTGTTTTTTCTCCAGAACCCTCGCTGTTTGATCTTCCAAACTCTCACTGTTTTATCTCCTTAATTCTCACTGTTTTATCTCCTGAACTGTCACTCTTTTATCTCCCAAGCACTCGCTGATTTTCCTCCAGAACTCTCATTATTCTATCTCCTGAACTGTCGCTCTTTTATCTCTCAAACTCCCGTTGTTTTATGTCCTGAACCCTCGCTGTTGTATCCCTTAAATTCTCGCTGTTTTATCCGGTGAATTCTCGCTGTTTTATCCCCTGAACTCTCGCCACTTTTTCTCCAGAATTCTTGCTGAATTTTCTCCTGAGCTCTTGCTGTTTTACCCTCTGAACTCTTGCTGATTTTTCTCCAGAACTCTCGCTGTTTTATCTCACAAACTCTCGCTGCTTTATTCCCTGAACTCTCGGTGCTTTTTCTCCAGACCCCTCGCTACTTTACCTCCCAAACTCTCACTGTCTTATCCCAAAAACTCGCCTTGTTTTATATTCCGAGCTTTTGCTGCTTTACCCCTGAACTCTTGCTCTTTTATCCCCTGAGCTCTCGCTGTTTTATCCCCTGAACTCTCGCTGTTTTATACCCTGAACTCTTGCTGATTTTCCTCCAGAAACCTCGGTATTCTATCTCCCAAACTCTCACTGTTTTATCCCTTGAATTCTCGATGCTTTTCCCCCTGAATTTTCACTGCTTTCTCCTCTGCACTCTCGCTGACTTTTCTCCAGAACCCTCACAGTTTTATGTCAAAAACTCTCGCTGTTTTATCCCTTGAACTCTCGCTGTTTTATCCCCTTATTTCTCGCTGTTATATCCCCTGAACTCTCGCTGATGTTTCTCTAAAACCCTCGCTGTTTAATCTCCAAATCTCTCGCTGTTTTATCTCCTGAACTCTCGCTGTTTTATCTCCTGAACTCTGGTTGATTTTTCTCCAAAACCCTCGCTGTTTAATCTCCAAATCTCTCGCTGTTTTATCCTCCGAACTCGCACAGTTTTATCTCCCAAGGTCTTGCGTTTTATCCTTTGAACTCCTGCTGATCTATCTCCAGAACTCTCGATGTTTTATCTCTCGAATTCGCACTGTTTTATCTCCTGAACTCTCACTCTTTTATCTCCAAAGCTCTCGCTGATTTTTCTCCAGAAATCTCACTATTTTATCTCCTGAACTCTCGCTGTTTTATCTGCCGAACTCTCGCTGTTTTATCTCCAGAATTCTTGCTGAATTTGCTCCTGACCTCTTGCTGTTTTATCTCCTGAATTCTAGCTGTTTTATCTCCTGAACTCCTGCTGTTTTCACTCCCGAATTCTCACTTTTTAATCTCCTGAACTCTCGCTGTTTTATCTCGAAAACTCTCGCTGCTTTTTCTCCAGAACCCTCGCTGTTTGATCTTCCAAACTCTCACTGTTTTATCTCCTGAATTCTCACTGTTTTATCTCCTGAACTCTCACTCTTTTATCTCCCAAGCACTCGCTGATTTTTCTCCCGAAATCTCATTATTCTATCTCCTGAACTGTCGCTCTTTTATCTCTGAAACTCCCGATGTTTTATGTCCTGAACCCTCGCTGTTGTATCCCCTGAATTCTCGCTGTTTTATCCGCTGATTTCTCGTTGTTTTATCCCCTGAACTCTCGCCACTTTTTCTCCAGAATTCTTGCTGAGTTTTCCCCTGAGCTCTTGCTGTTTTACCCTCTGAACTCTTGCAGATTTTTCTCCAGAACCCTCGCTGTTTTATCTCACAAACTCTCGCTGCTTTATTCTCTGAACTCTCGCTGCTTTTTCTCCAGAGCCCTCGCTACTTTACCTCCCAAACTCTCACTGTCTTATCCCAAAAACTCGCCTTGTTTTATATTCCGAGCTTTTGCTGCTTTACCCCTGAACTCTTGCTCTTTTATCCCCTGAGCTCTCGCTGTTTTATCCCCTGAACTCTCGCTGTTTTATACCCTGAACTCTTGCTGATTTTCCTCCAGAAACCTCGGTATTCTATCTCCCAAACTCTCACTGTTTTATCCCTTGAATTCTCGATGCTTTTTCCCCTGAATTTTCACTGCTTTCTCCTCTGCACTCTCGCTGATTTTTCTCCAGAACCCTCACAGTTTTATGTCCAAAACTCTCGCTGTTTTATCCCTTGAACTCTCGCTGTTTTATCCCCTGATTTCTCGCTGTTATATCCCCTGAACTCTGGCTGATTTTTCTTCAAAACCCTCGCTGTTTAATCTCCCAAATTCTCACTGTTTTATCCCCTTGAACTCTGGCTGATTTTTCTCTAAAACCCTCGCTGTTTAATCTCCCAAATTCTGGCTGTTTTATCTCCTGAACTCTCGCTGTTTTTACCCCTGAACTATGGCTGATTTTTCTCCAAAACCCTCGCTGTTTAATCTCCAAAACTCTCGCTGTTTTATCCTCCGAACTCTCATTGTTTTATCTTCTGAGCTTTTGCTGCTTTACCCCTGAATTCTCGTTATTTTATCCCTTGAACTCTGGCTGATTTTATCTCCCAAACTCTCGCTCTTTTATCCCCTGAACTATCGTTGATTATTCTCCAGAACACTCGCTATTTTATCTCCCAACTTCTCGCTGTTTTATCCCCATTTCTCGCTGTCTTATCCCATGAACTCTGGCTGATTTTTCTGCAGAACCCTCGCTGTTTTATCTCCCAAACTCTAACTGTTTTATCCCCTGAACACTCATTGTTTTATCATCCGAGCTTTTGCTACTTTACCCCTGAACTCTCGCTGTATTATACACTGAACTCTCACTGTTTCATGCGCTGATTTCTCGCTGTTTTATCCGCTAAACTCTGCCTGATTATTCTCCAGGGCCCAAGCTGTTTTATCTCCCAGGCTCTCGCTGGTTTATGCTCTGAACTCGCACAGCTTTATCTCCCAAGGTCTTGCTTTTTTATCCTTTGAACTCCTGCTGATCTTTCTCCAGAACTCTTGATGGTTTATCTCTCGAATTCGCACTGTTTTATCTCCTGAACTCTCACTCTTTTATCTCCAAAGCTCTCGCTGATTTTTCCCCAAAAGTCTCACTATTTTCTCTCCTGAGCTCTCGCTGTTTTATCTCCTGAACTCTCGCTTTTTTATCTCCAGAATTCTTGCTGATTTTACTCCTGACCTCCTGCTGGTTTATCTCCTGAATTCTAGCTGTTTTATCTCCTGAACGCTTGTTTTATCTCCTGAACTCCTGTTGTTTTAACTCCCGAATTCTCACTTTTTATCTCCTGAACTCTCGCTGTTTTATCTCGAAAAATCTCACTGTTTTTTACCCTGAACCCTCAAAGTTTGTCTTCCAAACTCTCACTGTTTTATCTCCTGAATTCTCACTGTTTTATCTCCTGAACTGTCACTCTTTTATCTCCCAAGCACTCGCTGATTTTTCTCCAGAACTCTCATTATTCTATCTCCTGAACTGTCGCTCTTTTATCTCTCAAACTCCCGCTGTTTTATGTCCTGAACCCTCGCTGTTGTATCCCTTAAATTCTCGCTCTTTTATCCGCTGAATTCTCGCTGTTTTATCCCTGAACTCTCGCCACTTTTTTCTCCAGAATTCTTGCTAAATTTTCTCCTGAGCTCTTGCTGTTTTACCCTCTGAACTCTTGCTGATTTTTCTCCAGAAGCCTCACTGTTTTATCTCACAAACTCTCGCTGCTTTATTCCCTGAACTCTCGCTGCTTTTCCTCCAGAGCCCTCCCTACTTTACCTCCCAAACTCTCGCTGTTTTATCCCAAAAACTCGCCTTGTTTTATATTGTGAGCTTTTGCTGCTTTACCCCTGAACTCTTGCTCTTTTATCCCCTGAGCTCTCGCTGTTTTATCCCCTGAACTCTCGCTGTTTTATACCCTGAACTCTTGCTGATTTTGTCCAGAAACCTCGGTAATGGATCTCCCAAACTCTCACTGTTTTATCCCCTGAATTCTCGATGCTTTATCCCCTGAATTTTCACTGCTTTCTCCTCTGCACTCTCGCTGATTTTTCTCCAGAACCCTCAGTTTTATGTCCAAAACTCTCGCTGTTTTATCCCCTGAACTCTCGCTGTTTCATCCCCTGATTTCTCGCTGTTATATCCCCTGAACTCTGGCTGATTTTTCTTCAAAACCCTCGCTGTTTAATCTGCCAAACTCTCGCTGTTTTATCTCCTGAACTCTCACTGTTTTATCCCCTGAACTCTGGCTGATTTTTCTCCAAAACCCTCGCTGTTTAATCTCCAAAACTCTCGCTGTTTTATCCCCTGAACTCTCATTGTTTGATCATCTGAGCTTTTGCTGATTTACCCCTGAATTCCAGTTGTTTTATCCCCTGAACTCTCGCTGATTTTTCTCCAGAACCCTTGATGTTTTATCTCACAAACTCTCACTGTTTTATCCCCTGAACTCTCACTGTTTTATCTCACAAACTCTCACTGATGTTTCACCAAAATTCTAGGTTATTTTTCTCCAGAATTCTTGATATTTTAACTTCCAAACTCTGGCTGGTTTATCACCTGAACTCTCACTGTTCCTGAACTTTCACAGCTTTACCCGTGAACTCTCGCTCTTTATTCCACTAAGCTCTCACTTTTTTGTCTTCTGAACTCTCACTGTTTTATCCCCTGAATTCTGGGTTTTATCTCCTGAACTCTTGCCGATTTTTCTCCAGAACCCTCGCTGTTTTATCTCCCAAACTCTCGCTCTTTTATCCCCTGAACTTTCGTTGATTATTCTCCAGAACACTCACTATTTTATCTCCCAATGTCTCGCTGTTTTATTCCCAATTCTCGCTGTCTTATCCCCTGAACTCTGGCTGATTTTTCTCCAGAGCGCTCGCTGTTTTATCTCCCAAACTCTAACTGTTTTATCCCCTGAAAACTCATTGTTTTATCGTCCGAGCTTTTGCTGCTTTACCCCTGAACTCTCGCTATATTATACACTGAACTCTCACTGTTTTGTCCACTGATTTCTCGCTGTTTTATCCACTAAACTCTGCCTGTTTTTTCTCCAGGGCCCTAGCTGTTTTATCTCCCAAGCTCTCGTTGTTTTATCCTCCGAACTCGCACAGTTTTATCTCCCAAGGTCGCGCTTTTTTATCCTTTGAACTCCTGCTGATCTTTCTCCAGAACTCTCGATGTTTTATCTCTCGAATTCGCACTGTTTTATCTCCTGAACTCTCACTCTTTTATCTCCAAAGCTCTCGCTGATTTTTCTCCAGAAATCTCACTATTTTATCACCTGAACTCTCGTTGTTTTATCTCCTGAACTCTCGCTGTTTTATCTCCAGAATTCATGCTGATTTTTCTACTGACCTCTTGCTGCTTTACCCCTGAATTCTCGTTATTTTATCCCCTGAACTCTAGCTGATTTTATCTCCCAAACTCTCGCTCTTTTATCCCCTGAACTATCGCTGATTATTCTCCAGAACACTCGCTATTTTATCTCCCAACGTCTCGCTGTTTTATCCCCAATTCTCGCTGTCTTATCCCATGAACTCTGGCTGATTTTTCTGCAGAACCCTCGCTGTTTTATCTCCCAAACTCTAACTGTTTTATCCCCTGAACACTCATTGTTTTATCATCCGAGCTTTTGCTGCTTTACCCCTGAACGCTCGCTGTATTATACACTGAACTCTCACTGTTTCATGCGCTGATTTCTCGCTGTTTTATCCGCTAAACTCTGCCTGATTATTCTCCAGGGCCGAAGCTGTTTTATCTCCCAGGCTCTCGCTGGTTTATGCTCTGAACTCGTACAGTTTTATCTCCCAAGGTCGCGCTTTTTTATCCTTTGAACTCCTGCTGATCTTTCTCCAGAACTCTTGATGTTTTATCTCTCGAATTCGCACTGTTTTATCTCCTGAACTCTCACTCTTTTATCTCCAAAGCTCTCGCTGATTTTTCCCCAAAAGTCTCACTATTTTATCTCCTGAGCTCTCGCTATTTTATCTCCTGAACTCTTGCTGTTTTATCTCCAGAATTCTTGCTGATTTTACTCCTGACCTCCTGTTGTTTTATCTCCTGAATTATAGCTGTTTTATCTCCTGAACGCTTGTTTTATCTCCTGAACGCCTGCTGTTTTAACTCCAGAATTCTCACTTTTTATCTCCTGAACTCTCGCTGTTTTATCTCGAAAACTCTCACTGTTTTTTCTCCAGAACCCTCGCTGTTTGTCTTCCAAACTCTCACTGTTTTGTCTCCTGAATTCTAACTGTTTTATCTCCTGAACTCTCACTCTTTTATCTCCAAAGCACTCGTTGATTTTTCTCCATAACTCTCACTATTCTATCTCCTGAACTGTCGCTCTTTTATCTCTCAAACTCCCGCTGTTTTATGTCCTGAATCCTCGCTGTTGTTTCCCCTGAATTCTCGCTGTTTTATCCCCTGAACTCTCACCACTTTTTCTCCAGAATTCTTGCTGAGTTTTCCCCTGAGCTCTTGCTGTTTTACCCTCTGAACTCTTGCTGATGTTTCTCCAGAACCCTCGCTGTTTTATCTCACAAACTCTCGCTGCTTTATTCCCTGAACTCTCGCTGCTTTTTCTCCAGAGCCCTCGCTACTTTACCTCCCAGACTCTCACTGTTTTATCCCAAAAACTCACCTTGTTTTATATTCCGAGCTTTTGCTGCTTTATCACTGAACTCTTGCTCTTTTATCCCCTGAGCTCTCGCTGTTTTATCCCCTGAACTCCCGCTGTTTTACACCCTGAACTCTTGCTGATTTTCCTCCAGAAACCTCGGTATTCTCTCTCCCAAACGCTCTCTGCTTTATCCCCTGAATTCTCGATGCTTTATCCCCTGAATTTTCACTGCTTTCTCCTCTGCACTCTCGCTGATTTTTCTCCAGAACCCTCACAGTTTCATGTCCAAAACTCTCGCTGTTTTATTCCCTGAACTCTCGCTGTTTCATCCCCTGAATTCTCGCTGTTATATCCCCTGAACTCTGGCTGATTTTTCTCCAAAACCCTCGCTGTTTAATCTCCCAAACTCTCGCTGTTTTATCTCCTGAACTCTCGCTGTTTTATCCCCTGAACTCTGGCTGATTTTTCTCCAAAGCCCTCGCTGTTTTATCTCCAAAACTCTCGCTGTTTTATCCCCTGAACACGCACAGTTTTGTCTCCCAAGGTCTCGCTTTTTTATCCTTTGAACTCCTGCTGATCTATCTCCAGAATTCTCGATGTTTTATCTCTCGAATTCGCACTGTTTTATCTCCTGAACTCTCACACTTTTATCTCCAAAGCTCTCGCTGATTTTTCTCCGGAAATCTCACTATTTTATCTCCTGAACTCTCGCTGTTTTGTCTCCCGAACTCTTGCTGTTTCATCTCCAGAATTCTTGCTCATTTTTCTCCTGACCGCTTGCTGTTTTATCTCCTGAATTCTAGCTGTATTATCTCCTGAACGCTTGGTTTATCTCCTGAACTCCTGCTGTTTTAACTCCCGAATTCTCAAATTTATCTCCTGAACTCTCGCTGTTTTATCTCGAAAACTCTCGCTGTTTTTTCTCCAGAACCCTCGCTGTTTGATCTTCCAAACTCTCACTGTTTTATCTCCTGAATTCTCAATGTTTTATCTCACAAACTCTCACTGATGTTTCACCAAAATTCTTTTTTATTTTCTCCAGACTTCTTGATATTTTAACTTCCAAATTCTGGCTGGTTTTTCACCTGAACTCTCACTGTTCCTGGACTTTCACTGCTTTACCCGTGAACTCTCGCTCTTTTATCCACTAAGCTCTCACTATTTTGTCCTCTGAACTCTCACTGTTTTATCCCCTGAATTCTCGGTTTTATCTCCTGAACTCTTGCCGATTTTTCACCAGAACCCTCGCTGTTTTATCTCCCAAACTCTCGCTGTTTTATCTCCTTAACTCTCGCTGTTTTATCCCCTGAACTCTGGCTGATTTTTCTCCAGAACCCTCACAGTTTCATATCCAAAACTCTCGCTGTTTTATCCCCTGAACTCTCGCTGTTTTATCCCCTGAATTCTCGCTGTTATATCCCCTGAACTCTGGCTGATTTTTCTCCAAAACCCTCGCTGTTTTATCTCCAAAACTCTCGCTGTTTTATCCCCTGAACTCTCATTGTTTTATCTTCTAAGCTTTTGCTGCTTTACCCCTGACTTCTCGTTGTTTTATCCCCTGAACTCTGGCTGATTTTTCTCCAAAACCCTCGCTGTTTAATCTCCCAAACTCTCGCTGTTTTATCTCCTTAACTCTCGCTGTTTTATCCCCTGAACTCTGGCTGATTTTACTCCAAAACCCTCGCTGTTTAATCTCCAAAACTCTCGCTGTTTTATCCCCTGAACTCGCACAGTTTTGTCTCCCAAGGTCTCGCTTTTTTATCCTTTGAACTCCTGCTGATCTTTCTCCAGAACTCTCGATGTTTTATCACTCGAATTCGCACTGTTTTATCTCCTGAACTCTCACTCTTTTATCTCCAAAGCTCTCGCTGATTTTTCTCCAGAAATCTCAATATTTTATCTCCTGAACTCTCGCTGTTTTATCTCCTGAACTCTTGCTGTTTCATCTCCAGAATTCTTGCTGATTTTTCTCCTGAACTCCTGCTGTTTTAACTCCTGAATTCTCACTTTTTATCTCGAAAACTCTCGCTGTTTTTTCTCCAGAACCCTCACTGTTTGATCTTCCAAACTCTCACTGTTTTATCTCCTCAATTCTCACTGTTTTATAACCAGAACTCTCACTCTTTTATCTCCCAAGCTCTCGCTGATTTTTCTCCAGAACTCTCATTATTCGATCTCCTGAACTGTCGCTCTTTTATCTCTCAAACGCCCGCTGTTTTATGTCCTGAACCCTCGCTGTTGTATCCCCTGAATTCTCGCTGTTTTATCCTTTTAATTTTCGCTGTTTTATCCCGTGAACTCTCGCCACTTTTTCTCCAGAATTCTTGCTGAGTTTTCTCCTGAGCTCTTGCTGGTTTACCCTCTGAACTCTCGCTGCTTTTTCTCCAGAGCCCTCGCTACTTTACCTCCCAAACTCTCACTGTTTTATCCCAAAAACCCGCCTTGTTTTATATTCCGAGCTTTTGCTGCTTTACCCCTGAACTCTTGCTCTTTTATCGCCTGAGCTCTCGCTGTTTTATCCCCTGAACACTCGCTGTTTTATACCCTGAGCTCTTGCTGATTTTCCTCCAGAAACCTCGGTATTCTATCACCCAAACTCTAACTGTTTTACCCCCTGAATTCTCGATGCTTTATCCTCTGAATTTTCACTGCATTCTCCTCTGCACACTCGCTGATTTTTCTCCAGAACCCTCGCAATTTTATGTCCAAAACTCTCGCTGTTTTATCCCCTGAACTCTCACTGTTTTATCCCCTGAATTCTCGCTGTTATATCCCCTGAACTCTGGCTGATTTTTCTCCAAAACCCTCGCTGTTTAATCTCCCAAACTCCCGCTGTTTTATCTCCTGAACTCTCATTGTTTTATCTTCTGAGCTTTTGCTGCTTTACCCCTGAATTCTCGAAGTTTTATCCTCTTATACCTGGCTAATTTTTCTCCAGAACCCTCGCTGTTTTATCTCCCATCTCTCGCTGTTTAATCTCTGAACTCTCGCTGATTGTTCTCCAGAACCCTTGATGTTTTATCTCAGAAACTCTCACTGTTTTATCCCCTGAACTCTCACTGTTTTATCTCACAAACTCTCACTGATGTTTCACCAAAATTCTTTTTTATTTTTCTCCAGACTTCTTGATATTTTAACTTCCAAATTCTGGCTGGTTTTTCACCTGAACTCTCACTGTTCCTGGACTTTCACTGCTTTACCCGTGAACTCTCGCTCTTTTATCCACTAAGCTCTCACTTTTTTGTCCTCTGAACTCTCACTGTTTTATCCCCTGAATTCTCGGTTTTATCTCCTGAACTCTTGCCGATTTTTCACCAGAACCCTCGCTGTTTTATCTCCCAAACTCTCGCTGTTTTATCTCCTTAACTCTCGCTGTTTTATCCCCTGAACTCTGGCTGATTTTTCTCCAAAACCCATGCTGTTTAATCTCCAAATCTCTCGCTGTTTTATCCTCCGAACTCGCACAGTTTTATGTCCCAAGGTCTTGCGTTTTATCCTTTGAACTGCTGCTGATCTATCTCCAGAACTCTCGATGTTTTATCTCTCGAATTCGCACTGTTTTATCTCCTGAACGCTCAATCTTTTACCTCCAAAGCTCTCGCTGATTTTTCTGCAGAACCCTCGCTGTGTTATCTCCCAAACTCTAACAGTTTTATCCCCTGAACACTCATTGTTTTATCATCCGAGCTTTTGCTGTTTTACCCCTGAACTCTCGCTGTATTATACACTGAACTCTCACTGTTTCATGCGCTGATTTCTCGCTGTTTTATCCACTAAACTCTGCCTGATTATTCTCCAGGGCCCAAGCTGTTTTATCTCCCAGGCTCTCGCTGGTTTATGCTCTGAACTCGCACAGTTTTATCTCCCAAGGTCTTGCTTTTTTATCCTTTGAACTCCTGCTGATCTTTCTCCAGAACTCTTGATGTTTTATCTCTCGAATTCGCACTGTTTTATCTCCTGAACTCTCACTCTTTTATCTCCAAAGCTCTCGCTGATTTTTCCCCAAAAGTCTCACTATTTTATCTCCTGAGCTCTCGCTGTTTTATCTCCTGAACTCTTGCTGTTTTATCTCCAGAATTCTTGCTGATTTTACTCCTGACCTCCTGCTGTTTTATCTCCTGAATTATAGCTGTTTTATCTCCTGAACGCTTGTTTTATCTCCTGAACGCCTGCTGTTTTAACTCCAGAATTCTCACTTTTTATCTCCTGAACTCTCGCTGTTTTATCTCGAAAACTCTCACTGTTTTTTCTCCAGAACCCTCGCTGTTTGTCTTCCAAACTCTCACTGTTTTGTCTCCTGAATTCTAACTGTTTTATCTCCTGAACTCTCACTCTTTTATCTCCAAAGCACTCGTTGATTTTTCTCCATAACTCTCACTATTCTATCTCCTGAACTGTCGCTCTTTTATCTCTCAAACTCCCGCTGTTTTATGTCCTGAATCCTCGCTGTTGTTTCCCCTGAATTCTCGCTGTTTTATCCCCTGAACTCTCACCACTTTTTCTCCAGAATTCTTGCTGAGTTTTCCCCTGAGCTCTTGCTGTTTTACCCTCTGAACTCTTGCTGATGTTTCTCCAGAACCCTCGCTGTTTTATCTCACAAACTCTCGCTGCTTTATTCCCTGAACTCTCGCTGCTTTTTCTCCAGAGCCCTCGCTACTTTACCTCCCAGACTCTCACTGTTTTATCCCAAAAACTCACCTTGTTTTATATTCCGAGCTTTTGCTGCTTTATCACTGAACTCTTGCTCTTTTATCCCCTGAGCTCTCGCTGTTTTATCCCCTGAACTCCCGCTGTTTTACACCCTGAACTCTTGCTGATTTTCCTCCAGAAACCTCGGTATTCTCTCTCCCAAACGCTCTCTGCTTTATCCCCTGAATTCTCGATGCTTTATCCCCTGAATTTTCACTGCTTTCTCCTCTGCACTCTCGCTGATTTTTCTCCAGAACCCTCACAGTTTCATGTCCAAAACTCTCGCTGTTTTATTCCCTGAACTCTCGCTGTTTCATCCCCTGAATTCTCGCTGTTATATCCCCTGAACTCTGGCTGATTTTTCTCCAAAACCCTCGCTGTTTAATCTCCCAAACTCTCGCTGTTTTATCTCCTGAACTCTCGCTGTTTTATCCCCTGAACTCTGGCTGATTTTTCTCCAAAGCCCTCGCTGTTTTATCTCCAAAACTCTCGCTGTTTTATCCCCTGAACACGCACAGTTTTGTCTCCCAAGGTCTCGCTTTTTTATCCTTTGAACTCCTGCTGATCTATCTCCAGAATTCTCGATGTTTTATCTCTCGAATTCGCACTGTTTTATCTCCTGAACTCTCACACTTTTATCTCCAAAGCTCTCGCTGATTTTTCTCCGGAAATCTCACTATTTTATCTCCTGAACTCTCGCTGTTTTGTCTCCCGAACTCTTGCTGTTTCATCTCCAGAATTCTTGCTCATTTTTCTCCTGACCGCTTGCTGTTTTATCTCCTGAATTCTAGCTGTATTATCTCCTGAACGCTTGGTTTATCTCCTGAACTCCTGCTGTTTTAACTCCCGAATTCTCAAATTTATCTCCTGAACTCTCGCTGTTTTATCTCGAAAACTCTCGCTGTTTTTTCTCCAGAACCCTCGCTGTTTGATCTTCCAAACTCTCACTGTTTTATCTCCTGAATTCTCAATGTTTTATATCCAGAACTGTCACTGTTTTATCTCCCAAGCACTCGCTGATTTTTCTCCAGAACTCTCATTATTCGATCTCCTGAACTGTCGCTCTTTTATCTCTCAAACGCCCGCTGTTTTATGTCCTGAACCCTCGCTGTTGTATCCCCTGAATTCTCGCTGTTTTATCCTTTTAATTTTCGCTGTTTTATCCCCTGAACTCTCACCACTTTTTCTCCAGAATTCTTTCTGAGTTTTCTCCTGAGCTCTTGCTGGTTTACCCTCTGAACTCTCGCTGCTTTTTCTCCAGAGCCCTCGCTACTTCACCTCCCAAACTCTCACTGTTTTATCCCAAAAACTCGCCTTGTTTTATATTCCGAGCTTTTGCTGCTTTACCCCTGAACTCTTGCTCTTTTACCCCCTGAGCTCTCGCTGCTTTAACCCCTGAACTCCCGCTGTTTTATACCCTGAACTCTTGCTGATCTTCCTCCAGAAACCTCGGTATTCTATCACCCAAACTCTCACTGTTTTATCCCCTGAATTCTCGATGCTTTATCTGCTGAATTTTCACTGCATTCTCCTCTGCGCACTCGCTGATTTTTCTCCAGAACCCTCGGAATTTTATGTCCAAAACTCTCGCTGTTTTATCCCCTGAATTCTCGCTGTTATACCCCTGAACTCTGGCTGATTTTTCTCCAAAACCCTCGCTGTTTAATCTCCCAAACTCCCGCTGTTTTATCTCCTGAACTCTCATTGTTTTATCTTCTGAGCTTTTGCTGCTTTACCCCTGAATTCCCTAAGTTTTATCCTCTTATACCCGGCTGATTTTTCTCCAGAACCCTCGCTGTTTTATCTCCCATCTCTCGCTGTTTAATCTCTGAACTCTCGCTGATTTTTCTCCAGAACCCTTGATGTTTTATCTCACAAACTCTCACTGTTTTATCCCCTGAACTCTCACTGTTTTATCTCACAAAATCTGACTGATGTTTCACCAAAATTCTTGGTTATTTTTCTCCAGACTTCTTGATATTTTAACTTCCAAACTCTGGCTGGTTTTTCACCTGAACTCTCACTGTTCCTGAACTTTCACTGCTTTACCCGTGAACTCTCGCTCTTTTATCCACTAAGCTCTCACTTTTGTGTCCTCTGAACTCTCACTGTTTTATTCCCTTAATTCTCGGTTTTATCTCCTGAACTCTTGCCGATTTTTCTCCAGAAACCTCGCTGTTTTATCTCCCAAACTCTCGCTTTTTTATCCCCTGAACTATCGCTGATTATTCTCCAGAACACTCGCTATTTTATCTCCCAACGTCTCGCTGTTTTATCCCCAATTCTCGCTGTCTTATCCCCTGAACTCTGGCTGATTTTTCTCCAGAGCCCTCGCTGTTTTATCGCCCAAACTCTAACTGTTTTATCCCCTGAACACTCATTGTTTTATCGTCCGAACTTTTGCTGCTTTACCCCTGAACTTTCGCTGTATTATACACTGAACTCTCACTGTTTTATCCGCTGATTTCTCGCTGTTTTATCCGTTAAACTCTGCCTGATTTTTCTCCAGGGCCCTAGCTGTTTTATCTCCCAAGATCTCGTTGTTTTATCCTCCGAACGTGCACAGTTTTATCTCCCAATGTCTTGCTTTTTTATCCTTTGAACTCCTGCTGATCTTTCTCCAGAACTCTCGATGTTTTATCTCTCGAATTCGCACTGTTTTATCTCCTGAACGCTCAATCTTTTACCTCCAAAGCTCTCGCTGATTTTTCTCCAGAAATCTCACTATTTTATCCCCTGAACTCTCACTGTTTTATTTCAATAACTCTGACTGATGTTTCACCAAAATTCTTGGTTATTTTTCTCCAGACTTCTTGATATTTTAACTTCCAAACTCTGGCTGGTTTTTCACCTGAACTCTCACTGTTCCTGAACTTTCACTGCTTTACCCGTGAACTCTCGCTCTTTTATCCACTAAGCTCTCACTTTTTTGTCCTCTGAACTCTCACTGTTTTATCCCCTGAATTCTCGGTTTTATCTCCTGAACTCTTGCCGATTTTTCTCCAGAACCCTCGCTGTTTTATCTCCCAAACTCTCGCTCTTTTATCCCCTGAACTATCGCTGATTATTCTCCAGAACACTCGCTATTTTATCCCCCAGCGTCTCGCTGTTTTATCCCCAGTTCTCGCTGTCTTATCCCCTGAACTCTGGCTGATTTTTCTCCAGAACCCTCGCTGTTTTATCTCCCAAACTCTAACTGTTTTATCCCCTGAACACTCATTGTTTTATCGTCCGAGCTTTTGCTGCTTTACCCCTGAACTCTCGCTGTATTATACACTGAACTCTCACTGTTTTATCCGCTGATTTCTCGCTGTTTTATCCGGTAAACTCTGCCTGATTTTTCTCCAGGGCCCTAGCTGTTTTATCTCCCAAGATCTCGTTGTTTTATCCTCCGAACTTGAACAGTTTTATCTCCCAATGTCTTGCTTTTTTATCCTTTGAACTCCTGCTGATCTTTCTCCTGAACGCTCAATCTTTTTTCTCCAAAGCTCTCGCTGATTTTTCTCCAGAAATCTCACTATTTTATCTCCTGAACTCTCGCTGTTTTATCTCCCGAACTCTCGCAGTTTTATCTCCAGAATTCTTGCTGATTTTTTCTACTGACCTCTTGCTGTTTTATCTCCTGAATTCTAGCCGTTTTATCTCCTGAACGCTTGTTCTATCTCCTGAACTCCTGCTGTTTTAACTCCCGAATTCTCACTTTTTATCTCCTGAACTCTCGCTGTTTTATCTCAAAAACTCTCGCTGTTTTTTCTCCAGAACCCTCGCTGTTTGATCTTCCAAACTCTCACTGTTTTATCTCCTTAATTCTCACTGTTTTATCTCCTGAACTGTCACTCTTTTATCTCCCAAGCACTCGCTGATTTTCCTCCAGAACTCTCATTATTCTATCTCCTGAACTGTCGCTCTTTTATCTCTCAAACTCCCGTTGTTTTATGTCCTGAACCCTCGCTGTTGTATCCCTTAAATTCTCGCTGTTTTATCCGGTGAATTCTCGCTGTTTTATCCCCTGAACTCTCGCCACTTTTTCTCCAGAATTCTTGCTGAATTTTCTCCTGAGCTCTTGCTGTTTTACCCTCTGAACTCTTGCTGATTTTTCTCCAGAACTCTCGCTGTTTTATCTCACAAACTCTCGCTGCTTTATTCCCTGAACTCTCGGTGCTTTTTCTCCAGACCCCTCGCTACTTTACCTCCCAAACTCTCACTGTCTTATCCCAAAAACTCGCCTTGTTTTATATTCCGAGCTTTTGCTGCTTTACCCCTGAACTCTTGCTCTTTTATCCCCTGAGCTCTCGCTGTTTTATCCCCTGAACTCTCGCTGTTTTATACCCTGAACTCTTGCTGATTTTCCTCCAGAAACCTCGGTATTCTATCTCCCAAACTCTCACTGTTTTATCCCTTGAATTCTCGATGCTTTTCCCCCTGAATTTTCACTGCTTTCTCCTCTGCACTCTCGCTGACTTTTCTCCAGAACCCTCACAGTTTTATGTCAAAAACTCTCGCTGTTTTATCCCTTGAACTCTCGCTGTTTTATCCCCTTATTTCTCGCTGTTATATCCCCTGAACTCTCGCTGATGTTTCTCTAAAACCCTCGCTGTTTAATCTCCAAATCTCTCGCTGTTTTATCTCCTGAACTCTCGCTGTTTTATCTCCTGAACTCTGGTTGATTTTTCTCCAAAACCCTCGCTGTTTAATCTCCAAATCTCTCGCTGTTTTATCCTCCGAACTCGCACAGTTTTATCTCCCAAGGTCTTGCGTTTTATCCTTTGAACTCCTGCTGATCTATCTCCAGAACTCTCGATGTTTTATCTCTCGAATTCGCACTGTTTTATCTCCTGAACTCTCAGTCTTTTATCTCCAAAGCTCTCGCTGATTTTTCTCCAGAAATCTCACTATTTTATCTCCTGAACTCTCGCTGTTTTATCTGCCGAACTCTCGCTGTTTTATCTCCAGAATTCTTGCTGAATTTGCTCCTGACCTCTTGCTGTTTTATCTCCTGAATTCTAGCTGTTTTATCTCCTGAACTCCTGCTGTTTTCACTCCCGAATTCTCACTTTTTAATCTCCTGAACTCTCGCTGTTTTATCTCGAAAACTCTCGCTGCTTTTTCTCCAGAACCCTCGCTGTTTGATCTTCCAAACTCTCACTGTTTTATCTCCTGAATTCTCACTGTTTTATCTCCTGAACTCTCACTCTTTTATCTCCCAAGCACTCGCTGATTTTTCTCCCGAAATCTCATTATTCTATCTCCTGAACTGTCGCTCTTTTATCTCTGAAACTCCCGATGTTTTATGTCCTGAACCCTCGCTGTTGTATCCCCTGAATTCTCGCTGTTTTATCCGCTGATTTCTCGTTGTTTTATCCCCTGAACTCTCGCCACTTTTTCTCCAGAATTCTTGCTGAGTTTTCCCCTGAGCTCTTGCTGTTTTACCCTCTGAACTCTTGCAGATTTTTCTCCAGAACCCTCGCTGTTTTATCTCACAAACTCTCGCTGCTTTATTCTCTGAACTCTCGCTGCTTTTTCTCCAGAGCCCTCGCTACTTTACCTCCCAAACTCTCACTGTCTTATCCCAAAAACTCGCCTTGTTTTATATTCCGAGCTTTTGCTGCTTTACCCCTGAACTCTTGCTCTTTTATCCCCTGAGCTCTCGCTGTTTTATCCCCTGAACTCTCGCTGTTTTATACCCTGAACTCTTGCTGATTTTCCTCCAGAAACCTCGGTATTCTATCTCCCAAACTCTCACTGTTTTATCCCTTGAATTCTCGATGCTTTTTCCCCTGAATTTTCACTGCTTTCTCCTCTGCACTCTCGCTGATTTTTCTCCAGAACCCTCACAGTTTCATGTCCAAAACTCTCGCTGTTTTATTCCCTGAACTCTCGCTGTTTCATCCCCTGAATTCTCGCTGTTATATCCCCTGAACTCTGGCTGATTTTTCTCCAAAACCCTCGCTGTTTAATCTCCCAAACTCTCGCTGTTTTATCTCCTGAACTCTCGCTGTTTTATCCCCTGAACTCTGGCTGATTTTTCTCCAAAGCCCTCGCTGTTTTATCTCCAAAACTCTCGCTGTTTTATCCCCTGAACACGCACAGTTTTGTCTCCCAAGGTCTCGCTTTTTTATCCTTTGAACTCCTGCTGATCTATCTCCAGAATTCTCGATGTTTTATCTCTCGAATTCGCACTGTTTTATCTCCTGAACTCTCACACTTTTATCTCCAAAGCTCTCGCTGATTTTTCTCCGGAAATCTCACTATTTTATCTCCTGAACTCTCGCTGTTTTGTCTCCCGAACTCTTGCTGTTTCATCTCCAGAATTCTTGCTCATTTTTCTCCTGACCGCTTGCTGTTTTATCTCCTGAATTCTAGCTGTATTATCTCCTGAACGCTTGGTTTATCTCCTGAACTCCTGCTGTTTTAACTCCCGAATTCTCAAATTTATCTCCTGAACTCTCGCTGTTTTATCTCGAAAACTCTCGCTGTTTTTTCTCCAGAACCCTCGCTGTTTGATCTTCCAAACTCTCACTGTTTTATCTCCTGAATTCTCAATGTTTTATATCCAGAACTGTCACTGTTTTATCTCCCAAGCACTCGCTGATTTTTCTCCAGAACTCTCATTATTCGATCTCCTGAACTGTCGCTCTTTTATCTCTCAAACGCCCGCTGTTTTATGTCCTGAACCCTCGCTGTTGTATCCCCTGAATTCTCGCTGTTTTATCCTTTTAATTTTCGCTGTTTTATCCCCTGAACTCTCACCACTTTTTCTCCAGAATTCTTTCTGAGTTTTCTCCTGAGCTCTTGCTGGTTTACCCTCTGAACTCTCGCTGCTTTTTCTCCAGAGCCCTCGCTACTTTACCTCCCAAACTCTCACTGTTTTATCCCAAAAACTCGCCTTGTTTTATATTCCGAGCTTTTGCTGCTTTACCCCTGAACTCTTGCTCTTTTACCCCCTGAGCTCTCGCTGCTTTAACCCCTGAACTCCCGCTGTTTTATACCCTGAACTCTTGCTGATTTTCCTCCAGAAACCTCGGTATTCTATCACCCAAACTCTCACTGTTTTATCCCCTGAATTCTCGATGCTTTATCTGCTGAATTTTCACTGCATTCTCCTCTGCGCACTCGCTGATTTTTCTCCAGAACCCTCGGAATTTTATGTCCAAAACTCTCGCTGTTTTATCCCCTGAATTCTCGCTGTTATACCCCTGAACTCTGGCTGATTTTTCTCCAAAACCCGCGCTGTTTAATCTCCCAAACTCCCGCTGTTTTATCTCCTGAACTCTCATTGTTTTATCTTCTGAGCTTTTGCTGCTTTACCCCTGAATTCCCTAAGATTTATCCTCTTATACCCGGCTGATTTTTCTCCAGAACCCTCGCTGTTTTATCTCCCATCTCTCGCTGTTTAATCTCTGAACTCTCGCTGATTTTTCTCCAGAACCCTTGATGTTTTATCTCACAAACTCTCACTGTTTTATCCCCTGAACTCTCACTGTTTTATCTCACAAAATCTGACTGATGTTTCACCAAAATTCTTGGTTATTTTTCTCCAGACTTCTTGATATTTTAACTTCCAAACTCTGGCTGGTTTTTCACCTGAACTCTCACTGTTCCTGAACTTTCACTGCTTTACCCGTGAACTCTCGCTCTTTTATCCACTAAGCTCTCACTTTTGTGTCCTCTGAACTCTCACTGTTTTATTCCCTTAATTCTCGGTTTTATCTCCTGAACTCTTGCCGATTTTTCTCCAGAACCCTCGCTGTTTTATCTCCCAAACTCTCGCTTTTTTATCCCCTGAACTATCGCTGATTATTCTCCAGAACACTCGCTATTTTATCTCCCAACGTCTCGCTGTTTTATCCCCAATTCTCGCTGTCTTATCCCCTGAACTCTGGCTGATTTTTCTCCAGAGCCCTCGCTGTTTTATCTCCCAAACTCTAACTGTTTTATCCCCTGAACACTCATTGTTTTATCGTCCGAACTTTTGCTGCTTTACCCCTGAACTTTCGCTGTATTATACACTGAACTCTCACTGTTTTATCCGCTGATTTCTCGCTGTTTTATCCGTTAAACTCTGCCTGATTTTTCTCCAGGGCCCTAGCTGTTTTATCTCCCAAGATCTCGTTGTTTTATCCTCCGAACTTGCACAGTTTTATCTCCCAATGTCTTGCTTTTTTATCCTTTGAACTCCTGCTGATCTTTCTCCAGAACTCTCGATGTTTTATCTCTCGAATTCGCACTGTTTTATCTCCTGAACGCTCAATCTTTTACCTCCAAAGCTCTCGCTGATTTTTCTCCAGAAATCTCACTATTTTATCCCCTGAACTCTCACTGTTTTATTTCAATAACTCTGACTGATGTTTCACCAAAATTCTTGGTTATTTTTCTCCAGACTTCTTGATATTTTAACTTCCAAACTCTGGCTGGTTTTTCACCTGAACTCTCACTGTTCCTGAACTTTCACTGCTTTACCCGTGAACTCTCGCTCTTTTATCCACTAAGCTCTCACTTTTTTGTCCTCTGAACTCTCACTGTTTTATCCCCTGAATTCTCGGTTTTATCTCCTGAACTCTTGCCGATTTTTCTCCAGAACCCTCGCTGTTTTATCTCCCAAACTCTCGCTCTTTTATCCCCTGAACTATCGCTGATTATTCTCCAGAACACTCGCTATTTTATCCCCCAGCGTCTCGCTGTTTTATCCCCAGTTCTCGCTGTCTTATCCCCTGAACTCTGGCTGATTTTTCTCCAGAACCCTCGCTGTTTTATCTCCCAAACTCTAACTGTTTTATCCCCTGAACACTCATTGATTTATCGTCCGAGCTTTTGCTGCTTTACCCCTGAACTCTCGCTGTATTATACACTGAACTCTCACTGTTTTATCCGCTGATTTCTCGCTGTTTTATCCGGTAAACTCTGCCTGATTTTTCTCCAGGGCCCTAGCTGTTTTATCTCCCAAGATCTCGTTGTTTTATCCTCCGAACTTGAACAGTTTTATCTCCCAATGTCTTGCTTTTTTATCCTTTGAACTCCTGCTGATCTTTCTCCTGAACGCTCAATCTTTTTTCTCCAAAGCTCTCGCTGATTTTTCTCCAGAAATCTCACTATTTTATCTCCTGAACTCTCGCTGTTTTATCTCCCGAACTCTCGCAGTTTTATCTCCAGAATTCTTGCTGATTTTTTCTACTGACCTCTTGCTGTTTTATCTCCTGAATTCTAGCCGTTTTATCTCCTGAACGCTTGTTCTATCTCCTGAACTCCTGCTGTTTTAACTCCCGAATTCTCACTTTTTATCTCCTGAACTCTCGCTGTTTTATCTCAAAAACTCTCGCTGTTTTTTCTCCAGAACCCTCGCTGTTTGATCTTCCAAACTCTCACTGTTTTATCTCCTTAATTCTCACTGTTTTATCTCCTGAACTGTCACTCTTTTATCTCCCAAGCACTCGCTGATTTTCCTCCAGAACTCTCATTATTCTATCTCCTGAACTGTCGCTCTTTTATCTCTCAAACTCCCGTTGTTTTATGTCCTGAACCCTCGCTGTTGTATCCCTTAAATTCTCGCTGTTTTATCCGGTGAATTCTCGCTGTTTTATCCCCTGAACTCTCGCCACTTTTTCTCCAGAATTCTTGCTGAATTTTCTCCTGAGCTCTTGCTGTTTTACCCTCTGAACTCTTGCTGATTTTTCTCCAGAACTCTCGCTGTTTTATCTCACAAACTCTCGCTGCTTTATTCCCTGAACTCTCGGTGCTTTTTCTCCAGACCCCTCGCTACTTTACCTCCCAAACTCTCACTGTCTTATCCCAAAAACTCGCCTTGTTTTATATTCCGAGCTTTTGCTGCTTTACCCCTGAACTCTTGCTCTTTTATCCCCTGAGCTCTCGCTGTTTTATCCCCTGAACTCTCGCTGTTTTATACCCTGAACTCTTGCTGATTTTCCTCCAGAAACCTCGGTATTCTATCTCCCAAACTCTCACTGTTTTATCCCTTGAATTCTCGATGCTTTTCCCCCTGAATTTTCACTGCTTTCTCCTCTGCACTCTCGCTGACTTTTCTCCAGAACCCTCACAGTTTTATGTCAAAAACTCTCGCTGTTTTATCCCTTGAGCTCTCGCTGTTTTATCCCCTTATTTCTCGCTGTTATATCCCCTGAACTCTCGCTGATGTTTCTCTAAAACCCTCGCTGTTTAATCTCCAAATCTCTCGCTGTTTTATCTCCTGAACTCTCGCTGTTTTATCTCCTGAACTCTGGTTGATTTTTCTCCAAAACCCTCGCTGTTTAATCTCCAAATCTCTCGCTGTTTTATCCTCCGAACTCGCACAGTTTTATCTCCCAAGGTCTTGCGTTTTATCCTTTGAACTCCTGCTGATCTATCTCCAGAACTCTCGATGTTTTATCTCTCGAATTCGCACTGTTTTATCTCCTGAACTCTCAGTCTTTTATCTCCAAAGCTCTCGCTGATTTTTCTCCAGAAATCTCACTATTTTATCTCCTGAACTCTCGCTGTTTTATCTGCCGAACTCTCGCTGTTTTATCTCCAGAATTCTTGCTGAATTTGCTCCTGACCTCTTGCTGTTTTATCTCCTGAATTCTAGCTGTTTTATCTCCTGAACTCCTGCTGTTTTCACTCCCGAATTCTCACTTTTTAATCTCCTGAACTCTCGCTGTTTTATCTCGAAAACTCTCGCTGCTTTTTCTCCAGAACCCTCGCTGTTTGATCTTCCAAACTCTCACTGTTTTATCTCCTGAATTCTCACTGTTTTATCTCCTGAACTCTCACTCTTTTATCTCCCAAGCACTCGCTGATTTTTCTCCCGAAATCTCATTATTCTATCTCCTGAACTGTCGCTCTTTTATCTCTGAAACTCCCGATGTTTTATGTCCTGAACCCTCGCTGTTGTATCCCCTGAATTCTCGCTGTTTTATCCGCTGATTTCTCGTTGTTTTATCCCCTGAACTCTCGCCACTTTTTCTCCAGAATTCTTGCTGAGTTTTCCCCTGAGCTCTTGCTGTTTTACCCTCTGAACTCTTGCAGATTTTTCTCCAGAACCCTCGCTGTTTTATCTCACAAACTCTCGCTGCTTTATTCTCTGAACTCTCGCTGCTTTTTCTCCAGAGCCCTCGCTACTTTACCTCCCAAACTCTCACTGTCTTATCCCAAAAACTCGCCTTGTTTTATATTCCGAGCTTTTGCTGCTTTACCCCTGAACTCTTGCTCTTTTATCCCCTGAGCTCTCGCTGTTTTATCCCCTGAACTCTCGCTGTTTTATACCCTGAACTCTTGCTGATTTTCCTCCAGAAACCTCGGTATTCTATCTCCCAAACTCTCACTGTTTTATCCCTTGAATTCTCGATGCTTTTTCCCCTGAATTTTCACTGCTTTCTCCTCTGCACTCTCGCTGATTTTTCTCCAGAACCCTCACAGTTTTATGTCCAAAACTCTCGCTGTTTTATCCCTTGAACTCTCGCTGTTTTATCCCCTGATTTCTCGCTGTTATATCCCCTGAACTCTGGCTGATTTTTCTTCAAAACCCTCGCTGTTTAATCTCCCAAATTCTCACTGTTTTATCCCCTTGAACTCTGGCTGATTTTTCTCTAAAACCCTCGCTGTTTAATCTCCCAAATTCTGGCTGTTTTATCTCCTGAACTCTCGCTGTTTTTACCCCTGAACTATGGCTGATTTTTCTCCAAAACCCTCGCTGTTTAATCTCCAAAACTCTCGCTGTTTTATCCTCCGAACTCTCATTGTTTTATCTTCTGAGCTTTTGCTGCTTTACCCCTGAATTCTCGTTATTTTATCCCTTGAACTCTGGCTGATTTTATCTCCCAAACTCTCGCTCTTTTATCCCCTGAACTATCGTTGATTATTCTCCAGAACACTCGCTATTTTATCTCCCAACTTCTCGCTGTTTTATCCCCATTTCTCGCTGTCTTATCCCATGAACTCTGGCTGATTTTTCTGCAGAACCCTCGCTGTTTTATCTCCCAAACTCTAACTGTTTTATCCCCTGAACACTCATTGTTTTATCATCCGAGCTTTTGCTACTTTACCCCTGAACTCTCGCTGTATTATACACTGAACTCTCACTGTTTCATGCGCTGATTTCTCGCTGTTTTATCCGCTAAACTCTGCCTGATTATTCTCCAGGGCCCAAGCTGTTTTATCTCCCAGGCTCTCGCTGGTTTATGCTCTGAACTCGCACAGCTTTATCTCCCAAGGTCTTGCTTTTTTATCCTTTGAACTCCTGCTGATCTTTCTCCAGAACTCTTGATGTTTTATCTCTCGAATTCGCACTGTTTTATCTCCTGAACTCTCACTCTTTTATCTCCAAAGCTCTCGCTGATTTTTCCCCAAAAGTCTCACTATTTTCTCTCCTGAGCTCTCGCTGTTTTATCTCCTGAACTCTCGCTTTTTTATCTCCAGAATTCTTGCTGATTTTACTCCTGACCTCCTGCTGGTTTATCTCCTGAATTCTAGCTGTTTTATCTCCTGAACGCTTGTTTTATCTCCTGAACTCCTGTTGTTTTAACTCCCGAATTCTCACTTTTTATCTCCTGAACTCTCGCTGTTTTATCTCGAAAAATCTCACTGTTTTTTACCCTGAACCCTCAAAGTTTGTCTTCCAAACTCTCACTGTTTTATCTCCTGAATTCTCACTGTTTTATCTCCTGAACTGTCACTCTTTTATCTCCCAAGCACTCGCTGATTTTTCTCCAGAACTCTCATTATTCTATCTCCTGAACTGTCGCTCTTTTATCTCTCAAACTCCCGCTGTTTTATGTCCTGAACCCTCGCTGTTGTATCCCTTAAATTCTCGCTCTTTTATCCGCTGAATTCTCGCTGTTTTATCCCTGAACTCTCGCCACTTTTTTCTCCAGAATTCTTGCTAAATTTTCTCCTGAGCTCTTGCTGTTTTACCCTCTGAACTCTTGCTGATTTTTCTCCAGAAGCCTCACTGTTTTATCTCACAAACTCTCGCTGCTTTATTCCCTGAACTCTCGCTGCTTTTCCTCCAGAGCCCTCCCTACTTTACCTCCCAAACTCTCACTGTTTTATCCCAAAAACTCGCCTTGTTTTATATTGTGAGCTTTTGCTGCTTTACCCCTGAACTCTTGCTCTTTTATCCCCTGAGCTCTCGCTGTTTTATCCCCTGAACTCTCGCTGTTTTATACCCTGAACTCTTGCTGATTTTGTCCAGAAACCTCGGTAATCGATCTCCCAAACTCTCACTGTTTTCTCCCCTGAATTCTCGATGCTTTATCCCCTGAATTTTCACTGCTTTCTCCTCTGCACTCTCGCTGATTTTTCTCCAGAACCCTCAGTTTTATGTCCAAAACTCTCGCTGTTTTATCCCCTGAACTCTCGCTGTTTCATCCCCTGATTTCTCGCTGTTATATCCCCTGAACTCTGGCTGATTTTTCTTCAAAAACCTCGCTGTTTAATCTGCCAAACTCTCGCTGTTTTATCTCCTGAACTCTCACTGTTTTATCCCCTGAACTCTGGCTGATTTTTCTCCAAAACCCTCGCTGTTTAATCTCCAAAACTCTCGCTGTTTTATCCCCTGAACTCTCATTGTTTGATCTTCTGAGCTTTTGCTGATTTACCCCTGAATTCCAGTTGTTTTATCCCCTGAACTCTCGCTGATTTTTCTCCAGAACCCTTGATGTTTTATCTCACAAACTCTCACTGTTTTATCCCCTGAACTCTCACTGTTTTATCTCACAAACTCTCACTGATGTTTCACCAAAATTCTAGGTTATTTTTCTCCAGAATTCTTGATATTTTAACTTCCAAACTCTGGCTGGTTTATCACCTGAACTCTCACTGTTCCTGAACTTTCACAGCTTTACCCGTGAACTCTCGCTCTTTATTCCACTAAGCTCTCACTTTTTTGTCTTCTGAACTCTCACTGTTTTATCCCCTGAATTCTGGGTTTTATCTCCTGAACTCTTGCCGATTTTTCTCCAGAACCCTCGCTGTTTTATCTCCCAAACTCTCGCTCTTTTATCCCCTGAACTTTCGTTGATTATTCTCCAGAACACTCACTATTTTATCTCCCAATGTCTCGCTGTTTTATTCCCAATTCTCGCTGTCTTATCCCCTGAACTCTGGCTGATTTTTCTCCAGAGCGCTCGCTGTTTTATCTCCCAAACTCTAACTGTTTTATCCCCTGAAAACTCATTGTTTTATCGTCCGAGCTTTTGCTGCTTTACCCCTGAACTCTCGCTATATTATACACTGAACTCTCACTGTTTTATCCACTGATTTCTCGCTGTTTTATCCACTAAACTCTGCCTGTTTTTTCTCCAGGGCCCTAGCTGTTTTATCTCCCAAGCTCTCGTTGTTTTATCCTCCGAACTCGCACAGTTTTATCTCCCAAGGTCGCGCTTTTTTATCCTTTGAACTCCTGCTGATCTTTCTCCAGAACTCTCGATGTTTTATCTCTCGAATTCGCACTGTTTTATCTCCTGAACTCTCACTCTTTTATCTCCAAAGCTCTCGCTGATTTTTCTCCAGAAATCTCACTATTTTATCACCTGAACTCTCGTTGTTTTATCTCCTGAACTCTCGCTGTTTTATCTCCAGAATTCATGCTGATTTTTCTACTGACCTCTTGCTGCTTTACCCCTGAATTCTCGTTATTTTATCCCCTGAACTCTAGCTGATTTTATCTCCCAAACTCTCGCTCTTTTATCCCCTGAACTATCGCTGATTATTCTCCAGAACACTCGCTATTTTATCTCCCAACGTCTCGCTGTTTTATCCCCAATTCTCGCTGTCTTATCCCATGAACTCTGGCTGATTTTTCTGCAGAACCCTCGCTGTTTTATCTCCCAAACTCTAACTGTTTTATCCCCTGAACACTCATTGTTTTATCATCCGAGCTTTTGCTGCTTTACCCCTGAACGCTCGCTGTATTATACACTGAACTCTCACTGTTTCATGCGCTGATTTCTCGCTGTTTTATCCGCTAAACTCTGCCTGATTATTCTCCAGGGCCGAAGCTGTTTTATCTCCCAGGCTCTCGCTGGTTTATGCTCTGAACTCGTACAGTTTTATCTCCCAAGGTCGCGCTTTTTTATCCTTTGAACTCCTGCTGATCTTTCTCCAGAACTCTCGATGTTTTATCTCTCGAATTCGCACTGTTTTATCTCCTGAACTCTCACTCTTTTATCTCCAAAGCTCTCGCTGATTTTTCTCCAGAAATCTCACTATTTTATCACCTGAACTCTCGTTGTTTTATCTCCTGAACTCTCGCTGTTTTATCTCCAGAATTCATGCTGATTTTTCTACTGACCTCTTGCTGTTTTATCTCCTGATTTCCAGCTGTTTTATCTCCTGAACGCTTGTTTTATCTCCTGAACTCCTGCAGTTTTAACTCCCGAATTCTCACTTTTTATCTCACAAACTCTCGCTGTTTTATCTTGAAAACTCTCGCTGTTTTTTCTCCGGAACCCTCACTGTTTGATCTTCCAAACTCTCACTGCTTTATCTCCTTAATTCTCACTGTTTTATCTCCTGAACTGTCACTCTTTTATCTCCCAAGCACCCGCTGATTTTTCTCCAGAACTCTCATTATTCTATCTCCTGAACTTTCGCTCTTTTATCTCTCAAACTCCCGCTGTTTTATGTCCTGAACCCTCGCTGTTGTATCCCTTAAATTCTCGCTCTTTTATCCGCTGAATTCTCGCTGTTTTATCCCTGAACTCTCGCCACTTTTTTCTCCAGAATTCTTGCTAAATTTTCTCCTGAGCTCTTGCTGTTTTACCCTCTGAACTCTTGCTGATTTTTCTCCAGAAGCCTCACTGTTTTATCTCACAAACTCTCGCTGCTTTATTCCCTGAACTCTCGCTGCTTTTCCTCCAGAGCCCTCCCTACTTTACCTCCCAAACTCTCACTGTTTTATCCCAAAAACTCGCCTTGTTTTATATTGTGAGCTTTTGCTGCTTTACCCCTGAACTCTTGCTCTTTTATCCCCTGAGCTCTCGCTGTTTTATCCCCTGAACTCTCGCTGTTTTATACCCTGAACTCTTGCTGATTTTGTCCAGAAACCTCGGTAATCGATCTCCCAAACTCTCACTGTTTTCTCCCCTGAATTCTCGATGCTTTATCCCCTGAATTTTCACTGCTTTCTCCTCTGCACTCTCGCTGATTTTTCTCCAGAACCCTCAGTTTTATGTCCAAAACTCTCGCTGTTTTATCCCCTGAACTCTCGCTGTTTCATCCCCTGATTTCTCGCTGTTATATCCCCTGAACTCTGGCTGATTTTTCTTCAAAAACCTCGCTGTTTAATCTGCCAAACTCTCGCTGTTTTATCTCCTGAACTCTCACTGTTTTATCCCCTGAACTCTGGCTGATTTTTCTCCAAAACCCTCGCTGTTTAATCTCCAAAACTCTCGCTGTTTTATCCCCTGAACTCTCATTGTTTGATCTTCTGAGCTTTTGCTGATTTACCCCTGAATTCCAGTTGTTTTATCCCCTGAACTCTCGCTGATTTTTCTCCAGAACCCTTGATGTTTTATCTCACAAACTCTCACTGTTTTATCCCCTGAACTCTCACTGTTTTATCTCACAAACTCTCACTGATGTTTCACCAAAATTCTAGGTTATTTTTCTCCAGAATTCTTGATATTTTAACTTCCAAACTCTGGCTGGTTTATCACCTGAACTCTCACTGTTCCTGAACTTTCACAGCTTTACCCGTGAACTCTCGCTCTTTATTCCACTAAGCTCTCACTTTTTTGTCTTCTGAACTCTCACTGTTTTATCCCCTGAATTCTGGGTTTTATCTCCTGAACTCTTGCCGATTTTTCTCCAGAACCCTCGCTGTTTTATCTCCCAAACTCTCGCTCTTTTATCCCCTGAACTTTCGTTGATTATTCTCCAGAACACTCACTATTTTATCTCCCAATGTCTCGCTGTTTTATTCCCAATTCTCGCTGTCTTATCCCCTGAACTCTGGCTGATTTTTCTCCAGAGCGCTCGCTGTTTTATCTCCCAAACTCTAACTGTTTTATCCCCTGAAAACTCATTGTTTTATCGTCCGAGCTTTTGCTGCTTTACCCCTGAACTCTCGCTATATTATACACTGAACTCTCACTGTTTTATCCACTGATTTCTCGCTGTTTTATCCACTAAACTCTGCCTGTTTTTTCTCCAGGGCCCTAGCTGTTTTATCTCCCAAGCTCTCGTTGTTTTATCCTCCGAACTCGCACAGTTTTATCTCCCAAGGTCGCGCTTTTTTATCCTTTGAACTCCTGCTGATCTTTCTCCAGAACTCTCGATGTTTTATCTCTCGAATTCGCACTGTTTTATCTCCTGAACTCTCACTCTTTTATCTCCAAAGCTCTCGCTGATTTTTCTCCAGAAATCTCACTATTTTATCACCTGAACTCTCGTTGTTTTATCTCCTGAACTCTCGCTGTTTTATCTCCAGAATTCATGCTGATTTTTCTACTGACCTCTTGCTGCTTTACCCCTGAATTCTCGTTATTTTATCCCCTGAACTCTAGCTGATTTTATCTCCCAAACTCTCGCTCTTTTATCCCCTGAACTATCGCTGATTATTCTCCAGAACACTCGCTATTTTATCTCCCAACGTCTCGCTGTTTTATCCCCAATTCTCGCTGTCTTATCCCATGAACTCTGGCTGATTTTTCTGCAGAACCCTCGCTGTTTTATCTCCCAAACTCTAACTGTTTTATCCCCTGAACACTCATTGTTTTATCATCCGAGCTTTTGCTGCTTTACCCCTGAACGCTCGCTGTATTATACACTGAACTCTCACTGTTTCATGCGCTGATTTCTCGCTGTTTTATCCGCTAAACTCTGCCTGATTATTCTCCAGGGCCGAAGCTGTTTTATCTCCCAGGCTCTCGCTGGTTTATGCTCTGAACTCGCACAGTTTTATCTCCCAAGGTCGCGCTTTTTTATCCTTTGAACTCCTGCTGATCTTTCTCCAGAACTCTCGATGTTTTATCTCTCGAATTCGCACTGTTTTATCTCCTGAACTCTCACTCTTTTATCTCCAAAGCTCTCGCTGATTTTTCTCCAGAAATCTCACTATTTTATCACCTGAACTCTCGTTGTTTTATCTCCTGAACTCTCGCTGTTTTATCTCCAGAATTCATGCTGATTTTTCTACTGACCTCTTGCTGTTTTATCTCCTGATTTCTAGCTGTTTTATCTCCTGAACGCTTGTTTTATCTCCTGAACTCCTGCAGTTTTAACTCCCGAATTCTCACTTTTTATCTCACAAACTCTCGCTGTTTTATCTTGAAAACTCTCGCTGTTTTTTCTCCGGAACCCTCACTGTTTGATCTTCCAAACTCTCACTGCTTTATCTCCTTAATTCTCACTGTTTTATCTCCTGAACTGTCACTCTTTTATCTCCCAAGCACCCGCTGATTTTTCTCCAGAACTCTCATTATTCTATCTCCTGAACTTTCGCTCTTTTATCTCTCAAACTTCCGCTGTTTTATGTCCAGAGCCCTCGCTCTTGTATCCCTTAAATTCTCGTTCTTTTATCCGCTGAATTCTCGCTGTTTTATCCGCTGAATTCTCGCTGTTTTATCCCTGAACTCTCGCCACTTTTTCTCCAGAATTCTTGCTGAATTTTCTCCTGAGCTCTTGCTGTTTTACCCTCTGAACTCTTGCTGATTTTTCTCCAGAAGCCTCGCTGTTTTATCTCACAGACTCTCGCTGCTTTATTCCCTAAACTCTCGCTGCTATTCCTCCAGAGCCCTCAGAACTTTACCTCCCAAACTCTCACTGTTTTATCCCAAAAACTCGACTTGTTTTATATTCCGAGCTTTTGCTGCTTTACCCCTGAACTCTTGCTCTTTTATCCCCTGAGCTCTCGCTGTTTTATCCCCTGAACTCTCGCTGTTTTATCCCCAGAAATCTGGCTGATTTTTCTCCAGAACACTCGCTGTTTCACCTCTCAAGCTCTCGCTGTTTAATCCTCTGAACTCTCGCTGACTTTTCTCCAGAACCCTTGATGTGTTATCTCACAAACTCTCATTGTTTAATCCCCTGAACTCTCACTGTTTTATCTCACAAACTCTCACTGATGTTTCACCAAAATTCTTGGTTATTTTTCTCCAGAATTCTTGATATTTTAACTTCCAAACTCTGGCTGGTTTTTCAGCTGAACTCTCAATGTATCTGTACTTTCATTGATTTACCCGTGAACTCTCGCTCTTTTATCCACTAATCTCTCACTTTTTTCTCCTCTGAACTCTCACTGTTTTATCCCCTGAATTCTCGTTTTTATCTCCTGAACTCTTGCTGATTTTTCTCCAGAACCCTCGCTGTTTTATCTCCCAAACTCTCGCTCTTTTATCCCCTGAACTCTCGCTGATTATTCTCCAGAACACTCGCTATTTTATCTCCCAATGTCTCGCTGTTTTATCCCCAATTCTCGCTGTCTTATCCACTGAACTCTGGCTGATTTTTCTCCAGAACCCTCGCTGTTTTATCTCCCAACATCTCGCTGTTTTATCCCCAATTCTCGCTGTCTTATACCCTGAACTCTTGCTGATTTTCCTCCAGAAACCTCGGTATTCTATCGCCCAAACTCTCACTGTTTTATCCCCTGAATTCTCGATGCTTTATCCCCTGAATTTTCACTGCTTTCTCCTCTGCACTCGCGCTGATTCTTCTCCAGAACCCTCACAGTTTTATGTCCAAAACTCTCGCTGTTTTATCCCCTGAACTCTCGCTGTTTTATCCCCTGATTTCTCGCTGTTATATCCTCTGAACTCTGGCTGATTTTTCTTCAAAACCCTCGCTGTTTAATCTCCCAAACTCTCGCTGTTTTATCTCCTGAACTCTGGCTGATTTTTCTCTAAAACCCTCGCTGTTTAATCTCCAAAACTCTCGCTGTTTTATCCCCTGAACTCTCATTGTTTGATCTTCTGAGCTTTTGCTGATTTACCCCTGAATTCCCGATGTTTTATCCCCTGAACTCTCGGTGATATTTCTCCAGAAACCTTGATGTGTTATCTCACAAACTCTCCCTGTTTTATCCCCTGAACTCTCACTGTTTTATCTCACAAACTCTCACTGATGTTTCACCAAAATTCTTGGTTATTTTTCTCCAGAATTCTTGATACTTTAACTTCCAAACTCTGGCTGGTTTATCACCTGAACTCTCACTGTTCCTGAACTTTCACTGCTTTACCCGTGAACTCTCGCTCTTTTATCCACTAAGTTCTCACTTTTTTGTCCTCTGAACTCTCATTGTTTTATCCCCTGAATTCTCGGTTTTATCTCCTGAACTCTTGCCGATTTTTCTCCAGAACCCTCACTGTTTGATCTTCCAAACTCTCACTGTTTTATCTCCTGAATTCTCACAGTTTTATCTCCAGAACTCTCACTCTTTTATCTCCCAAGCACTCGCTGATTTTTCTCCAGAACTCTCATTATTCTATGTCCTGAACTGTCGCTCTTTTATCTCTCAAACACCCGCTGTTTTATGTCCTGAACCCTCGCTGTTGTATCCCCTGAATTCTCGCTGTTTTATCCTTTTAATTTTCGCTGTTTTATCCCCTGAACTCTCGCCACTTTTTCTCCAGAATTCTTGCTGAGTTTTCTCCTGAGCTCTTGCTGGTTTACCTTTGAACTCTCGCTGCTATTTCTCCAGAGCCCTCGCTACTTTACCTCCCAAACTCTCACTGTTTTATCCCAAAAACCCGCCTTTGTTTATCTTCCGAGCTTTTGCTGCTTTACCCCTGAACTCTTGCTGTTTTATCCCCTGAGCTCTCGCGGTTTTATCCCGTGAACTCTCGCTGTTTTATACCCTGAACTCTTGCTGATTTTCCTCCAGAAACCTCGGTATTCTATCTCCCAAACTCACACAATTTTATCCCCTGAATTCTCGATGCTTTATCCCCTGAATTTTCACTGCTTTCTCCTCTGCACTCTCGCTGATTTTTCTCCAGAACACTCACAGTTTTATGTCCAAAACTCTCGCTGTTTTATCCCCTGAACTCTCACTGTTTTATCCCCTGAATTCTCGCTGTTATATCCCCTGAACTCTGGATGATTTTTCTTCAAAGCCCTCGCTGTTTAATCTCCCAAACTCTCGCTGTTTTATCTCCTGAACTCTCACTGTTTTATCCCCTGAACTCTGGCTGATTTTTCTCCAAAACCCTCGCTGTTAAATCTCCAAAACTCTCGCTGTTTTATCCCCTGAACTCTCATTGTTTTATCTTCTGAGCTTTTGCTGATTTACCCCTGAATTCCCACTGTTTTATCCCCTGAAATCTGCCTGATTTTTCTCCAGAACCCTCGCTGTTTTATCTCCCAAGCTCTCGCTGTTTAATCCTCTGAACTCTCGCTGATTTTTCTCCAGAACCCTTGATGTGTTATCTCACAAACTCTCACTGTTTTATCCCCTGAACTCTCACTGTTTTATCTCAATAACTCACACTGATGTTTCACCAAAATTCTTGGTTATTTTTCTCCAGAATTCTTGATATTTTAACTTCCAAACTCTGGCTGGTTTTTCAGCTGAACTCTCACTGTTCCTGAACTTTCACTGCTTTACCTGTGAACTCTCGCTCTTTTATCCACTAATCTCTCACTTTTTTGTCCTCTGAACTCTCACTGTATTATCCCCTGAATTCTCCGTTTTATCTCCTGAACTCTTGCCGATTTTTCTCCAGAACCCTCGCTGTTTCATCTCCCAAACTCTCGCTCTTTTATCCCCTCAACTCTCGCTGATTATTCTCCAGAACACTCGCTATTTTATCTCCCAACGTCTCGCTGTTTTATCGCCAATTCTCGCTGTCTAATCCCCTGAACTCTTTGTGATTTTTCTCCAGAACCCTCCTGTTTTATCTCCCAAACTCTAACTGTTTTATCCCCTGAACACTCATTGTTTTATTGTCCGAGCTTTTGCTGCTTTACCCCTGAACTCAAGCTGTATTATACACTGAACTCTCACTGTTTTATCCGCTGATTTCTCGCTGTTTTATCCGCTAAACTCTGCCTGTTTTTTCTCCAGGGCCCTAGCTGTTTTATCTCCCAAGCTCTCGTTGTTTTATCCTCCGAACTCACACAGTTTTATTTCCCAAGGTCGCGCTTTTTTATCCTTTGAACTCCTGCTGATCTTTCTCCAGAACTCTCGATGTTTTATCTCTCGAATTCGCACTGTTTTATCTCCTGAACTCTCATTCTTTTATCTCCAAAGCTCTCGCTGATTTTTCTCCGGAAATCTCACTATTTTATCTCCTGAACTCTCGCTGTTTTATCTCCTGAACTCTCGCTGTTTTATCTCCAGAATTCGTGCTGATTTTTCTACTGACCTCTTGCTGTTTTATCTCCTGAATTCTAGCTGTTTTATCTCCTGAACACTTGTTTTATCTCCTGAACTCCTGCAGTTTTAACTCCCGAATTCTCGCTTTTTATCTCCTGAACTCTCGCTGTTTTATCTTGGAAACTCTCGCTGTTTTTTCTCCAGAACCCTCGCTGTTTGATCTTCCAAACTCTCACTGTTGTATCTCCTGAATTCTCACTGTTTTATCTCCTGAACTGTCAGTCTTTTATCTCCCAAGCACTCGCTGATTTTTCTCCAGAACTCTCATTATTCTATCTCCTGAACTGTCGCTCTTTTATCTCTCAAACTCCCGCTGTTTTATGTCCTGAACCCTCGCTGTTGTATCCCTTAAATCCTCGCTCTTTTATCCGCTGAATTCTCGCTGTTTTATCCCTGAACTCTCGCCACTTTTTCTCCAGAATTCTTGCTGAATTTTCTCCTGAGCTCTTGCTGTTTTACCCTCTGAACTCTTGCTGATTTTTCTCCAGAAGCCTCGCTGTTTAATCTCCCAAACTCTCACTGTTTTATCCCCTGAACTCTCACTGTTTTATCTCACAAACTCTCACTGATGTTTCACCAAAATTCTTGGTTATTTTTCTCCAGAATTCTTGATATTTTAACTTCCAAACTCTGGCTGGTTTATCACCTGAACTCTCACTGTTCCTGAACTTTCACTGTGAACTCTCGCTCTTTAATCTACTAACTTCTCACTTTTTTGTCCTCTGAACTCTCACTGTTTTATCCCCTGAATTCTCGGTTTTATCTCCTGAACTCTTGCCGATTTTTCTCCAGAACCCTCGCTGTTTTATCTCCCAAACTCTCGCTCTATTATCTCCTGATCTCTCGCTGATTATTCTCCAGAACACTCACTTTTTTATCTCCAAATGTCTCGCTGTTTTATCCCCAATTCTCGCTGTCTAATCCCCTGAACTCTTTGTGATTTTTCTCCAGAACCCTCCCTGTTTTATCTCCCAAACTCTAACTGTTTTATCCCCTGAACACTCATTGTTTTATTGTCCGAGCTTTTGCTGCTTTACCCCTGAACTCAAGCTGTATTATACACTGAACTCTCACTGTTTTATCCGCTGATTTCTCGCTGTTTTATCCGCTAAACTCTGCTGTTTTTTCTCCAGGGCCCTAGCTGTTTTATCTCCCAAGCTCTCGTTGTTTTATCCTCCGAACTCGCACAGTTTTATCTCCCAAGGTCGCGCTTTTTTATCCTTTGAACTCCTGCAGATCTTTCTCCAGAACTCTCGATGTTTTATCTCTCGAATTCGCACTGTTTTATCTCCTGAACTCTCACTCTTTTGTCTCCAAAGCTCTCGCTGATTTTTCTCCAGAAATCTCACTATTTTATCTCCTGAACTCTCGCTGTTTTATCTCCTGAACTCTCGCTGTTTTATCTCCAGAATTCGTGCTGATTTTTCTACTGACCTCTTGCTGTTTTATCTCCTGAACACTTGTTTTATCTCCTGAACTCCTGCTGTTTTAACTCCCGAATTCTCACTTTTTATCTCCTGAACTCTCGCTGTTTTATCTCGAACACTCTCGCTGTTTTTTCTCCAGAACCCTCGCTGTTTGATCTTCCAAACACTCACTGTTTTAACTCCTGAATTCTCACTGTTTTATCTCCTGAACTGTCAGTCTTTTATCTCCCAAGCACTCGCTGATTTTTCTCCAGAACTCTCATTATTCTATCTCCTGAACTGTCGCTCTTTTATCTCTCAAACTCCCGCTGTTTTATGTCCTGAACCCTCGCTGTTGGATCCCTTAAATTCTCGCTCTTTTATCCGCTGAAATCTCGCTGTTTTATCCCCTGAACTCTCGCCACTTTTTCTCCAGAATTCTTGCTGAATTTTCTCCTGAGCTCTTGCTGTTTTACCCTCTGAACTCTTGCTGATTTTTCTCCAGAAGCCTCGCTGTTTTATCTCACAAACTCTCGCTGCTTTATTCCCTAAACTCTCGCTGCTTTTCCTCCAGAGCCCTCAGAACTTTACCTCCCAAACTCTCACTGTTTTATCCCAAAAACTCGCCTTGTTTTATATTCCGAGCTTTTGCTGCTTTACCCCTGAACTCTTGCTCTTTTATCCCCTGAGCTCACGCTGTTTTATCCCCTGAACTCTCGCTGTTTTATCCGCTGAAATCTGGCTGATTTTTCTCCAGAACACTCGCTGTTTCATCTCCCAAGCTCTCGCTGTTTAATCCTCTGAACTCTCGCTGATTTTTCTCCAGAACCCTTGATGTGTTATCTCACAAACTCTCATTGTTTAATCCCCTGAACTCTCACTGTTTTATCTCACAAACTCTCACTGATGTTTCACCAAAATTCTTGGTTATTTTTCTCCAGAATTCTTGATATTTTAACTGCCAAACTCTGGCTGGTTTTTCAGCTGAACTCTCAATGTATCTGTACTTTCATTGATTTACCCATGAACTCTCGCTCTTTTATCCACTAATCTCTCACTTTTTTCTCCTCTGAACTCTCACTGTTTTATCCCCTGAATTCTCGGTTTTATCTCCTGAACTCTTGCTGATTTTTCTCCAGAACCCTCGCTGTTTTATCTCCCAAACTCTCGCTCTTTTATCCCCTGAACTCTCGCTGATTATTCTCCAGAACACTCGCTATTTTATCTCCCAATGTCTCGCTGTTTTATCCCCAATTCTCGCTGTCTTATCCACTGAACTCTGGCTGATTTTTCTCCAGAACCCTCGCTGTTTTATCTCCCAACGTCTCGCTGTTTTATCCCCAATTCTCGCTGTCTTATACCCTGAACTCTTGCTGATTTTCCTCCAGAAACCTCGGTATTCTATCTCCCAAACTCTCACTGTTTTATCCCCTGAATTCTCGATGCTTTATCCCCTGAATTTTCACTGCTTTCTCCTCAGCACTCGCGCTGATTCTTCTCCAGAACCCTCACAGTTTTATGTCCAAAACTCTCGCTGTTTTATCCCCTGAACTCTCGCTGTTTTATCCCCTGATTTCTCGCTGTTATATCCTCTGAACTCTGGCTGATTTTTCTTCAAAACCCTCGCTGTTTAATCTCCCAAACTCTCGCTGTTTTATCTCCTGAACTCTGGCTGATTTTTCTCTAAAACCCTCGCTGTTTAATCTCCAAAACTCTCGCTGTTTTATCCCCTGAACTCTCATTGTTTGATCTTCTGAGCTTTTGCTGATTTACCCCTGAATTCCCGATGTTTTATCCCCTGAACTCTCGGTGATATTTCTCCAGAAACCTTGATGTGTTATCTCACAAACTCTCCCTGTTTTATCCCCTGAACTCTCACTGTTTTATCTCACAAACTCTCACTGATGTTTCACCAAAATTCTTGGTTATTTTTCTCCAGAATTCTTGATACTTTAACTTCCAAACTCTGGCTGGTTTATCACCTGAACTCTCACTGTTCCTGAACTTTCACTGCTTTACCCGTGAACTCTCGCTCTTTTATCCACTAAGTTCTCACTTTTTTGTCCTCTGAACTCTCATTGTTTTATCCCCTGAATTCTCGGTTTTATCTCCTGAACTCTTGCCGATTTTTCTCCAGAACCCTCACTGTTTGATCTTCCAAACTCTCACTGTTTTATCTCCTGAATTCTCACAGTTTTATCTCCAGAACTCTCACTCTTTTATCTCCCAAGCACTCGCTGATTTTTCTCCAGAACTCTCATTATTCTATGTCCTGAACTGTCGCTCTTTTATCTCTCAAACGCCCGCTGTTTTATGTCCTGAACCCTCGCTGTTGTATCCCCTGAATTCTCGCTGTTTTATCCTTTTAATTTTCGCTGTTTTATCCCGTGAACTCTCGCCACTTTTTCTCCAGAATTCTTGCTGAGTTTTCTCCTGAGCTCTTGCTGGTTTACCTCTGAACTCTCGCTGCTATTTCTCCAGAGCCCTCGCTACTTTACCTCCCAAACTCTCACTGTTTTATCCCAAAAACCCGCCTTTGTTTATCTTCCGAGCTTTTGCTGCTTTACCCCTGAACTCTTGCTGTTTTATTCCCTGAGCTCTCGCGGTTTTATCCCGTGAACTCTCGCTGTTTTATACCCTGAACTCTTGCTGATTTTCCTCCAGAAACCTCGGTATTCTATCTCCCAAACTCACACTATTTTATCCCCTGAATTCTCGATGCTTTATCCCCTGAATTTTCACTGCTTTCTCCTCTGCACTCTCGCTGATTTTTCTCCAGAACCCTCACAGTTTTATGTCCAAAACTCTCGCTGTTTTATCCCCTGAACTCTCACTGTTTTATCCCCTGAATTCTCGCTGTTATATCCCCTGAACTCTGGATGATTTTTCTTCAAAACCCTCGCTGTTTAATCTCCCAAACTCTCGCTGTTTTGTCTCCTGAACTCTCACTGTTTTATCCCCTGAACTCTGGCTGATTTTTCTCCAAAACCCTCGCTGTTAAATCTCCAAAACTCTCGCTGTTTTATCCCCTGAACTCTCATTGTTTTATCTTCTGAGCTTTTGCTGATTTACCCCTGAATTCCCACTGTTTTATCCCCTGAAATCTGGCTGATTTTTCTCCAGAACCCTCGCTGTTTTATCTCCCAAGCTCTCGCTGTTTAATCCTCTGAACTCTCGCTGATTTTTCTCCAGAACCCTTGATGTGTTATCTCACAAACTCTCACTGTTTTATCCCCTGAACTCTCACTGTTTTATCTCAATAACTCACACTGATGTTTCACCAAAATTCTTGGTTATTTTTCTCCAGAATTCTTGATATTTTAACTTCCAAGCTCTGGCTGGTTTTTCAGCTGAACTCTCACTGTTCCTGAACTTTAACTGCTTTACCTGTGAACTCTCGCTCTTTTATCCACTAATCTCTCACTTTTTTGTCCTCTGAACTCTCACTGTATTATCCCCTGAATTCTCGGTTTTATCTCCTGAACTCTTGCCGATTTTTCTCCAGAACCCTCGCTGTTTCATCTCCCAAACTCTCGCTCTTTTATCCCCTCAACTCTCGCTGATTATTCTCCAGAACACTCGCTATTTTATCTCCCAACGCCTCGCTGTTTTATCGCCAATTCTCGCTGTCTAATCCCCTGAACTCTTTGTGATTTTTCTCCAGAACCCTCCCTGTTTTATCTCCCAAACTCTAACTGTTTTATCCCCTGAACACTCATTGTTTTATTGTCCGAGCTTTTGCTGCTTTACCCCTGAACTCAAGCTGTATTATACACTGAACTCTCACTGTTTTATCCGCTGATTTCTCGCTGTTTTATCCGCTAAACTCTGCCTGTTTTTTCTCCAGGGCCCTAGCTGTTTTATCTCCCAAGCTCTCGTTGTTTTATCCTCCGAACTCACACAGTTTTATTTCCCAAGGTCGCGCTTTTTTATCCTTTGAACTCCTGCTGATCTTTCTGCAGAACTCTCGATGTTTTATCTCTCGAATTCGCACTGTTTTATCTCCTGAACTCTCATTCTTTTATCTCCAAAGCTCTCGCTGATTTTTCTCCGGAAATCTCACTATTTTATCTCCTGAACTCTCGCTGTTTTATCTCCTGAACTCTCGCTGTTTTATCTCCAGAATTCGTGCTGATTTTTCTACTGACCTCTTGCTGTTTTATCTCCTGAATTCTAGCTGTTTTATCTCCTGAACGCTTGTTTTATCTCCTGAACTCCTGCAGTTTTAACTCCCGAATTCTCGCTTTTTATCTCCTGAACTCTCGCTGTTTTATCTTGGAAACTCTCGCTGTTTTTTCTCCAGAACCCTCGCTGTTTGATCTTCCAAACTCTCACTGTTGTATCTCCTGAATTCTCACTGTTTTATCTCCTGAACTGTCAGTCTTTTATCTCCCAAGCACTCGCTGATTTTTCTCCAGAACTCTCATTATTCTATCTCCTGAACTGTCGCTCTTTTATCTCTCAAACTCCCGCTGTTTTATGTCCTGAACCCTCGCTGTTGTATCCCTTAAATCCTCGCTCTTTTATCCGCTGAATTCTCGCTGTTTTATCCCTGAACTCTCGCCACTTTTTCTCCAGAATTCTTGCTGAATTTTCTCCTGAGCTCTTGCTGTTTTACCCTCTGAACTCTTGCTGATTTTTCTCCAGAAGCCTCGCTGTTTAATCTCCCAAACTCTCACTGTTTTATCCCCTGAACTCTCACTGTTTTATCTCACAAACTCTCACTGATGTTTCACCAAAATTCTTGGTTATTTTTCTCCAGAATTCTTGATATTTTAACTTCCAAACTCTGGCTGGTTTATCACCTGAACTCTCACTGTTCCTGAACTTTCACTGCTTTACCCGTGAACTCTCGCTCTTTAATCTACTAACTTCTCACTTTTTTGTCCTCTGAACTCTCACTGTTTTATCCCCTGAATTCTCGGTTTTATCTCCTGAACTCTTGCCGATTTTTCTCCAGAACCCTCGCTGTTTTATCTCCCAAACTCTCGCTCTATTATCTCCTGATCTCTCGCTGATTATTCTCCAGAACACTCACTTTTTTATCTCCAAATGTCTCGCTGTTTTATCCCCAATTCTCGCTGTCTAATCCCCTGAACTCTTTGTGATTTTTCTCCAGAACCCTCCCTGTTTTATCTCCCAAACTCTAACTGTTTTATCCCCTGAACACTCATTGTTTTATTGTCCGAGCTTTTGCTGCTTTACCCCTGAACTCAAGCTGTATTATACACTGAACTCTCACTGTTTTATCCGCTGATTTCTCGCTGTTTTATCCGCTAAACGCTGCCTGTTTTTTCTCCACGGCCCTAGCTGTTTTATCTCCCAAGCTCTCGTTGTTTTATCCTCCGAACTCGCACAGTTTTATCTCCCAAGGTCGCGCTTTTTTATCCTTTGAACTCCTGCTGATCTTTCTCCAGAACTGTCGATGTTTTATCTCTCGAATTCGCACTGTTTTATCTCCTGAACTCTCACTCTTTTGTCTCCAAAGCTCTCGCTGATTTTTCTCCAGAAATCTCACTATTTTATCTCCTGAACTCTCGCTGTTTTATCTCCTGAACTCTCGCTGTTTTATCTCCAGAATTCGTGCTGATTTTTCTACTGACCTCTTGCTGTTTTATCTCCTGAATTCTAGCTGTTTTATCTCCTGAACACTTGTTTTATCTCCTGAACTCCTGCTGTTTTAACTCCCAAATTCTCACTTTTTATCTCCTGAACTCTCGCTGTTTTATCTCGAACACTCTCGCTGTTTTTTCTCCAGAACCCTCGCTGTTTGATCTTCCAAACACTCACTGTTTTATCTCCTGAATTCTCACTGTTTTATCTCCTGAACTGTCAGTCTTTTATCTCCCAAGCACTCGCTGATTTTTCTCCAGAACTCTCATTATTCAACTCCTGAACTGTCGCTCTTTTATCTCTCAAACTCCCGCTGTTTTATGTCCTGAACCCTCGCTGTTGTATCCCTTAAATTCTCGCTCTTTTATCCGCTGAAATCTCGCTGTTTTATCCCCTGAACTCTCGCCACTTTTTCTCCAGAATTCTTGCTGAATTTTCTCCTGAGCTCTTGCTGTTTTACCCTCTGAACTCTTGCTGATTTTTCTCCAGAAGCCTCGCTGTTTTATCTCACAAACTCTCGCTGCTTTATTCCCTAAACTCTCGCTGCTTTTCCTCCAGAGCCCTCAGAACTTTACCTCCCAAACTCTCACTGTTTTATCCCAAAAACTCGCCTTGTTTTATATTCCGAGCTTTTGCTGCTTTACCCCTGAACTCTTGCTCTTTTATCCCCTGAGCTCACGCTGTTTTATCCCCTGAACTCTCGCTGTTTTATCCGCTGAAATCTGGCTGATTTTTCTCCAGAACACTCGCTGTTTCATCTCCCAAGCTCTCGCTGTTTAATCCTCTGAACTCTCGCTGATTTTTCTCCAGAACCCTTGATGTGTTATCTCACAAACTCTCATTGTTTAATCCCCTGAACTCTCACTGTTTTATCTCACAAACTCTCACTGATGTTTCACCAAAATTCTTGGTTATTTTTCTCCAGAATTCTTGATATTTTAACTTCCAAACTCTGGCTGGTTTTTCAGCTGAACTCTCAATGTATCTGTACTTTCATTGATTTACCCGTGAACTCTCGCTCTTTTATCCACTAATCTCTCACTTTTTTCTCCTCTGAACTCTCACTGTTTTATCCCCTGAATTCTCGGTTTTATCTCCTGAACTCTTGCTGATTTTTCTCCAGAACCCTCGCTGTTTTATCTCCCAAACTCTCGCTCTTTTATCCCCTGAACTCTCGCTGATTATTCTCCAGAACACTCGCTATTTTATCTCCCAATGTCTCGCTGTTTTATCCCCAGTTCTCGCTGTCTTATCCACTGAACTCTGGCTGATTTTTCTCCAGAACCCTCGCTGTTTTATCTCCCAACGTCTCGCTGTTTTATCCCCAATTCTCGCTGTCTTATACCCTGAACTCTTGCTGATTTTCCTCCAGAAACCTCGGTATTCTATCTCCCAAACTCTCACTGTTTTATCCCCTGAATTCTCGATGCTTTATCCCCTGAATTTTCACTGCTTTCTCCTCTGCACTCGCGCTGATTCTTCTCCAGAACCCTCACAGTTTTATGTCCAAAACTCTCGCTGTTTTATCCCCTGAACTCTCGCTGTTTTATCCCCTGATTTCTCGCTGTTATATCCCCTGAACTCTGGCTGATTTTTCTTCAAAACCCTCGCTGTTTAATCTCCCAAACTCTCGCTGTTTTATCTCCTGAACTCTGGCTGATTTTTCTCTAAAACCCTCGCTGTTTAATCTCCAAAACTCTCGCTGTTTTATCCCCTGAACTCTCATTGTTTGATCTTCTGAGCTTTTGCTGATTTACCCCTGAATTCCCGATGTTTTATCCCCTGAACTCTCGGTGATATTTCTCCAGAAACCTTGATGTGTTATCTCACAAACTCTCCCTGTTTTATCCCCTGAACTCTCACTGTTTTATCTCACAAACTCTCACTGATGTTTCACCAAAATTCTTGGTTATTTTTCTCCAGAATTCTTGATACTTTAACTTCCAAACTCTGGCTGGTTTATCACCTGAACTCTCACTGTTCCTGAACTTTCACTGCTTTACCCGTGAACTCTCGCTCTTTTATCCACTAAGTTCTCACTTTTTTGTCCTCTGAACTCTCATTGTTTTATCCCCTGAATTCTCGGTTTTATCTCCTGAACTCTTGCCGATTTTTCTCCAGAACCCTCACTGTTTGATCTTCCAAACTCTCACTGTTTTATCTCCTGAATTCTCACAGTTTTATCTCCAGAACTCTCACTCTTTTATCTCCCAAGCACTCGCTGATTTTTCTCCAGAACTCTCATTATTCTATGTCCTGAACTGTCGCTCTTTTATCTCTCAAACGCCCGCTGTTTTATGTCCTGAACCCTCGCTGTTGTATCCCCTGAATTCTCGCTGTTTTATCCTTTTAATTTTCGCTGTTTTATCCCGTGAACTCTCGCCACTTTTTCTCCAGAATTCTTGCTGAGTTTTCTCCTGAGCTCTTGCTGGTTTACCTCTGAACTCTCGCTGCTATTTCTCCAGAGCCCTCGCTACTTTACCTCCCAAACTCTCACTGTTTTATCCCAAAAACCCGCCTTTGTTTATCTTCCGAGCTTTTGCTGCTTTACCCCTGAACTCTTGCTGTTTTATTCCCTGAGCTCTCGCGGTTTTATCCCGTGAACTCTCAATGTTTTATACCCTGAACTCTTGCTGATTTTCCTCCAGAAACCTCGGTATTCTATCTCCCAAACTCACACTATTTTATCCCCTGAATTCTCGATGCTTTATCCCCTGAATTTTCACTGCTTTCTCCTCTGCACTCTCGCTGATTTTTCTCCAGAACCCTCACAGTTTTATGTCCAAAACTCTCGCTGTTTTATCCCCTGAACTCTCACTGTTTTATCCCCTGAATTCTCGCTGTTATATCCCCTGAACTCTGGATGATTTTTCTTCAAAACCCTCGCTGTTTAATCTCCCAAACTCTCGCTGTTTTGTCTCCTGAACTCTCACTGTTTTATCCCCTGAACTCTGGCTGATTTTTCTCCAAAACCCTCGCTGTTAAATCTCCAAAACTCTCGCTGTTTTATCCCCTGAACTCTCATTGTTTTATCTTCTGAGCTTTTGCTGATTTACCCCTGAATTCCCACTGTTTTATCCCCTGAAATCTGGCTGATTTTTCTCCAGAACCCTCGCTGTTTTATCTCCCAAGCTCTCGCTGTTTAATCCTCTGAACTCTCGCTGATTTTTCTCCAGAACCCTTGATGTGTTATCTCACAAACTCTCACTGTTTTATCCCCTGAACTCTCACTGTTTTATCTCAATAACTCACACTGATGTTTCACCAAAATTCTTGGTTATTTTTCTCCAGAATTCTTGATATTTTAACTTCCAAGCTCTGGCTGGTTTTTCAGCTGAACTCTCACTGTTCCTGAACTTTAACTGCTTTACCTGTGAACTCTCGCTCTTTTATCCACTAATCTCTCACTTTTTTGTCCTCTGAACTCTCACTGTATTATCCCCTGAATTCTCGGTTTTATCTCCTGAACTCTTGCCGATTTTTCTCCAGAACCCTCGCTGTTTCATCTCCCAAACTCTCGCTCTTTTATCCCCTCAACTCTCGCTGATTATTCTCCAGAACACTCGCTATTTTATCTCCCAACGCCTCGCTGTTTTATCGCCAATTCTCGCTGTCTAATCCCCTGAACTCTTTGTGATTTTTCTCCAGAACCCTCCCTGTTTTATCTCCCAAACTCTAACTGTTTTATCCCCTGAACACTCATTGTTTTATTGTCCGAGCTTTTGCTGCTTTACCCCTGAACTCAAGCTGTATTATACACTGAACTCTCACTGTTTTATCCGCTGATTTCTCGCTGTTTTATCCGCTAAACTCTGCCTGTTTTTTCTCCAGGGCCCTAGCTGTTTTATCTCCCAAGCTCTCGTTGTTTTATCCTCCGAACTCACACAGTTTTATTTCCCAAGGTCGCGCTTTTTTATCCTTTGAACTCCTGCTGATCTTTCTCCAGAACTCTCGATGTTTTATCTCTCGAATTCGCACTGTTTTATCTCCTGAACTCTCATTCTTTTATCTCCAAAGCTCTCGCTGATTTTTCTCCGGAAATCTCACTATTTTATCTCCTGAACTCTCGCTGTTTTATCTCCTGAACTCTCGCTGTTTTATCTCCAGAATTCGTGCTGATTTTTCTACTGACCTCTTGCTGTTTTATCTCCTGAATTCTAGCTGTTTTATCTCCTGAACGCTTGTTTTATCTCCTGAACTCCTGCAGTTTTAACTCCCGAATTCTCGCTTTTTATCTCCTGAACTCTCGCTGTTTTATCTTGGAAACTCTCGCTGTTTTTTCTCCAGAACCCTCGCTGTTTGATCTTCCAAACTCTCACTGTTGTATCTCCTGAATTCTCACTGTTTTATCTCCTGAACTGTCAGTCTTTTATCTCCCAAGCACTCGCTGATTTTTCTCCAGAACTCTCATTATTCTATCTCCTGAACTGTCGCTCTTTTATCTCTCAAACTCCCGCTGTTTTATGTCCTGAACCCTCGCTGTTGTATCCCTTAAATCCTCGCTCTTTTATCCGCTGAATTCTCGCTGTTTTATCCCTGAACTCTCGCCACTTTTTCTCCAGAATTCTTGCTGAATTTTCTCCTGAGCTCTTGCTGTTTTACCCTCTGAACTCTTGCTGATTTTTCTCCAGAAGCCTCGCTGTTTAATCTCCCAAACTCTCACTGTTTTATCCCCTGAACTCTCACTGTTTTATCTCACAAACTCTCACTGATGTTTCACCAAAATTCTTGGTTATTTTTCTCCAGAATTCTTGATATTTTAACTTCCAAACTCTGGCTGGTTTATCACCTGAACTCTCACTGTTCCTGAACTTTCACTGCTTTACCCGTGAACTCTCGCTCTTTAATCTACTAACTTCTCACTTTTTTGTCCTCTGAACTCTCACTGTTTTATCCCCTGAATTCTCGGTTTTATCTCCTGAACTCTTGCCGATTTTTCTCCAGAACCCTCGCTGTTTTATCTCCCAAACTCTCGCTCTATTATCTCCTGATCTCTCGCTGATTATTCTCCAGAACACTCACTTTTTTATCTCCAAATGTCTCGCTGTTTTATCCCCAATTCTCGCTGTCTAATCCCCTGAACTCTTTGTGATTTTTCTCCAGAACCCTCCCTGTTTTATCTCCCAAACTCTAACTGTTTTATCCCCTGAACACTCATTGTTTTATTGTCCGAGCTTTTGCTGCTTTACCCCTGAACTCAAGCTGTATTATACACTGAACTCTCACTGTTTTATCCGCTGATTTCTCGCTGTTTTATCCGCTAAACGCTGCCTGTTTTTTCTCCACGGCCCTAGCTGTTTTATCTCCCAAGCTCTCGTTGTTTTATCCTCCGAACTCGCACAGTTTTATCTCCCAAGGTCGCGCTTTTTTATCCTTTGAACTCCTGCTGATCTTTCTCCAGAACTCTCGATGTTTTATCTCTCGAATTCGCACTGTTTTATCTCCTGAACTCTCACTCTTTTGTCTCCAAAGCTCTCGCTGATTTTTCTCCAGAAATCTCACTATTTTATCTCCTGAACTCTCGCTGTTTTATCTCCTGAACTCTCGCTGTTTTATCTCCAGAATTCGTGCTGATTTTTCTACTGACCTCTTGCTGTTTTATCTCCTGAATTCTAGCTGTTTTATCTCCTGAACACTTGTTTTATCTCCTGAACTCCTGCTGTTTTAACTCCCAAATTCTCACTTTTTATCTCCTGAACTCTCGCTGTTTTATCTCGAACACTCTCGCTGTTTTTTCTCCAGAACCCTCGCTGTTTGATCTTCCAAACACTCACTGTTTTATCTCCTGAATTCTCACTGTTTTATCTCCTGAACTGTCAGTCTTTTATCTCCCAAGCACTCGCTGATTTTTCTCCAGAACTCTCATTATTCAACTCCTGAACTGTCGCTCTTTTATCTCTCAAACTCCCGCTGTTTTATGTCCTGAACCCTCGCTGTTGTATCCCTTAAATTCTCGCTCTTTTATCCGCTGAAATCTCGCTGTTTTATCCCCTGAACTCTCGCCACTTTTTCTCCAGAATTCTTGCTGAATTTTCTCCTGAGCTCTTGCTGTTTTACCCTCTGAACTCTTGCTGATTTTTCTCCAGAAGCCTCGCTGTTTTATCTCACAAACTCTCGCTGCTTTATTCCCTAAACTCTCGCTGCTTTTCCTCCAGAGCCCTCAGAACTTTACCTCCCAAACTCTCACTGTTTTATCCCAAAAACTCGCCTTGTTTTATATTCCGAGCTTTTGCTGCTTTACCCCTGAACTCTTGCTCTTTTATCCCCTGAGCTCACGCTGTTTTATCCCCTGAACTCTCGCTGTTTTATCCCCTGAAATCTGGCTGATTTTTCTCCAGAACACTCGCTGTTTCATCTCCCAAGCTCTCGCTGTTTAATCCTCTGAACTCTCGCTGATTTTTCTCCAGAACCCTTGATGTGTTATCTCACAAACTCTCATTGTTTAATCCCCTGAACTCTCACTGTTTTATCTCACAAACTCTCACTGATGTTTCACCAAAATTCTTGGTTATTTTTCTCCAGAATTCTTGATATTTTAACTTCCAAACTCTGGCTGGTTTTTCAGCTGAACTCTCAATGTATCTGTACTTTCATTGATTTACCCGTGAACTCTCGCTCTTTTATCCACTAATCTCTCACTTTTTTCTCCTCTGAACTCTCACTGTTTTATCCCCTGAATTCTCGGTTTTATCTCCTGAACTCTTGCTGATTTTTCTCCAGAACCCTCGCTGTTTTATCTCCCAAACTCTCGCTCTTTTATCCCCTGAACTCTCGCTGATTATTCTCCAGAACACTCGCTATTTTATCTCCCAATGTCTCGCTGTTTTATCCCCAGTTCTCGCTGTCTTATCCACTGAACTCTGGCTGATTTTTCTCCAGAACCCTCGCTGTTTTATCTCCCAACGTCTCGCTGTTTTATCCCCAATTCTCGCTGTCTTATACCCTGAACTCTTGCTGATTTTCCTCCAGAAACCTCGGTATTCTATCTCCCAAACTCTCACTGTTTTATCCCCTGAATTCTCGATGCTTTATCCCCTGAATTTTCACTGCTTTCTCCTCTGCACTCGCGCTGATTCTTCTCCAGAACCCTCACAGTTTTATGTCCAAAACTCTCGCTGTTTTATCCCCTGAACTCTCGCTGTTTTATCCCCTGATTTCTCGCTGTTATATCCCCTGAACTCTGGCTGATTTTTCTTCAAAACCCTCGCTGTTTAATCTCCCAAACTCTCGCTGTTTTATCTCCTGAACTCTGGCTGATTTTTCTCTAAAACCCTCGCTGTTTAATCTCCAAAACTCTCGCTGTTTTATCCCCTGAACTCTCATTGTTTGATCTTCTGAGCTTTTGCTGATTTACCCCTGAATTCCCGATGTTTTATCCCCTGAACTCTCGATGATATTTCTCCAGAAACCTTGATGTGTTATCTCACAAACTCTCCCTGTTTTATCCCCTGAACTCTCACTGTTTCATCTCACAAACTCTCACTGATGTTTCACCAAAATTCTTGGTTATTTTTCTCCAGAATTCTTGATACTTTAACTTCCAAACTCTGGCTGGTTTATCACCTGAACTCTCACTGTTCCTGAACTTTCACTGCTTTACCCGTGAACTATCGCTCTTTTATCCACTAAGTTCTCACTTTTTTGTCCTCTGAACTCTCACTGTTTTATCCCCTGAATTCTCGGTTTTATCTCCTGAACTCTTGCCGATTTTTCTCCAGAACCCTCGCTGTTTGATCTTCCAAACTCTCACTGTTTTATCTCCTGAATTCTCACAGTTTTATCTCCAGAACTCTCACTCTTTTATCTCCCAAGCACTCGCTGATTTTTCTCCAGAACTCTCATTATTCTATGTCCTGAACTGTCGCTCTTTTATCTCTCAAACGCCCGCTGTTTTATGTCCTGAACCCTCGCTGTTGTATCCCCTGAATTCTCGCTGTTTTATCCTTTTAATTTTCGCTGTTTTATCCCCTGAACTCTCGCCACTTTTTCTCCAGAATTCTTGCTGAGTTTTCTCCTGAGCTCTTGCTGGTTTACCTCTGAACTCTCGCTGCTATTTCTCCAGAGCCCTCGCTACTTTACCTCCCAAACTCTCACTGTTTTATCCCAAAAACCCGCCTTTGTTTATCTTCCGAGCTTTTGCTGCTTTACCCCTGAACTCTTGCTGTTTTATCCCCTGAGCTCTCGCGGTTTTATCCCGTGAACTCTCGCTGTTTTATACCCTGAACTCTTGCTGATTTTCCTCCAGAAACCTCGGTATTCTATCTCCCAAACTCACACTATTTTATCCCCTGAATTCTCGATGCTTTATCCCCTGAATTTTCACTGCTTTCTCCTCTGCACTCTCGCTGATTTTTCTCCAGAACCCTCACAGTTTTATGTCCAAAACTCTCGCTGTTTTATCCCCTGAACTCTCACTGTTTTATCCCCTGAATTCTCGCTGTTATATCCCCTGAACTCTGGATGATTTTTCTTCAAAACCCTCGCTGTTTAATCTCCCAAACTCTCGCTGTTTTATCTCCTGAACTCTCACTGTTTTATCCCCTGAACTCTGGCTGATTTTTCGCCAAAACCCTCGCTGTTAAATCTCCAAAACTCTCGCTGTTTTATCCCCTGAACTCTCATTGTTTTATCTTCTGAGCTTTTGCTGATTTACCCCTGAATTCCCACTGTTTTATCCCCTGAAATCTGGCTGATTTTTCTCCAGAACCCTCGCTGTTTTATCTCCCAAGCTCTCGCTGTTTAATCCTCTGAACTCTCGCTGATTTTTCTCCAGAACCCTTGATGTGTTATCTCACAAACTCTCACTGTTTTATCCCCTGAACTCTCACTGTTTTATCTCAATAACTCACACTGATGTTTCACCAAAATTCTTGGTTATTTTTCTCCAGAATTCTTGATATTTTAACTTCCAAACTCTGGCTGGTTTTTCAGCTGAACTCTCACTGTTCCTGAACTTTAACTGCTTTACCTGTGAACTCTCGCTCTTTTATCCACTAATCTCTCACTTTTTTGTCCTCTGAACTCTCACTGTATTATCCCCTGAATTCTCGGTTTTATCTCCTGAACTCTTGCCGATTTTTCTCCAGAACCCTCGCTGTTTCATCTCCCAAACTCTCGCTCTTTTATCCCCTCAACTCTCGCTGATTATTCTCCAGAACACTCGCTATTTTATCTCCCAACGTCTCGCTGTTTTATCGCCAATTCTCGCTGTCTAATCCCCTGAACTCTTTGTGATTTTTCTCCAGAACCCTCCCTGTTTTATCTCCCAAACTCTAACTGTTTTATCCCCTGAACACTCATTGTTTTATTGTCCGAGCTTTTGCTGCTTTACCCCTGAACTCAAGCTGTATTATACACTGAACTCTCACTGTTTTATCCGCTGATTTCTCACTGTTTTATCCGCTAAACTCTGCCTGTTTTTTTCTCCAGGGCCCTAGCTGTTTTATCTCCCAAGCTCTCGTTGTTTTATCCTCCGAACTCACACAGTTTTATTTCCCAAGGTCGCGCTTTTTTATCCTTTGAACTCCTGCTGATCTTTCTCCAGAACTCTCGATGTTTTATCTCTCGAATTCGCACTGTTTTATCTCCTGAACTCTCATTCTTTTATCTCCAAAGCTCTCGCTGATTTTTCTCCGGAAATCTCACTATTTTATCTCCTGAACTCTCGCTGTTTTATCTCCTGAACTCTCGCTGTTTTATCTCCAGAATTCGTGCTGATTTTTCTACTGACCTCTTGCTGTTTTATCTCCTGAATTCTAGCTGTTTTATCTCCTGAACGCTTGTTTTATCTCCTGAACTCCTGCAGTTTTAACTCCCGAATTCTCGCTTTTTATCTCCTGAACTCTCGCTGTTTTATCTTGGAAACTCTCGCTGTTTTTTCTCCAGAACCCTCGCTGTTTGATCTTCCAAACTCTCACTGTTGTATCTCCTGAATTCTCACTGTTTTATCTCCTGAACTGTCACTCTTTTATCTCCCAAGCACTCGCTGATTTTTCTCCAGAACTCTCATTATTCTATCTCCTGAACTGTCGCTCTTTTATCTCTCAAACTCCCGCTGTTTTATGTCCTGAACCCTCGCTGTTGTATCCCTTAAATCCTCGCTCTTTTATCCGCTGAATTCTCGCTGTTTTATCCCTGAACTCTCGCCACTTTTTCTCCAGAATTCTTGCTGAATTTTCTCCTGAGCTCTTGCTGTTTTACCCTCTGAACTCTTGCTGATTTTTCTCCAGAAGCCTCGCTGTTTAATCTCCCAAACTCTCACTGTTTTATCCCCTGAACTCTCACTGTTTTATCTCACAAACTCTCACTGATGTTTCACCAAAATTCTTGGTTATTTTTCTCCAGAATTCTTGATATTTTAACTTCCAAACTCTGGCTGGTTTATCACCTGAACTCTCACTGTTCCTGAACTTTCACTGCTTTACCCGTGAACTCTCGCTCTTTAATCTACTAACTTCTCACTTTTTTGTCCTCTGAACTCTCACTGTTTTATCCCCTGAATTCTCGGTTTTATCTCCTGAACTCTTGCCGATTTTTCTCCAGAACCCTCGCTGTTTTATCTCCCAAACTCTCGCTCTATTATCTCCTGATCTCTCGCTGATTATTCTCCAGAACACTCACTTTTTTATCTCCAAATGTCTCGCTGTTTTATCCCCAATTCTCGCTGTCTAATCCCCTGAACTCTTTGTGATTTTTCTCCAGAACCCTCCCTGTTTTATCTCCCAAACTCTAACTGTTTTATCCCCTGAACACTCATTGTTTTATTGTCCGAGCTTTTGCTGCTTTACCCCTGAACTCAAGCTGTATTATACACTGAACTCTCACTGTTTTATCCGCTGATTTCTCGCTGTTTTATCCGCTAAACTCTGCCTGTTTTTTCTCCAGGGCCCTAGCTGTTTTATCTCCCAAGCTCTCGTTGTTTTATCCTCCGAACTCGCACAGTTTTATCTCCCAAGGTCGCGCTTTTTTATCCTTTGAACTCCTGCTGATCTTTCTCCAGAACTCTCGATGTTTTATCTCTCGAATTCGCACTGTTTTATCTCCTGAACTCTCACTCTTTTGTCTCCAAAGCTCTCGCTGATTTTTCTCCAGAAATCTCACTATTTTATCTCCTGAACTCTCGCTGTTTTATCTCCTGAACTCTCGCTGTTTTATCTCCAGAATTCGTGCTGATTTTTCTACTGACCTCTTGCTGTTTTATCTCCTCAATTCTAGCTGTTTTATCTCCTGAACTCCTGCTGTTTTAACTCCCAAATTCTCACTTTTTATCTCCTGAACTCTCGCTGTTTTATCTCGAACACTCTCGCTGTTTTTTCTCCAGAACCCTCGCTGTTTGATCGTCCAAACACTCACTGTTTTATCTCCCGAATTCTCACTGTTTTATCTCCTGAACTGTCAGTCTTTTATCTCCCAAGCACTCGCTGATTTTTCTCCAGAACTCTCATTATTCTATCTCCTGAACTGTCGCTCTTTTATCTCTCAAACTCCCGCTGTTTTATGTCCTGAACCCTCGCTGTTGTATCCCTTAAATTCTCGCTCTTTTATCCGCTGAAATCTCGCTGTTTTATCCCCTGAACTCTCGCCACTTTTTCTCCAGAATTCTTGCTGAATTTTCTCCTGAGCTCTTGCTGTTTTACCCTCTGAACTCTTGCTGATTTTTCTCCAGAAGCCTCGCTGTTTTATCTCACAAACTCTCGCTGCTTTATTCCCTGAACTCTCGCTGCTTTTCCTCCAGAGCCCTCCCTACTTTACCTCCCAAACTCTCACTGTTTTATCCCAAAAACTCGCCTTGTTTTATTTTCCGACCTTTTGCTGCTTTACCCCTGAACTCTTGCTCTTTTATCCCCTGAGCTCTCGCTGTTTTATCCCCTTAACTCTCGCTGTTTTATACCCTGAACTCTTGCTGATTTTCCTCCAGAAACCTCGGTATTCTATCTCCCAAACTCTCACTGTTTTATCCCCTGAATTCTCGATGCTTTATCCCCTGAATTTTCACTGCTTTCTCCTCTGCACTCGCGCTGATTTTTCTCCAGAACCCTCACAGTTTTATGTCCAAAACTCTCGCTGTTTTATCCCCTGAACTCTCGCTGTTTTATCCCCTGATTTCTCGCTGTTATATCCCCTGAACTCTGGCTGATTTTTCTTCAAAACACTCGCTGTTTAATCTCCCAAACTGTCGCTGTTTTATCTCCTGAACTCTGGCTGATTTTTCTCTAAAACCCTCGCTGTTTAATCTCCAAAACTCTCGCTGTTTTATCCCCTGAACTCTCATTGTTTGATCTTCTGAGCTTTTGCTGATTTACCCCTGAATTCCCGATGTTTTATCCCCTGAACTCTCGATGATATTTCTCCAGAAACCTTGATGTGTTATCTCACAAACTCTCCCTGTTTTATCCCCTGAACTCTCACTGTTTCATCTCACAAACTCTCACTGATGTTTCACCAAAATTCTTGGTTATTTTTCTCCGGAATTCTTGATACTTTAACTTCCAAACTCTGGCTGGTTTATCACCTGAACTCTCACTGTTCCTGAACTTTCACTGCTTTACCCGTGAACTATCGCTCTTTTATCCACTAAGTTCTCACTTTTTTGTCCTCTGAACTCTCACTGTTTTATCCCCTGAATTCTCGGTTTTATCTCCTGAACTCTTGCCGATTTTTCTCCAGAACCCTCGCTGTTTGATCTTCCAAACTCTCACTGTTTTATCTCCTGAATTCTCACAGTTTTATCTCCAGAACTCTCACTCTTTTATCTCCCAAGCACTCGCTGATTTTTCTCCAGAACTCTCATTATTCTATGTCCTGAACTGTCGCTCTTTTATCTCTCAAACGCCCGCTGTTTTATGTCCTGAACCCTCGCTGTTGTATCCCCTGAATTCTCGCTGTTTTATCCTTTTAATTTTCGCTGTTTTATCCCCTGAACTCTCGCCACTTTTTCTCCAGAATTCTTGCTGAGTTTTCTCCTGAGCTCTTGCTGGTTTACCTCTGAACTCTCGCTGCTATTTCTCCAGAGCCCTCGCTACTTTACCTCCCAAACTATCACTGTTTTATCCCAAAAACCCGCCTTTGTTTATCTTCCGAGCTTTTGCTGCTTTACCCCTGAACTCTTGCTCTTTTATCCCCTGAGCTCTCGCGGTTTTATCCCGTGAACTCTCGCTGTTTTATACCCTGAACTCTTGCTGATTTTCCTCCAGAAGCCTCGGTATTCTATCTCCCAAACTCACCCTATTTTATCCCCTGAATTCTCGATGCTTTATCCCCTGAATTTTCACTGCTTTCTCCTCTGCACTCTCGCTGATTTTTCTCCAGAACCCTCACAGTTTTATGTCCAAAACTCTCGCTGTTTTATCCCCTGAACTCTCACTGTTTTATCCCCTGAATTCTCGCAGTTATATCCCCTGAACTCTGGATGATTTTTCTCCAAAACCCTCGCTGTTAAATCTCCAAAACTCTCGCTGTTTTATCCCCTGAACTCTCATTGTTTTATCTTCTGAGCTTTTGCTGATTTACCCCTGAATTCCCACTGTTTTATCCCCTGAAATCTGCCTGATTTTTCTCCAGAACCCTCGCTGTTTTATCTCCCAAGCTCTCGCTGTTTAATCCTCTGAACTCTCGCTGATTTTTCTCCAGAACCCTTGATGTGTTATCTCACAAACTCTCACTGTTTTATCCCCTGAACTCTCACTGTTTTATCTCAATAACTCACACTGATGTTTCACCAAAATTCTTGGTTATTTTTCTCCAGAATTCTTGATATTTTAACTTCCAAACTCTGGCTGGTTTTTCAGCTGAACTCTCACTGTTCCTGAACTTTCACTGCTTTACCTGTGAACTCTCGCTCTTTTATCCACTAATCTCTCACTTTTTTGTCCTCTGAACTCTCACTGTTTTATCCCCTGAATTCTCGGTTTTATCTCCTGAACTCTTGCCGATTTTTCTCCAGAACCCTCGCTGTTTCATCTCCCAAACTCTCGCTCTTTTATCTCCTGATCTCTCGCTGATTATTCTCCAGAACACTCACTTTTTTATCTCCAAATGTCTCGCTGTTTTATCCCCAATTCTCGCTGTCTAATACCCTGAACTCTTTGTGATTTTTCTCCAGAACCCTCCCTGTTTTAACTCCCAAACTCTAACTGTTTTATCCCCTGAACACTCATTGTTTTATTGTCCGAGCTTTTGCTGCTTTACCCCTGAACTCAAGCTGTATTATACACTGAACTCTCACTGTTTTATCCGCTGATTTCTCGCTGTTTTATCCGCTAAACTCTGCCTGTTTTTTCTCCAGGGCCCTAGCTGTTTTATCTCCCAAGCTCTCGTTGTTTTATCCTCCGAACTCGCACAGTTTTATCTCCCAAGGTCGCGCTTTTTTATCCTTTGAACTCCTGCTGATCTTTCTCCAGAACTCTCGATGTTTTATCTCTCGAATTCGCACTGTTTTATCTCCTGAACTCTCACTCTTTTGTCTCCAAAGCTCTCGCTGATTTTTCTCCAGAAATCTGACTATTTTATCTCCTGAACTCTCGCTGTTTTATCTCCTGAACTCTCGCTGTTTTATCTCCAGAATTCGTGCTGATTTTTCTACTGACCTCTTGCTGTTTTATCTCCTGAATTCTAGCTGTTTTATCTACTGAACAGTTGTTTTATCTCCTGAACTCCTGCTGTTTTAACTCCCAAATTCTCACTTTTTATCTCCTGAACTCTCGCTGTTTTATCTCGAACACTCTCGCTGTTTTTTCTCCAGAACCCTCGCTGTTTGATCTTCCAAACACTCACTGTTTTATCTCCCGAATTCTCACTGTTTTATCTCCTGAACTGTCAGTCTTTTATCTCCCAAGCACTCGCTGATTTTTCTCCAGAACTCTCATTATTCTATCTCCTGAACTGTCGCTCTTTTATCTCTCAAACTCCCGCTGTTTTATGTCCTGAACCCTCGCTGTTGTATCCCTTAAATTCTCGCTCTTTTATCCGCTGAAATCTCGCTGTTTTATCCCCTGAACTCTCGCCACTTTTTCTCCAGAATTCTTGCTGAATTTTCTCCTGAGCTCTTGCTGTTTTACCCTCTGAACTCTTGCTGATTTTTCTCCAGAAGCCTCGCTGTTTTATCTCACAAACTCTCGCTGCTTTATTCCCTGAACTCTCGCTGCTTTTCCTCCAGAGCCCTCCCTACTTTACCTCCCAAACTGTCACTGTTTTATCCCAAAAACTCGCCTTGTTTTATTTTCCGACCTTTTGCTGCTTTCCCCCGGAACTCTTGCTCTTTTATCCCCTGAGCTCTCGCTGTTTTATCCCCTTAACTCTCGCTGTTTTATACCCTGAACTCTTGCTGATTTTCCTCCAGAAACCTCGGTATTCTATCTCCCAAACTCTCACTGTTTTATCCCCTGAATTCTCGATGCTTTATCCCCTGAATTTTCACTGCTTTCTCCTCTGCACTCGCGCTGATTTTTCTCCAGAACCCTCACAGTTTTATGTCCAAAACTCTCGCTGTTTTAACCCCTGAACTCTCGCTGTTTTATCCCCTGATTTCTCGCTGTTATATCCCCTGAACTCTGGCTGATTTTTCTTCAAAACACTCGCTGTTTAATCTCCCAAACTGTCGCTGTTTTATCTCCTGAACTCTGGCTGATTTTTCTCTAAAACCCTCGCTGTTTAATCTCCAAAACTCTCGCTGTTTTATCCCCTGAACTCTCATTGTTTGATCTTCTGAGCTTTTGCTGATTTACCCCTGAATTCCCGATGTTTTATCCCCTGAACTCTCGGTGATATTTCTCCAGAAACCTTGATGTGTTATCTCACAAACTCTCCCTGTTTTATCCCCTGAACTCTCACTGTTTCATCTCACAAACTCTCACTGATGTTTCACCAAAATTCTTGGTTATTTTTCTCCAGAATTCTTGATACTTTAACTTCCAAACTCTGGCTGGTTTATCACCTGAACTCTCACTGTTCCTGAACTTTCACTGCTTTACCCGTGAACTCTCGCTCTTTTATCCACTAAGTTCTCACTTTTTTGTCCTCTGAACTCTCACTGTTTTATCCCCTGAATTCTCGGTTTTATCTCCTGAACTCTTGCCGATTTTTCTCCAGAACCCTCGCTGTTTGATCTTCCAAACTCTCACTGTTTTATCTCCTGAATTCTCACAGTTTTATCTCCAGAACTCTCACTCTTTTATCTCCCAAGCACTCGCTGATTTTTCTCCAGAACTCTCATTATTCTATCTCCTGAACTGTCGCTCTTTTATCTCTCAAACTCCCGCTGTTTTATGTCCTGAACCCTCGCTGTTGTATCCCTTAAATCCTCGCTCTTTTATCCGCTGAATTCTCGCTGTTTTATCCCTGAACTCTCGCCACTTTTTCTCCAGAATTCTTGCTGAATTTTCTCCTGAGCTCTTGCTGTTTTACCCTCTGAACTCTTGCTGATTTTTCTCCAGAAGCCTCGCTGTTTAATCTCCCAAACTCTCACTGTTTTATCCCCTGAACTCTCACTGTTTTATCTCACAAACTCTCACTGATGTTTCACCAAAATTCTTGGTTATTTTTCTCCAGAATTCTTGATATTTTAACTTCCAAACTCTGGCTGGTTTATCACCTGAACTCTCACTGTTCCTGAACTTTCACAGCTTTACCCGTGAACTCTCGCTCTTTAATCTACTAACTTCTCACTTTTTTGTCCTCTGAACTCTCACTGTTTTATCCCCTGAATTCTCGGTTTTATCTCCTGATCTCTCGCTGATTATTCTCCAGAACACTCACTTTTTTATCTCCAAATGTCTCGCTGTTTTATCCCCAATTCTCGCTGTCTAATCCCCTGAACTCTTTGTGATTTTTCTCCAGAACCCTCCCTGTTTTAACTCCCAAACTCTAACTGTTTTATCCCCTGAACACTCATTGTTTTATTGTCCGAGCTTTTGCTGCTTTACCCCTGAACTCAAGCTGTATTATACACTGAACTCTCACTGTTTTATCCGCTGATTTCTCGCTGTTTTATCCGCTAAACTCTGCCTGTTTTTTCTCCAGGGCCCTAGCTGTTTTATCTCCCAAGCTCTCGTTGTTTTATCCTCCGAACTCGCACAGTTTTATCTCCCAAGGTCGCGCTTTTTTATCCTTTGAACTCCTGCTGATCTTTCTCCAGAACTCTCGATGTTTTATCTCTCGAATTCGCACTGTTTTATCTCCTGAACTCTCACTCTTTTGTCTCCAAAGCTCTCGCTGATTTTTCTCCAGAAATCTGACTATTTTATCTCCTGAACTCTCGCTGTTTTATCTCCTGAACTCTCGCTGTTTTATCTCCAGAATTCGTGCTGATTTTTCTACTGACCTCTTGCTGTTTTATCTCCTGAATTCTAGCTGTTTTATCTCCTGAACAGTTGTTTTATCTCCTGAACTCCTGCTGTTTTAACTCCCAAATTCTCACTTTTTATCTCCTGAACTCTCACTGTTTTATCTCGAACACTCTCGCTGTTTTTTCTCCAGAACACTCGCTGTTTGATCTTCCAAACACTCACTGTTTTATCTCCCGAATTCTCACTGTTTTATCTCCTGAACTGTCAGTCTTTTATCTCCCAAGCACTCGCTGATTTTTCTCCAGAACTCTCATTATTCTATCTCCTGAACTGTCGCTCTTTTATCTCTCAAACTCCCGCTGTTTTATGTCCTGAACCCTCGCTGTTGTATCCCTTAAATTCTCGCTCTTTTATCCGCTGAAATCTCGCTGTTTTATCCCCTGAACTCTCGCCACTTTTTCTCCAGAATTCTTGCTGAATTTTCTCCTGAGCTCTTGCTGTTTTACCCTCTGAACTCTTGCTGATTTTTCTCCAGAAGCCTCGCTGTTTTATCTCACAAACTCTCGCTGCTTTATTCCCTGAACTCTCGCTGTTTTTCCTCCAGAGCCCTCCCTACTTTACCTCCCAAACTGTCACTGTTTTATCCCAAAAACTCGCCTTGTTTTATTTTCCGACCTTTTGCTGCTTTCCCCCGGAACTCTTGCTCTTTCATCCCCTGAGCTCTCGCTGTTTTATCCCCTTAACTCTCGCTGTTTTATACCCTGAACTCTTGCTGATTTTCCTCCAGAAACCTCGGTATTCTATCTCCCAAACTCTCACTGTTTTATCCCCTGAATTCTCGATGCTTTATCCCCTGAATTTTCACTGCTTTCTCCTCTGCACTCGCGCTGATTTTTCTCCAGAACCCTCACAGTTTTATGTCCAAAACTCTCGCTGTTTTATCCCCTGAACTCTCGCTGTTTTATCCCCTGATTTCTCGCTGTTATATCCCCTGAACTCTGGCTGATTTTTCTTCAAAACACTCGCTGTTTAATCTCCCAAACTGTCGCTGTTTTATCTCCTGAACTCTGGCTGATTTTTCTCTAAAACCCTCGCTGTTTAATCTCCAAAACTCTCGCTGTTTTATCCCCTGAACTCTCATTGTTTGATCTTCTGAGCTTTTGCTGATTTACCCCTGAATTCCCGATGTTTTATCCCCTGAACTCTCGGTGATATTTCTCCAGAAACCTTGATGTGTTATCTCACAAACTCTCCCTGTTTTATCCCCTGAACTCTCACTGTTTCATCTCACAAACTCTCACTGATGTTTCACCAAAATTCTTGGTTATTTTTCTCCAGAATTCTTGATACTTTAACTTCCAAACTCTGGCTGGTTTATCACCTGAACTCTCACTGTTCCTGAACTTTCACTGCTTTACCCGTGAACTCTCGCTCTTTTATCCACTAAGTTCTCACTTTTTTGTCCTCTGAACTCTCACTGTTTTATCCCCTGAATTCTCGGTTTTATCTCCTGAACTCTTGCCGATTTTTCTCCAGAACCCTCGCTGTTTGATCTTCCAAACTCTCACTGTTTTATCTCCTGAATTCTCACAGTTTTATCTCCAGAACTCTCACTCTTTTATCTCCCAAGCACTCGCTGATTTTTCTCCAGAACTCTCATTATTCTATGTCCTGAACTGTCGCTCTTTTATCTCTCAAACACCCGCTGTTTTATGTCCTGAACCCTCGCTGTTGTATCCCCTGAATTCTCGCTGTTTTATCCTTTTAATTTTCGCTGTTTTATCCCCTGAACTCTCGCCACTTTTTCTCCAGAATTCTTGCTGAGTTTTCTCCTGAGCTCTTGCTGGTTTACCTCTGAACTCTCGCTGCTATTTCTCCAGAGCCCTCGCTACTTTACCTCCCAAACTATCACTGTTTTATCCCAAAAACCCGCCTTTGTTTATCTTCCGAGCTTTTGCTGCTTTACCCCTGAACTCTTGCTCTTTTATCCCCTGAGCTCTCGCGGTTTTATCCCGTGAACTCTCGCTGTTTTATACCCTGAACTCTTGCTGATTTTCCTCCAGAAGCCTCGGTATTCTATCTCCCAAACTCACACTATTTTATCCCCTGAATTCTCGATGCTTTATCCCCTGAATTTTCACTGCTTTCTCCTCTGCACTCTCGCTGATTTTTCTCCAGAACCCTCACAGTTTTATGTCCAAAACTCTCGCTGTTTTATCCCCTGAACTCTCACTGTTTTATCCCCTGAATTCTCGCTGTTATATCCCCTGAACTCTGGATGATTTTTCTTCAAAACCCTCGCTGTTTAATCTCCCAAACTCTCGCTGTTTTATCTCCTGAACTCTCACTGTTTTATCCCCTGAACTCTGGCTGATCTTTCTCCAAAACCCTCGCTGTTAAATCTCCAAAACTCTCGCTGTTTTATCCCCTGCACTCTCATTGTTTTATCTTCTGAGCTTTTGCTGATTTACCCCTGAATTCCCATTGTTTTATCCCCTGAAATCTGGCTGATTTTTCTCCAGAACCCTTGCTGTTTTATCTCCCAAGCTCTCGCTGTTTAATCCTCTGAACTCTCGCTGATTTTCTCCAGGACCCTTGATGTGTTATCTCACAAACTCTCACTGTTTTATCCCCTGAACTCTCACTGTTTTATCTCAATAACTCACACTGATGTTTCACCAAAATTCTTGGTTATTTTTCTCCAGAATTCTTGATATTTTAACTTCCAAACTCTGGCTGGTTTTTCACCTGAACTCTCACTGTTCCTGAACTTTCACTGCTTTACCCGTGAACTCTCGCTCTTTTATCCACTAAGCTCTCACTTTTTTGTTCTCTGAACTCTCACTGTATTATCCCCTGAATTCTCGGTTTTATCTCCTGAACTCTTGCCGATTTTTCTCCAGAACCCTCGCTGTTTTATCTCCCAAACTCTCGTTGTTTTATCCTCCGAACTCGCACAGTTTTCTCTCCCAAGGTCGCGCTTTTTTATCCTTTGAACTCCTGCTGATCTTTCTCCAGAACTCTCGATGTTTTATCTCTCGAATTCGCACTGTTTTATCTCCTGAACTCTCACTCTTTTATCTCCAAAGCTCTCGCTGATTTTTCTCCGGAAATCTCACTATTTTATCTCCAGAACTCTCGCTGTTTTATCTCCTGAACTCTCGCTGTTTTATCTCCAGAATTCGTGCTGATTTTTCTACTGACCTCTTGCTGTTTTATCTCCTGAATTCTAGCTGTTTTATCTCCTGAACGCTTGTTTTATCTCCTGAACTCCTGCAGTTTTAACTCCCGAATTCTCACTTTTTATCTCCTGAACTCTCGCTGTTGTATCTTGGAAACTCTCGCTGTTTTTTCTCCAGAACCCTCGCTGTTTGATCTTCCAAACTCTCACTGTTGTATCTCCTGAATTCTCACTGTTTTATCTCCTGAACTGTCAATCTTTTATCTCCCAAGCACTCGCTGATTTTTCTCCAGAACTCTCATTATTCTATCTCCTGAACTGTCGCTCTTTTATCTCTCAAACTCCCGCTGTTTTATGTCCTGAACCCTCGCTGTTGTATCCCTAAATCCTCGCTCTTTTATCCGCTGAATTCTCGCTGTTTTATCCCTGAACTCCCGCCACTTTTCCTCCAGAATTCTTGCTGAATTTTCTCCTGAGCTCTTGCTGTTTTACCCTCTGAACTCTTGCTGATTTTTCTCCAGAAGCCTCGCTGTTTAATCTCCCAAACTCTCACTGTTCTATCCCCTGAACTCTCACTGTTTTATCTCACAAACTCTCACTGATGTTTCACCAAAATTCTTGGTTATTTTTCTCCAGAATTCTTGATATTTTAACTTCCAAACTCTGGCTGGTTTATCACCTGAACTCTCACTGTTCCTGAACTTTCACAGCTTTACCCGTGAACTCTCGCTCTTTTATCCACTAACTTCTCACTTTTTTGTCCTCTGAACTCTCACTGTTTTATCCCCTGAATTCTCGGTTTTATCTCCTGAACTCTTGCCGATTTTTCTCCAGAACCCTCGCTGTTTTATCTCCCAAACTCTCGCTCTTTTATCTCCTGATCTCTCGCTGATTATTCTCCAGAACACTCACTTTTTTATCTCCAAATGTCTCGCTGTTTTATCCCCAATTCTCGCTGTCTAATCCCCTGAACTCTTTGTGATTTTTCTCCAGAACCCTCCCTGTTTTATCTCCCAAACTCTAACTGTTTTATCCCTTGAACACTCATTGTTTTATCGTCCGAGCTTTTGCTGCTTTACCCTTGAACTCCCGTCGTGTTATACACTGAACTCTCACTGTTTTATCCGCTGATTTCTCGCTGTTTTATCCGCTAAACTCTGCCTGATTTTTCTCCAGGGCCCTGGCTGTTTTATCTCCCAAGCTTTCGCTGTTTTATCCTCTGAACTTGCACAGTTTTATCTCCCAAGGTCTCGCTTTTTTATCCTTTGAACTCCTGCTGATCTTTCTCCAGAACTCTCGATGTTTTATCTCCTGAACTCTCGCCACTTTTTTTCCAGAATTCTTGCTGAGTTTTCTCCTGAGCTCTTGCTGTTTTACCGTCTGAGCTCTTACTGATTTTTCTCCAGAACCCTCGCTGTTTTATCTCACAAACTCTCGCTGCTTTATTCCCTGAATTCTCGCTGCTTTTTCTCCAGAACCCTCGCTACTTTACCTCCAAAACTCTCACTGTTTTATCCCAAAAACTGACCTTGTTTTATATTCCGAGCTTTCGCTGCTTTCCCCCTGAACTCTTGCTCTTTTATCCCCTGAGCTCTCACTGTTTTATCCCCTGAACTCTCGCTGTTTTATACCCTGAACACTTGCTGATTTTCCTCCAGAAACCTCGGTATTCTATCTCCCAAACTCTCACTGTTTTATCCTCTGAATTCTCGATGCTTTATCCCCTGAATTTTCACCGCTTTCTCCTCTGCACTCTCGCTGATTTTTCTCCAAAACCCTCACAGTTTTATGTTCAAAACTCTCGCTGGTTTATCCCCTGAACTCTCATTGTTTTATCTTCTGAGCTTTTGCTGCTTTACCCCTGAATTCTCGTTTTTTTATCCCCTGAAATCTGGCTGATTTTTCTCCAGACCCTCGCTGTTTTATCTCCCAAGCTCTCGCTGTTAAATCCTCTGAACTCTCGGTGATTTTTCTCCAGAACCCTTGATGTTTTATCTCACAAACTCTCACTGTTTTATCCCCTGAACTCTCACTGTTTTATCTCACAAACTCTCACTGATGTTTCACCAAAATGCTTCGTTATTTTTCTGCAGAATTCTTGCTATTTGAACTTCCAAACTCTGGCTTTTTTATCACCTGAAGTCTCACTGTTCCTGAACTTTCACTGCTTTACCCGTGACCTCTCGCTCTTTTATCCACTAAGCTCTCACTTTTTTGTCCTCTGAACTCTCACTTTTTTATCCCCTGAATTCTCGGTTTTATCTCCTGAACTCTTGCCGATTTTTCTCCAGAACCCTCGCTGTTTTATCTCCCAAACTCTCGCTCTTTTATGTCCTGATCTCTCGCTGATTATTCTCCAGAACACTCACTTTTTTATCTCCAAATGTCTCGCTGTTTTATCCCCAATTCTCGCTGTCTAATCCCCTGAACTCTTTGTGATTTTTCTCCAGAACCCTCCCTGTTTTATCTCCCAAACTCTAACTGTTTTATCCCTTGAACACTCATTGTTTTATCGTCCGAGCTTTTGCTGCTTTACCCTTGAACTCCCGTCGTGTTATACACTGAACTCTCACTGTTTTATCCGCTGATTTCTCGCTGTTTTATCGGCTAAACTCTGCCTGATTTTTCTCCAGGGCCCTAGCTGTTTTATCTCCCAAGCTTTCGCTGTTTTATCCTCTGAACTTGCACAGTTTTATCTCCCAAGGTCTCGCTTTTTTATCCTTTGAACTCCTGCTGATCTTTCTCCAGAACTCTCGATGTTTTATCTCCTGAACTCTCGCCACTTTTTTTCCAGAATTCTTGCTGAGTTTTCTCCTGAGCTCTTGCTGTTTTACCGTCTGAGCTCTTACTGATTTTTCTCCAGAACCCTCACTGTTTTATCTCACATACTCTCGCTGCTTTATTCCCTGAATTCTCGCTGCTTTTTCTCCAGAACCCTCGCTACTTTACCTCCAAAACTCTCACTGTTTTATCCCAAAAACTGACCTTGTTTTATATTCCGAGCTTTCGCTGCTTTACCCCTGAACTCTTGCTCTTTTATCCCCTGAGCTCTCACTTTTTTGTCCTCTGAACTCTCACTTTTTTATCCCCTGAATTCTCGGTTTTATCTCCTGAACTCTTGCCGATTTTTCTCCAGAACCCTCGCTGTTTTATCTCCCAAACTCTCGCTGTTTTATCCCCTGAACTCTCGCTGATTATTCTCCAGAACACTCGCTATTTTTTCTCCCAACTTCTCGCTGTTTTATCCCCAAATCTTGCTGTCTTATCCCCTGAACTCTGGCTGATTTTTCTGCAGAACCCTCGCTGCTTTATCTCCCAAACTCTAACTGTTTTATCCCCTGAACACTCATTGTTTTATCGTCCGAGCTTTTGCTGCTTCATCCCTGAACTCTCACTGTATTATACACTGAACTCTCACTGTTTTATTCGCTGATTTCTCGCTGTTTTATCCGCTAAACTCTGCCTGATTTTTCTCCAGGGCCCTAGCTGTTTTATCTCCCAAGCTCTCACTGTTTTATCCTCTGAACTCGCACAGTTTTGTCTCCCAAGGGCTCGCTATTTTATCCTTTGAACTCCTGCTGATCTATCTCCAGAACTCTCGATGTTTATCTCTCGAATTCACACTGTTTTATCTCCTGAACTCTTACTCTTTTATCTCGAAAGCTCTCGCTGATTTTTCTCCAGAAATCTCGCTATTTTATCTCCTGAATTCTCGCTGATTTATCTCCTGAATTCTAGCATTTTTATCTCCTGAACGCTTGTTTTATCTCCTGAACTCCTGCCGTTTTAACTCCCGAATTCTCACTTTTTATCTCCTGAACTCGCACTGCTTTATCTCGAAAACTCTCGTTGTTTTTTCTCCAGAACCATCACTGTTTGTTCTTCCAAACTCTCACTGTTTTATCTCCTGAATTCTCACTGTTTTATCTACTGAACTCTCACTCTTTTATCTCCCAAGCACTCGCTGATTTTTCTCCAGAGCTCTCATTATTCTATCTCCTGAACTGTCGCTCTTTTATTTCTCAAACTCCCGCTGTTTTTTGTCCTGTACCCTTGCTGTTGTATCCCCTGAATTCTCGCTGTTTTATCCGCTGAATTCTCGCTGTTTTATCCCCTGAACTCTCGCCACCTTTTCTCAAGAATTCTTGCTGAGTTTTCTCCTGAGTTCTTGCTGGTTTAGGCTCTGATCTCTTGCTGATTTTTCTCCAGAACCCTCGCTGTTTTATCTCACAAACTCTCGCTACTTTATTCCCTGAACTCTCGCTGCTTTTTCTCAAGAGCCCTCGCTAATTTACCTCCGAAACTCTCACTGTTTTATCCCAAAAACTCGCCTTGTATTATATTCCGAGCTTTTGCTGCTTTACCCCTGAACTCTTGCTCTTTATCCCCTGAGTTCTCGCTGTTTTATCCCCTGAACTCTCGCTGTTTTATACCCTGAACTCTTGCTGATTTTCCTCCAGAAACCTCGGTATTCTGTCTCCCAAACTCTCACTGTTTTATCCCCTGAATTCTCAATGATTTATCCCCTGAATTTTCTCAGTTTTCTCCTCTGCACTCTCGCTGATTTTTCTCCAGACCCCCGCAATTTTATGACCAAGTCCCTCGCTGTTTTAACCCCTGAACTCTCGCTGTTTTATCCCCTAATTTCTCGCTGTTATATCCCCTGAACTCTGGCTGATTTTTCTCCAAAACCCTCGCTGTTCAATCTCCCAAACTCTCACTGTTTTATCTCCTGAACTCTCGCTGTTATATCCCCTGAACTCTGGCTGATTTTTCTCCAAAACCCTCGCTGTTTAATCTCCAAAACTCTCGCTGGTTTATCCCCTGAACTCTCATTGTTTAAGCTTCTGAGCTTTTGCTGATTTACCCCTGAATTCCCGTTGTTTTATCCCCTGAAATCTGGCTGATTTTTCTCCAGAACCCTCGCTGTTTTATCTCCCAAGCTCTCGCTGTTAAATCCTCTGAACTCTCGGTGATTTTTCTCCAGAACACTTGATGTTTTATCTCACAAAATCTCACTGTTTTAACGCCTGAACTCTCACTGTTTTATCTCACAAACTCTCACTGATGTTTCACCAAAATTCTTGGTTATTTTTCTCCAGAATTCTTGATATTTTAACTTCCAAACTCTGGCTGGATTTTCAGCTGAACTCTCACTGTTCCTGAACTTTCATTGCTTTACCCGTGAACTCTCGCTCTTTTATCCACTAATCTCTCACTTTTTTCTCCTCTGAACTCTCACTGTTTTATCCCCTGAATTCTCGGTTTTATCTCCTGAACTCACCAATTTTTCTCCAGAACCCTCGCTGTTTTATCTCCCAAACTCTCGCTCTTTTATCCCCTGAACTCTCGCTGATTATTCTCCAGAACACTCGCTATTTTATCTCCCAATGTCTCGCTGTTTTATCCCCAATTCTCGCTGTCTTATCCCCTGAACTCTGGCTGATTTTTCTCCAGAACCCTCGCTGTTTTATCTCCCAAACTCTAACTGTTTTATCCCCTGAACACTCATTGTTTTATTGTCCGAGCTTTTGCTGCTTTACCCCTGAACTCAAGTTGTATTATACACTGAACTCTCACTGTTTTATCCGCTGATTTCTCGCTGTTTTATCCGCTAAACTCTGCCTGTTTTTTCTCCAGGGCCCTAGCTGTTTTATCTCCCAAGCTCTCGTTGTTTTATCCTCCGAACTCGCACAGTTTTATCTCCCAAGGTCGCGCTTTTTTATCCTTTGAACTCCTGCTGATCTTTCTCCAGAACTCTCGATGTTTTATCTCTCGAATTCGCACTGTTTTATCTCCTGAACTCTCACTCTTTTATCTCCAAAGCTCTCGCTGATTTTTCTCCAGAAATCTCACTATTTTATCTCCTGAACTCTCGCTGTTTTATCTCCTGAACTCTCGCTGTTTTATCTCCAGAATTCGTGCTGATTTTTCTACTGACCTCTTGCTGTTTTATCTCCTGAATTCTAGCTGTTTTATCTCCTGAACGCTTGTTTTATCTCCTGAACTCCTGCTGTTTTAACTCCCGGATTCTCACTTTTTATCTCCTGAACTCTCACTGTTTTATCTTGAAAACTCTCGCTGTTTTTTCTCCAAAACCCTCGCTGTTTGATCTTCCAAACACTCACTGTTTTATCTCCTGAATTCTCACTGTTTTATCTCCTGAACTGTCAGTCTTTTATCTCCCAAGCACTCGCTGATTTTTCTCCAGAACTCTCATTATTCTATCTCCTGAACTTTCGCTCTTTTATCTCTCAAACTCCCGCTGTTTTATGTCCTGAACCCTCGCTGTTGTATCCCTTAAATTCTCGCTCTTTTATCCGCTGAATTCTCGCTGCTTTTTCCCCTGAACTCTCGCCACTTTTTCTCCAGAATTCTTGCTGAATTTTCTCCTGAGCTCTTGCTGTTTTACCCTCTGCACTCTTGCTGATTTTTCTCCAGAAGCCTCGCTGTTTTATCTCACAAACTCTCGCTGCTTTATTCCCTGATCTCTCGCTGCTTTTCCTCCAGAGCCCTCCCTACTTTACCTCCCAAACTCTCACTGTTTTATCCCAAAAACTCACCTTTTTTTATTTTCCGACCTTTTGCTGCTTTACCCCTGAACTCTTGCTCTTTTATCCCCTGAGCTCTCGCTGTTTTATCCCCTTAACTCTCGCTGTTTTATACCCTGAACTCTTGCTGATTTTCCTCCAGAAACCTCGGTATTCTATCTCCCAAACTCTCACTGTTTTATCCCCTGAATTCTCGATGCTTTATCCCCTGAATTTTCACTGCTTTCTCCTCTGCACTCGCGCTGATTTTTCTCCAGAACCCTCACAGGTTTATGTCCAAAACTCTCGCTGTTTTATCCCCTGAACTCTCGCTGTTTTATCCCCTGATTTCTCGCTGTTATATCCCCTGAACTCTGGCTGATTTTTCTTCAAAACACTCGCTGTTTAATCTCCCAAACTCCCGCTGTTTTATCTCCTGAACTCTCATTGTTTGATCTTCTGAGCTTTTGCTGATTTACCCCTGAATTCCCGATGTTTTATCCCCTGAACTCTCGGTGATTTTTCTCCAGAAACCTTGATGTGTTATCTCACAAACTCTCACTGTTTTATCCCCTGAACTCTCACTGTTTTATCTCACAAACTCTCACTGACGTTTCACCAAAATTCTTGGTTATTTCTCTCCAGAATTCTTGATATTTTAACTTCCAAACTCTGGCTGGTTTATCACCTGAACTCTCACTGTTCCTGAACTTTCACTGCTTTACCCGTGAACTCTCGCTCTTTTATCCACTAAGTTCTCACTTTTTTGTCCTCTGAACTCTCACTGTTTTATCCCCTGAATTCTCGGTTTTATCTCCTGAACTCTTGCCGATTTTTCTCCAGAACCCTCGCTGTTTGATCTTCCAAACTCTCACTGTTTTATCTCCTGAATTCTCACTGTTTTATCTCCAGAACTCTCACTCTTTTATCTCCCAAGCACTCGTTGATTTTTCTCCAGAACTCTCATTATTCTATGTCCTGAACTGTCGCTCTTTTATCTCTCAAACGCCCGCTGTTTTATGTCCTGAACCCTCGCTGTTGTATCCCCTGAATTCTCGCTGTTTTATCATTTTAATTTTCGCTGTTTTATCCCCTGAACTCTCGCCACTTTTTCTCCAGAATTCTTGCTGAGTTTTCTCCTGAGCTCTTGCTGGTTTACCTCTGAACTCTCGCTGCTATTTCTCCAGAGCCCTCGGTACTTTACCTCCCAAACTCTCACTGTTTTATCACAAAAACCCGCCTTTGTTTATATTCTGAGCTTTTGCTGCTTTACCCCTGAACTCTTGCTGTTTTATCCCCTGAGCTCTCGCGGTTTTATCCCGTGAACTCTCGCTGTTTTATACCCTGAACTCTTGCTGATTTTCCTCCAGAAACCTCGGTATTCTATCTCCCAAACTCACACTATTTTATCCCCTGAATTCTCGATGCTTTATCCCCTGAATTTTCACTGCTTTCTCCTCTGCACTCTCGCTGATTTTTCTCCAGAACCCTCACAGTTTTATGTCCAAAACTCTCGCTGTTTTATCCCCTCAACTCTCACTGTTTTATCCCCTGAATTCTCGCTGTTATATCGCCTGAACTCTGGATGATTTTTCTTCAAAACCCTCGCTGTTTAATCTCCCAAACTCTCGCTGTTTTATCTCCTGAACTCTCACTGTTTTATCCCCTGAACTCTGGCTGATTTTTCTCCAAAACCCTCGCTGTTAAATCTCCAAACCTCTCGCTGTTTTATCCCCTGAACTCTCATTGTTTTATCTTCTGAGCTTTTGCTCATTTACCCCTGAATTCCCATTGTTCTATCCCCTGAAATCCGGCTGATTTTTCTCCAGAACACTCGCTGTTTTATCTCCCAAGCTCTCGCTGTTTAATCCTCTGAACTCTCGCTGATTTTTCTCCAGAACCCTTGATGTGTTATCTCACAAACTCTCACTGTTTTATCCCCTGAACTCTCACTGTTTTATCTCAATAACTCTGACTGATGTTTCACCAAAATTCTTGGTTATTTTTCTCCAGAATTCTTGATATTTTAACTTCCAAACTCTGGCTGGTTTTTCAGCTGAACTCTCACTGTTCCTGAACTTTCACTGCTTTACCCGTGAACTCTCGCACTTTTATCCACTAATCTCTCACTTTTTTGTCCTCTGAACTCTCACTGTATTATCCCCTGAATTCTCGGTTTTATCTCCTGAGCTCTTGCCGATTTTTCTCCAGAACCCTCGCTGTTTTATCTCCCAAACTCTCGTTGTTTTATCCTCCGAACTCGCACAGTTTTATCTCCCAAGGACGCGCTTTTTTATCCTTTGAACTCCTGCTGATCTTTCTCCAGAACTCTCGATGTTTTATCTCTCGAATTCGCACTGTTTTATCTCCTGAACTCTCACTCTTTTATCTCCAAAGCTCTCGCTGATTTTTCCCCAGAAATCTCACTATTTTATCTCCTGAACTCTCGCTGTTTTATATCCTGAACTCTCGCTGTTTTATCTCCAGAATTCGTGCTGATTTTTCTACTGACCTCTTGCTGTTTTATCTCCTGAATTCTAGCTGTTTTATCTCCTGAACGCTTGTTTTATCTCCTGAACTCCTGCAGTTTTAACTCCCGAATTCTCGCTTTTTATCTCCTGAACTCTCGCTGTTTTATCTTGGAAGCTCTCGCTGTTTTTTCTCCAGAACCCTCGCTGTTTGATCTTCCAAACTCTCACTGTTTTATCTCCTGAATTCTCACTGTTTTATCTCCTGAACTGTCAGTCTTTTATCTCCCAAGCACTCGCTGATTTTTCTCCAGAACTCTCATTATTCTATCTCCTGAACTGTCGCTCTTTTATCTCTCAAACTCCCGCTGTTTTATGTCCTGAACCCTCGCTGTTGTATCCCTTAAATCCTCGCTCTTTTATCCACTGAATTCTCGCTATTTTATCCCTGAACTCTCGCCACTTTTTCTCCAGAATTCATGCTGAATTTTCTCCTGAGCTCTTGCTGTTTTACCCTCTGAACTCTTGCTGATTTTTCTCCAGAAGCCTCACTGTTTTATCTCACAAACTCTCGCTGCTTTATTCCCTGAACTCTCGCTGCTTTTCCTCCAGAGCCCTCCCTACTTTACCTCCCAAACTCTCACTGTTTTATCCCAAAAACTCACCTTGTTTTATATTCTGAGCTTTTGCTGCTTTACCCCTGAACTCTTGCTCTTTTATCCCCTGAGCTCTCGCTGTTTTATCCCCTGAACCCTCGCTGTTTTATACCCTGAACTCTTGCTGATTTTCCTCCAGAAACCTCGGTATTCTATCTCACAAACTCTCACTGTTTTATCCCCTGAATTCTCGATGCTTTATCCCCTAAATTTTCACTGCTTTCTCCTCTGCACTCTCGCTGATTTTTCTCCAGAACCCTCACAGTTTTATGTCCAAAACTCTCGCTGTTTTAACCCCTGAACTCTCGCTGTTTTATCCCCTGATTTCTCGCTGTTATATCCCCTGAACTCTGGCTGATTTTTCTCCAACACCCTCGCTGTTTAATCTCCCAAACTCTCACTGTTTTATCCCCTGAACTCTCACTGTTTTATCTCACAAACTCTCACTGATGTTTCACCAAAATTCTTGGTTATTTTTCTCCAGAATTCTTGATATTTTAACTTCCAAACTCTGGCTGTTTTATCACCTGAACTCTCACTGTTCCTGAACTTTCACAGCTTTACCCGTGAACTCTCGCTCTTTTATCCACTAACTTCTCACTTTTTTGTCCTCTGAACTCTCACTGTTTTATCCCCTGAATTCTCGGTTTTATCTCCTGAACTCTTGCCGATTTTTCTCCAGATCCCTCGCTGTTTTATCTCCCAAACTCTCGCTCTTTTATCTCCTGAACTCTCGCTGATTATTCTCCAGAACACTCACTTTTTTATCTCCCAATGTCTCGCTGTTTTATCCCCAATTCTCGCTGTCTAATCCCCTGAACTCTTTGTGATTTTTCTCCAGAACCCTCCCTGTTTTATCTCCCAAACTCTAACTGTTTTATCCCCTGAACACTCATTGTTTTATCGTCCGAGCTTTTGCTGCTTTACCCTTGAACTCCCGCTGTGTTATATACTGAACTCTCACTGTTTTATCCGCTGATTTCTCGCTGTTTTATCCGCTAAACTCTGCCTGATTTTTCTCCAGGGCCCTAGCTGTTTTATCTCCCAAGCTCTCACTGTTTTATCCTCTGAACTTGCACAGTTTTATCTCCCAAGGTCTCGCTTTTTTATCCTTTGAACTCCTGTTGATCTTTCTCCAGAACTCTCGATGTTTTATCTCCTGAACTCTCGCCACTTTTCTTCCAGAATTCTTGCTGAGTTTTCTCCTGAGCTCTTGCTGTTTTACCGTCTGAGCTCTTGCTGATTTCTCTCCAGAACCCTCGCTGTTTTATCTCACAAACTCTCGCTGCTTTATACCCTGAATTCTCGCTGCTTTTTCTCCAGAGCCCTCGCTACTTTACCTCCAAAACTCTCACTGTTTTATCCCAAAAACTCACCTTGTTTTATATTCCGAGCTTTCGCTGCTTTACCCCTGAACTCTTGCTCTTTTATCCCCTGAGCTCTCACTGTTTTAACCCCGGAACTCTTGCTGTTTTATACCCTGAACTCTTGCTGATTTTCCTCCAGGAACCTCGGTATTCTATCTCCCAAACTCTCACTGTTTTATCCTCTGAATTCTCGATGCTTTATCCCCTGAATTTTCACCGCTTTCTCCTCTGCACTCTCGCTGATTTTTCTCCAGAACCCTCACAGTTTTATGTTCAAAACTCTCGCTGTTTTATCCCCTGAACTCTCGCTGTTTTATCCCCTGAATTCTCGCTGTTATATCCCCTGAACTCTGGCTGATTTTTCTCCAAAACCCTCGCTGTTTAATCTCCAACTCTCTCACTGTTTTATCCCCTGAACTCTCATTGTTTTATCTTCTGAGCTTTTGCTGCTTTACCCCTGACTTCTCTTTGTTTTATCCCCTGAAATCTGGCTGATTTTTCTCCAGAACCCTCGCTGTTTTATCTCCCAAGCTCTCGCTGTTAAATCCTCTGAACTCTCGGTGATTTTTCTCCAGAACCCTTGATGTTTTATCTCACAAACTCTCACTGTTTTATCCCCTGAACTCTCACTGTTTTATCCCACAAACTCTCACTGATGTTTCACCAAAATCCTTCGTTATTTTTCTGCAGAATTCTTGCTATTTGAACTGCCAAACTCTGGCTGGTTTATCACCTGAAGTCTCTCTGTTCCTGAACTTTCACTGCTTTACCCGTGACCTCTCGCTCTTTTATCCACTAAGCTCTCACTTTTTTGTCCTCTGAACTCTCACTGTTTTATCCCCTGAATTCTCGGTTTTATCTCCTGAACTCTTGCCGATTTTTCTCCAGAACCCTCGCTGTTTTATCTCCCAAACTCTCGCTGTTTTATCCCCTGAACTCTCGCTGATTATTCTCCAGAACACTCGCTATTTTTTCTCCCAACTTCTCGCTGTTTTATCCCCAAATCTTGCTGTCTTATCCCCTGAACTCTGGCTGATTTTTCTGCAGAACCCTCGCTGCTTTATCTCCCAAACTCTAACTGTTTTATCCCCTGAACACTCATTGTTTTATCGTCCGAGCTTTTGCTGCTTCATCCCTGAACTCTCACTGTATTATACACTGAACTCTCACTGTTTTATCCGCTGATTTCTCGCTGTTTTATCCGCTAAACTCTGCCTGATTTTTCTCCAGGGCCCTAGCTGTTTTATCTCCCAAGCTCTCACTGTTTTATCCTCTGAACTCGCACAGTTTTATCTCCCAAGGGCTCGCTATTTTATCCTTTGAACTCCTGCTGATCTATCTCCAGAACTCTCGATGTTTATCTCTCGAATTCACACTGTTTTATCTCCTGAACTCCTACTCTTTTATCTCAAAAGCTCTCGCTGATTTTTCTCCAGAAATCTCACTATTTTATCTCCTGAATTCTCGCTGATTTATCTCCTGAATTCTAGCATTTTTATCTCCTGAACGCTTGTTTTATCTCCTGAACTCCTGCTATTTTAACTCCCGAATTCTCACTTTTTATCTCCTGAACTCGCACTGCTTTATCTCGAAAACTCTCGTTGTTTTTTCTCCAGAACACTCACTGTTTGTTCTTCCAAACTCTCACTATTTTATCTCCTGAATTCTCACTGTTTTATCTACTGAACTCTCACTCTTTTATCTCCCAAGCACTCGCTGATTTTTCTCCAGAGCTCCCATTATTCTATCTCCTGAACTGTCGCTCTTTTATTTCTCAAACTCCCGCTGTTTTTTGTCCTGTACCCTCGCTGTTGTATCCCCTGAATTCTCGCTGTTTTATCCGCTGAATTCTCGCTGTTTTATCCCCTGAACTCTCGCCACCTTTTCTCAAGAATTCTTGCTGAGTTTTCTCCTGAGTTCTTGCTGGTTTAGGCTCTGATCTCTTGCTGATTTTTCTCCAGAACCCTCGCTGTTTTATCTCACAAACTCTCGCTACTTTATTCCCTGAACTCTCGCTGCTTTTTCTCAAGACCCCTCGCTAAGTTACCTCCGAAACTCTCACTGTTTTATCCCAAAAACTCGCCTTGTTTTATATTCCGAGCTTTTGCTGCTTTACCCCTGAACTCTTGCTCTTGATCCCCTGAGTTCTCGCTGTTTTATCCCCTGAACTCTCGCTGTTTTATACCCTGAACTCTTGCTGATTTTCCTCCAGAAACCTCGGTATTCTGTCTCCCAAACTCTCACTGTTTTATCCCCTGAATTCTCGATGATTTATCCCCTGAATTTTCTCAGTTTTCTCCTCTGCACTCTCGCTGATTTTTCTCCAGACCCCCGCAATTTTATGACCAAGTCTCTCGCTGTTTTATCCCCTGAACTCTCGCTGTTTTGTCCCCTGATTTCTCGCTGTTATATCCCCTGAACTCTGGCTGATTTTTCTCCAAAACCCTCGCTGTTCAATCTCCCAAACTCTCACTGTTTTATCTCCAAAACTGTCGCTGGTTTATCCCCTGAACTCTCATTGTTTTATCTTCTGAGCTTTTGCTGTTTTACCCCTGAATTCTCGTTGTTTTATCCCCTGAAATCTGGCTGATTTTTCTCCAGAACCCTCGCTGTTTTATCTCCCAAGCTCTCGCTGTTAAATCCTCTGAACTCTCGGTGATTTTTCTCCAGAACCCTTGATGTTTTATCTCACAAAATCTCACTGTTTTATCGCCTGAACTCTCACTGTTTTATCTCACAAACTCTCACTGATGTTTCAAAAAAATTCTTGGTTATTTTCCTCCAGAATTCTTGATATTTTAACTTCCAAACTCTGGCTGTTTTATCACCTGAACTCTCACTGTTCCTGAACTTTCACTGCTTTACCCGTGAACTCTCGGTCTTTTATCCACTAAGCTCCAACTTTTTTGTCCTCTGAACTCTCACTGTTTATCCCCTGAATTCTCGGTTTTATCTCCTGAACTCTTGCTGATTTTTCTCCAGAACCCTCGCTGTTTGATCTTCCAAAGTCTCACTTTTTAATCTCCTGAATTCTCACTGTTTTATCTCCTGAACTCTCACTCTTTTATCTCCCAAGCACTCGCTGATTTTTCTCCAGAACTCTCATTATTCGATCTCCTGAACTTTCGCTCTTTTATCTCTCAAACTCCCGTTGTTTTATGTCCTGAACCCTCGCTGTTGTATCCCCTGATTTCTCGCTGTTTTATCCGCTGAATTCTTGCTGTTTTATCCCCTGAACTCTCGTCACTTTTTCTCCAGATTCTTGCTGAGTTTTCTCCTGAACTGTTGCTGGTATACCCTCTGAACTCTTGCTGATTTTTCTCCAGAACCCTCGCTGTTTTATCTCACAAACTCTCGCTGCTTTATTCCCTGAATGCTCGCTGCTTTTTCTCCAGAGCCCTCGCTACTTTACCTCCCAAACTCTCACTGTTTTATCCCAAAAACTCGCCTTGTTTTATATTCTGAGCTCTCGCTGTTTTATCCCCTGAACTCTCGCTGTTTTATACCCTGAACTCTTGCTGATTTTCCTCCAGAAACCTCGGTATTCTATCTCCCAAACTCTCACTGTTTTATCCTCTGAATTCTCGATGCTTTATTCCCTGAATTTTCACCACTTTCTCCTCTGCACTCTCGCTGATTTTTCTCCACAACCCTCACATTTTTATGTTCAAAACTCTCGCTGTTTTATCCCCTGAACTCTCGCTGTTTTATCCCCTGAATTCTCGCTGTTATATCCCCTGAACTCTGGCTGATTTGTCTCCAAAACCCTCGCTGTTTCATCTCCCAAACTCTCACTGTTTTATCTCCTGAACTCTCGCTGTTTTATCCCCTGAACTCTCATTGTTTTATCTTCTGAGCTTTTGCTGCTTTACCCCGGAATTCTCGTTGTTTTATCCCCTGAAATCTGGCTGATTTTTCTCCAGAACCCTCGCTGTTTTATCTCCCAAACTCTCGCTCTTTTATCCCCTGAACTCTCGCTGATTATTCTCCAGAACACTCGCTATTTTTTCTCCCAATGTCTCGCTGTTTTATCCCCACATCTCGCTGTATTATCCCCTGAACTCTGGCTGATTATTCTGCTGAAACCTCGCTGTTTTATCTCCCAAACTCTAACTGTTTTATCCCCTGAACACTCATTGTTTTATCGTCCGAGCTTTTGCTGCTTTACCCCTGAACTCTCGCTGTATTATACATTGAACTCTCACTGTTTTATCCGCTGATTTCTCGCTATTTTATCCGCTAAACTCTGCCTGATTTTTCTCCAGGGCCCTAGCTGTTTAATCTCCCAAGCTCTCGCTGTTTTATCCTCTGAACTCGCACAGTTTTATCTGCCAAGGTCTCGCTTTTTTATCCTTTGAACTCCTGCTGATCTATCTCCAGAACTCTCAATGTTTTATGTCTCGAATTCGCACTCTTTTATCTCCTGAACTCTCACTCTTTTATCTCCAAAGCTCTCGCTGATTTTTCTCCAGAAATCTCACTATTTTATCTCCTGAACTCTCGCTGTTTTATCTCCTGAACTCTCGCTGTTTTATCTCCAGAATTCGTGCTGATTTTTCTCCTGACCTCTTGCTGATTTATCTCCTGAATTCTAGCTGTTTTATCTCCTGAACGCTTGTTTTATCTCCTGAACTCCTGCTGTTTTAACTCCCAAATTCTCACTTTTTATCTCCTGAACTCGCGCTGTTTTATCTCAAAAACTCTCGTTGTTTTTTCTCCAGAACCCTCGCTATTTGATCTTCCAAACTCTCACTGTTTTATCTCCTGAATTCTCACTGTTTTATCTCCTGAACTGTCAGTCTTTTATCCCCCAAGCACTCGCTGATTTTTCTCCAGAGCTCTCATTATTCTATCTCCTGAACTGTCGCTCTTTTATCTCTCAAACTCCCGCTGTTTTTTGTCCTGAACCCTTGCTGTTGTATCCCCTGAATTCTCGCTGTTTTATCCACTGAATTCTCGCTGTTTTATCCCCTGAACTCACGCCACCTTTTCTCAAGAATTCTTGCTGAGTTTTCTCCTGAGCTCTTGCTGGTTTACCCTCTGAACTCTTGCTGATTTTTCTCCAGAACCCTCGCTGTTTTATCTCACAAACTCTCGCTGCTTTATTCCCTGAACTCTCGCTGCTTTTTCTCAAGTGCCCTCGCTAATTTACCTCCCAAATTCTCACTGTTTTATCCCAAAAACTGACCTTGTTTTATATTCCGTGCTTTTGCTGCTTTACCCCTGAACTCTTGCTCTTTATCCCCTGAGCTCTCACTGTTTTATCCCCTGAACTCTAGCTGTTTTATACCATGACCTCTTGCTTATTTTCCTCCAGGAACCTCGGTATTCAGTCTCCCAAACTCTCACTGTTTTATCCCCTGAATACTCGATGCTTTATCTCCTGAATTTTCACTGCTTTCTCCTCTGCACTCTCGCTGATTTTTCTCCACAACCCTCGCAATTTTATGACCAAGTCTCTCGCTGTTTTATCCCCTGAACTCTCGCTGTTTTATCCCCTGATTTCTCGCTGTTATATCCCCTGAACTCTGGCTGATTTTTCTTCAAAACCCTCGCTGTTTAATCTCCCAAACTCTCACTGTTTTATCTCCTGAACTCTCGCTGTTATATCCCCTGAACTCTGGCTGGTTTGTCTCCAAAACCTTCGCTGTTTTATCTCCCAAACTCTCGCTTTTATCCCCTGAACTCTCGCTGATTATTCTCCAGAACACTCACTATTTTTTCTCCCAACGTCTCGCTGTTTTATCCCCAAATCTCGCTGTCTTATCCCCTGAACTCTGGCTGATTTTTCTGCAGAACCCTCGCTGTTTTATCTCCCAAACTCTGACTGTTTTATCCCCTGAACACTCATTGTTTTATCGTCCGAGCTTTTGCTGCTTTACCCCTGAACTCTCGCTGTATTATACACTGAACTCTCACTGTTTTATCCGCTGATTTCTCGCTGTTTTATCCGCTAAACTCTGCCTGATTTTTCTCCAGGGCCCTAACTGTTTAATCTCCCAAGCTCTCGCTGTTTTATCCTCTGAACTCGCACAGTTTTATCTGCCAAGGTCTCGCTTTTTTATCCTTTGAACTCCTGCTGATCTATCTCCAGAACTCTCAATGTTTTATCTCTCGAATTCGCACTCTTTTATCTCCTGAACTCTCACTCTTTTATCTCCAAAGCTCTCGCTGATTTTTCTCCAGCAATCTCACTATTTTATCTCCTGAACTCTCGCTGTTTTATCTCCTGAACTCTCGCTGTTTTATCTCCAGAATTCTTGCTGATTTTTCTCCTGACCTCTTGCTGATTTATCTCCTGAATTCTAGCATTTTTATCTCCTGAACGCTTGTTTTATCTCCTGAACTCCTGCTGTTTTAACACCCAAATTCTCACTTTTTATCTCCTGAACTCACGCTGCTTTATCTCGAAAACTCTCGTTCCTTTTTCTCCAGAACCCTCACTGTTTGATCTTCCAAACTCTCACTGCTTTATCTCCTGAATTCTCACTGTTTTATCTCCTGAACTCTCACTCTTTTATCTCCCAAGCACACGCTGATTTTTCTCCAGAGCTCTCATTATTCTATCTCCTGAACTGTCGCTCTTTTATCTCTCAAACTCCCGCTGTTTTTTGTCCTGAACCCTTGCTGTTGTATCCCCTGAATTCTCGCTGTTTTATCCGCTGAATTCTCGCTGTTTTATCCCCTGAACTCTCGCCACTTTTTCTCCAGAATTCTTACTGAGTTTTCTCCTGAGCTCTTGCTGGTTTAGGCTCTTATCTCTTGCTGATTTTTCTCCAGAACCCTCGCTGTTTTATCTCACAAACTCTCGCTGCTTTATTCCCTGAACTCTCGCTGCTTTTTCTCAAGAGCCCTCGCTAATTTACCTCCCAAATTCTCACTGTTTTATCCCAAAAACTCGCCTTGTTTTATATTCCGAGCTTTTGCTGCTTTACCCCTGAACTCTTGCTCTTTATCCCCTGAGCTCTCGCTGTTTTATCCCCTGAACTCTCGCTGTTTTATACCCTGAACTCTTGCTGATTTTCCTCCAGAAACCTCGGTATTCTGTCTCCCAAACTCACACTGTTTTTTCCCCTGAATTCTCGATGATTTATCCCCTGAATTTTCTCAGTTTTCTCCTCTGCACTCTCGCTTATTTTTCTCCAGAACCCTCGCAATTTTATGACCAAATCTCTCGCTGTTTTATCCCCTGAACTCTCATTGTTTTATCTTCTGAGCTTTTGCTGTTTTACCCCTGAATTCTCGTTGTTTTATCCCCTGAAATCTGGCTGATTTTTCTCCAGACCCCTCGCTGTTTTATCTCCCAAGCTCTCGCTGTTAAATCCTCTGAACTCTCGGTGATTTTTCTCCAGAACCCTTGATGTTTTATCTCACAAACTCTCACTGTTTTATCCCCTGAACTCTCACTGTTTTATCTCACAAACTCTCACTGATGTTTCACCAAAATTCTTGTTTATTTTTCTCCAGAATTCTTGCTGTTTTAACTTCCAAACTCTGGCTGGTTTATCACCTGAACTCTCACTGTTCCTGAACTTTCACTGCTTTACCCGTGAACTCTCGCACTTTTATCCACTAAGCTCCCACTTTTTTGTCCTCTGAACTCTCACTGTTTATCCCCTGAATTCTCGGTTTTATCTCCTGAACTCTTGCTGATTTTTCTCCAGAACCCTCGCTGTTTGATCTTCCAAACTCTCACTTTTTAATCTCCTGAATTCTCACTGTTTTGTCTCCTGAACTCTCACTCTTTTATCTCCAAGCACTCGCTGATTTTTCTCCAGAACTCTCATTATTCGATATCCTGAACTTTCGCTCTTTTATCTCTCAAACTTCCACTTTTTTATGTCCTGAACCCTCGCTGTTTTATCCCCTGATTTCTCGCTGTTTTATCCGCTGAATTCTCGCTGTTTTATCCCCTGAACTCTCGCCACTTTTTCTCCAGAATTCTTGTTGAGTTTTCTCCTGAGCTCTTGCTGGTTTACCCTCTGAACTCTTACTGATTTTTCTCCAGAACCCTCGCTGTTTTATCTCACAAACTCTCGCTGCTTTATTCCCTGAACTCTCGCTGCTTTTTCTCAAGAGCCCTCGCTAATTTACTTCCCAAACTCTCACTGTTTTATCCCAAAAACTGACCTTGTTTTATATTACGAGCTTTTGCTGCTTTACCCCTGAACTCTTGCTCTTTATCCCCTGAGCTCTCGCTGTTTTATCCCCTGAACTCTCGCTGTTTTATACCCTGAACTCTTGCTGATTTTCCTCCAAAAACCTCGGTATTCTGTCTCCCAAACTCTCACTGTTTTATCCCCTGAATACTCGATGCTTTATCTCCTGAATTTTCACTGCTTTCTCCTCTGCACTCTCGCTGATTTTTCTCCAGAACTCTCACAGTTTTATGTCCAGACCTCTCGCTGTTTTATCCCCTGAACTCTTGCTGTTTTATCCCCTGAACTCTCGCTGTTATATCCCCTGAACTCTGGCTGATTTTTCTCCAAAGCCCTCGCTGTTTAATCTCCAAAACTCTCGCTGTATTATCCCCTGAACTCTCATTGTTTTATCTTCTGAGCTTTTGCTGCTTTACCCCTGAATTCTCGTTGTTTTATCCCCTGAAATCTGGCTGATTTTTCCCCAGAACCCTCACTGTTTTATCTCCCAAGCTCTCGCTGTTTAATCCTCTAAACTCTCGCTGATTTTTCTCCAGCAACCCTTGGTGTTTTATCTCACAAACTCTCACTGATGTTTCACCAAAATTCTTGGTTATTTTTCTGCAGAATTCTTGCTATTTTAACTTCCAAACTCTGGCTGGTTTATCACCTGAACTCTCACTGTTCCTGAACTTTCACTGCTTTACCCGTGAACTCTCGCTCTTTTATCCACTAAGCTCTCACTTTTTTGTCCTCTGAACTCTCACTGTTTTATCCCCTGAATTCTCGGTTTTATCTCCTGAACTCTTGCCGATTTTTCTCCAGAACCCTGGCTGTTTTATTTCCCAAACTCTCACACATTTATCCCCTGAACTCTCGCTGATTATTCTCCAGAACACTCGCTATTTTATCTCCCAACGTCTCGCTGTTTTATCCCCAATTCTCGCTGTCTTATCCCCTGAACTCTGGCTGATTTTTCTGCAGAACCCTCGCTGTTTTATCTCCCAAACTCTAACTGTTTTATGCCCTGAACACTAATTGTTTTATCGTCCAAGCTTTTGCTGCTTTATCCCTGAACTCTCGCTGTATTATACACTGAACTCTCACTGTTTCAACCGCAGATTTCTCGCTGTTTTATCCGCTAAACTCTGCCTGATTTTTCTCCAGGGCCCTAGCTGTTTAATCTCCCAAGCTCTCGCTGTTTTATCCTCTGAACTTGCACAGTTTTATCTGCCAAGGTCTCGCTTTTTTATCCTTTGAACTCCTGCTGATCTATCTCCAGAACTCTCAATGTTTTATCTCTCGAATTCGCACTCTTTTATCTCCTGAACTTTCACTCTTTTATTTCCAAAGCTCTCGCTGATTTTTCTCCAGAAATCTCACTATTTTATCTCCTGAACTCTCGCTGTTTTATCCTCTAAACTCTGCCTTTTTTTTCTCCGGGGCCCTAGCTGTTTTATCTCCCAAGCTCTTGCTGTTTTATCCTCTGAACCCGCACAGTTTTATCTCCCAAGGTCTCGCTATTTTATCCTTTGAACTCCTGCTGATCTACCTCCTGAACTCTCGATGTTTATCTCTCGAATTCACACTGTTTTACCTCCTGAACTCTCACTCTTTTATCTCCAAAGCTCTCGCTGATTTTTCTCCAGAAATCTCACTATTTTATCTCCTGAACTCTCGCTGTTTTATCTCCCGAACTCTCGCTGATTTATCTCCTGAATTCTAGCATTTTTATCTCCTGAACGCTTGTTTTATCTCCTGAACTCCTGCTGTTTTAACTCCCGAATTCTCACTTTTTATCTCCTGAACTCGCGCTGCTTTATCTCGAAAACTCTCGTTGTTTTTTCTTCCAAACTCTCACTGTTTTATCTCCTGAATTCTCACTGTTTTATCTCCTGAACTCTCACTCTTTTATCTCCCAAGCACTCGCTGCTTTTTCTCCAGAGCTCTCATTATTCTATCTCCTGAACTGTCGCTCTTTTATCTCTCAAACTCCCGCTGCTTTTTGTCCTGAACCCTTCCTGTTGTATCCCCTGAATTCTCGCTGTTTTATCCGCTGAATTCTCGCTGTTATATCCCCTGAACTCTCGGCACCTTTTCTCCAGAATTCTTGCTGAATTTTCTCCTGATCTCTTGCTGATTTTTCTCCAGAACCCTCGCTGTTTTATCTCTCAAACTCTCGCTGCTTTATTCCCTGAACTCTCGCTGCTTTTTCTCAAGAGCCCTCGCTAATTTACCTCCCAAACTCTCACTGTTTTATCCCAAAAACTCGCCTTGTTTTATATTCCGAGCTTTTGCTGCTTTACCCCTGAACTCTTGCTCTTTATCCCCTGAGCTCTCGCTGTTTTATCCCCTGAACTCTCGCTGTTTTATACCCTGAACTCTTGCTGATTTTCCTCCAGAAACCTCGGTATTCTGTCTCCCAAACTCTAACTGTTTTATCCCCTGAATTCTCGATGATTTATCCCCTGAATTTTCTCAGTTTTCTCCTCTGCACTCTCGCTGATTTTTCTCCAGAACCCTCGCAATTTTATGACCAAATCACTCGCTGTTTTATCCCCTGAACTCTCGTTGCTTTATCCCCTGATTTCTCGCTGTTATATCCCCTGAACTCTGGCTGATTTTTCTCCAAAACCCTCGCTGTTTAATCTGCCAAACTCTCACTGTTTTATCTCCTGAACTTTCGCTGTTATATCCCCTGAACTCTGGCTGGTTTTTCTCCAAAGCCTTCGCTGTTTAATCTCCAAAACTCTCGCTGTTTTATCCCCTGAACTCTCATTGTTTTATCTTCTGAGCTTTTGCTGCTTTACCCCTGAATTCTCTTTGTTTTATCCCCTGAAATCTGGCTGATTTTTCTCCAGAATCCTCGCTGTTTTATCTCCCAAGCTCTCGCTGTTAAATCCTCCGAACTCTCGGTGATTTTTCTCCAGAACCCTTGATGTTTTATCTCACAAACTCTCACTGTTTTATCCCCTGAACTCTCACTGTTTTATCTCACAAACTCTCACTGATGTTTCACCAAAATTCTTGGTTATTTTTCTGCAGAATTCTTGCTATTTTAACTTCCAAACTCTGGCTGGTTTATCACCTGAAGTCTCACTGTTCCTGAACTTTCACTGCTTTACCCGTGACCTCTCACTCTTTTATCCACTAAGCTCTCACTTTTTTGTCCTCTGAACTCTCACTGTTTTATCTCACAAACTCTCACTGATGTTTCACCAAAATTCTTGGTTATTTTTCTGCAGAATTCTTGCTATTTTAACTTCCAAACTCTGGCTGGTTTATCACTTGAAGTCTCACTGTTCCTGAACTTTCACTGCTTTACCCGTGACCTCTCACTCTTTTATCCACTAAGCTCTCACTTTTTTGTCCTCTGAACTCTCACTGTTTTATCCCCTGAATTCTCGGTTTTATCTCCTGAACTCTTGCCGATTTTTCTCCAGAACCCTCGCTGTTTTATCTCCCAAACTCTCGCTCTTTTATCCCCTGAACTCTCACTGATTATTCTCCAGAACACTCACTATTTTATCTCCCAACGTCTCGCTGCTTTATCCCCAAATCTCGCTGTCTTATCCCCTGAACTCTGACTGATTTTTCTGCAGAACCCTCGCTGTTTTATCTCCCAGACTCTAACTGTTTTATCCCCTGAACACTCATTGTTTTATCGTCCGAGCTTTTGCTGCTTTACCCCGAACTCTCGCTGTATTATACATTGAACTCTCACTGTTTTATCCGCTGATTTCTCGCTGTTTTATCCGCTAAACTCTGGCTGATTTTTCTCCAAAGCCCTCGCTGTTTTATCTCCCAAACTCTCGCTGTTTTATCTCCTGAACTCTCGCTGTTTTATCCCCTGAACTCTGGCTGATTTTTCTCCAAAGCCCTCGCTGTTTTATCTCCCAAGCTCTCGCTGTTTTATCCTCTGACCTCGCACAGTTGTATCTGCCAAGGTCTCGCTTTTTTTTCCCTTGAACTCCTGCTGATCTCTCTCCAGAACTCTCAATGTTTTACCTCTCGAATTCGCACTCTTTTATCTCCTGAACTCTCACTCTTTTATCTCCAAAGCTCTCGCTGATTTTTCTCCAGAAATCTCACTATTTTATCTCCTGAACTCTCGCTGTTTTATCTCCCGAACTCTCGCTGATTTATCTCCTGAATTCTAGCATTTTTATCTCCTGAACGCTTGTTTTATCTCCTGAACTCCTGCTGTTTTAACTACCGAATTCTCACTTTTTATCTCCTGAACTCACGCTGCTTTATCTCGAAAACTCTCGTTCCTTTTTCTCCAGAACCCTCACTGTTTGATCTTCCAAACTCTCACTGTTTTATCTCCTGAATTCTCACTGTTTTATCTCCTGAACTCTCACTCTGTTATCTCCCAAGCACACGCTGATTTTTCTCCAGAGCTCTCATTATTCTATCTCCTGAACTGTCGCACTTTTATCTCTCAAACTCCCGCTGTTTTATGTCCTGAACCCTCGCTGTTGTATCCCTTAAATTCTCGCTCTTTTATCCGCTGAATTCTCGCTGCTTTATCCCCTGAACTCTCGCCACCTTTTCTCAAGAATTCTTGCTGAGTTTTCTCCTGAGCTCTTGCTGGTTTAGGCTCTGATCTCTTGCTGATTTTTCTCCAGAACCCTCGCTGTTTTATCTCACAAACTCTCGCTGCTTTATTCCCTGAACTCTCGCTGCTTTTTCTCAAGAGCCCTCGCTAATTTACCTCCCAAACTCTCACTGTTTTATCCCAAAAACTTGCCTTGTTTTATATTCCGAGCTTTTGCTGCTTTATCCCTGAACTCTTGCTCTTTATCCCCTGAGTTCTCGCTGATTTATCCCCTGAACTCTCGCTGTTTTATACCCTGAACTCTTGCTGATTTTCCTCCAGAAACCTCGGTATTCGATCTCCCACACTCTCACTGTTTTATCCCCTGAATTCTCGATGCTTTATCCCCTGAATTTTCACTGCTTTCTCCTCTGCACTCTCGCTGATTTTTCTCCAGAACCCTCGCAATTTTATGTCCAAAACTCTCGCTGTTTTATCCCCTGAACTCTCGCTGTTTTATCCCCTGATTTCTCGCTGTTATATCCCCTGAACTCTTGTTGATTTTTCTCCAAAGCCCGCGCTGTTTAATCTCCAAAACCATCGCTGTTTTAGCCCCTGAACTCTCATTGTTTTATCTTCTAAGCTTTTGTTGCTTTACTCCTGAATTCTCGATGTTTTACCTCTGAAATCTGGCTGATTTTTCTCCAGAACCCTCGCTGTTTTATCTCCCAAGCTCTCGCTGTTTAATCCTCGGAACTCCCGCTGATTTTTCTCCAGAACCCTCGATGTTTTAGCTCACAAACTCTCACTGTTTTATCCCCTGAACTCTCACTGTTTTATCTCACAAACTCTCACTGATGTTTCACCAAATTTTTGTTTATTTTTCTCCAGAATTCTTACTATTTTAACTTCCAAACTCTGGCTGGTTTATCACCTGAACTCTCACTGTTCCTGAACTTTCACTGCTTTACCCGTGAACTCCCGCTCTTTTATCCACTAAGCTCTCACTTTTTTGTTCTCTGAACTCTCACTGTTTTATCCCCTGAATTCTCGGTTTTATCTCCTGAACTCTTGCCGATTTTTCTCCAGAGCCCTCGCTGTTTTATCTCCCAAACTCTCGCTCTTTTATCCCCTGAACTCTCGCTGATTATTCTCCAGAACACTCGCTATTTTATCTCCCAATGTCTCGCTGTTTTATCCCCAATTCTCTCTGTCTTATCCCCTGAACTCTGCCTGATTTTTCTCCAGAACCCTCGATGTTTTATATCTCGAATTCGCACTGTTTTATCTCCTGAACTCTCACTCTTTTATCCCCAAAGCTCTTCTGATTTTTCTCCAGTAATCTCACTATTTTATCTCCTGAACTCTCGCTGTTTTATCTCCCAAACTCTCGTTGTTTTATCTCCAGAATTCTTGCTGATTTTTCTCCTGACCTCTTGCTGTTTTATCTCCTGAACTCTAGCTGTTTTATCTCCTGAACGCTTTTTTTATCTCCTGAACTCCTGCTGTTTTAACTCCCGAATTCTCACTTTTTATCTCCTGAACTCTCGCTGTTTTATCTCGAAAACTCTCGCTGTTTTTTCTCCAGAACTCTCATTCTTTTATCTTCTGAAATCTCGCTGCTTTATCTCCCGATCTCTCGCTGTTTTATCGCCAGAATTCTTGCTGATTTTTCTCCTGAGCTGTTGCTGTTTTATCTCCTGAACTCTAGCTGTTTAATCTCCCGAACTCTTGTTGTTTTATCTCCTGAACTCCTGCTTTTTTACCTCCTGAATTCTCAATGCTTTATCTCCTGAACTCTCGCTGTTTTATCTCGAAAACTCTTGCTGTTTTTTTTCTCCATAACCCTCGCTGTATGATTTTCCAAACTCTCACTGTTTTATCTCCTGAATTCTCACTGTTTTATCTCCTGAACACTCACTCTTTTGTCTCCAAGCTCTCACAGATTTTTCTCCAGAACATTCACTATTTTATCTCCTGAACTCTCGCTGTTTAATCTCCTGAACTCTCACTGTTCTATCTCCACAATTCTTGCTCATTTTTCTCCTGAGCTCCTTTTGTTTATCTCCTGAACTCTTGCTGTTTTAAATCCCGAATTCTCACTGTTTTATCTGCTCAACTCTCGCTGTTTTATATCCCAAACTGTCACTGTTTTATCATCTGAACTCCCGCTGATTTTTCGCCAGAATCCTCGCTGTTTTACCTCCCAAGCTCTCGCTGTTTTATGCTCTGAACTCCCGCTGATATTTCTCCAGAACCCTTGCAGTTTTATCTCACAAAGTCTCACTGTTTTATCTCCTGATCTCTCGCTGTTTAATCCCGTGAACTCTGGCTGATTTTTCTCCAGAACCCTCGCTGTTTAACCATCCAACCTCTCGCTGTTTTATCCCCTGAACTCTCATTGTATTATTTTCCCAGCTTTTCCTGCTTTAACCCTGAACTCTAGCTGTTTTATCCCCTGAACTCTCACTGTTTTATCCCCTGCATTCTCGCTGTTTTATCCTCTTAACTCCTGCTGATTTTTCTCCAGAACCCTTTCTGTTTTATCGCACAAAGTCTCACTGTTTTTTCTCCTGAGCACTCGCTGTTTTATCCCCTGAACTCTGGCTGATTTTTCTCCAGAGCCCTCGCTGTTTTATCTCCCAACCACTTGCTGTTTTATCCCTGAACTCTCGCTGCTTTTCCCCTGAATTCTCGCTGTTTTATCCCCTGAATTTTCATTGATTTATCCTCTGCACTCTGGCTGATTTTCTTCCAGAACCCTCGCTGTTTTATCTCCCAAGGTCTCGCTATTTTATCCTTTGAAGTCCTGCTGATTTTTCTCCCGAACCCTTGCAGTTTCAGCTCACAAACTCTTACTGTTTTATCTCCCAAACTCTCGCTGATTTTTCTCCAGAATTCTTGCTGATTTTTCACCAGAATTCTTGCTATTTTATCTCCCCAACTCTTGCTGGTTTATCCCCTGAACTCTCACTGTTCCAGGACTTTCACTGCTTTACCCCTGAACTCACGCTCTTTTATCCCCTGGGCTCTTGCTGTTTTATCCCTTGAGTTCTCGCTGTTTTATCCCCTGTACTCTCGCTGATTTTTCTCCAGAACCGTTTCTGTTGTATGTCCCAAACCCTTGCTGTTTTATGCTCTGAAATCTTGCTGATTTTTCTCCAGAACCCTCGCTGTGATATCTCCCAAACTCTTGCTGTTTTATCCTCTGAACTCTTGCTGATCTTTATCCAGAACCCTTGCTATTTTATCCCGAGCTTTCGCTATCTTATCCCCTGAACGCTTGCTGTTTTATCCCCTGAAATCTCGCTGTTTTAACTCCTGCACTCTCGCTGTTTTATATCCCAAACTCTGGCTGTTTTTTCTCCAGAATTCTTGCTGATTTTTCTCCTGAGCTCTTGCTGTTTTATCTCCTGAACTCTTGCTGTTTTAACTCCCGAATTCTCACTGTTTTATCTCCTGAACTCTCAGTGTTTTATTTCCTGAAGTCTCGCTGTTTTATCTCTCAAACCCTCGCTGTTTTATCTCCTGGACCCTCGCTCTTTTATCCCCTGAATTCTCGCTGTTGTATCCCCTGAACTCTCGCTGTTTTATCACCTGAACTCTCGCTGCTTTTTCTCCAGAATTCTTGCTGATTTTTCTCCTGAGCTCTTGCTGTTTTATCTCCCAAACTCTCACTGTTTGATTCCCTGAACTCTCGCTGATTTTTCTCCAGAACCCTCGCTACTTTATCTTCCAAACTCTCACTGTTTTATCCCGTAAACTCTCCTTGTTTTAGATTCCGAGCTTTCGCTGCTTTACCGCTGAACTCTTGCTCTTTTATCCCTTCAGCTCTCGCTGTTTTATCCCGTGAACTCTCGCTGTTTTATCCCCAGAACTCTCGCTGTTTTATCCCCTGACCTCTCGATGATTATACTCCAGAACCCTCGCTATTTTATCTCCCAACGTCTCGCTGTTTTTTCCCGAATTCTCGCAGTCTTATCCCCTGAACTCTGGCTGATTTTTCTCCAGAACCCTCGCTGATTTATCTCCCAAACACTAACTGTTTTATCCCCTGAACTCACTGTTTTATCCCTTGAATTCTCGCTGTTTTATCCCCTGAACTCTGGCTGATTTTTCTCCAGGGCCCTAGCTGTTTTATCTCCCAAGCTCTCGCTGTTTTATCCTCTGAAATCGCACAGTTTTATCTCCCAAGCTCTCGCTGTTTTATCCTTTGAAATCCTGCTGATCTATCTCCAGAACTCTCGATGTTTTATCTCGTGGATTCGCACTGTTTTATCTCCTGAGCTCTAACTCTTTTATCTCCAAAGCTCTCGCTGATTTTTCTCCAGAACTCTCATCATTATATCTACTGAACACTCGCCGAATTGTCTCCTGAACTCTCGCTGTTTTATCTCCAGAATTCTTGCTATTTTTCTCCTGACCTCTTGCTGTTTTATCTCTTGAACTCTAGCTGTTTTATCTCCTGAACTCTTGTTGTTTTATCTCCTGAACTCCTGCTGTTTTAACTCCCAAATTCTCACTTTTTATCTCCTGAACTCTCGCTGTTTTGTCTCGATAACTCTCGCTGTTTTTTCTCCAGAGCCCTCGCTGTTTGATCTCCCAAACTCTCACAGTTTTATCTCCTGAATTCTCACTGTTTTATCTCCTGAACTCTCACTCTTTTATCTCCCAAGCTCTCGCTGAGTTTTATCAAGAACTCTCACTATTTTATCTCCCAAACTCTCGCTGTTTTATCTCCAGAATTCTTGCTGATTTTTCTTCAGAGCTCTTGTTGTGTTATCTGCTGAACTCTAGCTGTTTTATCTCTTGAACTCTTGTTGTTTATCTCCTGAACTCCAGCTGTTTTATCTCGAAAACTCTTGCTGTTTTTTCTCCAGAACCCTCGTCTTTGATTTTCCAAACTCTCACTGTTTCATCTCCTGAATTCTCACAGTTTTATCTCCTGAACACTCACTCTTTTATCTCCCAAGCTCTTGCTGATTTTTCTCCAGAACTATCACTATTTTATCTCCTGAGCTCTTGCTGTTTTACCTCGCATACTCTTGCTGTTTTATCTCCAGAATTCTTGCTGATTTATCTCCTGATCTCTTGCTGTTTGATCTCCTGAACCCTTGATGTTTTAACTCCCGAATTCTCAGTGTTTTATCTCCTGAACTCACGCTGTTTTACTTCTCAAACTCACGTTGTTTTTTCTCCAGAACGCTTGCTGTTTTGTCTCCCGAACTCTCGCTGTTTTATCTCCTGAATTCTCACTGTTTTATCTCCTGAACTGTCATTCTTATCTCTCCCAAACTCTCGCTGATTTTTCTCCAGAACTCTCACTATTTTATCTCCTGAAATCTCGCTGCTTTATCCCCCGAACTCTCGCTGTTTTATCTCCAGAATTCTTGCTGATTTTTCTCCTGAGCTCTTGCTGTTTTATCTCCTGAACTCCCGAATTCTCACTGTTTTATCTCCTGAACTTTAGCTGCTTTATCACGAAAGCTCTCGCTGTTTTTTCTCCAGAACCCTCGCTGTTTGATCTCCCAAACTCTCATTGTTTTATCTCCTTAATTCTCACTGTTTTATCTCCAGAACTCTCACTATTTTATCTCCTGACATCTCGCTGCTTTATCTCCCGAACTCTCGCTCTTTTATCTCCAGAATTCTTGCTGATTTTTCTCCTGAGCTCTTACTGTTTTATCTCCTGAACTCTGATCGTTTTTTCTCTCAAACTCTCGCTGTTTTTTCGCCAGAACCCTCGCTGTTTTATCTCCCAAACTCTCACTGTTTTATCCCCTGAATTTTCACTGTATTATCTCCTGAACTCTCGCTGATTTTTCTCCAGAACCCTCGCTGTTTTATCTCCCAAGCTCTAGCTGTTTTATCCTTTGAATTCCCGCTGATTTTTCTCAATAACAGTCGCTGTTTTATCTCCCAAACTCTGACTGTTTCATCCCGTGAATTTTCACTGTTTTATCCTCTGCACTCTTGCTGATCTTTCTTCCGAACCCTCGCTGTTTTATCTCACAAACTCTCACTGTTTTATCTCCTGATCTATCGCTGTTTTATCTCCCAAACTCTCGCTGATTTTTCTCCAGAATTCTTGCTACTTTAACTCCCAAACTCTTGCTGGTTTATCCCCTGAACTCTCACTGTTCCTGAACTTTCACTGCTTTACCCCTGAACTCTCGTTGTTTTATCCCATGAGCTCTCGCTGTTTTATCCCCTGAACTCTCAATGTTTTATCTCCTGAATTCTCCGTTTTATCTCCTGAACTCTTGCTGATTTTCCTCCAGAACCCTTGCTGTTGTATATCCCAAACTCTTGCTGTTTTATCCTCTGAACTCTTGCAGATTTTTCTCCAGAACCCTCCCTGTTTTATCTCCCAAACTCTCGCTGTTTTATTCCCTGAACTCTTGCTGATTTTTCTCCAGAACCCTCGCTACTTTATCTTCCAAAGTCTCACTGTTTTATCTCTTAAACTCTCCTTGTTTTAGATTCCGAGTTTTCGCTGCTTTACCGCTGAACTCTTGCTCTTTTATCCCTTCAGCTCTCGCTGTTTTATCCCGTGAACTCTCGCTGTTTTATCCCCAGAACTCTCGCTGTTTTATCCCCTGACCTCTCGCTAATTATACTCCAGAACCCTCGCTATTTTATCTCCCAAAGTCTCGCTGTTTTTCCCCGAATTCTCGCTGTCTTATCCCCTGAACTCTGGTTGATTTTTCTCCAGACCACTTGCTGTTTTTTTATCTTGAACTCTAGCTGTTTTATCTCCTGAACTCTTGTTGTTTTATCTCCTGAACTCCTGCTGTTTTATCTCCCGAATTCTCACTTTTTATCTCCTGAACTCTCGCTGTTTTATCTCGATAACTCTCGCTGTTTTTTCTCCAGAACCCTCGCTGTTTGATCTCCCAAACTCTCACAGTTTTATCTCCTGAATTCTCACTGTTTTATCTCCTGAACTCTCACTCTTTTATCTCCCAAGCTCTCGCTGAGTTTTATCCAGAACTCTCACAATTTTATCTCCCAAACTCTCGCTGTTTTATCTCCAGAATTCTTGCTGATTTTTCTTCTGAGCTCTTGCTGTTTTATCTCCTGAATTATAGCTGTTTTATCTCTTGAACTCTTGTTGTTTTATCTCCTGAACTCCTGTTGTTTTAACTCCTGAATTCTCACTGTTTTATCTCCTGAACTCTTGCTGTTTTATCTCGAAAACTCTTGCTGTTTTTTCTCCAGAACCCTCGTCTTTGATTTTCCAAACTCTCACTGTTTTTTCTCCTGAATTCTCACAGGTTTATCTCCTGAACACTCACTCTTTCATCTCCCAAGCTCTTGCTGATTTTTCTCCAGAGCTCTCACTATTTTATCTCCTGAACTCTCGCTGTTTTACCTCCCGTACTCTCGCTGTTTTATCTCCAGAATTCTTGCTGATTTTTCTCCTGAGCTCTTGCTGGTTGATCTCCTGATCTCTTGCTGTTTTAACTCCCGAATTCTCAGTGTTTTATCTCCTGAACTCACGCTGTTTTATCTCTCAAACTCACGCTGTTTTTCTCCAGAACCCTCGCTATTTCATCCCGAGCTCGCGCTATTTTATCCCCTGAACACTTGTTGTTTTATCCCCTGAAATTTCGCAGTTTTAACTCCTGCACTCTCGCTGTTTTATCTCCCAAACTCTCGCTGTTTTGTCTCCCGAATTCTTGCTGATTTTTCTCCTGAGCTCTTGCTGTTTTATCTCCTGAACCCTTGTTGTTTTATCTTCTGAACTCTCGCTGTTTTATCTCTCAAACTCTCGCTGTTTTATCTCCTGAACCCTCGGTGTTTTATCCACTGAATTCTCGCTGTTTTATCCCCTGAATTCTCGCTGTTTTATCCCCTGAACTCTCACTGCTTTTTCTCCAGAAACCTCGCTACTTTATCTCCAAAACTCTCACTTTTTTTATCCCCTGAACTCTCTTTGTTTTATAATCCGAGCTTTTGGTGCTTTACCCCTGAACTCTTGCTCTTTTATCCCCTGAGCTCTCGCAGTTTTATCACATGAGCTCTCGCTGTTTTATCCCTTGAATCTTGCTGATTTTTCTCCAGAAATCTCGCTATTCTATCTCCCAAACTCTCACTGTTTTATCCCCTGAATTCTCAATGTTTTATCCCCTGAATTTTCATTGCTTTCTGCTCTGCACTCTCGCTGATTTTTCTCCAGAATCCTTGATGTTTTATCTCACAAACTCTCACAGTTTTGTCTCCTGACCTTTCACTGTTTTATCTCACAAACTCTCACTGATTTTTCTCCAGAATTCTTACTGATTTTGCTACAGAATTCTTGCTATTTTTACTCCCAAACTCTTGCTGGTTTATCACCTGAACTCTCACTGTTCCTGAACTTTCACTGCTTTAAACCTGAACTCTCGCTCTTTTATCCCCTGAGCTCTCACTGTTTTATCCCCTGAACTCTCACTGTTTTATCCCCTGAATTCTCAGTTTTATCTCCTGAACTCTTGCTGATTTTTCACCACAACCCTCGCTGTTTTATCTCCCAAACTCTCGCTCTTTTATCCCCTGAACTCTCGCTGATTATTCTCCAGAACCTTCGCTATTTTATCTCCCAACGCCTTGCTGTTTTATCCCCAATTCTCGTTGTCTTATCCCCTGAACTCTGGCTGATTTTTCTCCAGAACCCTCGCTATTTTATCTCCCAAATTCTAACTGCTTTATCCCCTGAACTCTCATTGTTTTATCTTCCAAGCTTTTGCTGCTTTACCCCTGAACTCTCACTGATTTATCCCGTGAACTCTCACTGTTTTATCCCCTGAACTCTGGCCGATTTTTCTCCAGGGCCCTAGCTGTTTTATCTCCTAAGCTCTCGCTGTTTTATCCTCTGAATTCACACTGTTTTATCTCCCAAGCTCTCGCTGTTTTATCCCATGAACTCCTGCTGAACTTTCTCAAATACTCTCGATGTTTTTTCTCTCGAATTCGCACTGTTTTATCTCCTGAACTCTCACTCTTTTATCTCCAAAGCTCTCGCTGATTTTTCTCCAGAACTCTCACTATTTTATCCACTGAACTCTCGCTGTTTTATCTCCAGAACTCTTGCTGCTTTATCTCGAAAGCTCTCGCTGTTTTTTCTCCAGAACCCTTGCTGTTTGATCTCCCAAACTCTCACTGTTTTATCTCCTTAATTCTCACTGTTTTATCTCCAGAACTCTCACTATTTTATCTCCTGACATCTCGCTGCTTTATCTCCCAAACTCTCGCTCTTTTATTTCCAGAATTCTTGCTGATTTTTCTCCTGAGCTCTTACTGTTTTATCTCCTGAACTCTGATCGTTTTTTCTCTCAAGCTCTCGCTGTTTTTTCGCCAGAACCCTCGCTGTTTTATCTTCCAAACTCTCACTGTTTTATCCCCTGAATATTCGCTGTATTATCTCCTGAACCCTCGCTGATTTTTCTCCAGAACCTTCGCTGTTTTATCTCCCAAGCTCTAGCTGTTTTATCCTCTGAACTCCCGCTGATTTTTCTCGATAACAGTCGCTGTTTTATCTCCCAAACTCTGACTGTTCTATCCCGTGAATTTTCACTGTTTCATCCTCTGCACTCTTGCTGATCTTTCTCCCGAACCCTCGCTGTTTTATCTCACAAACTCTCACTGTTTTATCTCCTGAACTATCGCTGTTTTATCTCCCAAACTCTCGTTGATTTTTCTCCAGAATTCTTGCTACTTTAACTCGCAAACTCTTGCTGGTTTATCCCCTGAACTCTCACTGTTCCTGAACTTTCACTGCTTTAACCCTGAACTTTCACTGTTTTATCCCCTGTGCTCTCGCTGTTTTATCCTCTGAACTCTCAATGTTTTATCTCCTGAATTCTCGGTTTTATCTCCTGAACTCTTGCTAATTTTTCTCCAGAACCCTCGCTGTTTTATCTCCGAAAGTCTCGCGGTTTTAACCCAAATTCTCGCTGTGTTATCCCCTGCACATGGCTGCATTTCTCCAGAACCCTCGCTATTTTATCCCCTAAATTCTCGCTGTTTTATCCCCTGAATTCTCAGTTTTTTATCCCCTGTACTCTCGCTGATTTTTCTCCAGAACTTTTGCTGTTGTATCTCCCAAACTCTTGCTGTTTTATCCTCTGAAATCTTGCTGATTTGTCTCCAGAACCTTCGCTGTTTTGTCTCCAAACTCTCTGCTGTTTTATCCTCTGAAATCTTGCTGATTTGTCTCCAGAACCCTCACTGTTTTATCCCCCAAACTCTTGCTGTTTTCTCCTCTGCACTCTCGCTGATTTTTCTCCAGAAACCTCGCTGTTTTATCTCCCAAGCTCTCGCTGTTTAATCCTCTGAACTCCCGCTGATTTTTCTCTAGAACTCTTGATGTTTTATCTCACAAACTCTCAGTTTTATCTCCTGAACTCTCACTGTTTTATCTCACAAACTCTCACTGATTTTTCTTCAGAATTCTTGCTGATTTTTCTCCAAACATCTTGCTATTTTAACTCACAAACTCTTGCTGGTTTATCACCTGAACTCTCACTGTTCCTGAACTTTCACTGCTTTACCCCTGAACTCTCGCTCTTTTATCCCCTGAGCTCTCACTGTTTTATCCCCTGACCTCTCACTGTTTTATCTTGAACTCTTGCTGATTTTACTCCAGAACCCTCGCTGTTTTAACTCCCAAACTCTCGCTCTTTTATCCCCTGAACTCTCGCTGATTATTCTCCAGAACCCTCGCTATTTTATCTCCCAACACCTCGCTGTTTATCCCGAATTCTCGCTGTCTTATCCCCTGAACTCTGGCTGATTTTTCTTCAGAACCCTCGCTGTTTTATCTCCCAAACTCTAACTGTTTTATCCCCTGAGCTCTCATTGTTTTATCTTCCGAGCTTTTGCTGCTTTACCCCTGAACTCTCGCTGTTTTATCCACTGAACTCTCACTGTTTTATCCCCTGAATTCTCGCTGTTTTATCCCCTGAACTCTGGCTGATTTTTCCCCAGAACCTTCTCTACTTTATCTCCCATCTCTCACTGTTTTATCCCCTAAACTCTCCTTGTTTTATCTTCCGAGCTTTCTCTGCTTTACCCCTGAACTCTCACTGTTGTATCCCGTGAGCTCTCGCTGTTTTATCCACTGAACTCTCCCGGTTTTATCCCCTGAATTCCCGCTATTTTATCCACTGAACTCGGCTGATTTTTCTCCAGAACTCTCGCTGTTTTATCTCCCCAGCTCTCACTGTTTTATCTTCTGAACTCTCGCTGTTTTATCCCCTGAACTCTTTTTGTTTTATCCCCTGAACTCTCGGTGGTTTATCTCATGAACTCTCACTGTTTTATGTCACAAACTCTCGCTGCTTTTTCTCCAGAATTCTTGCTGATTTTCTCCTGAGCTTTTGCTGTTTTATCTCCTGAACTCTTGCTGATTTAACTCCCGATTTCTCAGTTTTATCGCCTAAACTCTCATTGTTTTATCTCCTGAATTCTCACTCTTTTATCTCTCAAACTCTCGCTGTTTTATCTGCAGAACCCTCTCTATTTTATACCCTGAATTCTTGTTGTTTTATCCCCTGAACTCTCGCTGCTTTTTCTACAGAGTTCTTGCTGATTTTTCTCCTGAGCTCTTGCTGTTTTATCCCCTGAACTCTCACTGATTTATCCCCTGAATTCTTGCTGTTTTATCCCCGGAACTCTCGCTGATTTTTGTCCAGAAACCTTGCATTTTTATATCCCAAACTCTTGCTGTTTTATCCTCTGAAATCTTGCTCACTTTCCTCCAGAACCCTCGCTGTTTTATCTCACAAACTCTCGCAGTTTTATCCCCTGAACACTCGCTGAATTTTCTCCAGAACCCTCGCTACTTTATCTCCCAAACTCTCACGGTTTTTATCCCCTAAACCCTCATTATTTTATATTCCGAGCTTTCGCTGCTTTATCCTTGAACTCTCGCCATTGTACCCCCTGAGCTCTGGCTGTTTTATCCCCTGAACTCTCACTATTTTATCCCCTGAATTCTCACTGTTTTATCCCCTGAATTCTCGTTTCTTTATCCCCTGACCTCTCGCTGATTTTTCTCCAGAACCCTTGCTGCTGTATATCCCAAACTCTTGCTGTTTTATCCTCTGAACTCCTGCTGATTTTTCTCCAGAAACCTCGCTGTTTTATTGCCTGTCTCTCACAGTTTTATCCCCTGAACTCTCGCTGATTTTTCTCCAGAACCCTGGATATTTTATGTCCCCAACTCTTACTTCTTTATCCCCTGAAATCTCATTCTTTTATCTTCTGAGCTTTCACTACTTTACCCCTGAACTCTTGCTGTTGTATCCCCTGAGCTCTCGCTGTTTTATCCCCTGAACTCTCATTGTTTTATCCCCTGAATTGTCGCTGTTTGATCCCCTGAACTCTTGCAGTTTTATCTCCCAACCTCTCGCTGTTTTTTCTCCAGAATTCTTGCTGATTTTTCTCCTGAGCTCTTGCTGTTTGATCTCCTGAACTCTTGCTGTTTTATACCCTGAACTCTTGCTGTTTTAACTCCTGAATTATCACTGTTTTATCTCCTGAACTCTCACTGTTTTATCTCCAGAACCCTCGCTGTTTGATCTCCCAAACTCTCACTGTTTTATCTTCTGAACTCTCGCAGTTTTATCTCTCAAACTCTCACTGTTTTTTTCTCCAGAATTCTTGCTGTTCTATCCCCCGAACTCTTGATGTTTTATCACCAGAACTCTCACTGTTTTATCGCCTGAACCCTCACTGTTTTATCCCCTGAACTCTCGCTGTTTTATCCACTGAACTCTCGCTGTTTTATCCACTGAACTCTCGCTGTTTTATCATCTGAACTCTCGCTGTTTTATCATCTGAACTCTCGCTGTTTTATCTCCCAAGTTTTCGCTGATTTACGCCTGAGCTCTTGCTGTTTTATCCTCTGCACTCTCGCTGATTTTTCTCCAGAACCCATGCTATTTTATCTCCCAAGCTCTCGCTCTTTTATCCTCTGAACTCCCGTTGATTTTTCTCCTGAACTCTCACTGTTTTATCTCCCAACCTCTCGCTGTTTTTTCTCCAGAATTCTTGCTGATTTTTCTCCTGAGGTCTTGCTGTTTGATCTCCTGAACTCTTGCTGTTTTATACCCTGAACTCTTGCTGTTTTAACTCCTGAATTATCACTGTTTTATCTCCTGAACTCTCACTGTTTTATCTCCAGAACCCTCGCTGGTTGATCTCCCAAACTCTCACTGTTTTATCTTCTGAACTCTTGCGGTTTTATCTCTCAAACTCTCAGTGTTTTTTACTCCAGAATTCTTGCTGTTTTATCCCCCGAACTCTTGATGTTTTATCACCAGAACTCTCACTGTTTTATCGCCTGAACCCTCACTGTTTTATCCCCTGAACTCTCGCTGTTTTATCATCTGAACTCTCGCTGTTTTATCTCCCAAGTTTTCACTGATTTATGCCTGAGCTCTTGCTGTTTTATCTCCTGAATCCTCGCTGTTTTATCCCCGGAATTCTCACTGTTTTATCCTCTGCACTCTCGCTGATTTTTCTCCAGAACCCTCGCTATTTTATCTCCCAAGCTCTCGCTGATTTATCCTCTGAACTCCTGTTGATTTTTCTCCAGAACCCTTGTTGTTTTATCTCACAAATTCTCACTGTTTTATCCCCTGAATTCTCACTGTTTTATCCCCTGAATTCTCGCTGTTTTATCCCGTGAACTCTCGCTGACTTTTCTCCAGAACCCTTGCTGTTGTATATCCCAAACTCTTGCTGTTTTATCCTCTCAATGCTTGCTGATTTTTCTCCAGCACCCTTGCTGTTTTATCTCACAAATTCTCGTTGTTTTATTCCCTGAACTCTCGCTGATTTTTCTCCAGAACCCGAGCTGTTTTATCTCCCAAGCTCTCGCTGTTTTGTCCTCTGAACTCTGGCTGTTTTATCTCCCAAGCTCTCATTGTTTTATCCTCTGAACTCTTGCTGATTTTTGTCCAGAACCCTCACAGTTTTATCTCCCGAATTCTCACTGTTTTATCTCCTGATCTCTCACTGTTTTACCTCCCAAACTCTTGCTGCTTTTTCTCCAGAATTCTCGGTCATTTTTCTCCTGAACTCTCACTGCTTCATCTCCCAAACTCTCGCTGTTTATTCTCCAGAATTTTGGTGATTTTTCTCCTGAGCTTTTGCTGTTTTATCTCCTGAAATCTTGCAGTTTTATCCCCTGAACTCTTGCTGTTTTAACTCCCGAATTGTCACTATTTTATCTCCTGAACTCTCACTGTTTTATCTCCAGAACTCTCGCTGTTTTATCTGTCAAACTCTCGCTAATTTTTCTCCAGAACCCTCGCTGTTTTATCTCCCAAGCTCTCACTGTTTTATCCTCTGAATGCCCACTGATTTTCCTCCAGAACCCTTGCTGTTTTATCTCCCAAACTCTTGCTGTTTTATCCTCTGAACTCTTGCTGATTTTTCTCCAGAATCCTCGCTATTTTATCTCCCAAGCTCTCGCTGTTTTATCCTCTGAACTCCCGCTGATTTTTCTCCAGAACCCTTGCTGTTTTATCTCACAAACTCTCACCGTTTTTTCCCTGAACTCTCACTCTTTTATCTCCCAAGCTCTTGCTGGGTTTTCTCCAGAACTCTCGCTGTTTTATCTCCCAAACTCTCACTGATTTTTCTCCAGAATTCTTGCTGATTTTTCCCCGAGCTCTTGCTGTTTTATGTCCCAAACTCTTGCTGTTTTATCTCCCAAATTCTCACTGTTTTATCTCCTGAACTCTCGTCGTTTTATCTTCTGAACTCTCTCTGTTTTATCCCCTGGACTCTCGCTGTTTTATGCCCTGAACTCTCGCTTTTTTATCCCCTGAACTTTTGCTGTTTTATCCCCCGATATCTCATTGCTTTATTTCTAAACTCTCGCTGTTTTATCCCCTATTCTCTCCCTCTTTTATCCCCTGGACTCTCGCTGTTTTCTCCCCTGGACTCTCACTGTTTTATCCCCTGGACTCTTGCTGTTTATTCTCCCAAGCTCTCGCTGTTTCATCCTCTGAACTCTCACTGATCTTTCACCAGAAAGCTCGCTGTTTTTTCTCCAGAATTCTCGGTGATTTTTCTCTGAGCTCTTGCTGTTTTATCTCCCAAACTCTCGTTGCTTTTTTCTCCAGAATTCTTGCTGATTTTTGTCCTGAACTCTTGTTGCTTTATCTCCTAAACTCTTGTTGTTTTAACTGCCAAATTGTCACTATTTTATCTCCTGAACTCTCACTGTTTTATCTCCTGAACTCTCGCTGTTTTATCTGTCAAACTCTCGCTTTGTTTTCTCCAGAACCCTTGCAGTTTTATCTCCTGAACTTTCACTGTTTTATCCCCTCAATTCTCGCTGTTTTATCGCCTGGACTCTCGATGATTTTTCTTCAGAACTTTCGCTGTTTTATCTCCCATGCTCTCTCTGTTTTATCCTCTGAACGCTCACTGATTTTTCTCCAGAACCATCGCTGTTTTATCTCCCAAACCCTCGCTGTTTTATCCCCTGAACTCTCGCTGTTTTATCCCCTGAATTCTCACTGTTTTATCCCCGGAATTCTCACTGTTTTATCCTCGGCACTCTTGCTGATTTTTCTCCAGAACCCTTGCTATTTTAGCTCCCAAGCTCTCGCTGTTTTATCCCCTGAACTCTCGCTGTTTTATCCCCTAAATTCTCGCTGTTTTATCCCTGGAATTCTCACTGTTTTATCCTCTGCACTCTTGCTGATTTTTCTCCAGAACCCTTGCTATTTTATCTCCCAAGCTCTCTCTGTTTTATCCTCTGAACGCTCGCTGATTTTTCTCCAGAACCATCGCTGTTTTATCTCCCAAACCCTCTCTGTTTTATCTCCTGAACTCTCGCTGTTTTATCCCCTGAATTCTCGCTGTTTTATCCTCTGCACTCTTGCTGATTTTTCTCCAGAACCCTTGCTATTTTATCTCCCAAGCTCTTGCTGTTTTATCCTCTGAACTCCCACTGATTTTTCTCCAGAGCCTTTGCTGTTTTATCTCACAAACTCTCACTTTTTTATCCCCTGAACTCTCACTCTTTTATCTCGCAAGCTCTTGCTGATTTTTCTCCAGAACTCTCGCTGTTTTATCTCCCAAAATCTCACTGATTTTTCTCCAGAATTCTTGCTGCTTTTTCAGCTGAGCTCTTGCTGTTTTATGTCCCAAACTCTTGCTGTTTTATCTCCCAAATTCTCATTGTTTTATCTCCTGAACACTCGTTGTTTTATCTTCTGGTCTCTCGCTGTTTTATCTCTCAAACTCGCACTGTTTTTTTCTCCAGAATTCTTGCTGTTATATCCCCCGAACTCTTGATGTTTTATCACCAGAACTCTCGCTGTTTTATCCCCTGAACTCTTGCTGTTTTATCCCCTGATATCTTGCTGCTTTACTCCTGAACTCTCGCTGTGTTATCCCCTGAACTCTCGCTGTTTTATCCCCTGAACTCTCGTTGTTTTATCCCCTGAACTCTCGCTGTTTTATCCACCGATATATCACTGCTTTATTTCTGACGTCTCGCTGTTTTATCCCCTGACTTCTCGTTGTATTATCCCCTGGACTCTCATTGTTTTATCCCCTCAATTTTCACTGTTTTATCCACTGAACTCTCACTTTTTTATCCCCTGAACTTTCACTGTTTTATCCCCCGATATCTCACTGTTTTATTTCTGAACTCTCACTGTTTCATCCCCTAGACTCTCGCTGTTTTATCCCCTGGACTCTCGCTGTTTTATCCCCTGGACTTTCGCAGTTTTATCCCCTGAACACTCGCTGTTTTATCCCCTGAAATCTCGCTGTTTTATCCCCCGAAGTCTCAATGTTTTATCGCCTGAAGTCTCGCTGTTTTATCCCTTGAAGTCTCGATGTTTTATCCCCCGAAGTCTCGATGTATTATCCACTGAACTCTCGATGTTTTTTCTCCTGAACTCTCGCTTTTCTCTCCCTTGAATTCTCGCTGTTTTATCTCTTGAATTCTCACTGTTTTATCACGTGAACACTCGTTGTTTTTTCCCCCAAATTCTTGCTGTTTTATCCCCTGAGCACTCGCTGTTTTATCTCCTGAACTCTTGATGTTTTATGACCCAAACTCCCGCTGTTTCATCGAAGTAGAAAATTATTATATTTGGCCCTACATAATAAACCTTACCAAAAAGTAAATTTCCTACTTTATTTTAAATGTTTATTTTAAACCTTAAATCTGCTTTTAGCAGGTACAAGGGAAACAAATCAGTGGAGGCATTAGTGGAGTACAGAAAGTGCAGGGTGGAGCTTAAGACAGCAATTAGGAGAGCAAAGAAGGGATATGCGAAAGCTCTGGCTGGTAAAAGTAGGGAAAATCCCAAGATCTTCTATAAGTATATCAATGGGAAGAGGATAAACAAGGAAAGAGTAGGGCCCTTTAGGGACCAAGGGGGCAATCTATAGGTGGAGCCAGAGGACATCGGTAGAGTGTTGAATGAATACTTCACGTCTGTCTTCACCCAAGAGAATGAGGATGAAGGTATGGAACTTGGGGAGAGAGACTGTGAGGTTCTTGAGCAAATTGATATAGGGAGTGACAAGGTATTGGAGGTGTTGGCAGGCTTAATAGTGGACAAATATCCAGGTCTGGATGATTTGTGTATCAGTCTGCTGAGCGAGGCAAGGGAGGAGATTGCAGGGGCTCTGACCCAAATTTTTAATTCTGCTCTGGCCAAGGGGGAGGTGCCAGAGGACTGGAGAACAGCTAATGTGGTTACGCTATTTAAGAAGTGTTGTAGAGATAAGCCAGGGAACTACAGGTCAGTGAGTCTCATGTCAGTGGTAGGGAAACAAATTTGATTGAATTTTTTGAGGATGTGACCAGATGTGTAGATGAGGGTAGTGCAGTTAATGTAGTTTATATGGATTTCAGCAAAGCCTTTGACAAGGTCCCACATGAGAGACTTATAAAGAAGGCAAATGCACATGGGATACAGGGTCATTTGATAAGGTGGATTCAAAACTGGCTTAGTTGTAGGAGACAGAGTGTGATGGCAGAAGGATGCTTTAGTGACTGGAAGCCAGTGTCCGGTGGCGTACCACAGGGATCTGTGCTCGGTCCCCTATTATTTGTCATTTATATAAACAACATAGATGACTATGTGGGGGGTAGGATTAGTACGTTTGTGGATGACAGAAAGATTGGCCAGGTGGTTAACAGTAAGATTGAGTTTCTTGGGCTAAAGGAAGATAGTCAAATGGGCAGATAAGTTGCACATGGAATTTAACCCTGAAAAGTGTAAGGTGATACACTTTGGAAGGAGTAATTTGACAAGGAAGTAGTCAATGAACTGCATGGCACTATGAAGTTCTAAGGAACAATGGGATCTTGGCCTGTGTGTCCATTGATCTCTGAATGTGGAGGGGTATGTTAGTGGGGTGGTGAAAAAGGCATATGGGACAATTGCCTTTATCAATCGAGGCATAGATTACAAAAGTAGGGAAGTCATGTTGGAGTCATACAGAACCTTGGTGAGGCCACAGCTAGAGTACTGTGTGCAGTTCTGGTCGCCACATGATAGGAAGGATGTGATTGCACTGGAGGGTTTGCAGAGGAGATTCACCAGGATGTTGCTTGGGATGAAACATTTAAGTTATGAAGAGAGGTTGGATAGACTTGGGTTTGTTTTCATTGGAGCAGAGAAGACTGAGGGGCAACCTGATCGAGATGTACAAGATTATGAGGGGCATGAACAGGGTGGATAGGGAACAGCTGTTCCCCTTAGTTGAAGCGTCAGTCACAAGGGGATATAAGTTAAAGGTGAGGGGCAGGAGGTTTAGGGGGAATGTGAGGAAAAACGTTTTTTAACCCAGAAGGTGATGACAGTCTGGAATGCACTGCCTGGGAGGGTGGTGGAGGCAGGTTGCCTCACATACTTTAAAAAGTACCTGGATGAGCACTTGACATGTCATAGCATTCAAGGCTTTGGGCCAAGTGCTAGTAAATGGGATTAGGTAGGTCAGGTGTTTCTCACGTGTCGGTGCAGACTCGATGGGCCAAAGTGCCTCGTCTGCACTGTGATTCTGTGATTAGGAGTAGAATAAATCTGAAACATTTACTAGACACTCACCCGATACTCACCAAACAGTTAAATTCTTCATCAGCCAATCAAATTTGCTTCTTTCCTGTGATGTCATAATTTGTTTTCTATCACTCTCCTTTCGAACTCAGTGCCAGCCGGTTCCGAGCAGCTGGCAGGGGGCGCGCCTCTCCGATTGCTCTTCCCAAACTTCCACCTCTCCGACTGCTCTTCCCGAACTTCCGCCTCTCCAACTGCTCTTCCCGAACTTCCGCCTCTCCGACTGCTCTTCCCGAACTTCCGCCTCTCCGACTGTTCTTCCCGAACTTCCACCTCTCCGACTGCTCTTCCCACACTTCCGTCTCTCCGAATGCTCTTCCCGAAGTTCCGCCTCTCCAACTGCTCTTCCTGAACTTCCACCTCTCCCACTGCTCTTCCCGAACTTCCCCCTCTCCGATTGCTCTTCCCAAACTTCCGCCTCTCCGACTGCTCTTCCCGAACTTCCGCCTCTCCAACTGTTCTTCCCGAACTTCCACCTCTCCGACTGCTCTTCCCGAACATCCCCATCTCCGCCTGCACTTCCCGAAGTCCCGCCTCTCCGACTGCTCTTCCCGAACTTCTCCCTCTCCGACTGCTCTTCCCGAAGTCCCGCCTCTCCAACGGCTCTTCCCGAAGTTCCGCCTCCCAGGCTGGTCTTCCCGAAGTTCGGCCCCTCCGACTGATCTTCCCGAAGTTCCGCCTTTCGACTGCTCTTCCCGAAGTCCCACCTCTCCGAATGCTCTTCCCGAAGTTCCACCTCTCCAACTGCTCTTCCTGAAGTTCCCCCTCTCCTACTGCCCCTCCCAAAATTCCGCCTCTCCGACTGTCCTTCCCGAAGTTCCACCTCTCCGATTGCTCTTCCCCAAGTTGAGTGATGTAGGTCGTGCTCCTGGGCTGTATTTATTCTCTCCCAGCTCCATGTATCTCCTGCAAATCCACCTCTCCAACTGCTCTTCCCGAAGGGAAGTTAAGACATGGGTAGTAGAGGTTTGAATGACTTCAAATTTATGAAGGGTAGAACATGAGAGAACAGCAATGAGTGTGTTGGAATAGTCAAGTAGAGTGGAATGTATACTTCAAATTAATCTAATAGTCCTCCTCTGGACTTTGTTCAAAGCTTCAATATCATCTGCCATGTGAGACCAAAAGTGAACACTGTATTCTGATGAAGCCTGATCAAAATCTTGTGCAGGGACCAAACAGTGCGTTTCATATTAGAATCAGTTAATCTGTGGATGCACTACGATATGCTATTCTCTCTAGTAATAACTTTGTGGCGCTGCTTGTATACCTTTAGAGATCTATGTACCAGAATACCCAGACACCTTCCTTTCTCCACCTTTTTTAAAGCTTTTCCCTGAAGGATGTATGAATGTGGAGCATGCGCCTTGTCCACATGCATAACATTGTACTTATCCAAGTTAAACCATTTTCTACATAATCTCCTTACACGTTAACAACCAGGCAAAATTGTTGAGTGCAGTTCAGAGCCCTGACACCCTCAGAGTTTTTAATGTTAGTTGCAAATTTGCAGATTGTGCCCCCAACACACACAACTTCATTGATAAAAATAGCAAAGAGCAACTTACAAGATATATATTTTGTCTGGGTTCCACCCAACCACCAAATTTCTCAAGTTCAAATTTTTAGAAAATCAGTATGTCATCTCATTAGAAAAATGGTAATGAGTATATGGTTGGAATTGTTTTGCAATCAAAATATTTTAGGTGCTGAGGTGACATTTCTGCAGTGAAATTATTTTAATATGATTGGAATTATTCCAATTATTGCTGTGAATTCTGTATTATAATTTATCACTTTCAGCATTAACTATTCACAGGAACTGAATGATACAGATTTTAGATCAAATTAAGTTTTTTTCACTCATTCACAGGATGTGGGCTTCGCTGGCTGGGCCAGCATGTATTGCCCATCCCTAGTTGCCCTTGAGAAGGTGGTGGTGAGCTGCCTTCTTGAACTGCTGCAGTCTATGTGGTGTAGGTACACCCACAGTGCTGTTAGGGAGGGAGTTCCAGGATCGTGACCCAGCAACAATGAAGGAACGGCGATATATTTCCAAGTCTGGACATTGATTGACTTCGAGGGGAACTTCCAGGTGGTGGTATTCCCATCTATTTGCTTCCCTTGTCCTTCTAAATGATAGTGGTTGAGGATTTAGAAGGCGATATCGAAGGAGCCTTGGTGAGTTGCTGCAGTGCATCTTGTAAATGGTGCACACCTCTTGCTACTATGTATAAATGTTGGAAGGAATGAATGTTGAAGGTGGTGAACGGGGTGCTTTGTTCTGGATGATGTCAAGCTCCTTGAGTCTTGTGGGAACTGCACTCATCCAGGCAAATGGGGAGTATTCCAACACATTCCTGACGTGTGCCTTGTAGTTGGTGTACAGGCTTTGGGGAGTCATAAGATGAGTTAGACTCCATAGAACTCCCAGCCTCTGACCTGCTCTTGTAACCGTAGTATTGATATGGCTAGTCCAGTTCAGTTTCTGGTCAATGATAACCCCCAGGATGTTGATAGTGGGGGATTCAGTGATGGTAATGCCATTGAACATGAAGGGTTGAAGGTTAGACTCTCTCTTGTTGGAGATGCCATTGTCTGACACTTGTATGAATGTTATTTACCACAGGTCTTGTCCAGGTCTTGCTGTCTATGGGTGTGAATTATTTCAGTGTTCACAAGTTGACAGCTACACAAAGTTGTCAACAGTGACAGTGTTAACTACAAAGCTGTAAAGGTAAGGATCACACTTTGGATCAGAGCAATTGTTCAGCTTCTCCTGCTGTATTTTTTTAAATTCCAGATTCCCAAGCTACAACATTTCTCAACTCCAAAAAGATTGTAAAAGTCAATATTTTTAAAAATCTACACTGCAATCCAATGCTGCTTCCTGGAGTGGGAAAAGAGGTGGGTGAGGGCAGTTAATTGTCCGGGAGGCAAATGCCAGCTGTCTGAAGGCAGGGCGAAAGTTGGGAATTAAATTGGTGGATTAAAGGCTTCCAAATGGCAGTGAGTGTGAACCTATTTTTAGCACATTAGCATGTCATGTTTACGCATTCAAACACATGGGCCAGAATTTTGCCCTTGATGGGTGGGTGGGCCCGACCACTCAGCGGCGGGCAGGTAGCCGATTGCCGTTGGTGAAACGGGCCCTGCTGCCAATTTCTGTGGGCGGGCCAATTAAGGCCCAACCAGCAGGTTAACGACTCCCATGGAGAATGGGAAAATAGTCGCAGAGGCAGGCATGCTCAGTCTGTATAAAGAGTGGCCATGCAGGCTGCTTGAGGTAGTACACCATGGCCACTCGGGAAGAGAGAGAGAGGCAGCTACAGGACAGAAGCATGAGCAGGAGGAGGGGGCAGGCTGTAGGAGAGGCCAGCTGTGGGGGGGCGTGCAGTGAGCCACTGTGCCCCTCGCTTCTCCGATGCATGCCTCCCTGTCCTCCTCCAAGAGGTGTCCAACCATTGGGATATATTGTATCGGGAGGATGGGAGGAGGACGGCCCCCCATGTCACCAGCCAGGAATGGGAGGAGGTGGGTGGGGCTGTAAGCGCCCATGATGATGTCGGCGCACAGGCACCCAGTGCCGCAAGAGATTCAATGATTTTCTGCGCACTGGAAGGGTGAGTATCATGTCGACCTTGGCCATTTGACCCAGAAGGCAGTCTTAGCCATTTAGCCCCTCCACCATGCCATGCTGTCTTTACTGCATTGGGCATTTGGCACACGCTGGGTGGGTAAATGTGTACTGACAATGCTTACATCACCCTTAGTGCTTGAGGAGAAGCGTTCTCCCCACATCACGTGTTGGTGTTTGTGGCATTTGAGTAGTCTGGGGCAACCTGCAGGGGAGGCCACATGACACATACTCAGAACTCCAACACATGTCTTATTGCTGGTGATGAGATGGTGCCATCTGCTGGCCTTGGTACCACACCTAGTTGCGCCTCCTTGCCATGGGCACTAAGAGCTGTGTGCTATTCAAAGTGATGGACGTCAAATGTGTCCAAGGTGGCTACTGGGGGAGAGGGTTGGGAGCAGCCATAATATCTTCTGGAGACTCATCACCAGTAGTGTGGACAGGAGCCGCTGGAGGCCTCAGATGGGTTACTGTGGTGGGGGTGCAGCGTACGCATGCAGAGTACATGAGCGATCAACCCCAATAAATCCTCTGTTCTGCAGGCAAAAACTGAACACAATCAGCGGGAGCGCCAGAGGACTGGAGGTGGGCGTGCCCTCCTCCAGCGCCTCACACCCTTTGAGGAGAAGGCTATGGAGCTGGGCAGCAGGCAGGAGGCCAGGGTGGCCGGGGGTGGCGAGGCTGGGGTCCAGCCGCCAGGCATTTGAGGTCCACAGTCCCATCCACTCTGTCTACCCACCATCCAAACCACTAATGGTTGCTACAATCGTTAATGCTGAAACACTGCTCATTCACTGACTGAGACACTCTGACGTGTGGGTCTTACAGGAGGGACTCTCGTCCCCTTGAGGAATCGTGTCTCCACCACCTTCCAAAGTCACCGTATCCCATTTGTGACCATTATCACCATGGTCTAACATGCCATTGGATCGCTGCTGCACAGCCAAAGGCTTATTTCATCTGAGGGGGTTTGGGACCTCCACCACCCTTTCAGCCAGTGCGCCCCACATTACTTTGTCCAAAAGGTCCTCAGCCCCTCAGCTGTGAACCTTATGGCACTCAACTTAAATAAATGCCGCCACGTTACTCATCCCTGCACCAAGGGGAAATGTTACTTTCTGCCCATCTGGTCTATGCCCCTCCTTACGGAATGAAGGCCAATAATGTGACTTTCAATCTCCTGTGATCCACGGCAAATGTCGCAACTGTTTGCGATGTTTCCTCAGCCCCGCAACTACCCAGGCCACAATGCATCCAGGTCAGGTACCTCTGCACTCTCCCCACTCCTATGGTTCATAACATGCCATGTGGCATTCATGAGGCCATCTGACCAGCCTGTCTGTATGCGCGTCTAATGTTTGGGCCTCCTCTTGACTCTTCCACTCCACCAATGTTCGTCTCCTTAGGGTCTTGAAGGGTGAGCAACTTATGAGGCTGGGGGGGTGGCGGCTGGGGGGGCGAAAGGGATGAAAGGTTGAAGTGAATAAACGCTAACTGATGCACTGTCCTTGTTGTTAATTTCAGTGTCACCACCAAATGGCCGCACCCATAGACACCGCAGACCCCCTTCCACAGCTGAGACCCAAAACATGCAACTTGCGGCACATCATTTCAGCCAGCCAGGCACCAGCGCAGACACACACCTTGGTGGGGACTTTACCATTGGCTAGTGTCCCAGTTCATAGTGGAGAGGGCACTTCACAATCGCTGGAGGAGATGGCACGGACAGAGAGTGCCGATGGCACCAGCAACTAGAGGGCTGCAGGGGACGAGGCACATGCTGAGTCCGGCACTGATGACGTGCCTCTGGAGTTGTCCCCATTGCAGCAGCTGCAGGACAGGGGGCAGGAATCACATTTGCATCTGGCAGGGTTGCATGAGGGAATGGTTCAGTTGCTCTCCGCGATGGAGGAGTCCAGGCACAGTGCACGTGAAGGCATGAACCTCAGGGCAGAGCTTCACGCTTCCTCCACTGAGAGGTTGATGACTCTCATGAAGAGGGGGTTCAATCGGATGGAGAATCTTCTGATTGGAATACGCTCTGACCTGCAAGCCCTCACAGCGGTACTGGCCACGGTCGGTCATTCCCATCGTGGGAGATGTTGTGGGCACCAAGCATTGGCGCTCGGTGCCCATGCATCTGCGGTGAGCAGGAAGGTCGAAAGAGACCTCACGTTGGCACAGCAGCTGCCTGTTGTCACTGTGAGCTCCTCTCAGGGTGCTCCGGATGAGGGCAGCAGCTCCTCCACCCTTCTGCCAGTCAGTGTTGCTTCCGTTGAGGCTGCAACAACTGGGGAGGTGCCAGTTCTGGAAATGGCCACTCCCTCCCAGGCAGGGCCATCACAGGCTCCACAAGCCAGAGGATGCCCGCCAAGGTCATCAAGGCCAACAGGACAGGAGAGTCACCAGCTTGTCTCACAAGCCACTCTGAGCGATGGGGCGGCACCTAGATGCAGCACCCAGAAGCATAAGCATAAGGCACGTTAGGCACTCAACAGGTATGTCACTGGTGATTTTGTGTTGGCCTTAGAATAGGAAAAAATATACTTATGTTTGCAATGGAGACATTTCAGTTATATTTTGGGCATAATAAAGTCCACTTTTCTGACCAGGCTGAGGGTGTTTCCTTTGTGCTGCATTTGTCTTTTTCACAGACATATCATGTGTGTTTGAGTGGACGTTGATGTTTCTGTACTAAGCCCTTAGTTCCAGCTGATAATGTGGAAGATGTGCCACGTGTGGAAGTTCCAGGCAATGCTGTTCCTGCTGATCCATGTTTGTGGAGCTAGCTGAAGTTTCTTTGGATTAAATTGTCCCGGGTGTCGCTGCCTCCTTGATGTAAACGCGGGTCGTTGTTCTTCCCCTCATCATCGTGCTTTCTCATCCTCTGAGGCACTGCTGGATTCATCTAGTACAGCCTCATCCAGGGTGTCAAGATCTTCGTCGTCAACTACGCAAGATTGTGCAGGCCGCAGCAGACTACCACTATCAGAAAGACGCAATCTGGGGGGCACTGGAGTGCGTCCCCTGAGCGGTCCAGGCAACGGAAGCGCATCTTGAGAAGACTGATGGCTCTCTCCACCACAGCCCTTGTTGTGCCACGGCTCCTATTGTACCACTGCTCAGCATCTGTTCTTCGATGGCATACTAGTGGCATGAGCCACCTTCACAGGGCATAGCCCTTGTCACCCAGCAGCCAACCATCCAGCCGGGCTGGAGCACTGAAGAGCCCCGGCATCTGGGAGTGTCTGAGGGTGTAGGGGTTGTGGGAGCTGCCTGGGTACCTTGCACAGACTTGTAGAATCAGCATCCTGCTATCTGCACGTTCATGGAGTGGAGGCCCTTCCTGTTGACGAAGGCACCGGGCTCACATGCTGGTGCCTTGATGGCCACATGTGTACAGTCTATAGCACCCTGGACGCACGGGAAGCCAGCAATGGCCGCAAAGCCTCTGGCTCACTGTGCCTGACTTGCCTGGTCACAGCGGAAGTGGAAGAAGGTCAATACCGTCTGAACAGAGCGTCTGTAACCTGCTTGACACAAGTGTGAACAGCTGATTGGGAGACACCACAAAAATCACCCGTCAAGCCCTGGAAGGAGACAGAGGCAAAGAAGTGGAGGGCAACTGTGAGCTTCTGAGCCACTGGCATGGGGTGTCCTCCCACACAGTTAGGGGAGATCTCAGGGCCAATCATCTGACAGGTATAGTTGACTGTCTCCCTTGAGAGTCGGAGCCTCCTTCGGCAATGCACCTCAGTCATACTGAGGTAGCTGCTTCACCACCTGTATACCCTGGCAGCAGGATAGTGGTGTCTTCTGAGGCCTCTTGCACCTTGGACAACCTCTTGGCCCTGTGCCCCTTGTGCCTGCGCCTGGCCTCCCAAAGGTGGCTCCCCTGGAGGCTGATTGTCCAGTCCTGGCCTCCTCCTTATTCTAGCTCTCCCTTCATCCTCAGAGGAGCTGCCTCCACTGGAGAGGTCAGAACCCATACCCCCAGGCAAAATGGAGGCCTCCAGTAAGCTGCAGGCCCGAGAAAGATTACTGTCTGCTGATTGGTTTCAAAGTACACAAGAAGCTCTTGGAAATCGATGTGAACTGCCAACAATCACACAGGTAACTTTTAAACACTTTCAGCAATTAAAACTTTGTGTAAAACATGAACAACCCCTCTGAGTCCACATATCCCACCAGTGCATGAGTTTTATTTAAAAATTTCCTACCCGCCTGCCCATTGGGCCCATGCACCGACCTGAAGTTCACACAGGCCCCTCAAAATCCTCGACAATTGGCCTTTAATTAATGAGGCCTTTAATTAATGGCGGGCACACGTCCCACTGCTGTGCGCTCCCACCGACTGAAATATTGCGATGCTGCGTGCTGACGAAAGTACGCTTGTGTGATATTTTAAGTGCTGATGTGTGGGCTCCACCACCCGCACGCCAGCTGGAAATTTCTGCCCATTGTCACCAGATTAAATTGTACTCTGTGATTAAATCACGTAAATGAGATTCACAAGAGGTCAAAGGTGGCATGCAGCAGGCAAGGTAGTCTTCCTGGTGGATTTGGAGTGAGAAGGAGCTGCTTTCCTTGTGTGGGGAACTTTTTTGGACTAAGGGAGAAGAGGCTGAGCTGTAACATTGAGCTCTGGTGCCCGGTAGGTGAGGGCATGGCTGCCCAACAGAGAAAGGGTGGGTGCTGCATCCGCTGTTGGGAATAAATTAAATTTCACATATTCAGACCACATGTTACATCCGGTGCTGAGGATTAGAACCCAAACTCCTGCCTGGCATACCTCTCCACCCACACATTTTCACTGTTTGATGTCATCATGAGTGCCACTTTGCAGTGAGTGCACCATGCCACTTGCCCTTGCAGAACAAAATATGTCATTGTCCCTTTTATGGCATTGGACCCAGTTTCGTTTGTGGATCTAATGGCTCCTAATCACAACTGCGATGTCTGTCCCGGCCTTCTTGATCAGGTGGGAGGCCCCCTAGCTGCCTTGGAAGCAAAGACCCCCTTGGCATTCCCAAACAGTCTGGAGAAGAACCTACAGAGAGGTGTCGCATAACTGTGGAGCCACTCGTTCTCTGCATTGGCACATGTGTCCACTTTGGTATGGGATGACAGCAAAATGATCTGGAGCCACGGGTGGGCAGAAGTGGCAATAGCTCAAGGTCATAATCCATACCTGAGACGGGTAGAATGATGCTGCTGGGTTGGAGAGATTGGATGCCTGTCCAGCTGCCATTTAAATATGGTACCCAGACATCCGGTTCGTCATTTCCTGCCCACCCCTGCCACACAATTGGCCAGGCCCCTGGACAATGAATAGCTAACTGGCTGGTCAGCATATGTTTGTGTGTGGCCAGCTGTCCCACCTCCCAGTGGATGTTCCGCACACCTTCAGTCATGCCCTCTGGACACTCAGTTCTTCAACATAATTCGGCCCCTAATTTCACATTGGAAACAATCACTTTGAACATAAGCCTAGAAAGGACAAATTGGATGGAATGTTGTGCCCTCCTCAGTGGAAGGTAATTAATCAGCTGGGGAATTGGTGGGTGCGGCCCCCACCCCATTTCCACCTCCCCCTCCCACCCCCCACCCCATTTAAGACCATGGCGGGATAGCCTTCCCTTCCACAACTGAGGCCCAGAGTGGGCAATTAATGGCCACTTAAGGGCCTCATCCCACTATCGCTGGTACGAACACAGTGGCATGCGGGGGTCAGGGGGGGTTGGTGTTGGAGTGGTGGGAGGGCTCACCATGCTGGCAGCATAACAAACAAACAAGCAGAAATAAAATTACCTGGAAAAACTCAGCATCTGCGGAGAGGAATACAGTTAACATTTCGAGCCCGTATGACTCTTCAACAGAACTAAGGAAAAATAGAAGAGAGGTGAAATATAAGCTGGTTTAAACAAACAAGAAGAACTGCTTGTGGTTCACAAGCACTCAGTGCCTGATCAGGGGACCCAGCATCAGGAAGTGGGGTGCCCACTGACAGCCACTCTTGCCCTTGCTGCCGAACCCCCTGCCCCCAACCCTCAACTCCATGATCCCCTCCCATCATCATTCACCTGTGGCCTGGGATTCAGCAATGATCCGAGGCCTCAGCTGGGTGTCATATTGGCAGCAGCCAGTTCTGTGGCACTGCCGTCCAATAGAACTGTTAGTCTCTGATTGGGCAGCAACTCTCATTGGACGGAATTTCTGCCCCAGGGTCCAATGCCTGAGTGGAACAAGGTGCAGTGAGCCTTCACGAAAAGAGGTAGTATGAGGCTCTCACTGGCTCTCCAGCTGGTGATGAGACCCTTACCGCCTCCACAAGATTCCACCAAACAGCTTGTTGAAGTTTTAATCTAAATACAGAATATTTGACAAAATACAGCTTTAATTTCTCAGTATTTTTGGTCTCTGCATGGGGTGCATCACTATAAAAACTAACAAACCCAGCTGTCTTATAATTCATGGAGGCAGAGTCGTGAATCATTGCCAATTTTTATTGTCCTGCCTTTTACACTTCTTCCCATGGCAGTCAAAGGGTCATCTATGGGTGAAATGATTTTACTGCATTCCTCAGGCTGAAAACATTTTGTAGAATTGCTCCAATAAAACTGGGGACCAAGCCTTGGCTCAAACATTGATGGCTCTGTTTCTAAATGAACACAAATGTCAAAGATAGGAACCAAGCAATCAGTTAACAAATTAAAGACAATGTTTTATACTGAATGCGGAATACTCTATCTTCCAATATTTGAAGTAAAAGATAACAGACTAGATGCAATTGTTGTTTTTATCACACTAATGTTATTATAAATATTCATTAGGCTATTTAAAATATAATCTTTTATTGTCACGAACTCCATGGTTTTATTGAGTTCGAGAGTAGGCAAGCTTTTTCTAAATGATTAAATATGATTTGTTATGTACTTGAAAGCCCTAAGCTCACCAACAAATGGAAAGTCTTGATCCTTTTTGTTCATTAGTTCCTTAAAGCAATTCCAAGCTTCTGTTAAAAAATTATACATAATTACTAAAATGCTACTTGCTTAAACTGGGAGAATATAATTCAATCAGAAAACCAAAAGAAATTAATTGGCATTTATAGCATTAAAAATGAATTATTAAGCAAATTAAAAATGTTAAAAATATATTGCCATAACTTAAATAAATTTACCCATCCTTTGTGGTGTTAAGATCTCCAAAGACCAGCAACCTTTATCAAGAATCTAACATCCAACGAATAGCTAACAGGATGGCATGACAAGATTTCATATTTAAAACCTTTACTGTAACAAACAAACTAAAAGCAGCAAAGAATAAACACTTTTTTAGGCAACTCATACGTTAAGCCACAGAACAGAATTTCCCCCTTTTACTTTTACCACAATGAAAAATCCCAAACTATGGTTGTACTTCACTCTGTCCAGCATGTAAACCATTAATTCTTTTGGTTCTAAAGTGATTCTCAGCTCCCAAGTATTTAATTATATTCTTTACCTTTCCTAATCTGGGAACGTTTAACCTCAGAATTATCTTTTATGGTGAGTTTTTCCTGGAGATCCTCCCTCAAGCCCAAACTAGGTAAATCTTCCAGCTTCATTCTAAATTCACAGGAATTTGTTATTTTTTTCAATCCTAGCAAAATCTCCCACCTGCATTTACTACATAATAAATCATAAACACTGTCTGCATCCAGCTGCTCTCTTTCCCTCTATCCCTTGCATTCTAATGGACTGATTTGCCTGAGTTTCAGGAATATCTTTGGAAAGTACGTAATGCAATCCTGCAAATGGCTTCCTATGTACCCTTCCTCTCTCAAAGCCCACTTCCATGGCAATGTGAATCACATAGGTCTTGTATCCAGGTAGAAATGCTAATTAGCTATCCTTTAGACTTCCTAGTCTATTCTATTGTAATACTAAATAGACAGTCAAAGTATAACCATTTATAAACCTTGACCTTCTTAATGCCCCTCTGGAACTTTGGATAATAGCAGTCTATCCACTGTCAGCACAGATGTGTCAGCCATTGTTTACATGTGTAAATACCTTGCAACTTCTTCCCAGTAAAACAACCTGCAACCTCTCCTCCAACCGCAGCCTCCCCACCCCCCCACCACGCCCCCTTCAATCTTTAATAATCAAATCACCTGAGTTTACTACCAGCAGAATTCAGAACAGGTCACATGAACCCCTTCACATTTTAGACTAAATTAAAGATACATTCCAAAAATACACCAACGGTATAACGTTTTGCAACAGCAGCCTTTAACATCTTTATTGAAGTTTTTATTTCAAGGCCTTTCTTAAAAGTCGAGAAATGAAATAGTTATTATTACCTCACAACAACTGACCCAAGCTTTCAATATAAGCACATACAATTTGCAAAATCTCACTGCATGCAATCTGTTGAGTTAAAAGGTCACAAAAAAACCTTTGAAGGAAACTGGATATTGAATTGTCAAAGCTTCAAGCAAAGCTGACATCTGTTTAAACTCATTAACAATGGACAGGAGAGCAGCAGCATGTGGGAAATGAAACATTTGTTTGTAGAATCATAATATCATGAAACCCTACCAAATTTGGCTCAACAATTTCTTTCCAGTTCTCTGAAAATGATTTCCAATGGACCCAGTCCACTACATTCCCCCAGAATCTTTTATTTTTCAAAGATTTATCCACTTACCTATCAAAACACTTCAGATATTTTCTTCCAACAGCTTCTGGTCAGATAATTCAGGTCTAAACAGCCGGCTACAGAAAAACAAACAAATCTCACAGCATTTCCTTTAAATTTATTTCTTCTTGTTATCAACTCATTATCCAATAAAAATTATTTCTTCTGGTTTGTTTTATCAGTGAAGCAAGGCTGTAGGCCCAGATTCAAACAAGGATTATCTGGACGGGAGATGTTTTGACAGCTGGAGAGAATAGTTAGCTTTGCTTGATTGACATCTTTATGTGGTTATAATTCATTATCTTTTTTCTGTATTCACTTTGGGCAATGTCACAAGATCAAGAGATGTGAAGTTTTTGAATACTTTAACATTGATACTTTAATGGTCCATCGATTAACAAATTTAAAGGGCAGTAGGAGCCTGTCAACCCTGCAAAGTCCTCCTTACAAATGTTTGGGGGCTTATGCCTAAATTGGGAGAGCTGTCTCACAGACTAGTCAAGCAAAAGCCCGCATAGTCATACTCACAGAATTATACCTTATAGATCATGTCCCAGACATCACTATCAGGATCCCTGGGTATGTTCTGTCCCACTGGCAGGACTGACGCAGCAGAGGTGGCAGCACAGTGGTATACAGTCAGCAGGGCATTCCCTGAGAGCGCTCAACATCGACTCCAGGTCACATGAAGTCTTTTGGCATAAGGTCAAACATGGGCAAGGAAACCTTCTGCTGATTACTATGTATCATCACCCCCTCAGCTGATGAATCAGTGCTCGTCCATGTTGAACATCACTTGGAGGAAGCACTGAGGGTGACATGGGCACAGAATGTACTTTGGGTGGGGAACTTCAACATCCATCACCAAGAGTGGCTCGGTAGCCCCACTACTGACCGAGCTGGCCAAGTCCTAAAGGACATAAGTGCTAGACTGGGTCTGTGGCAGCAGTGAGGGAATCAACAAGAGAGAAAAACATACTTGTCTTCATCCTCACCAACTTGCCTGCTGCAGATGCATCTGCCCATGACAGTATTGGTAAGAGTGACTACGGCACAGTCCAGACAAAACCCAGGCTTGGACTGACAAGTGGCAAGTAATATCCATGCCACACAAATGCTTAGCAATGACCACCTCCAACAAGAGAGAATCCAACCATCACCACTTGATATTCAAAGGCATTACCATCACTGAATGGGGATTATCATTGCCCAGAAACTGAACTGGACTAGCAATGTAAATACTGTGGCTATAACAGCAGGTCAGATGCTAGGAATACTGCAGCGAGTAACTCACCTTCCGACTCCCCAAAGCCTGTTCACCATCTACAAGCACAAGTCAGGAGTGTGATGGAATACTCTCCACTTGCCTGGATGAGTGCAGCTCCCACAACACTCAAGAAGCTCGACACTATCCAGGACAAAGCAGCCCACTTCATTGGCACCTCATCTACAAAAATTCACTCCCTCCATCACCGATGCACAGTAGCAGCAGTGTGTACCATCTACAAGATGCCCTGCAGGAACTTACCAAGGCTCCTTCGACAGCACCTTCCAAATCCATGACCGCTGCAATCTAGAAGGACAAGGGCAGCAGATAGATGGGAACACTACCGCCTGGAAGTTCCCCTCCAAGTCACTCATCATCCTGACTTGGAAATATATCGCTGTTCCTGCACTGTCGCTCTGTCAAATTCCTGGAACTCCCTAACAGCACTGTGGGTGTACCTACACCACATGGACTGCAGCGGTTCAAGAAGGCAGCTCACCACCATCTTCTCAAGGGCAATTAGTGATGGACAATAAATGCTGACCTAACCAGTGAAGCCCACATCCCATTAATGATTTTTTTTTAAATTCTCTTCAAAACAGGTTTGTGAATGGCTGTTTTCTTTTAACAGTTCCTCACATGCCATTATTACAAAAGGGTTCATGGGTCCGGTACATAGTGAATATTTGGTACATGGGCAGTATGAGCCTGTCGACCCTGCAATGTCCTCCACTTAGTATAGGTACACCTACAGTGCTATTAGGAAGGGAGTTCCAGGATTATTTAATGTCATTGATTGTCCTGTGAATGCTGACAGAATGTGTACAGAATTTCCATGCCTGAATTGGAAGGTAACAGACCACTCACTGAGTTCAATTTGCTCAGGTAATAAATAGAACTTTATTTTCTGGACCAGGCTGTCTTTGTACCAGAACTAACAACAGATCAAGATCAGAAACAAAGGTGCCCACAGACAGAACACATCAGGACTGTCAGCATGCAACCTCAAAGACCCATGCACGTTATGGTTAATATGGAAAAACTAGTTAAGAGTTGAACCTAATTTTTGCATATTTGCATATTAATTTTTGCATACACAGTCTTGGATTTATGTATTTCAGGCAGTAACCCAAGGAGATGACAGATCAGATTATGAACTGCTGCAGAGATAAGAGGAGTGATTGGGACTTCTCAGAGGCAGAACTGGATGGTCAAATCATTGAGTTTGCGACAGCTTCCACCCCTATTGAAGATCCACCCCTTTTTAAGCATGTCTAAAGGATCTTTTGTAAAAAAAAACCCAAAGGTTTTAGCTCGAAAACATTGCTTAAAAAGCGAATGCAAGCATGAAGCAAACCTTCTGAGTAGACAGAAGCTCTGTGTACTACATCCACCTTTGGCACAGCAGCAAATTCAAATAAACCTGCAGTCATACACTCACCGACAAATTGTCCAGCTTTCCACGGGATATACAAGGCATATGGCACCAGAGGGCACTGGAAGTACCTACGCAGGAAGCCAAAGTCAAAACAGATGGCTCGACACCATGACAGGACACAGACAGATACAAGACAGATACAGCATTCCAACAAACACAGGGAGCACACAAATATCACAAAGAACAAATAAACAAAATAACCAGCCAAACTGCAAGGTTAGATGATGAGGATGAGCAGAGCATCAACACACACACACAGTGAGCAAGTATTCCATACAGTCAACAGCACAGAATGTATTGACACCTTTGTACCATCCAAAACCTTTTCCGCTATTCACATTGTAGCCCACAGAAGCCTGGGCAAAATACACTGTTGGTAAAAATCGATATAGGGGGTGCAAGTGCTAACATTCTCCCACTTTGCATCCTGAAAAACATGTAAGTGGAGAAGTGGAAAGTGATGGCTTATTGTAGGTTCACAGCCTAAAATGATTCAGTGATTCCGTCCCTGAGATCCATCACATTTAAATGTTGCTACAACAACTCACCATGGTTATCCTAGGTATCCTATATAGTGGATCCACAGGTCCAGTGATTGCAGGCCTACTGGTGTGCAGAGACCTAACTTTGGTTACCATTTATTGTATTGACAATGGCGAAGCCAACAGAACACAAGGACAACCCTATTATCTCTGTAGCTGACCTAACATCATTGTACCCTAATAGGTTTGACAGGATTGGAAGTTTCAAAGGTGATGCAGTATTACATTGATGCGCAGACACTATTCCTTCCATTGGTCCTCCACATAAGTGTAGCATCCATTTCCAGAAGCTGAAAGTAGACCTGGATAAGATGGAAAAAGATGACGTTATCCATAAAGTCCAGCATCACACCAATTTTGTAGCTCCATTAAACGTGCCATCAAAAAAGATGGATCTTGACCTTTGGGTTTTTGTTTAACCCAAGGCAGCTGAATGCAGCGCGGAAATGATGCCCACATAAAATCATCATTCTGGAGGAACTAAACCCCAAATTTGCAAATGCTAATTTTTTATCCAAACTTGAAATGATGGGCCGAATGGCCTCCTTCTACACCATAACAATTCTGTGATTCTGTGACAGTAAAAATGGACACTGGTTGGTACATTTGGAAAAGATCTCTCAGGAATTAACAACATTCCATATTCTGTTTGGGAGATACTGTTTAGTACCGTTCAGGCTTTCCGTAATCCAATTCTTTTCCAAGAGTGTGTGTGTGAAATTCCAGGATGCATCTGATTAGCAGATGACATTGCTGTTGTTGGTAATAAATGCTGGCCTAGCCAGTGATGCCCACATCCCATGAACAAATAAAAACAACTCCTCATCCTGAATTTGTTCCTGGTGAATCTGTTGGAGCATATTTGATGTCACTGGCAGGTGTCTCTTTGTCAATTGAGAGTATGCTTCCAGCTCTTCAATGAGATTGATCCCTGTTTTGTTCAAGGTCCATCTTGGCCCTCGAAAGTGCATCTGCCATTGGACGTATATTGTCTCATAGATGAGCCTCATGAGGCCTAGGTGGAACCTCTGTATTTTGCGAGGCATCTTTGTCAGCTTCTTCTCATGAATAATGAGACTAGTGGCTTATGGTCTATTTCGATTGTGACTTTGAAGCCCATGATATAGTCTGAAAACTTCTGGCATGCCCACGTGACTGTAAGGGCTTCCTTTTCTTTGACAGGTATCTCGTCTTCATGTCCGACAGCCCTCTGGAAGCACAGTAAACAAGTTGGTGACTTCCATTCAGTTGTTCCTGAAATAGGGCCGCTCCCACACTTGTGGACGAAGCTTCCGCTGCTGTAGTAGTGGGTCATAATTAGCCAGAATGTCAGTGGAGAGCAGCATCGTTTTGATGCAAGTGAATGTTTGCTCTTGATGTGAGTCCCTGCACCAGGCCTGGCCTTTCTCAAGCCCATGCCTAAAAGTTTCTGTGACCTTTGCCAAATTTTGTAAATTTGCTGGTTCACCATCCCCAGGAATCACTGGTGTTCTGGGATTGAGGATGGGGTTGGGAACTTGATAATAGATTTAGTTTTCTGTGGGCCTGCCATGAAGCCTTTATTGCTAGCAACATGCCCATGAACTGAATTGATGTTTCAGAGGGCTCACATTTTTCATTCAGCATCATTCCTGCAGGCACTCAAAGGCTGCTGTGAGTCTCTTGTCATCTTCCTTCACAATCCTAGCATGAACCAATACATCATTCATGTGGTAAATGACCCCTTGAAGGCCCTGGAAAATGGCCAATATCATATGTTGGAATATAAAGACGTCATGATTGAAAGCATGATACAGCTTGATGGACAAGTTCTCACCATTTTGAAGCATTGGTAACAAGTTCCCCCCAGTCATTAATGTAAGTGCTGCCACGCTTCAAGGAGATCTTCAGAGCATCTTTGAGGTGTTTTTTTGTCCTCCACTGGAACGTTGGCCATTTGAGTTGAGAGGACATGACCTGGTGAGAGAGACAAATTTTGGCCATCTGGAAACTGTGTCTTGTCCATTGAGGTTGATTTTGCAGGAGTTCTGCCTCAATGCTTCTGGAGTTGGCTTCAAGAAGGACAGTAACATTTGTTTGATGGTCCTCCCATGAATCTGGAGGATGCAGCATTGCTGATGGAATTTCTCTAGTGCTCTTATGTGTCAATGATACACAGTCCAGGTCTCACTGCAGTACAGGAGTGTGGTGACAACAACTGCTCTGTACACTAGAATTTTGTTGACTTGTGGAGGTTTTTGTTGTCAAACTCTCGCTGCCGTAGTTTGTAGAAGGCTGAGCTGGCACAGCTGATCCAATGTTGAATCTCCATGTTAACGGTGGCCTTTTGAGAGAGGTGGATACCATGGTATGGGAAATGTTCAACATATTCCAGACTCTCTCCTTTAACATGTATGAAAGGTGGAATATTTGGCTGATCAGGTGTGGGTTAAAATTGAGATTTGTTTTGGTAACATTCAGGGACAGGCTGAGTTTCTTGTACACAGAATTGAAGAGATCAGGAGTGACTTGCAAACCTGGTGCAGAGTGGGTGACAACACTGCAGTCATTCGCAAAATGTAGATCATGTATGTCCATATTAATCAATTTAGTTTTGGCATGGAGGTGACTGAAGTTAAAGAGTTTTCTACCTAGATGGTATTTAATATTCATACCAGAGGGCAGTTGATCTTGGATGAGGTGGATAGCCACTGTCAGATAGATTGTAAATAGTATGGGGGCTAGCACACAACCTTGCTTGACTGGATTGTGAAGGCTTCATATTATCATGAAGCAGTTGCAGAATCATGATTAAGTTTCTTGGACATCCAAATTTCTGGAGCACAATCCACAGAGCCTCGCGATTTACTGAGTCAAATGCTTTGATCTGCTCGAGAAATGCATTGAAGAGTTCCAGGTGTTGTTCTTGACATTTTTCTTTCTCTGGAAGGTCTAAGGCCTCACTGTGTCTCTGGGAGAATTTCCTCAGCCACAGGAAGTAGGCCATTCTGGAGAATATGTGTCAGCATCTCCCCTGCTGTGGACAAGTGAGAAATACCTTGATTGTTTCCACAGCGTGAATTATCTCCCTTCCTGAAGAGAGTTACAACTGGCACATTCCTGAAGTCAGAGGGAGCTCTTTTCCCTCTAAATCCATAGGATGAGTGAACGGAATCTTGATGCGAGCAAAAGCCCACCAGCTTTGAAGACCTCGGCTGGAATACCATCAGGGCCGCAGGCTTTGGTGTTTATCATCTGTTTGATTGCTTTTTGCAGCTCTCCCATCGATGGTGGTTCACCCATGGATTCTACCACAGGGGGAGAGCCTGGGGAGCCATTGTGGATTCATGGATGAGGAGTTGTCAGAAACACCATCCTGTGAGTGAAGAGCATCATCGCTGGCTACTATGACAGCCTGCTGCATCCATAAATGGCAATGGACATTTACATCATCACTCTGGTAACTGATTTCATTCTACATTTGAAGGGTCGACTGCCATAGAGATTTGTGACCAGCCCCTATATGTTCCACCTGATGCCACCTTGGAGGGTGACAGTCCGGGTGTCTCCGAAGGTGCAGCATCACACCTGTCCTCTGCACCCAGCAGCAGCACAGATACACTCACATTGGTAGGGAGTCAATCATGTGCCAACCTGGTGTCACACTCTGGTAAGCACTGCTCAGTCACGCTGACGCAGATGGGAGAGGCAGTGACAGGCGAGGCCATTGGCAGTCGGATGGCTGTTGGAGGGCAGCCCCCTGCTGCAGCCCCACCTGATGAAGGGCCTCTGATGAAGGCCACACTCTGCCTGTTGGAGTTGCAGAGATGAATGGGGAGAATCTGGCAGAACTGCCTCAGGTTATGAGCAGACATGTGCAGGTAATGGAGGAATCCTTCCAGAGCATTATCCCTGCCATGTCTCAGGTGGGAGGCAGCATTATTTCTCCCATGGAGATGGAGTGACAGCCTTGAAGAGACAGGCCAGGAGACCACATAGTGGATGACTGGTGTCAGGGCAACCCTGAAGACCATCACTGGCGCCATGAGCTCACTGCAGCAGTGGGCCACCGAGAGGTTGCCGATTCCCCTAGAAACCCCTCCAGGTGCACATCAGTTACCGGGAAGCAGACGCTGCCATGTTGCACCAAGGGACTTGGGGAGATGCAGCCTGGCACACTTGAGGATTCTTCTCAAGGCGTTCTGAGTGTTGTCAGGAGCTTCTCAATCCTCTGCCAATGCCACAAACTCACCCAGCAGCAGTGGCAACACAGGAGGATCCAGCGCTGATACAGGAGAGCCTGAATTTCCTGGCCCATCCTGGCTTGGGTCTGCCAGGGAATACCCACCACTGTCATTAACAGCCATAGAGCAGACAGAGCAGCATCCCTCTGCCACCACATCTACAGATATGAGAGATGTAGCAAGGAGTTCATTTTCACACAGTAAGGCTGCACAGGTGTTTATATAATCTTGTTAGTGTAGAAGTGTTATTGTTAAGGAATTATTCTAAGGGTGAACCATCAAAGGACTCATGCAGACCATGCACCAGTTAGGATGATTGTTGCATTTTCACCTGGTGACTTGCACTTCAGGAGGAAGCAACAGCAGATGGTAGAGGCAGGGACAGCAGTGGAGAGTCCTTGTTGGAGCACACAACCTTCTCCGAGTTCCTCTCAACTGGACATGGACACCGTATCCTGGGAGCCATCGATGAAAAGGAGAATCATTTTTAGCAGAGAATGGGTGATGCACTGACAGATCTTCCCCTCTCATGGTGAGGTGATGTTACAAGCCACTGAGATAATGATGTCTTCCTCCCATGGACATAGTGACAAGCCCCAAAGATCGTCATACATTGCAATCAAATGAATCTGTGCAGATCTTCAACATTTAGACTCTGGATGCTAACATGTCTTCATCTTCAATATGACAACAGATATCTTAACCTTGGCCTTACAGAGCCAATCACATTTATCTACAGCATTGTCTTCACCTGCACAATGATAGCAGTGAAGTGAGGCTGGGCCATGAGAGGAATGATGGTAAAATGGGAAATGGAAAAAGGAACTTCTCTCAAAACACTTCCACTTCTCACCCCTGGCTGCCTCTCAGTCAGTGACCACTGCCTCACCTCCTGATGACTGGATCTGTCCCAGTACAGGTACAGGTGAAGAAATTTTTGCTGGGACCCTCAAAAGCTCCAAAACCCAGTGAACTTTGGCCAGGAAGATCTGAGCAGCCTGCCTCTACTTCTGCTGAAGCTACAGGGGTCACAGCATATAGGAGTGGTAGGAAAAGGAAGAGAAAAGTTTTGTAGTTCTTTCAGATCACAACCAATTAAACTGAATTAACAAAATCAGGGACAAAGTGAAAAGCAGCCCCTTAAAGGGAAACTGCAAAAACAAAAGACAAAATTCAAAGGAAACTTACAAACATTAAACCAAAATGTGATCAAAGGGGTTGATGTAGCACGGAAGGTGCCGGCGGAGAAAAACTTTGTAGTTACACAATTGTTTGCACATGTGGATCGAAGGAAATGTTCTCAAATGTTTTTGTCCTTTATTTAGTTTACATAAATATTATTCTATTTCATTAATTCCCTGTTCCCTTTCTTGGGTGCTGACAGTAAGTGACCTACTAATTAGTCTGATGATGAATGTAAGGACATGAATTGATGGAGACAATGGGGAGGGGGTGCAGTTGAAGGGGTAGTTGATTGGCTTCAGGTGTCAGTTATTTCAAAAGGAAAGAGTTAGGCACTTGAGAGAAATAAACTTGCAGGGCTAAGGAGTAGAGCAGCAGAGTGGAGCTGACTGGATTGCTCCACAGAGAGCTGTGTAAATGAAGCCTGGGTACTAGATTTTAGCGTAACTCAACCATTTTTAGATTAATTTTATGCTGTATTCATTGTCATAAGCTACAAAGGTCAAAACACCATTTTGTGCTAACACTGAGATAAGAAGCCATTTTGTGTTCTGTACTTTATAATCACTCTCATGTGTTAATTAGGGTTATTACATGATTAGAAACCAGCCAGAAACAGATGATTGACCAAATAGTATACTTCAATTAAGCTGTAATTGAAGAAATAGTAACCAATCAAGTAGTTATGCTAAAGCTAGTTTTAAAACGTTAAAAGTTTAAGCACTATTTTGATATGTCTGCTTTGGAGCATATCAATCAGATATGTTGTGCTGAGCTCAGCAAAAACCATGACCAAATAGACAATTGTGCAAAGTCAGATAACAAAAGAAACATAGTACTTTCAAGGGATGGTGTATGTAGGCAGTCCATTTTCAATTAAAACAAACAACAATTAAATTAACCAATTATGAAATTACGCAGCCATGGTCTGAGATGAGGAGTTGATAATTTAGGGGTAAAGGTAAAGGCTTTGAGCAACATCTTTGCTAGCTAGGTGTGTCCTTCATTCGTCAGTGACCTGACCACTCAATTTGAAGCTTTAACACTATCTTGTGTTGTTAAATATACTTCTTTCCTTTTCAAAATAAACTTTCCCTTTTAATTTACTACTCGAGGGTCTGTCTTGCCTTATCGTTATGTCTTTTTTGAACCTAAACATTTATTTTATTGGGTTAATCTGAAATTAATCTTACTTAAGGATTAAGATAAATTAAAATAGTCTATATATTAAAAAAAAACAATAGCTGGCACAGACTCAGAGGGTTGAATCATCTCCTTCTGTGCTGTACTAAGCTGACATCTCTACGACTCTAAGGCACTGGTTGTGAGGAGAGAAGGAAACCAGTGTTTGGATTTCCTTGTGACATGGTACATCATATGGGGATGATTTGAGGTTTTTCTCTTTTTCCTCCTATAGATCCAATCCCCACTGCTGTGCAATGTTGTGCAGGTCACAGCAAACTGTGATCATTCTGGAGATCCTGGCTAGTGTGTACTGAAGAGAATCTTCAGATTTGGCCAGGGACCTGAAGTGTGTCTTCAGTATGTTGGTAGCTGGTTCCAGCAAACTCCTAATGGTGATTTAGTATACATTGCAGCACTATTGGACTTCTGATTGGTTTCTGATGGGTGTCAATGATCCATGCATGCAGTGGGCATCTCTTGTTGCCCAGCAAGCATCCCCTAACTCCACTTGCAGGTCTGAAGAGATCAGGGAGTGTGGACTGCCTCAGAATGAAAGCATTATGGCAGCTCCTCGGGAATCTCCCACACATTTACAGAAATATCTTCTTGTGTCTGTACACCAGCTGCACATTGATGGAGTGGAAGGATTGATGAATATTCCCTGGGTGATTTGAGGGGTGCCAGGATTGCCACATGTGGGCAGGTGATGTTGCCCTGTATCTGTGGGAAGCCAGTGGGAGTCACAAACCCCCTCATTCTGATTTGCATCATCACAGGTGAAGTTGACAAACAGTCCATCAGTTATGTGTCTTATATGTTTATGGCCCACTGTCTGGGAGATCCTGCATATTTTTCCAACAGAACCCTGGAACGATTCAGAGGTAAAACAGTTGAGGATGATGGTGTCTTTGACAGACACTGGTAATATGTTACCACCTGGTCCAAAAGGCAGCAGTCTTCCTATAGGAGGCTGCAGATATTTGACATCACCTAACGGACCCCTTATCCTCCTGGGACACCGGTGTTCAGACATATTGAAGAAATTCAGTCTCTGCCTGTAGATCGAGTTCTGTGGGTTCTGCCTTCTGTGAGCTGCATCTCTCTGTTGGACCTATAGAACCATAGAAAAGATACAGTGCAGAAAGAGGCCATTCAGCCCATCATATCTGCACTAACCAAAAAGAAAAAAGAAAAACTAGCCGTGCATTTTAATCCCATTTCCCAGCCCCTGGTCTGTAGCCTCGCAGATTATAGTGCTTCAGATGCAGATCCAGGTGCCGTTTAAATGATTTGAGCATTTCAGCCTCAACCACCAGTTTAGACATTGAATTCCAGACACCCACCACCCTCTGGGTGAAAAAGGTTTTCCTCATGTCCCCTCTAATCCTTCTTCCAATCCCCTTAAATCTATGCCCCCTGATAATTGACCCCTCAACTAGGGGAAACAAATCTTTACTGCCCACCCTATCTAGGCTCATGATTTTTGTACACCTCAGTTATGTCACCCTTCAGTTTCCTCTGTTCTAAGGAAAACAACACCAGCCTGTACAATCTTTTTTCATAGCTGCAATTTTCAAGCCCTGGCAACATTCCTGTAAATCTCCTCTGTACTCTCTCCAGAGCAACTTTATCTATGTCGCTCCCCTCTCTCTGCCGGGTCCCTCTCTGTCGCTCTCCTCTCTCTGCCGGGTCGTTCTCTCCAGTGCAGCTATGGCTGTGCGAGCAGCAGGCTGCTGGTGCCACTGGTTACCTTGGTTTTCACCTGATGTCCATTCTAAATCAGGAAAAACATTGCTCATTCTCATAGAGCAAACACCTAAAGTGTAGGCAGAAAACTCTCGGGAAATTTACCGCGAACAAGTCCATTCTCATCAGCAGGTAAGAAAGCAGCTGCACACAGTAATGAGTATTTGTGACAGGATTTCAATGTGATTGATTCAGCCCCTCAGTTGCCCTTCTTGTATTCTCACTTTGCTTTCACTGTAACTTTCGGAAAGTCTAGGAAACGGGGCGAGCCGACATGTCAAGCTGAAGACTATTGCTTTAATTGGGTAATAAACCCACCTCTCCCCTGGGGCCTCCGGCATACACACACCGTCTCATCTGTTCAAGTGAAAAGTGGAAGTTTGTGAGGTGGAGCCAGCTCGCTGTTTGATGTGTAAACATTTCCCTGGGTTTAAGCCCAGACCCGGAGCCAAACCCACAGACCCTTCCATATGTAAATTCTCACCATCCAGACAAACGATATCACATAACATGTAACCCCATCAAAGAGACCCAATTGCGGAATGGCCCAAACCTCACAAAGAATGTTATCATATCTGATCACTGAATAGTAAAAACTGCTAAATATTTATATAGTAATTCTCGCTGGGATAATCAGCATTAACTAATGGTGCATTCCCTCATTTCCAAACTCTTAATTGTAACATATTTACTTAGAAAGGAAGATTGAATGTTTATGAGGCAAATATTCACCTAGGATTGACTTATTTCCCCAACAGCCTCAAAGTGACAGTGAGACAGGCCGGGAGAGAGGTGGTGTTCTATAAGACAAACTTACACTTGTTTAAATAATGGCCCACTTGTACTTACAGCTGCTTTGAAAAACAGACTCAGAGCCTAATTATTTTTCTACCAATATATTCACTCCGTTTCTGTATCTCCCCCTACAATTCAAATGATTTTATTGACAGAGGTAATTTGGCAAATCATTTCGTCTAAAAATCTCTCACTCTCATAAAATGCCCGATGCATCCAAAATGAGCTGTGAGTTAGATCAATCTCTCTATATATATTTATAACAAGATGTCACATAGTTATTTAGAATAAAAATGATTTATTTCGGGAAAGTGCGTGTTAGACGTGCTGCAGAGCACAGGGGGCACTTGGGCAGCAGGGTCTGGATGGAGTTAGTAAACGCTGCCGGTGAATCGTGCACACCACCAGGTGACTGTCACAGGGCGGCACTAGTCCCACTGCACCGTGTGTGCTGCTGAAGATGATGCTGTCTCTCCAGCCGTGTGGACGCACAGCCTTTCCCAGTCTGCTACCTTCATTCCTCATTCAATCTGGGACAGATACCTGACTGCTCAGGAACACTCCCAGTCCGGACACCTTGGAGAAGAGGATTCGACCCAGAGTGAAGCGATGAACTGGTGGCATTGATTGGTTTTCCAGGTTCCTGTGCAGGACTGGGAAAGTAGCTGTTTATTTTGTCAGAGGCTCTGGCCGTGAAGGCTCGCTCAAAACACGGGAAAGTAGTCGGTAAACAGTCACTTGACGTTACAATGAAAACCACCAGAAAATGTAGAGCCATGCTGGCGGTGAGCTTAAACTTGTTGGCTCTCTTTTTCTCCACAACTGCTTTCATTACTACATACTGGTGTGAGGGAACACAGAAAGTGCCCAAACCAAACTGTAACAAGGAGATTAAATTAAACTGCATCAACTTTAACGGCACCGGCGGCAACGTGAACAGCACCACATCCAACCAGGTCCATTACAGCTGGGATACTGGAGACGACAAATTCCTGTTCCGCTACTTCCACACGGGCATTTGGTATTCCTGTGAAGAAAATATAAATGGTATCGGTGAGTGTGCTAATAAGCGCTCAGCTCTCGGCTTCTCCTCATCAGCCAGTGTAAAGTCTGTTCCGCTTGTCGGGTAATATTTTGTCTCCGTGCCAACTCGGTTTATTGTTTTCAGTTAAAAGCAACAGAAATTGAATTGTTGGATAAATAGTCAAAATAGACCTTTCAACTGCAGGCACACTTCTTCTTTGTACAGATGTCTTACGCTCTGTCCGAAATGCTGGTTTAACATGGAATCCTAATGTGAACTAGAAAAGTAAGTGTGTTGAATATTGGCTGTATTCGTGTATGTTCCCATGAGGTTGCCACTAGTTTTCAGTTTGGGAGTGAGGACCAGAATACAGCAGTATGAGAACACCGTGATTAAATCTCCAACTGTCTCAAACTGCAAAACACAATTAATTCTAATCACAATTTCGAGCTCTTGAGAAATGCAAACTTGGATTAAGCAACAGCACTTAACTTTTTACCTGGCCTGCTGCTTTACTGAAGGAATGTCTGTGGTCTGGACAGTTACTGATTTAATTTGCTGGTAGATATTTAATTAATTGTGTTTTGTTGAACAGTTGATTGAATCACAACTCTGGTGTTTGCAGAGATGAGATTTTCTGAACTGCAAATACACTGGGCTTTCCTGCACATTTTGTTCAATTAGCAGAAAGTTTATGTGACTGAATAGAGCAAAACGGATTGGTGATCATTCTGTTAATTTGATGTTTTAGTTAGATTTGGATTTTGGATTTACAAATTTAGTATTTTCTACCTCCCACTTTCATTAGAAAATAAATTCAGATAGAAATTTCTGTCTGGCACAAAATACTTGTATTTTTCATTTAACATAAACTCTGACACACCTGCATTGTCTCCTCCCTCATACAGGAGCTGAAGTAGAGGAATGATTTTCCAGTTGTTAGGGCCATGTTGTTTGAAAAGCAAATGAGTGATTTCTTTCTGTTCTTGCCCAGGATAGAGAGAGGTTTTCTACTGGAGATTCCTCCTTCTTATGGTGGTGGGAAATGAAATAACTAAGAGGAAGAGGAAGCTCCACACACATCCCCATCCTGAATGATGGCGGACCCAGAGTGAGAGTGTAAAAATAAGGCTGAAGCATTTGTGGATGATCCATCTCGACCTCCACCTGAGACCCCCATCACTGGTTGGATTCATACCTAGCACAAAGGAAGATGGTTGTGGTTGTTGGAGGCCAATCACCTCAGCCCCACAACATCACTGCAGGAGTTCCTCAGGACAGTATCCATCATCAGTTGCTTCATCAATAACTTTCCCTCCAAAATAAGGTCAGAAACGGGGATGCTTACTGAAGTTTGCACAATGTTCAGTGCCATTCACAAGTCTTTAAATACTGGAGCAGTCTGTGTCAACATGCAGCAAGACCTGAACAACTTTCAGGCTTGGTAAATAGCAAGTAACATGCAAACCACACAAGTGCTAGGCAGTGATCATTTCATGCAAGAAAGAATTGAACCTTCCATTGGCATTACCATTGCTGAATCCCCTTTTATCAATATCCTGGACATTACTTTTGACCAGAAATTTAACTGGACCAACCACATAAATACTGTGATTACAAGAATAGGTCAGGAGTTGAGTATTCTGTATTGAGTAACTCACCACCTATCTCCCCAAAGCCTCTCTACCATCTCCAAGGCACAGTTCAGGAGTATGATGGAAAATTCTTCACTTTGTTAGATGAGTACAGCAGCCCACTTGATTGGTTTTTCATCCACTACCTTCAACATTCACTCTTTCCACACTGACACACAGTGGCAGCAGAGTGCAGTTGATGCACTGCAGCAACTCACCAAAGCTCCTTTGATAGCACCCTCCAAACCCAAAACCTCAAAGGACAAGGGCAGCAGACACATGGGAAAGCCACCACCTGGAAGTTCCCCTCCAAACCACTCACCATCCTGACTTGGAAATATATCGCCATTCCTTCACTGTCACTGGGTCAAAATCCTGGAACTCCCTCCCTAACAGCACTGTGGGTGTACCTACACCACATGCACTGCAGCTGTTCAAGAAGACACCACCATCTTCTCAAGGGTGACTAGGGATGGGCAATAAATGTTGGCTAAGCCAGTGATGCCCACATCTATGAATAAATGAAAATAAATGTTAGCTGGACCTTTATTTCATGGTAGTCTCACAAGTGGTTGTCTTTCACCATTAGATACTCGGCTGACTTGTTCAGATAGCTGTGCGCATTTTCTAAAGAGCAGGAATACAGAGATATGATTGCAACATAAATAACTTGGCTTTGAATATTAAAAACTGGAAAAATTGTCATCTTTGGAATTATTAGGATTAGAGCATAAAGATGTGCTCATATACCCATCGCACTTTGACTTCTTCTAAAGGCTGCTGAAACCTTAATGCAATCTTTGTCTCTGGAACAATAAGAAGCAGCTTCTGTAGAAAATAACTCTGTTTGGGAGCTATTAAGAATCTTTGTAAACTTTAGTGAATCAGTTTGCACAAGATGTGACTATTTTTTCCTCAGAGATATTTGATGTATATAAAAACCAAAGGAAAGGTTTGTCAGAATGATTTCACAGGTGGCAATTTCCCTCTTGATTGCAGTGAGGAGTCTTTATAGTGGGAGTTTCAAAGCTCCAGTTGGTGGGGCCACTATTTCACGATGCATGCTTGATGTCTGTAACATAGATAGGGTTGAATCTGATAATACACTATGCTATATGAGAAGCTGTGCTGCCAACCCAGTTGACTGAAGGAGTTCCATGTATCTATCATAGGAAGGCTCAAATCCAAATTTGTGTGTTTGCCTTACCTCTTCAGCATGGGGGTATTTATTGGAATATATTTGTGGTTGGCTTGGTATCGAGTTGACATGTCTTTTAAGTGCTGGGACATTTGAATTGAACCCTCAATGGCAGATATGGTAATTTAATACCTGAGGCAGGCAGGTGCTCAATACTTCAGGGGATGATGTATAATTGAACAGATTCCCTGGGTTAATGATATAGTGCAGTGATTTTTCTGTCACCCAGAATTGGGATTTGTCACACTGCATTATAGCTGGATAAATGGAGAAACTGGAAGAAATGAGAGTTCTACAGGTCCCACATTCACAAAGGTGTATGGCAGAAGAAATAAAACAAGCAGGATAAAAATAAAGAATATAATTCTGAAAATCAAGTCATTTGTTGTTTCCAGGGTTCTAAAAGAAGTAGGAAGTATAACCATGACAAGCTATTTCATCTAGTCCGGACCAGCAGAACACAGTCTGAGATTGGAAAGAGGAAATTTCAAAACTAATTTGCAGAATTGGGCCTGATTTTAACTCATGTGTATGAGTTAAAATAGAGCCCAATATTAATAGAAAAATCAAATACTGCAGATGCTGGAAATGTGAAATAAAATAGAAAATGCTGAGGAAAAAAAACTCAGCAGATTAGGCAGCATCTGTATAGATAGGGAAACAGTTAATGTTTCAGGTCTGTGACCTTTCATCAGAACTGGAACAAGTTGCAGATGTAATAGGATTTAAGCAGTGAGTGGGACAAAGGTAAAGGAGGTCTGTGAGAGGGTAGAAGACAGGAGAGATTGAAAAACAAAGGAGTTAGCCTTCCAGGGCCAAAGGGAATGGTGAGGGGGCAAGAAAAGAAACATAAGATGAACCTGGAGCAGGAGTGTTACCATCTGAAAGCAACAAAAAAAAACAAGCAAAGAAAAGGAAAGAGATGGGGCAGAGTTTCTGGTCTGAAGTTGTTGAACTCAAATGTTGAGTCCAGGAGGTTGTGAAGTGCCTAATTGAAAGATTAGATGCTGTTCCCCCAAACTTCCATTGAGCTTCACTGGAACATTGCAGTCAACTGAAGACAGAGATGTCAATGTGAGAGCAAGATCCAGAATTAAAATGGCAGACCACAGGAAGCTCTGAGTTATGTTTGCAGATGTTCCCCTAAAGCAGTCATCCAATCTGTGTTTGGCCTTCCCATTGCAGAAGAGACCACACTGTGAGCAGTAAATGCAGTAGACTAAATTGAAAGATTTAAAAATCGCAAATCACTGCTTCACCTGGAAGGAGTATTTGGTACCTTGGGCAGTAAGGAGGGATGAGGTTAAAGGACAGGTGTTACATCTCCTGCACTTGCATGGAGAGATCCTGTAGGAAAGGGTTGGGTATTGGGGATGACTAAGGAGTGGAGCAGGGTATCATGGAGAGAATGGTCTCGTCAGAATGCTGAAAGATTGGGGTATAGGGTGTGAGTAAGTGTAATCAAGATAGCTGTGGAAATCTGTGGGCTTATAATGAGTATTAATAGCCTATTGCCAGAAATGGAGACAGAGAAGTCAATGAAGGGAAAAGTCAGAGATAGTTATACAGCGCAGAAACAGGCCCTTTGGCCCATCGTGTCCACGTCAGTCATCAAGCACCTATTTATTCAAGTCCCATTTTCCAGCACTTTGTCCATAGCCCTGATGGACCATGTGAAACTGAGAGAAGGGTAGAATTTGGAAGCAAAGTTGAAGTTTTGCAGGACACTTCACCAATACAGTCATCAATGTACTGGAAAAAGAGTTGAGGGTGGGGGCCCCAAGTAGGAATGGAACAATGATTGTTTGAGATATCCTACAAAAAGGCAAGCTTAGCTAGAACCCATACGGGTACCCATTGTGACACCTTTTATTTGACGGAAGTGAGATGCATTAAAGGAGAAATTGTTCAGTAAGGGAATAAGTTCAGCTAGGCAGAGGAGATGTTGGTTGATGAAAACTGGTTGGGCTCCATTCCTATTTTTAACCTTCTGACAGGAAGGAATGTCATTAGTGAAACAGCTAAAGTTAGTTGGGCTGAGGGTACTGCCCTCTGAGTGGCTCCGTTGGTAGAACTCATGCCTTTGAGCTACATGGCCCTGGGTTTAAGCCTCCTTTCAGTACTTGTTGGCTGCAGTGGGAGCATTCATTTCACTCAAAGGAGGTTGTTAATAACCTTGAAAAATCCTTCCTATATGCTGCAAGAATATGTACAAAGAATGTAAAGTTAGGCTAATTAAACCACTTTTGCAACCTGCCCTGCCATCTTCAATAATATGTGCACATATACATCCATCTCTCTGTTTCCTTAGTAGGGAGATGGTAGTGTGGTGGTAATGTCACTGAACTAGTGACCCAGGCTAATCCTCTGGGGACATGGGTTCAAATCTCAGTAACGGTGACCATGAAACTATCATTGATTGTTGTAAAAAAAAGCCCTGACAAACTCCTGCAGCAACATGCTGGGACAGATGTTTGACCTCCAACAACCATCTTCCTATGTGCTAGGTGTGACTCCAACCCGATTCCCATTGACTTCAGTTTTGCTCAGACTTATTGATACCACAGGCAGTAAAATGCTGCCTTAACATCAAATTCTCTCACCTCACCTCTGAAATTCAGCTTTTCCGTCCATGCTTGGGCCACGGCATTATTAAGGTCTGGAGTGGAGTGGTGCTGGCAGAACCCAAACTGGACATCAGTGCAAAGGTTATTGATGAGTAAGTACCATTTGATAGCACTGCTGACAAGATTTTCCATCACTTTGCTGATGATGGAGAGTAGACTGAAAGAGTGGTAATTGGCCGGGTTGAATTTGTCCTGTTTTTTGAGTACAGGACGTATCTGGGCAATTTTCCACTAAGCTGGGTAGATGCCAGTGTTGTAGCTGCACTGGAACAGCTTGGCTGGAGGCGCGGAAAGTTCTGGAGCACAAGTCTTCAGTACTATTGCCAGAATATTGTCAGGGCCCACAGCCTTTGCAGTATCCAGTTGTTTCTTGATATCACATGGAGTGAATCAAATTGGCTGAAGACTGGCATCCGTGATGCTGGGGGCCTCTGGATGAAGCAGAGATGGATCATCCATTTGGCACTTTGAGCTGAAGATGGTTGTAAATTCTTCAGCCTTGTCTTTTGCACTGATATGCTGGGCTCCCCCATCTTTTGTGGAAGTGAATGTTTTTCAAGCCTCCTCCTCCACCAGTTAATTGTTTGATAGTCTACCACTGTTCACGAATAGATGTTGCATGGCTGCTTAGCTTAGATCTCATCTATTTTTTTATTGTGTCACTTAATTTTGCTATGGCATGTTTCTTCTCATGTTTGTCACACATGTAGCTCTATGTTGTAGCTTCACTGGGTTGGAACCTCATTTTTGGCAATGTCTGGTGCGCCCCTGCACTTCTCATTGAGCCAGGGTTGATCCCCAGCTTGATAGTGATGGTAGAGTGAGGGATATGTTGGGCTATGAGGTTACAGATTGTAATTGAATACAATTCTGCTGTTGATGGCTCACAGTGCCTCATAGATATTGTTGCATATATCCATTCTCGTAATTCATATGTTGTGGAAAATAACGTTTGGTTTTAGGAATTAGTGTATTAAATATAAGATAAATAGAAACATCTGATTGAGAAACTGATACATAACCCTGAAGTAAGTGCAATTCAGAAGACCTGGGGTAATTACAGTTCAAAGCTTAACTGATGTTTATTTAATAATAGAGTTAAACAATGGCTTACCCATTTATGAGCTCTCAGTAGAGACAAGATGTCTACAGTTGCCTTCATAAGTGGTTTAAATTAGTCATGTAGTTTCTAGAAAAAGATGTTAGAAACACCATTGTAAGCAAAAGGGTTTCTTGGTTGAACCAGCAAGTCTGGAAAGATGACCATCAACTTCATTAGAGAGATAAATTATTCATGTGGGTCACAGAATCAAGGGGTTGTTTTGAAGGTAAAAGGTTAGGAGCATCCCAGATATGCCACTTCGCCATGGGACATAGGCTGTGGGTGTTAGAGTGGTTCCTTTGTTTTAATTCATCTTTGTGTGTTTGTTCACAGAAACCAACAGTTCAGTTTCAGAACAGGCAGACAGTTCAGCTTTGGTCTTGTGCAGTTTGCACCTTGCTGAGCATCAAGGGAGCAAAAGAGATAGATATTTGTCAGGCTGCACCTTAAGCAGAGAAAATGCTAACCTTATCATTCATTGCAAAGAATGCAGATGCGAGCTCACACTTGGCGAGGCAAAGGAGGCTGGAAGATTTATCTAGCTTGGAGTTAGAGGGAGATATCTAAAGTAATGCTCATAGTGAAAACAAGCAGGTCATCTTGGAATCAGGCAGAGAGAGAAAGATTTGCCAGGAGCTGTAAAGCACCCATGAAGCCAGAGAACAGAGCTATTAGAAACCAGAGTGTTTCTAATTTTCTGTTTAAGTCTATGTGCAAAAATTGTGAACGAAGATGAAGCTTGATATGAAACATCCCAAGCCTCACAAGGCAACTATAGAAAAGTTTGAAGTTGGTCCCAAGAAAATGGGCAACCTGCAAGGAACTGATAAGTAACCAAGGACTCCCTGGTGGTGGAGGTGGTGGTAAGGGGAGAGTCATAGTAGAAAAGGGAGGGTTCAGTTCAAGGTTGTAGTTTACAATGTCTGTGCTTGTATTTTATTGTGCTTTTTGATGTAAAGTATAAAGTAATTACCTAAGACAGGGTTCACTGAGTGGTGTTTGTTTTAGTTGATTCTTATATAGCAAAATTAATTTGTTTTAAACCATGGAATCATGTGGATTCATTCTTTCATTATTTAACTGGGTGTTTGAATTTCTCTTTAAATGTAACAGTCTCTGTGGAGATCATAATAATACCCAGTCTTAAGCTGCCAGATCTGTCAAAATCAATCCCATTTAGTATGATGGCAGTGCCACACAACACAATGGAGGGTATCCTCAGTGTGAAGATGGGACTTCTGTGCAGAAGGACAGTTGCATCTGTGATAGATAGATCAGTGAGGATGAGGTTAAATAGGTTTTTTCCCTCTTGTTAGTGTCCTCACCACCTGCCACGCACACAATCTGGCAGATGGAAGAAGCACTGAGTGCAGCAAAGGTACAGAATGTACTCTGGGTAGGAGACTTCCATAAGTGGCTTGCTCGGCCATTTCAGAGGATGGTTAAGAGTCAATCACATGGTGTGGATCTGGAGTTACATTTTGGCCAGAACAGGTAAAGATAGCAGATTTCCTTCCCTAAAGAACATTAGGGAACCAAATTGTTTTTTTTTTACAATGAGCCAGTAGTTTTATGATCATTATTTTAACACTAGCTTTTTAATTCCAGATGTATTAATTAATTGAATTTTAATTCCCTCAGCTGCCATGGTGAGATTTGAACTATGTCACTGGAGCATTAGTTTAGACCTCTGCATTACAAGGGACTATTTTACTAGGGTTAGAATTAAGCAACAGCATAGGAAGCAAGCCTAGGCTAGGAGTTACCAACCCATGTTCATATAGAAATGAAATAGCAATGGGATGGATACATTCAGAAATTGAGGAGAAACACATAGCTCAAAGACTAGTTTTAATGGGAGATTTTAATTCTTACTACATTGCTTCCCTAAGGGAAGCAGGATGGCTAAAATCATAGATGACACAAAGATTGGCCGGGTGGTTAACAGTGAGGTTGAGTGTCTTGGGCTACAGGAAGATATAGACAGGATGGTCAAACGGGCAGATAACTGGCAGATGGAACTTAACCCTGAAAAGTGTGAGGTGATACACTTTGAATATTTCCTTGTCAAATTACTCCCTCCAATGAACGGCATGGCACTAGGAAGTGCTGAGGAACAAAGAGACCTTGGCCTGTGTGTCCATAGATCTCTGAAGGTGGAGGGGCTTGTTAGTGGGGTGGTGAAAAAGGCATATGGGACACTTGCCTTTATCAATCGAAGCATAGATTTAAAAAGTAGGGAAGTCATGTTGGAGTTGTATAGAACCTTGGTGAGGCCACAGCTGGAGTACTGTGTGCAGTTCTGGTCGCCACATTATAGGAAGGATGTGATTGCACTGGAGGGGGTGCAGAGGAGATTCACTAGGATGTTGCCTGGGATGAAACATTTAAGTTATGAACAGAGGTTGGATAGGCTTGGGTTGTTTTTGTTGGAGCAGAGAAGACTGAGGGGCGACCTGATTGAGATGTACAAGATTATGAGGGGCATGGACAGAGTGGATAGGGAGCAGCTGTTCCCCTTAGTTGAAGGGTCAGTCACAAGGGGACATAAGTTCAAGGTGAGGGGCAGGAGGTTTAGGGGAGATGTGAGGAAAAACTTTTTTACCCAGAGGGAGGTGATGATCGGGTTGCCTCACATCCTTTAAAAAGCACCTGGATGAGCACTTGGCATGTCATAACATTCAAGGTTATGGGCCAAGTGCTGGTAAATGGGATTAGGTAGGTCGGTCTGGTGTTTCTCACGTGTTGGTGCAGACTCGATGGGCCAAAGGGCCTCTTCTGCACTGTGTGATTCTGTGATTGTGATTCTGTGAAGTGATTAAAGCAATGAATTTAGTGAATATATTTGAGAGTTTTAGAATTGGCAAGGGAACAGACCATGCTAGATATAATGTTAAGTATCAAACCAACCTGACAAGAAAGGAACATCTTGTAAATTTTAACGCTAATATGTTTGATTTGATACCAGATGTTGCATGAAGAAAGAAGTTTTTAAAAATTCATTCACGAGATGTGGGTGTCGCTGGCTGGGCCAGCATTTATTGCCCATCCCTAATTGCCCCTGAGAAGGTGGTAGTGAGCTGCCGTCTTGAACTGGTGCAGTCCATGTGGTGTACGTACACCCACAGTGCTGTTAGGGAAGGAGTGCCAGGATTTTGACCTAGTGACAGTGAAGGAACGACAATATATTTCCAAGTCAGGATAGTTAATGGGTTTTTATTTAATTTGGAATTTGGGCATCACTGGTTAAGCCATGTGTTCCCAAGCATGTTTTGCCTTTGTATTTTGAGGTGGCAGAGGTTGTGGGTTTGTTAGGAGCTGTTGAAGGAGCCTTGTTGAATTCCTGCAGTGCATCTTGTAGATGATACACATTGCTGCTGCTACTGTTCATCAGTGGTGGAGGGAGTGAATGTTTGCTGGATGGGGTGCCAATCAAGCGGGGCTGCTTTGTCCTGGATGGTGTCAAGCTTCTTGAGTGTTGTGGGAGCTGCACTCATCCAGGCAAGTGAGGAGTATTCCATCACACTCCTGACTTGTGCCTTGTAGATGGTGGACAGGCTTTGAGGAGTCAGGAGGTGAGTTACTTGCCACAGGATTCCTAGCCTCTTACCTGCTCTTGCGGCCACAGTATTTATATGGCTCCTAAATGCTGCCTTGATGTCACTCTCATCTCTCTTCTTGAGTTCATTTGCCTTTTCTTCATGTTTGGACCAAGGCTGTAATGAAGACAGGGGCTGAGTGAAATAAATTCAGAAAATTCTGGAAAAACTGAAGCTCTGGCAGCATCTGTGGAGAGAAACAGAGTTAATGTTTCAAGTCTAATATGACTCTTCATGAGAACAGGGCCTGAGTGACCCTGTCGGAACCCAAACTGAGCACCAGTGAGCAAGTTATTGCTGAGTGAGTGCAGCTTGAAAGCACTGTCGATGACACATTCCATCGCTTTGCTGATAATCAAGACTAGACTGATGGAGCAGCAACTGGCTGGATTGGATTTGTCCTTTTTTTATGGACAGGACATACTTGGGCAATTTTGTACATTGCTGTAGAGATGCCATTGTTGTAGCTGTACTGGAACAGCTTGGCTAGATGTGCAACTAGTTATGGAACACAAGTCTTCAGCACCATTGCCAGAATGTTGTTGAGGCCCATAGCCCTCGCGATATCCAGTGCCATCAGCCATTTCTTGATATCATGTGGAGTGAATTGAATTGCCTGAAGACTGGCATTTGTTGGGGACCTCAGGAGGAGGCTGAGGTGAATTATATACTCCACACTTCTGGCTGAAGATTGTAGCAAATGCTTCGGCCTTATCCTTTACACTGATGTGCTGAGCTCCTCCATCACTGAGGAAGGGGATATTTGTGGAGCTGCCTCCTCCAGTGAGTTGTTTAATTGTCCACCAATATTCATGGCTGGATGTGGCAGATCTGCAGAGCTTTGATATAATCCATTGATTGTGGGATCGCTTAGCTCTGTATATTGCATGCTTCTTCCTCTGTTTAGCACGCGAGCTGTCCTGTTGTGTAGCTTCACCAGGTTGACAACTCATTTTTAGTTATGCCTGGTGCTGCTCCTGCACTTTTATTGAACCAAGGTTGATCCCCTAGTTTGGTGGTAATGGTAGGGTGGGGGATATGTCAGGCCATGAGATTACAGATCGTGGTTGAATATAATTCTGCTGTGGCTGATGGCCCACAGCACCTTCTTTAATTCAACAATAGTTTTGAATTTGAGTAAAGCAAATGAGAAATAAACTGAATTGAACAGTTCATGGGTTGATGAACAGTAACAGTTTTCGCAAATTAAGAGATTATTAAGAGAAAGAGGTGTTGGTCCATTGAAGTTGGATGCAGGTGACACTATAATGGACAATATGAAAATAATTACTTTGTTAAATGAATTTTGTGTATTCGTATTCACAGTGGAGAGAGAGAAAAAAATACCAATGGTACAAGGAAGCCTAAAAATAAGGATTAGAAGATTCAATAATGTTTTATTGAATGGAGAAAGGAGGGGTCTTAAGGTAGACAGAGCTCCTGAACCTGATGGATTCAAGCACAAGGTTTTAAGAGGGACATGTAGATTAAAAATGTTACAATCCTCTCCAGAATTGAGAACCAGATTGCCTTTGGATTGGAAATTGCAAACATCACTCCTCTATTTCAGAAAGGAAGGAGGGAGAACTTAGATACCAAGTGTCGCAGAACTGGAGATGCATTCTGAAGATGGAAGCCATATTAACATAAGCACATAAGAATCAGGAGCAGGAGGAGGCAATTTAGCCCCTCGAGTCTGCCCCGCCATTCAATATGATCATGGCTGATCTCATTTCGGCCTCAACTTCAATTTCCCGCCCTCTCTCATAACCTTTCAACCCGTTACTAATTAAAACTCCGTCTATCTCTCTTTAAATTTATTCAGCGTCCCAGCATCCACTGCACTCTGAGGTAGTGAATTTCACAGATTCATGATCCTTTGAGAAAAGTAATTCCTCCTCATCTCTGATTTAAATCCACCACCCCTTAACCTAAAACTATGGCCTCTCATTCTAGAATGCCCCACAAGGGAAAACATCTGCTGAACGTCTACTCTGTCTATCCCCTTTAGCATCTTACAAACCTCAATTAGATCTCCTCTCATCCTTCTAAACTCTAGCGAGTATAGACCTAAACTGCTCAATCTCTCCTCATAAGACAAGCCCTGTATCTCTGGAATAAATCTAGTGAACCTCCTCTGAACCGCCTCCAATGCAACTACATCCTTCCTCAAGTAAAGGGACCAAAACTGTGCACAGTACTCCAGGTGCAGTCTCACCAATGCCTTGTACAGTTGCAACAACACTTCCCTATTTTTATTCTCTATTCCTTTAGCAATAAATGCCAAAATTCTATTTGCCTTCCTTATTACCTGCTGTACCTGCATACTAGCTTTCAGCGATTCATGCATAAGGACACCCAGATCCCCCTGCACTGAAGCATTCTGAAGTTTCTCTCCATTTAAATAATAAGTCCCCTTTTTATTCTTCCAACCAAAATGGGTAACCTCACACTTATCCATGTTTAAACTCCATCTGCCAAATTTTGGCCCATTCACCTAACCTGTCCATATCCATTTGTAAATTTCTTATTTCATTGCAACTTCCTTTCCCACCTATTTTGGTGTCTTTTACAAATTTAGCTACAGTACCTTCTATCCCTGAATCCAAGCCATTAATATAGATTATAAATAGCTGGGGCCCAAGGACCGACCCTGTGGCACCCCACTAGTTACAGCTTGCCATCCAGAAAAAGACTTATTTATCCCGACTCTCTGCTTCTTGTTGGTTAGCCAATTCTCTGTCCAAGCTAATATATTACCCCTAACTCTGTATGATCTTATCTTGTGTATTAATCTTTTGTGCGGCACCTTATCAAAGGCCTTCTAGAAGTCCAGATATGCTACATCAACAGGATCTTCATTATCCACTTGGCTTGCCACATCTTCAAAGAACTCTAGCAAATTAGTCAAACACAATTTACTCTTCATCAAACCATGCTGACTCTGATGGATTGCATTTTGACTTTCCAAATGCCCCATTACTACTTCCTTAATAATGGATTCCAATAATTTCCCAATGACAGATGTTAAACCAACTGGTCTATAGTTTCCTGCCTTCTGCCTCCCCCCCCCCCACCCCCCTTTTTGAATAAGGGTGTTATATAAGCATTTTGCCAATCCACTGGAACCTTTCCAGAATCCAGGAAATTTTGGAATATTATAGCCAATGTATCCATTATCTCTGGGGCCACTTCCTTTAAGACCGTGGGATGTTGGCCATCAGGCCTTCGGAACTTGTCACTGCTTAATCCCAATAGTTAGCTCAGTACTTTTTCTCTATTGATGGTGATTGTTCTAAGTTCCTCCTTCTCTATATCCTCTGCACAACCTGTTACTATTGGGGTGGTACTGGTGTCCTCCACCATGAAAACTGAGGCAAAATATTGATTAAGCATCTCTGCCATTTCTGTGTTCCCACTATTAACTCCCCAGTCTCATTCTCCAAGGGACCAACATTCACTTTAGCTACTCTCTTTCCTTTTATATACTTGTAGAAGCTTTTGCTATCAGTGTTTACATTTTGAACTGGTTTTCTTTCATTTCTGCTCTTTTTATTATTTTTTTTTAGTAACCCTTTGCTGATCTTTAAAAGTTTCCCAATCTTCCAGCCTGCCACTGACCTTTGCAATTTGGTATGCCTTAGTTTTTGCCTTTGTTATCTTTAACGTCCTTGCTTAGCCATGGATTCTTTCTCCCCCTCTTACCATCTTTCTTCCTCTTTCGAATATATTTTACTTGGGAGGAATTGAATATCAACTTAAATATTCGTCACTGTTCATCAACTGCCCTACTTTGTAGTATTCCAGCCCAGTCCACTAGGGCCAAATCTGCCCTCTTGATTACGTAGTTACCTTTGTTTAATTGCAGCACACTAGTGTGAGACTCAAGTTTCTTGATCTCAAACTGAACTTGAAATTCTAGCATGCTATGATCACTCTTCCCTAGAGGGTTGTGAAAGCTGGTTAATATTGTTAGTTTACAGGTTCGTCATGACCTAATTAAATGGTAGGACAGGCTTGAGGGGGTGAATGGATTATTATTGTTCTTGTACTCTTCCTCTAGTTAAGTCTAAGATATTAGCTGATTAAACTTCCACAATATGCATTCCTAAGGCTTGTAACACCCTGCACCTGGCTAATTGAATTGGGTGTGCCCCTGCAGAGAGACGGCACAACAACAGTAACAATGACTTACATCTATATAACATCATACTAAAACATCCCAAGGTACTTCACCTTGTCAAACATAAGAAGACATTAGGATGGATGACCCAAAACACTTCCAATAATATCTTAAAGGAATAAAGTGAGGTGGAGAGGTTTAGAGAGGGAATTCCAGAGCTTAGCACCCAGGCTGCTGAAGGCACAGCCACTAATGGTGGATCTATTAAAATTGGGACTCCTCAAGCGACCAGAAGAGGTGGAGCACAGGTGGGGGCAGGGAGTTGGAGGAGATCACAGAGACAGGGAGGGGTGAGGCTAAACAGGGATTTCACAACAAAGTTGAGAATTTTAAAATAAAGGCATTGCTTAACCAAGAGTCAGTGTAGGTTAGTGAGCACAGGAGTGATAGGAAATAGGACATGGATTTTGGGATGACCTCGAGTTCATGAAGCATAGAATGTGGGAGACCAGCCAGGAGTACATTGGAATAGTGAAGCCTAGAGATAACAGAAGCATGAAAGAGGGTTTTGTAATAGTTGGGTCTGGGACTGAGTACAGTACCACCCACATGGTGATGTAAGAAGGCACATGACCCAGGGTCAGCCCAGAGATGGGCAGAGATGTGTGAAGACCTAGGATGGAGTCAGCTCCATACCTGTACCTTCGACTGTATATATTTGTATAGTTATGAGTTGTTGATAAAGACTTGCTGTTAATATACTCACAATTGCAAAGCTTATTTCATGGTGTCTGAAGCAGGATTCTTCATGGTGGCAGCATCCAAATCAAAAACGCTTATCCTTACAAGAATGCAAAAAAAAAACCTTCAACAAATTCGGAATTAAAACAAACTCCCAACTAAAGCTACAGTGCAGAGAAAGTTCACCAGAAACAACAAAGCTCCAGAGTGAGAGACAGCCTGGAAGCAAAAAGATAGAAGTTTTACTCCAGCAAAAGACTCCACTGAATCTCCCTTGGAAGTCCAGCTCCAACAAGCAGAGCTCACAGCCTGTAAGGGTGAGATAAAATATTTTAAATTCTAGGCCAGCCAGTCCTGAGAAGCCCCTTTTCATTCATTCATCCAGTCGGAAGCGTCATTTGAAAGAAACCCGTCGCTAATCTTGGTTCCAGACTCCAAATCTCAACATGGCTCCCGTGTTCGGCAAAGAGAGAAAAACAAATTGTCTGCTTCAGGTACCTCGTGACCATCTGACTTCCTAAACAGCAAGTCTGTGGTTCTTTTCTACACATCCCAACTCGCACCATGATACCGCTGATTAAATTAAGTTGGCAGCCTGCTGACCCTTGCAGCCATAGCAGACCCTTCTTCTTCAGGCAGAAGCGCGCTGCCACCATTTTGGAAAACCCACCAAAAACTGGCAAGCGTGGGAAGATCCATTGTTTGGTAGTGACCGGCAACACCATCTTGGAAGCCAATAATCTCTTAAAGCTGTACTTGCAATTTTAAAAATCTTCAAAAAGGATCACTTTTCCACACTTCCAGCTTTGGGACTCACCTATAGCCCAGACCAGTCACAGAATTGGAGTCCCTGGAGGAAAAGATTGCTACAGGCCTAAATAAAAAATCAGAAGCAGGACAAGTCAATACACTTTTTAGTTGATTGGGCCAATTGCAGATGACATCACTGCATGACAAGCTAGCAATGAGTCATTTGACAAATTTGATGATGTTTTAAAATCCTTTGACGTTTATGTCACCTGAGATCCAATAAAATATTGGGGACAGCCAAATTTACTAAGAGAGTGTAACAGCTAAAGTATATTCTGATTTCACCTGTGATTTCTCTTTTTTGCGGAGCAGCTTGTTCATCATTCCAGATCCTGGAAAGTTCCCAATGGTCAGGCCAACCTCCCACCAATGAGATTTCCCTTGTTCCTCCAGTGGAAGTGGTATCAGAGAAGGATCAATAGACTGAGGAGTCTCTACTTCCAGTTATGATGGTGGTACAGGGTAGATACACCAACCACTGGGCACACACAGCAACTTCCAGCCAGGGTGCCAGAAATTAAAGGGATGCTGGAACCTGGTAACAATCTTGCACCATCAACAACAAAAAACAGAGGTGAGCATACTACTCAATCATCTTCTAGCCACAGGAACACACTTCCTCAGCCTCAGAGAGTTTCCCAATGGCCCAAATGGAAAAAGAAGAAAAGTCACCACCAAGTAGACAAATATCATTTTCATCCATCCTGCAAGAAACGATCAAGAGTAACAGCAGCCATGCACAGCCAACCAGGTGTGATTTAACATCAAGCAATGGGAGAAATGGATGGAACCATACCCAAATGCCGGTTCAACCTCTGAGTCAACAACAAGAACAAGCAACACTCTCCTGACAGAATGGCGAACAAGATGTGAAAGGGTTATAAGGCACCCAGACTGGCTGAACCTCTCACTTCAAAAACTTTAAGGGGGGAGATCGGGTAGTGAGAACGTTGTTAATGTTAAAGCAATAATGTTAGAATAGCATTAAGGTTGTAATAATAGGGTAAGTGCATAACTCTCGTAACAATGTAAGACTTGAAGTAAATTAAGTAACTCTATCTCCGTGGGAATAAAGACTTGTGGGGAGATGTATAGTAGGGTCTGGATCTGGAGCCTACTTCATGGTATCCATAGCAGGATTCTTCAGGTTTCAGTAGCAGAGCAGCTGAGACGGGCAAAGTCGAGCCGACGTTACTGAGGTGGAAATAGGAGGTCTTAAGTGTAAGAGCAGACATGAGGTTGAAAACTCATCTCAAGGATCAAATGTGACACCAAGGTTGTGACTAATCTGGTTTAGTCTCAGGCTGTTGCTGGGGAAAGGGATGGAGACAGTAGCTATAGAACAGAGTTTGAAGCAGGGACTGAAAACAATGGCTTGAGTCTTCCCAATATTAATTAGATGAAATTTCTGTTCATCCGGTATTGGATGTTGGGTAAGCAGCCTGATAATCGGGTGACGGTGGAGGGGTTGAGAGGGGTGGTGGAGAGGTTGTTCTGGGTGTTGTCACTGTACATGTGAAAACTAATGCTGTTACTTTTGAGAGGCAGCGAGGAGATAAGGAAAAAAGAGTGGAAATGATGGATCCTTGAGGGATTCCAGAGCACGGGAGCAGGAAGAGAAGCCATTATAGGTGATTCTCTGATTATGATTAGATAGATAAGAATGGAACCAGGTGAGAGCAGGCCCACCCAGCTGGACAACAGTAGAGGCAGGTTGGAGGAGGATGGTGTAGTCAACCATGTAAAAGGCTGCAGACAGGTGAAGAAGGACAAAGAGGGAAAGTTTATCTTTGTCACAGTTTCGAAGAATGTCATTTGTGACTTTTTTAAAACTGTTCTGGTACTCTGGCAGGAGCAGATTGGAAGGGCTCAAACATAGAATCACAGAATTGTTACAGTGTAGCAGGAGGCTATTCAGCCCATTGTGTCTGCACCAGCTCTCCAAATTAGCAATTCCCTTAATGCCATTTTCCCACCTTCTCCCCATAGCCCTGAACAATCTTCCTTTTCAGATAATAGTCTAATTCCCTTTTGAATGCTTCAATTGAACCTGCCTCCACCACCCTCCCAGGCAGTGCATTCCAGAGCTTAATCACTCTCTTTGTGAAAAAGATTCTTTTTTCATATCACTTCTTCTTTTGCCAATTACTTTAAACCTGTACCTCCTTGTTCTTGATCCTTTCACAACCCCTCATGATCCTGAATACTTCTATCAAATCTCCTCTCAGCATTCTTTTCTCCAAGGAGAGCAGTCCCAGCTTCTCCAATCTATCATCATAACTGAAGTTCCTCATCCCTGGAACTATCCTCGTGAACCTTTTCTGCACTCTCTCCAATGTTTTCACATTCCTCCTAAAGTGTGGTGCCCAGAGCTGGATGCAACACTCCAGCTGAGGCCGAACTAGGGACAAGTTCAACTTAACCTCTAAGATAAAAGCAAAATATTGTGGATGCTAGAAGTCTGAACTAAAACCAGAAAATGCTGGAAAACTCTGGTTTGACAGCATCTTTGGAGAGAGAAATGGAGTTAACATTTCAAGTCGGTATGACTCTTCTTCAGCTCCTGCACCCCCTTTTCAGAGTTGTACCCTCTTTATTGTCTCTCTATGTTCTTCCTACCAAAATGAATCATTTCACACTTCTCTGCATTAAATTTCATCTGCCATTTGTCTGCCCATTCCCCCAACTTCTCTATATCTTTTTGAAGTTCTATGCTATCCTCCTCACAGTGCACACTGCTTCCAAGTTTTGTATCATCTGCAAGCTTTTAAATTATGCCCTTGTACCCAAGGTGTAAATCATTAATAAATATCAGGAAGAGCAGGGACCTTAACACCAATTTTCAGAAAAAATTAGTAAAATTTTTATTGGTTCCTATATTTAAGAAGCTTTACATACCCTGTCCTTGAAGTGGCAGGAATGTTTGTTAGAAAGGAATGCTGCCAAGTCTCAATAGTGAAGAGGAACGCTAACACTTTTAACATGTAAGTGCCTCATTAAAAATCTATCAACCCAATAATTACAGTTGGTTCTATTTTTATGCAGTTTTTATCACTCAAAAATATGTTTCAAAATATTTCACTTGTAAAACTAAGCACCTTAATGAGGAAATGGATTTCCATTGTGAAAACACATTTATTTCTTTCCGAATTAAATGAATGAAAAGGAATTTATTGACTATAGCCGACAGCCTGATGAGCTCCATCAAAGATAAATCCTGAATGTAGAAATTAACATCAGCTTGAGCAGTGAACATTAAAAAGACAATCTCCAACTTTGAGTAGATTGTCGAATTTATTTTAACCTGTTCGGTACTAGAAGTTATTTATACTGTTTCTGGGATATAGAAGCTTTTTTGTAACCTAGTGATCAGCAGAAATTATTTTGTGTGTTAGTACATGCAGGAAAGTAACATTTAAGATATAATCGCAGGAATATTTTCTGAGTAAACATGCAAAATGTTCTCAACTCTGAGTTTTAGGTTAGAGTCTGGCTTCCACTCTAAGGTTTAACATTTTGTACATATTTCAAATTCAAAAAAACCCATTTGAAGTCTCAGGTGCAAACACTTGGCAAGCTCAATGAATGCTTAAAAAGTAGCATTGTGAACTGCTGCTGTTTCTTTTCTCCTCTACAAATACACTTTGGTTGAATGTTTTTCCACCTGCAATGCCATGAGAAAGGCAGTCTTTGAGTTACATTGGAACCTTGAGGAAAGTCTATCATTCTCAATGGGCTGATTTTTCCTAGCTCCTTGAGAATGGGGTTGGGAGTGTGGGCATGTGAGAAAAGGGATAACAGTGTGGAGCTGGATCAGGACATCTCACCAATACATTCCTGTTCCCAGGGAGGTTTCCCAGAGACGGTCCAGGATACAGTTCTCCTAAACTTTCTACAGAAGTGGGCACCAATTTACTTGCCAGTGCCCAGTTAGGGGTGATTTTTCAGGTTTGCTGGCATTTTTCCAATCGCTGATCAGCTCCCCCCCACCCCCTACCTCAACCGTCTCCCACCATGTGGGGAGGCAACTAAGATGGCTGGAGGCTGTATGGAGCTGCAGGAATGAAAGGCAGCCACCACAGTTACCACCGAGGGCATTGCTTCCATTCTGCAGGCAGGCAACCTCTTTCCCTCTGAAATGTTAACTTATTTTTAGCCCTCTGATGGAGCTGCCATTTAGAGGTGCCCTCGTGTTCTCAGACTTGCCTCAGCAGTGGGGCTGCTGAGGCTCTACAGCTGCCTCACCACCATCCATAATAGGGCAATGTTCCCAGAGGTGGAAACTGGGAGGTTACATCTGGAAAAATAGCTCACCTGGTCTGGCTCCCAGCATGGGCAGTCTTGTGACCTCCATTTGGTCTAACCTGGGCTCCTGAAATCCATAGGAAAATCCTGCCCAGTGACACCTTACCAAAATACTTACACTTGATAGACCCTTTGAAAGACAAATTACTCTGTTGTCTGCGATGCAGTCTAAGGTAAGCAGGGGTCCATTTGAAATACAAACTATACCAAGTTTCTTTGTTGAAATGCTTCTTTTAGCATTAACATTTTCATTGCTTAGAGTTTTTGATATCGCTTTTACATTAACCAATCATTCTGGCCGTTCAATTACCTCACTTTCCATCCACCAATCCAGAATCCTCAATATGTGTTTGGAGGACAATTGGCAAAAGGTAGGGTGTGAAAGTGGATCGTTGCTAATAAGTTAGCAAAGTACCAAAGAGGAGAGAATAAAAAATTGACTGCACAAAGATCTAGGACTTTTAACTTCAATGGACTCAATTAAATATGATTTTATATTTATTCCCAGTTTTGCCGATTGTCCTGGAAGTGCTTGCATGGGGTTCAGCAAAATCTCCCTATCTCGTCCCAGCCTTTGGTTTAGTGGTAGCATTTCCAACTTGAAGTCAGAAGATGCAGCATCCAAATCCCAGTCCATCCAGCAGGGATTGGAACTGTGGCTCTATATTCTGGTTTGACATTCAGCAGGATATTAGTGTTACTGAAATTTGGGAAAAGCTACGGCTAAATTAGATCTTTAACTCCTTACTTGACCATGCTTATGACAGGTGTCAGGTAGAAAATACAATTGAGAACCAAGCAGCATACACATGGTTCAGGGGAGAGGTGAAGAAGCAAATAAGAGAAGCAAAAAGGGATTATGAGAAAAGACTTGCAGCCAACACAGAAGTATTTGGGATCCCCGTTTATCAGCACATAAACAGTAAGAGGGTGGTAAAAAAGAGGATCGGGCAGATTAGGGGCCAAAAAGGAGATTTACACATGAAGGCAGGGGGCATGGCTGAGGTGTTAATGAATTCTTTGCATCTGCCTTTACCAAAGAAGAAGATTCTACCCAGGTCATAGTGACAGAGAAGGCAACTGTCACTAGAAAGATTTAAAATTGATAAGGAGGTATTGGATAAGCTGTCAATACTTGAAGTTGACAAGGCACCAGGACTGGATGAGATGCATCAAAGGATATTGAAGGAAATGAGAATGGAAATTGCAGAGGCACTGGCAATAATCTTTTAATCTTCCCCTAGACTCGGAGGGAGGTGGCAGAGGATTGGAGAATTGCAAACATTCTGCTCTTGTTCAAAAAAGGTGGTAAGGATAAGCCCAGCAATTACAGACCAGTCAGTTTAATTTCAATGGTGGGGAAGATTCTAGAGACAATTGTTTGGGATAGAATTAATAGTCACATGGAAAAATGTGGGGTGATTAGGAAGAGCCAGCATGGATTTCTTAAGGGAAGATCATGTTTAACTAACTTGCTGGATTTTTTTGTAGGTTAACAGAGAAGGTTAATGAGGGTAATACTGTTGATGTGATGTACCTGGGCTTCCAAAAGGCATATGATGCAACAGACTTGTCAAAAGATTTATAGCTCATGGAATAAAAGGTATAGTAGCAACATGGATGTAAAATTGGCTGAGTGATAGGAAACAGCGAGTAATGGTTAATGGATATTTTTTGGGCTGAAGGAAGATTTGTAGTGGAGTTCCTCAGGGGTCAGTATTGGGACCAATGCTTTTCCTGATGTATATAAATGATCTAGACCTTGCTGTGCAGGGGACAATTTCAAAGTTTGCATATGATACAAAATCTGGAAGTATTGTAAACTGTGAGAAGGACTGTGTCAAACTTCAGAAGGGCATAGATAAGTTGGTGGAGTGGGCAGATAGGTGGAGATGAAGTTCAATATGGAGAAGTGTGAGGTGATTCATTCTGGTAGGAAGAACATGGACAAACAATATAAAATAAAGGGTACAACTCAAAAGGGGTGTGCAGGAGCACAGAACCCTGGGTGTATATGTACATAGGTCAATACAGGTGGCAGGACAGGTGGAAAGAGCAGTTAATAAAACATACTGTATCCTAGGCTTTATTAATAGAGGCATAGAGTACAAGAGCAAGGAGGTTATGCTGAACTTGTATAGGACACTACTTAGACCTCAGCTGGATTTGTGTACACAGTTCTGGGCACCACACTTTAGGAAGGATGTGAACGTATTGGAGACAGTACAGAAGAGGTTTAGGAAAAATGGTTCCAGGAATGAGAAACTTCAGTTATGAAGATAGATTGGAGAAGTTGGGACTGTTCTCCTTGGAGAGAAGGCTAACAGGAGATTTAATAGAGATATTCAAAATTATGAGAGGACTGGACAGAGTAGATAGGGAGCAACTGTTCCTGCCTGTAAAAGGGTCAAGAATGAAAGGGCACAGTTTTAAAGTGTTTTGTAAAAGAGGCAAATGTGAGGTGAGAAAATATTTTTTCACACAGTGAGTAGTTGAGGTTTGGAATGCACTGCCTGGAAGTGTGATGGAGACAGGTTCAATTGTGGTATTCAAGAGGGCATTAGATGATTATTTAAATAGAAACAATGTGCAGGGTTACAGGGAAAAGGCAGGAGAATAGCACTGAGTCATAATGCTCATTCTGAGAGCCGGCGTAGGCACAATGGGCTGAATGGCCTCCTGTGCACCATGATTCTATGACAGTTGCAGACTTAAACATTGCAGTAGGGACCTCTGTTTTGCAATTAAGAGAGAGAATTTTGGTCCCTTTTGTCTCTTCCCAGTGTGGGACCCTGAAAACAATTGTATCATCTTCAGTATCACCAAGATCAGCAACCTTTGGATGTATATCAGAAATCAGGCGAGACTTGTGTGGCTCCATGTCAATACCACATGGTCTGTTTATCTACTAAACTGTCATCAAAACTCCACTGCCATTCTAATTCACACTAAATCCCACTCATACATTATCTCTGTGCTGTCTAATGTACAATGGTTCAGCAAAATCTCCAATTTAAAGTTTTATTCTTGTGTTAAAGTTCCTCCATGGCTTCGCTCCTCTCTATCTATATAATTCTGACAACCCTCAGAGTTATATTCCTCCAACGCAGATCTCTTATGCATACCTAACTTCTTTCAACCTCCTTACAAGTTTTGAGCTGCTTGAACCCTAAGTGCTGCAGTTCCCTTTCTAAATCTGTCCATGTCTTCCCTTCTGTCTTTTACATTAAGACACTCTTTTAAAAAATATCTCTGTGACAAAGCTTTTGGTCACCTGGCCTCATATTTCCTTATTTGATTTGGTGTCATGCCTTATACAATAATGTTGCTGTGACGTGTTTGGAATGCTTTACTGTGTTAAAGATGCTATATAAATCCAATTGTTGCTGTTGGAGAAGCATAGTGTGACCTTCATGGTGTAACCCCAATTCTGAAGGTTGGATTATTTCCCTTTAAATGTAGGCTCCTAAGTTTGCTAAAGACAGTGTTGAGAATTTCATACATCAAATGCTAATACATTTTTTAATCGATGTGCTTGTCCACAGAGTGTAGTAATTTGTTTATTTTAACTTATGTACATGACCTGTGCCAAACCATGTTCAGACTGTAGACAAACTACCTGTTGCATTATTTTTAGTGACATATTTCACTGAGTTTTCTGCAATTGATTGAAGATACAATAAGAATAACTATGTTTAGTGATGATAATGGAAATGGTCACTGAAATTTCTACAATTTTCAAGTAAACAGTTTGAAAATGATTTTTCATATCTCCACTGTCAGAAGTGTCAAAAATGCTTGTAACATTTCAGTAAGAATGAGGTAGTGTCAAAGAAAGGTTTATCTTGGAAAAATAGCATGTGTAAGTATTAAAAAAGGACATGGCACTTCTAAATGTCAACAATTATTTAAGATATGTTGTTTATGACAATTCATTACCTTTGGAAATCTGAAAGTAAGCACTTTAGCAGGAATTAATTCGTATGACTTACAAATCCACTGTTTAACATTCATTTTCCTTTAGAGAAGTTTGTAAGGTTTTAATATCAAATTATTCTTGTTATTTGGGCAAAAATTGCTGACAAATTAGAACACGTGATGCTTATTAATGTTATATCTGTCCAGAAAGCCTCATCTCTCTTCAGAAATGAATTATATAATAATTTCTCACACTTGAAAGGATTCATGAATTTATTTTACTGGTGAGCATTTCTTAATATTCTATAAATTTCAAAACATTCAATTTGCAGTAAATTACACATTAGAATTGCACTTACTGAACATCTTTGAATAAATTAAACTTACGTTTTTTCAAATTATATGTGGCAAACACGATTTGTCGTGTGTGAAAAATGTTGTATTGATGTTATAACAGATTTGAATAGGATAAAAAAACCATGACGAAACTCAATTAGCTATTTTGAGAATGAACTTGGGATGTTATTACTAACTGCTAAATCCACCTCATAAAATGCTTTTTACGTGTATCAGTGCATTTTCAAAACATAATACTATCATTGGTTGTATGCCCAAAACACATTAGGTCAAGTTTTCCCTCCTTAACAATAATGTTTTAAGGTTATATTTAAACAATTGTTTCTTAAACATTGAATTGTATTTTAATCATATTTTAAAGTCTAGTTTACTGTGCCTATTTAAGTTTGATATTTCATAAAGTCAAGATATAGAGCTTTTGCATCCCAGGGAAACATTTGATGACCTGTAAATGTAAATTAGGTCTGATTAGAATATTTAATTAATGTAAATCATCTTCAAAAGCTGAAAGCTATATATGATATGAAGACCTCATGTTATATGAGTTACAATGTTCCAAATTCACAATGATGCAATATTTTGGAGTTAGTGAGTAAGGTAAGGGGATTGAAATCAGCCCAGATTCATATACTACTTTATTGGGCCTCATTTACAAAGACAGAGGGTACACTTGCAAAAGAATATCTCAATTGAGTTTAATCCATCTATAAATTAAAATGGTAAGTGGGTCACAACATTCCATTTGAAATATTTATAGCATTTCAAGAAACATGAGTTAGTGACAGAGGTTTATTTCCAAAAAAAATAATGGGCAGAATTTAATTCTTCCCCCTTGGCTGGACTTTAGGCTTCCCCACTGGCATGTTTGAAAGTGATGGTGGGTGGTGGTGGGGGGGGTTGGGGGGGGGAGTGGCTCTTAAAATTCAGCCTGTGGCCTTCGCGCCGTCCATCCGCGCCTGACCTGTGCCAACTATTTTACCCATGGTAGGGGCAGGCCCGTGCCCTGTGGGAAGCCCAACAATGTTAGTTGCTGCTGTTGGGCAAAGCGGGGGTTCGAGGGAACCTACTCTGTGGACCCCTGGAGCCATCGGGAGCAAGCCCCCAACTTTACACTTCTCTTTTTATCCTCCCCTTGGCCTCTCAAACCCAGCCCTCATCTTCTTGCTGGGGCCAGTGAATATGATGCTGGCAAAATCCCCTCCCCCCTCCCCATTTACCCTGCAGCCAAGCTCCAGCGATGATCTCCAAAACCTGTAGTCCCAGCAGTGGTCACTGCTTATGCCTGGTTCCTGCTGGGACTGGGAGCACAGAATTGTTATAGCACACAAGTAGGCCATTTGGCCCATCATGTCTGTATTGGCTCTCTGAGGGAACAATTCACTTCGTGCCCTTTGCCTGTCTTTTCCCCATAGCCCTGCACATTCTTCCTTTTCAGATAATGATCCAATTCCCTTTTGAACCTGCCTCCACCTCACTCTCAGGCAGCGCATTCCAGATCCTAACCGTTCACTGCATGAAAATGTTCTTCCTCATGTCTCCATTTCTTCTTTTGCCAATTAGCTTAAATCTGTGCCCTCTGGTTTTCGATCATTCCACTATTGGGAACAGTTTTTCCCTATCTAGTCTGTCCAGGTCCCTCATGATTTTGAATACCTCTGTCCAATCTCCTTTCAACTTTCTCTTCTCCATGGGAAATAGCCCTAATGCCTCCAATCTGTCTACATAACTGAAGCTCCTCATCCCTGGACCCATTCTTGTAAATCTTTCCTGCACTCTCTCTGATGCCTCCACATCTTTCTGAAAGTGTTGTGCCCAGAACTGGACACAATACTCCAGTTGAGGCCGAACAATGTGTTTTGCAGGTTTATTACAACTTCCTTGGCTTTGTACTCACTATACCTATTGACAATATCCTAGACTTTATATGCTTTATTAACCACGTGTTATGTTCCTTCACTTTGCTCAGTGAAAAATGGTTGCACGCCTATCTACTGATGTGAGTTGGTAATCAAGATGATGCAGATGAAGAGACCATTGTAAGATGGAGCACATGCTGCTTATTAACATAAGTAATGGACACCGACGCATGTGTCTTCTCAAACCAAACCCCACTCTAAAGCTACTGATTAACCATGTAGCCTGCACTACACAGCCATTGGGTAATACAATCATGTGGTCAATCTGCTCACATTCTCTGAAAGGTGTATTGCGCCTCAGATTACCACACCACACTCTCAACCCATCCTGCAACCATCAATGTTTTATGCATATATACACCTAGGTCTCTCTACTCCTGCACTCCCTTTAGAATTGTGCCCTTTACTTTATATTGTCTCTCCATCTTCTTTCTATCAAAATGAACCACATCACACTTCTCCGCATTGAATTTCATCTGCCCATTCCACCAACTTGTCCGTGTCCTTTTGAAATTCTACACCATCCTCCTCACAGTTCACAATGCTTCTGAGTTTTGTATCATATGCAGTTTTGAAATTGTGCCCTGTACACCAAGGTCCAGGTCATTAATCTATATCAGAAAAAGCAAGGGTCCCAACATCGACGACAGAGCTACAAGCCATCTGATTGGATAGCAGCTCTCTGAGGTGGCTCTTCCTGTCCCTGAGGGATGGAGATCCTGAATCAAGCATATTAACGACCAATTAGCCACCCCTTCCCACCTCTCTCTCTCCTCTGACCCTGCCCACCTCTCTCTCTCCCCTGCCCCCACCCGTCTCTCTCAACTCTCTCTCTCCTGCCCCAGGGAAAAATCAGGGACACACTGGGATGGAGTTCTGCAGGGGTTCTCCCACACATCCATCTTAACTGGGTCAGAAAAGCTACTGAAACCCTGGAAAACAATGCCTCTCCCTTCCTTTCTCCTTTTTTTTTTCTTTGTTACTCACTATTCTTGTCCCCTACCTACCCCCTCTACCTCTGATTATTCCAATCTCTGCATTCTTCTTTCTTTCCCCATTGTCTCTAGCCTTCCTCTATATTCCCATTATTTACACTATGGGCATAATTTTCCAGCAACAGGTTCCTTATTCATTCTGACTTTTGTTTACAAAGTTACATATCTGCAATTTTCATCTTGTTGCATTGCATGGTGTTTGTATTTCCCTGTAAAATGTTGTAATGTTGGCACCGTAATCTCACTGTTCTTCATTACAAGCGGATTTCTTGCCCATGCATTCAAATCTTCTGATGCATTATTAGAAATTCACCATGAAGAAGGCCACAGAACAAATAAATAAAAACAGAACATATGAGAAATACTCAGTGGGTCTGGAAACATCTGTGGAGAGAGGAACAGAGATGTTAATGTTTCAGCAAAGGTCATCAACCTGGAAAACTGGGCTGGATTTTTGAAGGAGACGGATATCAGGAGTCAGGAAGGTTCCTGAGTCTGCAAACCCAACTCCATTAAGGAGCCACATTTTTATTCAAGGGAGGCAACTGTAGAAACTTAAGCAGGCTGAAGAGTTGGCCTCATTACAAATACTTGGCTGAACTCCAAGAATGGCTAATGCATTTGGGTCTCAACAAGCAACATTTATAGAGCTGCAGTGTGTTATGAAAGCTGTTTGACATTTCTGTTACTTTGCAATAACCTGCTGTTTCTTTGAATCATTTTTTGACGCCTCTGTGTTTATTTATACAAGATAAAGAGGTGTGAAGTGGATAAAAGCTTCTGACAGTTGTACTATGAATGGCTGTGATTGATTGATACTTTATATGAGAAAGTAGCTAGGCCAATGGATTTTAATGGGAATGTTGTTTGCCTGCTTTTTTTGGTTGATGACTCGAGACTGGGGTTCTTATGTGACTAATGATGCATCTGAAAGTCCATGAACCATGTTTACTTACAGAAGGGGTGCCACCAGAATTGTGGGGGTTGGAATTACCCATCCCTGCAATGGATTCAGCAAGGACGGGAGTGCTGTGTGTAGGCTTGTTACCTGCACCCTTATCCCACTTGGCGAAAATTGCCGGAAACAGGAATGGAGGCAGGAATCCAGAATTGATTCTTGCCCACCACTTTTTTAATACCTTTGCTGTCAGCCCGACTCTCCACAGATGCTGTCTGAGTAGCTGAGTATTCCCAGCATTTTCTGTTTTTATTTCAGATTTTCAGCATGTGCAGAATTTTGCTTTTGGAACAAAAAGGAGAGATTTTGTAAATATAATACCGAATAATGGATGTGTCTGAGTGTTTTGACAATATGAGAGTCCTTTGTTTGTCTCAGCATTTTATCTGCATGAGTACAAATCAGGTGATGATTGAAACGATGCACCCCTACCTACAGATTACACAGTTCATCAAACCTGTTGTTGCAGAGATTTAAGTATTTGTTTTAATATGATTCAAAAGAGAATTGTAATTTTATTCCATTTTGTAATAACAATAAAAATTTTAAAAATGCAGAAATCAAATAAAAGCTTCATGAGATAGGTCAAAATTATTTTTGGCTTAACAACTTGTGGTCTTTAAATCATGTTCAAGTTGTATCAGACACACACATTGATGTTGTTTAGTTTTGATTAAGTTTAATATGTTAGCTTATTTCCAGCAGAAAAGCTCTATTGCAATCTCTGAGTATGTTTTGGCAATGTAACTTGAAAGAGTATTTTGTTTTTTAGATTTGCTAAAATATAATAGGCGTGTTGCCTCCCTGTCCAAAATAGTTATCTGGTCAGACGCTAAGCCTAGGATCCAAAAGCAGCCACTGCAGGAGGACACAGTCAGGCTCAGCTGTGATGTACTTACAGTCAGAATGCTCCCCTGACACTCATTAATTAAGCTTACAAATGAAAAATGTCTATTGATAGTTTTGTACTTGAAGCTACTGATGGAATCTGCTTCAGGAGTGGGAGAGATAAAGAAAGATATTCAAAAAGGAATAAGATATTCAATATTATCTGGTTAGATTGTAGGTTCTATTTATATTCCGTGTTTATTTATGTGATGGTTTCAGATTACCTACCATAAAAAACTGTCACTTGGTTTTATCAATTGCTTCAAAATTACTTGTTATAAAGAGAGATTTTTTGCTAGCATGGAATCATTGCCACTTATTGAAAAAGGTGTGTTTTCATTTATCATGTAACTGCAAAATGAGCAGTTATTTACCATGTAATTGGAAGTTAACATATACCAACCAGTAAATTGTTCATTGCAAGCTGGAGAATAGAGTATGAGAGTGGAAAATACAAGGCTGAAATACTTGTAACTGTCTTCAGTCAGAGATGCCAGGTAGATGATTCTCTTTGGCATCCAACCAAGAACCCATCATCTCAAATATCTGTTGTGTATTTGCCAGTTTACTGTACATCTTAGATGTCTTATTTACCTCCGAGCAATGCAGAGATGACACTAGTTCTAAATTCACAACATATTTATTTATAATACTTTAAAATATCTCAGAACTCAGTTCTTTCTCTCTAGATTTTTTGTTTCATTAGCTCTCTAGCTCCACCTGCAGGCTTAAGCATCATGTCCAAAACACAAATCAGTGAACAGAATAACATAATCAAATACAGATCAATTAAACTATTGAATATAAAAATACCAGATTTCATCTAATTCTATTCATACCATGTGCCATCAGTAAATGGTGCACTGGACACCAGTGACAACAATATACCATCTGTACTGCTGGCAACCATATCCTCCTGCTTGTTCCTCAGCTGCCCCTCCCCAGGAAGGCATGTCTCAGAGGGCAGTGGTGTCAGTTTGGAGTCTTGATAGTTCATGTGATACTGAATGGTCACTTTTGAGATTACCCATGTGTGTTCCAACATTCCAAGTTGTAAGTTTTCTTTCTTTAACCACAAAGCTGGTGATTCTGCAGGATGTGGTTCTCCAGCCAGGAGGAAGTGGGACAGCTAGTTTTAGGGTACCTTTTCTAGCCCCCTCCCCATATGAGGTGAGCAGAGTGTATCCTGAAGAGGACTGCTCAGTCACAGAGGCTGCTGCCCAAAGACACCTCTGTCCCAACAAGGGTGTCCAACAATCTTCGTACAATTGTCGCCTATGTACAGATTCTTTACTAGGGGCTCCCAGGTTCACAGCCCTGCCCCCTCACCGATTCACCATCACCACAGGCCTTGGCAAATGAACCCTGGTGGAAGCCTGGGCATAACTTTGTTTAATGTGGGTACTTTGGGGGTGCTGTAATTTTCTACATGATCTTGACAGGTTGGAGGTCAGATTTCAAGGCCTTTTTGAACCACAATGACTGGGCCCACCTTTCCATTGCAGCTGATGAGACACACAGTCTTACTTCACCTGTTCTACCATTGAGGACTTTTTGTCCCACACTTTGTCTGGCACCTCCCTCGACAGGATAGTCCTACCAGGAGCAAGGAGCTCCTGACGGCATCGCACAAGGGATTGTCAGTGTGCACAAGCCTCTCCAGCACATCAAGGTGGTGATCCACAGAGGGATCACTAAATCGGTGGAGCACTAGACTGTCTTATTAAAAATGTTTATTTTTTGTGCTAAATTTCAGCTGTATAAACAGAACTGCGTCAAGTTATCTCTCGCTAATACTTCAAAGAATATTTTTTATCTCTAAGGACAAAAGGAAATCATTATGTTTGTGTTCCACCAGAATCGGACATCATTGCAGCCTAGATTCAAATGTGGACATGAGCTGAATTTGAGATCAGAGTGATTTCCCATCAAATCACAGCAAATTGTATTTATCTGGCACCCTGAACATAATTAAACATCCCACAATGCTTTAAAGAAGCATTACAAAGCGACATTTGACACTGAGACACAACTGTTGATTAAGGTCAGATGACCAAATGCTTGATCAGAGGTAGGCTTTTAAGGGGTGCCTTAAAGGAGGAAAGATAGCAATTGACTGAGTAAGGCGCCGATCAAGGATCCGTGTAAACTAAGCGGCTCACCTGCTGACTCCCAAAAGCCCCTCTCTGTCACCAACAATGCAGAAATCAGGACTGTGATGGAATACACACTCCATCACAGTGTTAAAAACAAAAAACTGCGGATGCTGGAAATCCAAAACAGAAACAGAATTACCTGGAAAAACTCAGCATGTCTGGCAGCATCGGCAGAGAAGAAAAAAGTTGACGTTTCGAATCCTCATGACCCTTCAACAGAATTATCACAGAGTGATGCTGGATGAGTGCAGCTCCAATTGGAGCCAGTCACAACAGCAGTGGGGGTTGAGCAGAGCGAAACTCAGAGTGAATGGTGCCAGTGGAGCTCCTCAATAAAAGTCTGAGGGTCATGGCCCAGATCGAGCCAGTCAGAGCAGCAGCTAACCTCAAAAGGGACTCCAACAGGAACCCCAACAGGAAACCCGCCTGAATTCAAAAAGGCTGACAAAAGTGATGTCAGCGCAAAAGCAAAGAGCTGATTGGTAGTAGTGGGTAAGTTGTTTCTCCCCCATTTTAAAACTGCATTAAGGAAATGTAAGAGTTCTAGCGTTTTTTTTTACAGAATGACATTTAAATAATTTTCTACTTGGCTTAAATTTAGTGTAAGAATATTTTAACTAAAGGTATAGGAGGGGAGCTCAGTCCCGTGTGTTGTCCGGCCTGCAGTATGTGGGAATTCGTATACACTCCTCGCAGTCTGGGTGACCACGTGCGCGGGAAGTGCCACCAGCCTGACCAGCCTGAGCAATGGGTTTCGGAGCTTGAGCTGATGCTCAAGCTGGAGACACAGCAGTGCATCCGCGAGGCTGAGGGGTACGTGGATAGCAGGTTTTTAAATGTGGTCACTCCGCAGCTTAAGGAATTGAAGTCAGAGAGGGAGAGGGTAACCACCAGTCAGAAGAAGGGAGGCAGTCTGGTAGTTAGGAAAGCCCCAGAGTACATCTCACTAAAGGACAGTTTTTCTGTGTTGGAAAAAACTGAGACTGATGGTTCCTCTGGGGATTGCAGCCAGAGCCCAGCTCCACAAGGGGGTAGGAGAAAGAGAGGAAGAGCAGTAGTGGTAGGAGACTCAATAGTGAGGGGTACAGATGGGCATTTCTGCAGCCGCAGATGTGACTCCAGGATGGTGTGTTGCCTTCCTGGAACCAGGGTCAAGGATGTCATTGAACGGCGGAAGGGCATTCTGAAGGGGAAGGGGGAACAGTCAGAGATCATGGTACACATTGGTACCAACAACAAAAGTAGAAAGAGGGATGAGGTCATGCAACAAGAATTTATGGAGCTAGGTAGCAGATTAAAAAGCAGGATCTAAAAGATTATAATTTGTATTACTCCCGGTGTCACACATTAGTGAGTATAGGAATAGGCAGATAGAGCAGATGAGTATGTGGCTGAAGTGTTGGTGCTGGAGGGAGAGCTTTAGATTCCTGGATCACTAGGTCCACTTTTGGGGAAGGTGGGGCCTGTATAAGTCCGGCAGATTGAACCTGAAATGGAACTGGACCAACATCCATGCTGTGGGTGGTTTGCTAGTGCTGTTAGTGGGGGTTTAAACAAATTTGGCAGGGGGATGGGATACAGGTATGGTACGGGTGATGTACAGACAAGTGTAGAAGAGAAACCAAATCAGGCTGGAAGGCAGAGCGTATAACGTCAAATTAAGGCACAAGGGAGCATGGCAAGGCTGGATGGCATTTATTTTAATGCAAGGAGTCTTGCAAGTATGGCAGATGAATTGAGAGTGTTGATTAACATATCACTGCTATCATGGAGACATGGTTGAGGGAGGAGCAGGACTGGCAGATCATTATTCTGGGGTATAGAATCTTCAGGCGAGATGGGGTTTGGGGGTTGTGTAAAAGAGGAGGTGGTGTCGCAATGTTGATCAAGAAATCAATTACTGCAATAAGGAGGGCTGATATCTTAGCAGGTTCCTCAAATAAGGCCATGTGGGTAGAACTTAAAAAGGGGGCAATTACAATACTGGGAGTGTACTGGGAGAGTATTAGTAGTAGGGGATTTCAACTTCCCCAATATTAACTGGGATGGCTGAGAGAGGGCGGAATTCTTAAAATGTACTCATGAGAGTTTTTTGAGCCAGCACATGGAAAGTCCTACAGGAGAATGGGTGGCACTGGACCTAATCGGAGGGAATGAATCTGGGAAAGTGGTAGAAGTATCAGTGGGGACCATTTTGGTGATAGTGACCATAACTCAGTAAAGTTTAAGGTAGTTATGGAAAACAACAAAGATGGACCGGAAATAAAGGTTCTGAATTTGGGGGAAGGCCGATTTTAATATGATAAGACAGAATCTGGCTAAAGTGGACTGGGGGCAGCTACTTGTAGGAAAATCTACATCAGAGCAATGGGAATCATTCAAAAGGAAATATTGAGAGCTCAGGGCCAACATGTTCCAACAAGTCTAGAGAATTTTAGATGTTAAGGAATGTACAGGATTGGACAAGGAAAAAAGGGGAAGCTTATGGTAGATACTGAGGGCTCAAAATAGCGGAAGCCCTAGAGGAGTATAGAAAGTGCAGGGGGTTACTTAAAAAAAGAAATTAGGAGAGTGAAGAGGGGGCATGAAAAATCACTGGTGGGTAAAATAAAGGAAAATCCAAAGGTATTTGATATGTATATTAGGAGCAAGAGGATAACCAGGAGAAAAGGAGGGCCCATTGGGGATAAAAGTGGCAATCAGTATGAGGAGCCAGAACATGTAGGTGAGGTTTTAAATGAGTACTTTGCATCTGTACTCACTATAGAGAAGGACGATGTAGATATAGAGATCAGGGAGAGGGACTGTGGTATACTTTAACAAATTAGCATTGAGAGGGAGGAGGTATTTGTGGTTTTAACAGGCTTAAATGTGGATAAATCCCCAGGCCCAGATGAGATGTATCCCAGGCTGCTCTGTGAGGCAAGGAAGGAGATTGCAGGGGCTCTGACACCAATTTTCAAATCCTCTCTGGCCACAGGAGAGGTGCCAAAGGACTGGAGGACAGCTAATGTGATACCATTATTCAAGAAGGGTGGTAGGGATAAATCAGAGAACTATAGGCCAGTGAGTCTTACATCAGTGGTAGGAAAACTATTAGAAAAATTGTGAGGGACAGGATTAATCTCCACTTGGAGAGGTAGGGATTAACCAAGGATAGTCAGCATGGCTTTGTCAGGGGAAGACCATGTCTAACAAATTGATTACATTTTTGAAGGAAGTAACCAGGGGAAAGTTTATCCCCCCCCCATTGGTGGGGAGAAGTGCAGGAGTGGGCGTGGGAGGTGGGTGGGCCAATTAAGGCCCGCCCAGTGTGACATCCGCCAGGGAGCGCGCTCCCTGTGCAGGCGGGGGAGGATTCCCTCAGCCGGGAGTACGCTCTTTCGCACATGCGTATAAAAAAGCGCACTGATCTCCCTGAGACTAAGTGCTGCCTCAGGGAAATCTGCTCCAAATTTTAAAATGTTAAAGAAATGGTATCAAAATTTCCCTGACATGTCCCATCATGTGACACTGTCACACAAGTTAGGATATGTCCATCACTTTTAATCAAACCTTTATTAAATATTTTAAAACCCTCAAGAAACCTCATCCTGCCCATGGATGAGGTTTCATGCTTTTTCTTAAGCCCACTAGGGATCCTGGCCTGTCTGCCAACCCTAAGGTTGGACAGGCAGGTCCATTAATGATGTTAATTAGTTTTTAAATGGCCTCAACAGGCCTTTGACAGGTTGGCGGGCGCACAGCTGTGTCCCCACTGACCTGAAATTGGAAATGACGTGGGGTGACATCGGGAATTCTACCTGACATCATCCCGCATCATTTTACATGTTGGCGAGCGGGCCCTGCCCCCGTTCACCGACCGGAAGATCCTGTCCTAGGTGCGTAGATGAGGGTAGTGCAATTGATGTAGTCCACATGGACTTCAGTAAGGCTTGTGACAAGATGCCTCGTGAGACTGGTTAAGAAGGTAAGAGCCCATCGGATCCAGGGCAATTTGGCAAATTGGCTCCAAAATTGACATAGTGGCAGGAGGCAGAGGGTCGAAGGCTGTTTTTGAGACAGAAAACCCCACAACATTTAAGAAATATTTAGATGAACACTTGAAATGTCATAGCATACAGGGCTCCGGGCCAAGTGCTGGAAAATGGGATTAGAGTATGTCGGGGCTTGATGACAGGCACTGACACAATGGGTTGAAGGGCCTCTTTCCCTTGCTGTAAAACTCTGATTCTATGGGCAGAATTTTCAGGTTGGTGTGCAGGCGTGCACCTGAGCCGCTCAAGCATAAAATAGCGTTTGATGATGTCGGGCAAACATCCTGACATCACCCCATGCTCACGGTCAGCGGGCACACGCAAAAGTCATGAGTGCGTCCACTGTTAAGAGGGCAATTAAGCCCATTAAAGTTCTAATTGTCCCCAATTTTTTGTGGTTGGCCCAACCTCACGGTTGGCGATAGCGAATTGGCCAGGCAGCCTTTGCATTTTTCATCCAAGGGCAGGATGAGATTTCCATTATTAAATAAAAAAAACTAAAAATCTATGGACAGAATTTTTAAAATTTATATGTTCAGGTGACTGTTTGTGATGCTTGGACGTTTTTGTCTTCAGCTCCCTGAGGCAGCAGGAAGCTTTAATTCTGTACTCACCCGCACCCACGCTTACGTCAGTGCCCATCCTCCTCCTGTCCCCACCCTAGCAGTGCTGAGCATCTCAGCGTGCACTTCACGCTGCCTGCCCATTAATCGGCCACCCAGACTAAAATCGCGGTCCGGGGCCATTTGCAGTTGATGGTGCATTTCCCGGATTTGCCAATCGCGCCCTCCTGCCGACCTTAAAATTCTGCCGTGTGACTCGACAAAACACAGAGGCTCAACAGTATCCAGAACAGAGCAGCCCATTTAATTGGCAGCCCATCCACTGGATTAAATATCCAATTCCTCCACACATACACTATAGTAACTCAATAAGGCTTTTCTAGCACTTCCAAAATCAGGGAGCTCTGCCTCCTAAAAGGACATGTGCAGCAGACACATTGAAACACCAGTCCCTCTCCAAATTGTGCACCATCCTGACTCCAACGTGCATATTGGCATTCCTTCATCGTTACTGGGTCAGGATTCCAGAACTCTGCCTAGCAGCATCGTGGGAGCACCTTTGAGGAAGATTGCATTATAAGACTCCTGGGCTGGAATTTTACAGCTCCTTCAGGCGGAGATGGGGTCGTTAAGATGCGATGAGTCATTCTAAACTCCATTGACTACGTCAGGATGGTAAAGCAGGATGTGACGAGTGGTGCGCCACAGAGATCAGCGTTGGGACCTCAACTTTTTACAATTTATATAAATGATATGGAGGAAGGGACTGAAGGAATTGTTGCTAAATTTGCTGATGACACAAAAATAGGTCGGAAAGTAAATTGTGAAGAGGACATAAAGAGGCTACAAAGGGACATAGGTTAGGTGAGTGGGCAAAGATCTGGCAAATGGAATATAATGTAGGAAAATGTGAAATTGTCCATTTTGGCAGGAAGAATAAAAAAGAATCATATTATCTAAATGGTGAGAGGTTGCAGAGCTCTGAGGTTCAGAGGGATCTGAGTGTCCCAGTGCATGAATCACTAAAGGCTAGTATGCAGGTATAGCAGGTAATTAAGAAAGCTAATAGAAAGTTATCATTTATTTTGAGGGGAATTGATTATAAGAGTAGAGAGGTTATGCTTCAGTCGTGCAGGACACTGGTGAGATCACATCTGGAGGATTGTGTACAGCATTGGTTTCCTTATTTAACAAAGATGTAAATATTTTAGAAGCTGTTCAGAGAAGGTTTACCAGACTAATACCAGGAATGGATGGATTGTCTTATGAGGAAAGGTTGGACAGGCTAGGCTTGTATCTGCTGGAGTTTTGAAGAGTAAGAGGCGACTTGATTGAAACATATAAGATCCTGAAGGTTCTTAACATGGTGGATGTGGAGAGGATGTTTCCTATTGTGGGAGAATCTAGAACTAGGGGTCACTGTTTAAAAATATGGGTCGCTCATTTAAGACAGAGATGAGGAGAGTTTTTTTCTCTGTGGGTCATGAGTCTTTGCTTCTACCGCCTTTTCAGGAAGAGAATTTCAGAGTCTTTGAGTATTTTTAAGAAAGAGCTCCGTAGATTCTTGTTTAATATGGGGTTGGAAGGTTATCAGGGATAGGTAGGAATGTGAGGTTGAGGTTACAATCAGAATCAGTCATGGCTTGAGGGTTGAGTGGCCTACTCCTGCTCCTAATTCATATGTTTGTTTGTATGTATGTAAATAATTGATTTTAATTTTTCCATTTTTAATTTTTTTTATCCTTTCTCCACAACCAATATCCACCACCCCACACCATCCCCATAGGGCCATCTGCCACTGGTTTCAATGTTGTTCTTTCACAGAGTGCTGACCCTTGTTCTGTTATTAACACATTCTGCTATTTTAGCTTTATGCCACTATCAGCACCTTATTTAGTCTTTACCACTATCATTAACACTCCATTTGTCTTGCATCTAAACATCTTTGTCAATCTCACCTTAGCTCCCACTTTTCCCTGACCTCTCTTGCTCCACCTGCTCCACAAAACAGTTTAAAATCCAAAACAAAAACAAAAATAAAAATACCTGGAAAAACTCAGCAGGTCTGGCAGCATCTGCAGAGAGGAACACAGTTAACATTTCGAGTCCATATGACTCTTCAACAGAACTAAGTAAAAATAGAAGAGAGGTGAAATATAAGCTGGTTTAAGCGGGGGTGGGTCAAGTAGAGCTGGATAGAGGACCAGTGATAGGTGGAGATAACCAAAAGATGTAATAGACAAAAGAACAAAGAGGTGTTGACGGTGGTGATATTAGCTAAGGAATGTGCCAATAGGTGACATTAAGGGTAGAAAGCAAGACGAGCAAGGTACAGATAGCCCTAGCGGGGTTGGGGTGGGGGGACGGGATCGAAATAGGCTACAAGGTAGAGATAAAACAATGGATCGAAATACATTTAAAAATAATGGAAAGAGGTGGGAAAAGAAAAATCTATATAAATTATTGGAAAAAGGAGGATTGGAAAGGGGGTGGCATGCAGGAGAGGGTTCACGATCTAAAATTGTTGGACTCAATATTCAGTCCGGAAGGCTGTAAAGTGCCTAGTTGGAAGATGAGGTGCTGTTCCTCCAGTTTGCGTTGAACTTCACTGGAACATTGCAGCAAGTCAAGGACAGACATATGGCCATGACAGCAGGGTGGAGTGTTGAAATGGCAAGCGACAGGGAGTTCTGGGTCATGCTTGCAGACAAACCGAAGGTATTCCGCAAAGCGATCACCCAGTCTGCGTTTGGTCTCTCCAATGTAGAGGAAACCGCATTGGGAGCAGTGAATGCAGTAGCTAATATCACGACCATCAACACCTCTTTATCCTTTTGTCAATTGTTTGTAATAAAATTGGAGGGAAGCATGTTTCTCATTTAGAGCAATGTTGTGGATGTTTGAAAAATATCATCAATTGTCTGATAGTAACCTTTGCAACTTTGAAGGACAGACAGCTGAATCTTTACACCACAATGAGGGTGGGCACAGATGTAGGCCGGCATGAAGTTATGCGCTGTAGGCTGGCACACCGATCCATAGGCTACATCCTACCACCCCCCCCCCCCCCCGCCCCCCAGCCATTGTGCCAGGGGTGGGATGGGGGTGGGGTATGGTTTAACTGGCTGGAGAGAGCTATCTGGTGGCAAACCAATGGGCATTGTGGGAGTTTGGGATTGATGGGAGGGGGTGGTGGGGGCAACGGGATCATGGTAACAGAGTCAGAAGCAGACAACGTTGTAATGAACCACAGTTTAAAAAATCAAATGTTTCTTCTGTCATCGAAATGGACACCTCATGAGACATTGTAACGATAGAATCAGGCAGACTTTTAGTCAAATGCAAAACCTAATGAAATTAACAGCGTTGAAAAGCCTGAAGTAACAGATTCTGATATCTATTCATTATATAATTTAAAGGTAGGAAAAACAGAGCCTATCTATGTAACCATGAGAATGAATGGGAGGCCTGTCAGAATGGAGGCAGATACCGAAGCAGCTATTATGGTGATTGATGAACAAACTTTTAAATACCTGAATCATAGGGACGTAAGCTGAATTTAGAAGAAACCGATGACAAATTAAAAACTTACAAGGGAGAAGACATACAAGTCAAGGGCATATGTAAAGTCACATTACACTACAGAGCTCAAACAGTGAGATTATCCTTGATGGAAGTAGCAGGCGAGGGACCTAGTCTCCTCAGATGAAACTGGCTGAAAGAAATTAAATTTGTATGGACTGAAATCTTCCAACTGAAAACTAATGGGGCTGTCAGAGCTACTACAAAAATATGTTTCAGTTTTCAAGGACAAACTTGGAAAGATTGAGGGGCTACAAGCAAAAATTTATGTAGATCCAGAGGCTACACCCAGGTTCATGAAGGCAAGACCTTATGAAATGCGGGATAAGGTGGATGCCGAACTGGACAGATTAGAAAAAGTGGGAGTGACACAACTAGTGCTGTTTTCAAACTGGGCAGCATCAATTGAACCTGTTCTCAAACCTGACTGAAGCATTTGAATTTGTGGGGACTACAAATTAACAGTCAATTAAGTGGCAAAATTGGACAGACACCGCATACCAAAAATTGAAGACTTATACACTAAACTAGCAGGTGAAACTACCTACATGAAGTTAGGTATGAGTCATGCCTACCAACAGTTGGACTTAGAGAAGGCCTCCCGGAAGGTTGTCACCATTAATACTCACAAAGGGAATGTACCATTGCATCTGTTTACCTTTTGACATGTCTTCAGCTTGCATCATATTCCAAAGAACCATGGAACCATGGGATTTCCCATGTTGTAGTTTATTTGGATTACATTCTTGTGACTGGACTCACTGAAAAGGAACATTTGATGAGCTTGGAAGAAGTTTTAAAATGTTTTTCGCAGGTTGGAGTGAGGTCAAAAAAAGGAAAGTGCACATTCCAAGCGAAGGAGGTAACTTATCTCGGTGACAAGGTAGATTCACAAGGCCTACATCCAGTTGAAGAAAAAGTGAAAGCTATTAGAGAATTCCCAGAGCCAAAGAATACATCCAAACTGAAATCATTCTTGCAGTTGATCAATTAACGCTCCTTGCCCAATTTGTTGACAGAACTGACATCATTGTATTCCTTGCATAAGAAAAACCAGAGATGGTCATGGCACACACAACAACAAGAAGCTGTTGTAAAAATGAAATGGTTGTTACAATCATCCACCCTTCAAGTACATTTTGACCCAAAAAAAGAGTTGATATTAATGTGTGACACATCTCCCTATGGAGTGGGAGCTGTGCTTTCCCATTGAATGGATGATGGAACAGAATGACCAATAGGATGTGTGTCAAGAACACTCGGTATTGCAGAAAAAAGGTATTCTCAAATAGAAAAAGGCAGCCTGGCAATCATTTTCAGTGTTAAGAAGTTTCATCAATATGTACAGGATCATCATTTTTCTATCAAAATGGACCACAAGCCATTATTAGGACTATTTGGTAAAGACAAGGCTATACCCCTTATAACATCAGCAAGAGTACAAAGATGGACATTGATCTTGGCAGTGTATGAATATACTTTCATTCATAGACCCGTAGTCAAATTGCAAACACAGATGCGCTCAGTCATTTGCCCATGCAAGTAAAAGATGAGGATGTTACAATTCCTCAAGAATTTTTGTAATTGAACTTCCTAGACTCATCACCTATATGTACTAGATAGATTAAAGATTGGACAATTCGAAGCCCAGTCTTATCCAAAGTGCAAAATCAAGTTCTTCTTGGTCACAAAAACAAGAATCTTATTAAATGAAACCGCGTTTCCAGAGAAGATACGAGATAACCAGCCAGGATAGTATTTTATTGTGGGGAGCTTGAGTGATTGTTTCTCCAAAATGACGAAAGCCTTTGTTATCTGAACTTCACAGTGCACATGCCGGAATTTCCAAAATGAAGGCAATAACAAGTAGCCAGGAGTGGATGGAGAAATAAAAAGCTCAATGAAAAGTTGTATGCAGTGTCAACAAGTACAAAAATTACCTGTAACGGCCCCTTTACACCCCTGGAAGTGGCCAGGGACACCATGGGTATGACTACACATCGGCTATGTGGGACCTTTAATGGGAACAATGTTTCTACCTATGGTCAACGCTCATTCACGATGGATGGACGTATACGAAGTGAAGTCGCCGACATCTTCCGCTACAATAGACAAGTTGCAACAAAGTTTTGCAATTAACGGACTACCTGATGTGCTCATATCAGACAATGGAACAGTATTCGCGAGTGCCAAATTTAACCAATTTATAAGCCTCAATGGCATTATTCAGGTCAAAACAACACCATACTGCCCTTCTTCAAATAGACTGGCTGAGATAGCAACTCAGACCTTCAAATCTGGTATGAAGAAATTGTCTGGAGATTCTATAGTGACTAAATTAGCATGTTTTCTTTTCCATTATAGAACCACCCCTCATACGACAATAGGCGTCACACCTGCTGAATTGTTGATGAAGCACCATCTCCAATCGAGATTGAGCCTAATTATGCCAAACTTGGGGGGGAGGGAAAGGTGGAAAGAAGTCAGGAAAGTCATAAAATTGGACGTGACTGTCATAGTCATGACAGAATGTTTGATGTAGGAGAGAAAATATTTGTGAAAAATTTTAGAGAAGGACCAACATGGGTGATTTGTGAAATAAGTGCAGTAACAGGACCTCTTTCCTACCATGTGAAAGTGGAAGATTGAATAATAAGATCATATAAGAAGAGGAGAAACAAAATACCCAGAAATTATTCTGCCAGTGTTTGAAACTGAATCAACATCTCCTGTTGAAAGTACAGATGTGCCTGAAAGGTCGACTGTACCTGAAAGGGTCGAAGAAACAGATTTGCAGGTACCTACTGAGGAACCAGATGCGCAGGAGACTACAGTGAGGAATGTTCTGAATCAGACATCAGGAGCTGTAGAGCTGAGACATTCTACACCCATAAGAAAGCCCCCAAGAAAGACTGAGTTTGTAAATTATTGATCTGTGTAAATAACTTTTTTAAATTGAAAAATGTATTTCTGAGTAAAGGGGGAGGGATGTAGTAATTTGAAATGTAATATACCTTTAAGACAAATGTTGTAATATAACATCACCTGATCTTGATATCCAATAGCAGAGTAGCCATGGGCTAACTCTGTAGAGAAGTCTTGAATTAGTCAGTTAGAAGAGTAAAAACAGAGTTTTGAGTTGTGAGCACACAAGTGTAGCTGCTATTCTGTAAATAAACAGAATGTGTTTCTTCTAAGAACGGTCTACAGATCTTCTCTGTGTCTTGTTATCAACTCAGTCACCCTGAAACAAGCGGGCAACCTGGATCCTTTAGCCTCAACAAACCAAGGGATCCAACATCCTTGTACTATTACCTAAGGAAAAAGTTTTTTCTTTGTTTACATTATTTAAACTTGTCATTATCTTGTACACTCTTTCAAATCTCCCCTCAGTCTCCTTTTCTCCAAGCAGAACAACCCCAGCTGTTCCAACCAAACCTTGTAGCTAAAATCCCTCATCCCCGGAACCATTCTGGTAAATCTCCTCTGCACCCTCTCAAGGACCTTCACTTCCTTCCTAAAGTGTGCTGACCAGAGCTGGATGCAATATTTTGAATATGCATAAAACTCTTAACCAGAGCTTTATAAAGATCCCTGCTTTTGTAGTCAATGCCACTATTTCTGAAGCCCAAGATCCCACGTGCTTTGCTAAACACTCAGTGTCATACTACCTTCAAATATCTAAGAACAAACAACCCCAGGTCCCTCTGTCCCTGCACACTTTTTGGAATTGTGCCATAAGTCTATGTTGCCTTTTATGTGTCACTTTGTCAAATGCTTTCTTAAAATCGATATTGTCAACATCCACTGCATTCTTTCATCAACCTTCTCTGTTACTTCATCAAAAAGTTCAATTAGATTCGTCAAGAACGATCTGACATTTACAAATCCATGCCGGCTCACCTGAATAACTGAAACCTCTCCTAGTGTCTATTAAATTTTCCCCTGATTATTGTTCCTAAAACCTTACCCACCTCTGATGTTAAACTGACCAGCCTGTAGTTACTCGGAATGACCTAACACCCTTTCTTGAAAAGGGTGTCACGCTTGACATTCTTCATTCTTCTGACACCTCCCCCATTCCTGGGGACATTGGAAGATTAAGCAAGCCGTTCCGCTAGCTCCACACACACTTCCTTTAGAAACCTAGGATTAAAGCCATCTGGACCAGGTGACTTATCTACTTTAAGCAGTACATGCTCCCTTTTGATTTTCACCCCAACCATTACCTCTACCATCTCCACCTCAACTGATAGTTTATCAGATTCCTCTTCCTTAGTAAACACCGATACAAGGTGCTCATTAAGCGTCCTAGCCTTGCCCTAAGTACATATCACCCTCTTTGCACTTAATTATCCCCACTCCATCTCTCAATAGCTGCTTAATATTTACATGCTGGTAGAAGATCTTTGGATTCCCTGTAATGTGAACTGCCATTCTATTCTCAGATTCCTTCTTTGCCAGTCGCATTTCCCTCTTCTCCTCTGGACCTATTGAATTTGCCTGGTTCTTGCTTGAAGAATTCACCTGACATGCATCATACACCCTCTTGTTTCATTTCATCATAATCTCTAAACCCTCATTATCCAAGGAGCCCTGGTTTTGCTTCCCCTGACATTAATCATTGTTGGAATGTACCTGTCTGTACCTGAAGCATCTCCTCCTTAAAGATCACCGATTGTTCCATTACACTTTTCCCTGTCAGTCTCTGGTTCTGTTTTACTCTGGCTGGATCCCCTCTCCTCCCACTTCCAGTTTAGAAGTTCTGTATTAGGGTGCTCCTTGCTCTTCTCCATTACTAATCTAAACATTATGAAATGATGATTAGTCTTAGTCAATTGTTTTCCACATGGACACTTGATCCATTTGATCCAGCTTGTTCCCCAGCACCATATCCAGCAATACCTTCCTCCTAGTTGGATCAAGAACATAGTAATCAAGGAAGTTCTCCTGAGCACTTTACAGAAATTCCACCCCCTCTTTTACTGTAACATTATCTCAATTGATATTTGGGTAATTAACTTCCCTCTATCACTATTCTGTGCAAAAGTAAAATACTGTAAATGCTGGAGGTCTGATATCAAAACAGACAATGCTAGAAAAGCTCAGCAGGTCTGGCAGCATCTGTGGAGAGAGAAAAACAGGGTTAATGGGGCAGAACTTCCACGGAGTGGCAATCATAGTCGGATTGCCACTATGCTGCTTTTTATTTACTTTAGTTGGGAGCTGCACATTTCTCACCTAGCTGCCCAGTTAATTGTTCCATGCTGCATTCTTGTTATGTTTTACTATGGGGTCGCTTTGTTAGCGAACCTGTTGTTTGTTGGCAGGTGAGTAGATTAGATATACTGCAGACACAGAGACCAATATAAAATACCACATACTATTTATTTACACAAACAACAGAGCATTAACATGATGTGTGCTTCTCCAACCAGACCCTACTCTAGACTAACATTAACCTGGTAGCCTGTGCTACACAGCTTTTGGGTCTTACAGTCACGTGGTCAATCTGCTCACATCCTCTAAAAGGTGTATTACAGCGCAGATTACCATATCCCTCCCCCTTTAAAGTATATTTTACAATTCATTCACTATTTCCAAAAATGAACTATTTACAAATTCAGTCTCAGGGGGCTTTTTCAAACATGTCGATCATCTTAGTTCTACGACTTCCAATGGTTTATCTGAGGCCTCCCTCTCAGGAGTTATCTCTCCACTAGGCTCCCCAGTAGGAATCTGTAAGTTTGCCTCTTCGACTCTCGCAGGCTCAACCGATCCTACAGGTACTCCTAAAGCAAGAGAAGTTCCTTCTGCCTGTGTTGTAGACTTCAACGGGAAAGTTTTCACACTCTTTTGGGCCCAATCATCAGCACTCCTGCTGCCCCTTCCCTCCTAGTTCAACAATATGAAGGTCAACTGTCAAGTAGGTTCTGAGAATTAGGATGTTGGGCAAGGCTAAATGCAACACAAAATGATCAGCCTCCTATTGTGTTAAAAAAAATTTCGGTCCTTGTTAATGGTTTTGCTCTCTCACCCTACATATCTCCTTTTGATGAATTTTCTCCTTGGCAGCGTTGACTTTAATCTTCCTCTTCAACTTCCCTATTGGCCAGACTAGGCTCAGGTATGAGCTCAACTTGAGTGAACTCGGTGGTAGAGTCTTCCAGCATTTCTTCACCTTGTCAGCTCCTTTGAAAACTCAGGGGTCTCGTTTCTTGCTTTCCACATAGCTGGTTCTTCAGCTCTCCCATTTCTTTTCTATATTTGTGCGGTGAGTGATCCACCTCCTGACTCCCCAAAGCCTGTTCACTATCTACAAGGCACAAGTCAGGAGTGTGATGGAATACTCCCCACTTGCCTGGATGAGTGCAGCTCCCACAACACTCAAGAAGCTCGACACCATCCAGGACAAAGCTGCCCGCTTGATTGGCATCACATCCACAAACATTCACTCCCTCCACCACCAATGCACAGTAGTAGCAGTGTGTACCATCTACAAGATGCACTGCAGGAATTCACCAAGGCCACGCCCACTACCATCTAGAAGGACAAGGGTAGCAGATAGATGGGAACACCATCACGTGGAAGTTCCCCTCCAAGTCACTCACCATCCTGACTTGGAAATATATCACCGTTCCTTCACTGTCGCTGGGTCAAAATCCTGGAACTCCCTTAACAGCACTGTGGATGTACCTACACCACATGGATTGCAGCGGTTCAAGAAGGCAGCTCACCACCACTTTCTCAAGGGCAATTGGGAATGCACAATAAATGTTGACTCAGCCAGCAAAGCCCACATCCTGTGAACGAATAAAAAAAATTGTTAGTTGTTTCCTGGGGAATCAAGCATTGTGCTTCCTCGGCTAAGTGATTCTTTATCTCAGTCAGTGATATGCAGAATTCTTTCTGTTCTTCCTAATACCTTTTTACTGGTACAAGTTAGGATTTGAGGGAATCTTGCAATATGCAAAAGACCTTCAGCAGGTTGTCTTTTTCTTTTTGGAGATTACTGACTTCAACTCAAACTCTGTCCTGAAGCATCAGCTCTACGAGTTCCTTTTGTTGAGTCTTTACATGTCCCTTTTTCCAATAGCAACATCTCCTGCTTCTGATTAAGATCTCAGTAATATCTCCAGATTAATCCTTCTTAACCTGTTTCTTCTGAGGAGACTTGGACCTCTGCCTGCTATCACTATTAGGGGTAGATTAGCAGACTGGCTTCTATATTGTACTGGGATCTTACATATATCTTTCACGCATTTTCACCAGTATATGTCTTTAGTCTGGCATCTGAGTTCTCCAGCTTTAGTGAGTGGCCTCCTCCATTGAGACACTGAAATGTGTGTTCCCCTATGACTGTTGTGGATGTGCCTGTATCCACCTCTATTCAGATGGGTTTTCTGTTGACTTCCACTGTCACGTAGATTGGCTCTGTTTTACCCATTTTTAAACTGTGTAGCAAGTAAATATAAACTTCTGGCTCCTCCATTATAAAAAATTGCCTTTTTTGAAGTTTTGTCTCAATCTTTCTTTACAATATCACATAATATGCCCATTGCGCCATTTCTAACCGGTGCCTCCCTCCCGACATGAAGAACAGCACCATTTTGTGCTCCCTTGATTTCCTCTGAATCCCTGACTGTGTTCTCCATTGCGAGCGCCAACTCCAGGACTTTGCTGAAATCCAAATTATTCTCAGACAGTAACCTTTTTTGAATGATGCCTTCATTAATCCCACACGCTAATCGGTCTCTTAACATGTCGTTAATCATCGTTCCGAACTCTCAGTGCTCTGTCAATTGTTTTAAGGCTGCTACATAACCAGTGACTGTCTCTCCAGGGGCGTGACACCTCAAATTAAATTTAAAGTGCTGCGTTGTTACCGAGGATTTCGGTTGGAAGTGGCCTTTCGCTAGATTCACCAACTCATCAAAGCTCTTGGAATCTGGAGCATTGGGTGCTGTCAGAGTATGAATTAGGCCATGTGTTTTACTGCCATACGTTAATAAGAGGATCGCTCACCTCTTCTCCTCCCCCGAAATATCATTGGCCAAAAAGAAAAATGTGAGGCATTCAATATATTGTGGTGGTCTGATCAAACAGTTCAATGCGGCTAAGTTGTGGCATACTGGAGGGAGATAACTTTGACCATGGTGAGCGTTTACAATTGTAATGTATTTACAATCGGTCTGCAGGTGTGGCTGATTCATTACAGTTGAGTTTTCACTGCTTACCTTGGTGCCATCGACTGGTCGTGTTTTGCCACATCGCCAGTTGTTATGTTTTACTATGGGGTCACTTTGCTCGCGATCTGGTTGTACACTTATCTGTCGAGGCGAGTCGATTGCAATATACGGCAGACACAGAGGCCAATATGAAATGAAGCACATGCTATCTATTTACACGAACAACAGAGCATTAACGTGATGTGTGTTTCTCCAGCCAGACCCTACTCTAGACTAACATTAACCTGCCCGTGCTACACAGACATTGGGTCTTACAGTCACATGATCAATCTGCTCACGGCCTCTTAAAGGTGCATTACTCCTCACACAATTCTCCATGGTAACAGCTCCACCAATCAGAGTCCACCTGCCAACCAGTCAGCACTCTCTTATGCAGTATAAATTGTGTTCCCCATCACAGCTGGAAAATTCTTGCAATCCTGATGAATACAAGGTGAAAAGCTTTGATAGCTTGTCTCTTTTTTCAATAATTTCTATATTGACTGCTAACTGTGATTAAATGTATTCCTGGAGTTTCATCAGATGACTTGTCGTCACACTCCATCCTTGTGGCCTTCCTACAAAATTGGAAAGCAAAAAGACTCATCACCCAATTGAATGATGTTTGACTGTCGGTCAAACAGCCTTTTTTTCCTCCTCATTTTCAATATCTTTATATCTGGCAAAGAGAAATGTTCAAAGAAAATGAAATAAAAAACAATCCAAAACCTCACCCCCCCCAACCCACACACCTTAAACCAGTTTATATTTCACCCCTTTCTTGGACTCACTCAAGTTCTGTCGAAGGGTCATGAGGACTCGAAACGTCAACTCTTTTCTTCTCCGCTGATGCTGCCAGACCTGCTGAGTTTTTCCAGGTAATTCTGTTTTTGGTTTGGATTTCCAGCATCCGCAGTTCTTTTGTTTTTATAATCCTTTTTAATGCCCTGATAAGTTTTTCCCCAGATTTGCACGCAGCAGTATCCTGGAGATTGATTTTCAATTCCTGGAGACTCCAGGCCAATCCTCGAGGATTGGCAACCCGAATGATGGCTGAGCTCCTTGATGTATAAATTTGTACAAGCTTTGACCCTGTTCTGTAAGGTAGATTCATCCAGCCCCACTCAATAGCTTTATTTTGTGACCTACAGATTCTGTGAGTAGGCCATTCAGGCCTTTGTTCTTGTTTACCATTAAGTGAGGTGCAAGCTGACCTGTATCTTAACTCCATTTGGTTCAGCCCTGAAACCTTTGGTCCCTTTGTCGATGCATACCCTATCAATTTTGTTGTTGTTATAGCACTGATGGCAAATAACAAAATAATCATTGGACATCATTATGCAGCAGTAAGAGAAAGAAAAAAGCATTGAATCACAGAATGATGTAAGCAAGTAAGCAGGACTTTGAGAGAAAGTGATGATATTAATGAGTTTAATGATGTAAAAATTGAATGAAATTATAGGAAGGATGTCTTGGAGGAGACCGGTAAATACAGTAAATTCAGGAATGTTTCTTGGTGCTGTAGCATGTCTTTGGTGTAGATCGGATTAAGACAGAGTGAAATTAATGGGATGATGATGCAGCTGGTGATGAACAAGTGGTGGCTGTTGTTCATTCCACTTGCTCCTACGCACAGACTGTCTGTTGACTGTTGCACTGATTGGTCCTGTCAACCAACTACCCAATAAAGGGCACTGCCCTCTGTCAGGCATCTGGGACCTGTACAAACAACTGTGTATCTCCTTAACCAATCAGACTGAAGAACTGTTATTGAGGGGACAGGAAGTGTCATTGAATCCAATGTGAAATCAGCTATAAAAAGTGGAAGATCAGATTAAGACAGAGAACTGAGGAGAGTGGGAGAGAAGAAGAAGGAGTGAAAGATCGAGGGAGAGAAAGAGGGAGATGAGGAGATGAGGAAGGAGTGGAATGGAGAATGTGGGGAGGTGGATGGGGAGAAGAACATGAGAAATAGGAGCAGGAGTAGGCCATTTGGCTCCTCAAGCCTGCCCCACCATTCAATAAGATCATGGCTGATCTGTCCCAGTCCTCAACTCCCCAATATTTAAAAAATCTACTTTCTCTTTTAGTGATCTAGCCTCCACAACTCTCTGGGGTAGAGAATTCCAGACATTCACTACCCCCGATAGAAGAAATTCCTTTGCATCTCAGTTTTAAATGAGTGTCCTCTCATTCTGGAACTATATATCCTAGTTCGAGATTCCCCCATTGTTGGAAACATCTTCTCAACATCTACGCTGTCAAGCCCCCTCAGAATCTTGTAAATTTCAATAAGAAGGGAAGAAGAAGGAACAATGGATGAAGAGGAGCAGTCATGGTGGAAAACCGTGAGAACAGAGAGGAAATAGAGGAAGAGGTTTGAAAAGGAGTCATAGAGGACTACTGCACAGAAATAGACCCTTTGGCCCATTGAGACTGCACTGGTCAAACAAGTACCTAACTATTCTAATCCCATTTTCCAGCACTAGGCCCCGGAGCCCTGTAGGTCATGGCATCGCAAGTGCACATCCAAATACTTCTTAAATGTTATGAGGGTTTCTGCCTCTACCACCCTTTCAGGCAGTGAGTTCCAGATTCCCACCACCCTCTGGGTGAAAAAATTCTTCCTCACATTCCCTCTAAACCTCCTGCCCCTTACCTTAAATCTATGCCCACTGGTTATCGATCCCTCTACAAAGGGGAAAAGTTCCTTCCTGTCTACCCTATCTATGCCCCTCATACTTTTCTACACCTCAATCATGTCCCCTCTCAATTTCCTCTGCTCCAGGGAAAATAACCCTAGTCTATCCAATCTCACCTCATAACTAAAACTCTCCAGCACAGGCAACATCCTGGTAAATCTCCTCTGCACTCTCTGTAGTGCAATCACATCCTTCCCATAATGCAGATTCCAGAACTGCATGCAATACTCTAACTGTGGCCTAACCAGCATTTTATGCAGTTCCAGCATAACCTCCCTGCTCTTATATACTATGTCTCGGCTAATAAAGGCAAGTATCCTATATGCCTTCTTAACCACCTTAACTACCTGTCCCGCTACCTTAAGGGACTGGTGGACATGCACACCAAGGTCCCTCTGATCCCTGGGTACTTCCCAGGGCCCTACCGTTCATCATGCATTCCCATGACTTGTTTATCATGCCCAAGTGCATCATCTCACACTTATCCGGATTAAATTCCATTTGCCACTTATCAGCCCAGCTGACCAGCCCGTCTATATCCTCCTGTAATCTAAGGCTATCAAAGGACAAGAACAATGAAAAGTACAGCACAGGAACAGGCCCTTCGGCCCTCCAAGCCAGCGCCGATCCTCCTCACTATTTACCACCCCACCAATTTTCGTGTCATCTGCGAACTTACTGATCAACCCTCTTACATTCAAGTCTAAGTCATTTATATATACCACAAACAACAAGGAACCCAACACCGATCCCTGTGGAACCTCACTGGACACAGGCATCCAGTCACAAAAACAGCCCTCGACCATCACTCTCTGCTTCCTGCCACTCAGCCAATTCTGGATCCAATTTGCCAAATTGCCTTGGATCCCATGTGCTCTTACCTTCATGATCAGTCTCCCATATGGGACTTTATCAAAAGCCTTACTGAGGTCCAAGTAGACTATCTCAAATGCATTGCCTTCATCTACACACCTGGTCACCTCTTTGAAAAATTCAATCAAATTGGTCAGACATGACCTCCCCTTAACAAAACCATGTTGACTGCCCTTGATTAATCCCTGCCTCTCCAAGTGTAGATTAATTCTGTCCCTCAGAATTGCTTCCAATAGTTTCCCCACCACTGAGGTTAGACTGACTGGCCCATAGTTCCCTGCTTTATCCCTTCCTCCCGTCTTGAATAACCACATTGGCTGTCCTCCAGTCCTCTGGCACCTCTCCTGTGGCCAGAGAGGTATTGAAAATTATTACCAGCACACCTGCCACCTCCTCCCTTGCTTCACTCAAAGCCTGGGATACATTTCATCCGGATCTGGAGATTTATCTACTTTTAAGTCTGCCAGACCATTTAGAACCTCCTCCCTTTCTATGCTAATTTCTTTAATTATATCACAGTCCTTCTGCCTGATTTCCATACCCCTGTCATCCCTCTCACTTGTGAACACCGACACAAAGTAATCATTTAGAACCCTACCTACGTCTTCCAGCTCCACACACAAATTACCACTATGATCCTTAATGGGCCCAACTCTTTCTCTAGTTATCCTCTTACTTTTAATGTACTTGTAAAATAACTTTGGATTTTCCTTTATTTTACCTGCCAATGTTTTTGCATTCCCCCTTTTTGCTCTCCTAATTTCCTTTTTAAGTTCCCCCCTACACATCTATACCCCTCTAGGGCTTCCACTGTTTTGTGTCCTCGGTATCTGCCATAAGCTTCCCTTTTTCTTTTTATCCAGACCTGTATAACCCTTGTTGGTCCCACCCTTTGTCTTTACTGGAATTAATTGGCCCTGTATTCTCCCTATTTCCTTCCTGAATGAGTCCCACTGCTCTGATGCATATTTACCTAAAAGTAGCTGCTCCCAGCCCATTCTGGCCATATCATATCTGATCTTATTAAAATCGGCCTTCCAAAACACAGAGCTCATGTAACTGCAGCTGGTGGCACTTCCTGCAGATGTGGTCGGTCAGAGCGAAAGGACCATCTAGCAGGCAGTACATGACACAGGACTGAGCTGCCCTGCCATGCCTCTAGTTGAAAAAAAACCCCTTACTTTAAGTTAAATACAGTAAAAAACTTAAATTATTTATGTACTTTCAATAAAAACTAGAATACTTACCTTTCCTTAGCTTAATCTATTTTAAACTAAAGCAAAAACTGGAGGAAAACACTTACCCACTACCTTTCTGCTGACATCACCTTTTGAAGCTTCTCCGCCCTCACACTGGTTCTGATCTCTCCACCGCTCTCTTGTGCTGTCTTGTGGTATCACTCTTGTTATTTTCAATGAGAACTGGCTACAGGACACACTTCCCAGAATGCTTCACCGCGATGCTGACTGCAGGGCGCTCTTCCCAGACTGCTGGTGGACAGGAAAGACAGGGGATGGGAGAGGAAGAGAAGGAAGGCTGAGGATGATGGTGAGGAATGGAATGATGAAGGGCAGTGGGGAAGTGATTGCAGTGATCAGTGGAAAGAGAGAATAGGAGAGGGACAGAAGGGGGAACAGGCAGAACATGTTTGGATGGTTAGTGTTGGGAGGGATGGGGAACACCTTTGAAGGCCTTTGGGGGGGAATGAAAATTTCCTACATAATTGAAAGAGGCAGGTTAGAGTGGGCCTATTCAGTCAGAGGTCAGGCTAATTGCCCCATTGTTGCTCATGGAGAGGGGCAAGTGTGGACAACACCAGGGGGTCTAAGGCTGATCATTAGAAGGTAGCAGTGGTGAAAATGTTGTTTAGAAGAAGGGGAATCAGGGCAAAAAGGTTTCAGAGGAGGGGGTGAAAAACTACTTAGTGTGCACCTGGTGCCAAGCAGCTGGGGCAGCTGCTCACTGTTGGAGGGAATAGAACCAGGAGGTTTCTAGCTTCATGAGATCAGGATGTGGCTGAATTGCTGCAGAGAGGCTGGGAAGGAGCGAAACCGACCAGGGGCACAAAATGCTGCTTATGCGGGTGGGGGTGGTTAGTGGGCTGGGTGCAGCAAGGGAGATTCAGTAGGAATGGTGCTTTAAAGTTGTTTGAACTGGATTGCCAAGAAAAGTTTAGAATTTTCACAGCCATTTAAAGATGCAAGCAGGAGCAGAAAGTGTCGGGGATGGGGAGGGTAGGGGGGGGGAGGTGCATAGTGATTATGGTTTTGTTAAATATTCGACTGTACCTGTAAGAATAGTCCTGTGATGTAAGATCACATGAACCGTGTAACCCAATGTGTTAGCAGCGCCACAGTCAGTGTAGTGATAGAGATGGAGTTGAAAGCACATGTGGGGCAGAATTTTGCCCTCAAATGGAGGGCGGGCCCCACTGGCTCGGCAGCAGGCGGGCAACTGACCCTGGCCACTGTAACGGGGCCCGCCGCCTTTTTGAGTGTGGCCTGCCCGACAAGAAGCGCTATGTGCTCCCTGTGCAGGGGGGGGTGGGGGGGGGGGGGTGGTGGCGGTGGGATTCCCCATCTGTAAAAGGGCAAAATCCTGTCTAGGGGAGAATACTGACAGTGGTCAAAACTTTCAAAATAGAAACATTAAAAAGTTATTAACAAGTCCCCCTCATGTGACAATGTCACACGAGATGGGACATGTTAATAAAGAACACACAAACTTTATTACGTTTTTACAAAACGGACATGAAACCTCATCCCGCCAGTGGATGAGGTTTCATGTATTATCAGAAGCCTGCTGGGGCTCCTGGCCTGCCCACCAACCTTAAGGTTGGCCGGACAGGACTTTAAGTAACTCTTTCGAGTACAAACACGTTTCCATCTGTTTCAGATAAGTTATATTGTTTCATAGTTTGCCATTGTGAGATTCAAACTCTTGACCTTGGGGTTACAAACCCAGTTAACTAGACTGTCAATGGGCTCAATTGGCCATTGACAGGTCGGCGGGCGGACAGCTGATTTCGCTGTGCCCCGCCTTCCTTAATATTTAAATGGCCCAGGATGATGTCGGGTGTTCCTCCCAATGTCATCCCGCATCATTTTCCCCTCGACGAGCAGGCACCGCCCCCAAATCGCCGAGGGGAAAATCCTGGCTGTGTAGTTGCTGTTGTATTGTAAATAAATCTAATGTTTCCACTTCGAAAGTTGCCTGCAGATCAACTCTATTACAAATGGGCAACAAAGTCACACTACAACCGGGAGCTGGCCGACACATGGGCAGAGGGTGTATTGGGGAGGGGGGGAGGGGGCGACACTTGGGCAGGGAGTGTGTGTGTGGGGGGCAGACACACAGGCAGAGAGTGTGTGGGGAGGGCCGACTCACGGGCAGAGAGTGTGTGGGTGGGTACAGACACACAGGCAGAGAGTGTGTGGGGGGGGAGGCCAACACACGGGCAGAGAGTGTGTGGGTGGGTACAGACACACAGGCAGAGAGTGTGTGGGGGGCGTCAGACACACGGGCAGAAAGTGTGTGTGGGGGGCAAGTGCAGAAACACTGGCAGAGATGGTGTGGGAGGGGCAGACACACAGGCAGAGTGTGTGTGGGGGGGTTTGCCGACACACGGGCAGAGAGTATGTGTGGGGGGGGGGGGGGGGCAGACACACGGGCAGAGAGTGTGTGGGGGGTTCAGACACACGGGCAGAGAGTATGTGGGGCAGGGCAGACACAGGCAGAGAGTGTGTGGGGGTGCAGACACACGGGCAGGGAGTGCGTGGGGTGTGGGTGGAGACACATGGGCAGAGAGTGTGTGGAGTGTGGAGGGGTGCAGACACACGGGCAGAGAGTGTGTGGGGCGGGGGCAGACACGAGGGCAGTGAGTGTGTAGGGGGGGCAGTTACACGGGCAGTGTGTGGGGGGGCCGACACATGGGCAGAGAGTGTCCGGTGGGGGGCAGACACACAGGCAGAGAGTGTCTGTGGGGGGGGCAGGTACACGGGAAGAGAGTGTGCGGTGTGGGGGGGGGCAGATATAAGGGCAGAGAGTATGTGAGTGGGCAGACACATGGGCAGAGAGTGTGTGAGGGGGCAGACACATGGGCAGAGAGTATGTTGTGGGGGCAGACACGGGCTGAGAGTTTGTGGGGTGGGGGGCAACACACGTGCAGAGAGTGTGCGGTGTGGGGGGGGCAGACACACTGGCCGAGTGTGTGGGGTGCGGGGGGGCAGACACACAGGCAGAGAGTGTCTGTGGGGGCTGCCGACACACGGACAGAGAGTGTGTGGGGGGGGCGGGTGCTGACACATGGGCAGAGAGTGTGAGGGGGGGGCAGACAAACAGGCAGAGTGTGTGTGGGGGGGTTTGCCGACACACGGGCAGAGAGTGTGTGGGGGGTTCAGACACACGGGCAGAGAGTATGTGGGGCAGGGCAGACACAGGCAGAGAGTGTGTGGGGGTGCAGACACACGGGCAGGGAGTGCGTGGGGTGTGGGTGGAGACACATGGGCAGAGAGTGTGTGGAGTGTGGAGGGGTGCAGACACACGGGCAGAGAGTGTGTGGGGCGGGGGCAGACACGAGGGCAGTGAGTGTGTAGGGGGGGCAGTTACACGGGCAGTGTGTGGGGGGGCAGACACACAGGCAGAGAGTGTCTGTGGGGGGGGCAGGTACACGGGAAGAGAGTGTGCGGTGTGGGGGGTGGCAGATATAGGGGCAGAGAGTGTGTGGTGGGGGGGGGCAGACACGGGCAGAGAGTATGTGGGGTGCATGGGGGGCAGTCGCATGGGCAGAGAGTGTGTGGGGTGGGAGGCCAACACACGGGCAGAGAGTGTGTGGGGGGGGAGGGAGTGCAGACGCACTGGCAGAGAGTGTGAGGGGGGGGGCAAATGCACTGGCAGAGAGTGTGTGGGGGGGCAGACACACGGGCAGAGAATGTATGGGGGCGGCAGACACACGGGCAGAGAGTATGTGGGGGGGCAGACACCCAGGCAGAGAATGTGTGGGGGTGGCAGACACATGGGCAGAGAGTCTGTGGGGCAGGGGCAAACAAAAGGGCAGAGAGTGAGTGTGCGGGGGGGGGGGCAGATACACGGGCAGAGAGCGTGTGGGGGCATCAGACACACTGGCGGAGTGTTTGTGAGGGGGGCAGACACACGGGCAGAGAGTTGTGGGGCGGGAGCACACAAAAGGGCAGAGTATATGTGGGTGGGGCAGATGCACGGGCAGAGAGTGTGTTGTGGTAGGGGGGCAGACACACAGGCAGAGAGTGTATGGGGGGGGCAGACACATGGGCAGAGAGTGTGAGGGGGGATCAGACACACGAGCAGAGAGTCTGTGGGGCAGGGGCAGACAAAAGAGCAGAGAGTATGTGGGGAGGGCAGACACACGGGCAGAGAGTGTTTGGGGCGGGCAGACAGACGGGCAGAGAGTGTGTGGGGTGGGGGAGCAGATGCATGGGCAGAGAGTGTGTGGGGGGGGCAGACACACGGGCAGAGAGTGTGTGGGGTGGGGGGGCAGACACACAGGCAGAGAGTGCGTGGGGAGTGGGGGGGCAGACACATGGGCAGAGAGTGTGTGGGGGGGCAGACATATGGGCAGAGAGTATGTCGGGTGGGGGGGCAGACACACGGGCAGAGAGTGCATGGGGTGTGCGGGGCAGACACATGGGCAGAGAGTGTGTGGGGGGGCAGACACAAGGGCAGAGAGTATGTGGGCCGGGGGCAGACAAAAGGGCAGAGTATATGTGGGTGGGGCAGACACACGGGCAGAGAGTGTGTGGGGAGGGCCAACTCACGGGCAGAGAGTGTGTGGGGTAGGGGGGCAGACGCACAGGCGGAGAGTGTGTGGGGTGGGGGGGCAGACGCACAGGTGGAGAGTGTGTTGTGGTAGGGGGGCAGACACACAGGCAGAGAGTGTATGAGGGGGCAGACACACGGGCAGTGAGTGGGTGTGGGGGGGCAGACACACGGGCAGAGAGTGTGTGTGGGGGGGCAGACACACGGGCAGTGTGTGTGGGGGGGAAGACACATGGGTGAGGAGGGGGCACATACACGGGCAGAGAGTGTGTGGGGGGATGGCAGACACACGGGCAGAGAGTGTGTTGGGGGGGGCCCAAAACACGGGCAGAGGGTGTGTGGGTGGGGAGGAGACACACAGGCAGAGTGTGTGTTGGGGGTTTGCCGACACACGGTCAGAGAGTATGTGTGGGGGGGTCAGACACACGGGCAGAGAGTGTGTGGGGCGGGCAGCCACGGGCAGAGATTGTGTGGGATGGGGGCGCAGACGCACGGGCAGAGAGTGTGTGGGTGGGGGACAGACACATGGGCAGAGAGTGAGTGTGGGGAGGCAGACACATGGGTAGAGAGTGTGTGTGGGGGGGCAGATACACGGGCAGAGAGTGTGTGTGGGGGGGCAGACACACGGGCAGAGAGTGAGTGTGGGGGGCCGGACACATGGGTAGAGGGTGTGGAGGAGGCAGACACATGGGCAGAGAGTGTGTGGAGGGGCATTGCAGACACACGGGCAGAGAGTGTGTGGGGGGCATTGCAGACACACGGGCAGAGAGTGTGTGGGGGGGGGCAGACACAAGGGCAGAGAATGAGTGCGTGGTGGGGCAGACATACGGGTAGAAAGTGTGGAGGGGGCAGACACATAAGCAGAGAGTGTGTGGGTGGGGGGAGCAGACACACGGGCAGAGAGTGTGTGGAGGGGTCAGACACACGGGCAGAGAGTGTGTGGGGGTGTCAGCACACGGGCAGAGAGTATGTGGGGGGATCAGACACGGGCAGAGAGTGTGTGGGGTAAGGGGTGCCGACACATGGGCAGAGATTGTGTGGGGTGGGGGTCTAACATATGGGCAGAGAGTGTGCGGTGTGTGGGGGGGGCTGACACATGGGCAGAGAGTATGTGGGGGGGGCAGACACAGGCAGAGAGTATGTGGGTTGGGGGGGCTGACACATGGGCAGAGAGTGTGTGTGTGGGGGGTGCAGACACACGGGGAGAGAGTATGTGGGGAGAGGGCAGATACGGGCAGAGAGTGTCTGTGGTTGGGGGGGGGGGCCGACACACGGGCAGAGAGTATGTGTGGGGGGGCAGACAGACGGGCAGAGAGTATGTGGGGGGGCAAACACACGGGCAGAGAGTGCGTGGGGTGTGGGGGGCAGACACACGGGCAGAGAATGTGTTGGGGGGTCGGACACACGGACAGAGAGTGTGTGGGGGGGGTGCCGATACACGGGCAGAAAGTGTGTGTGGGGGGGGTGCAGACACACGGGCAGAGAATTTCCGTGGGTGGTGGGGTGCCGTCACACGGGCGGAGTGTGTGTGGGGGGCCAACACATGGGCAAAGACTGTGTGTTTTGGGGGGGGGTGCAGACACACAGGCGGAGAGTGTGTGGGGTGGGGGGGCAGACGCACAGGCGGAGAGTGTGTTGTGGTAGGGGGGCAGACACACAGGCAGAGAGTGTATGAGGGGGCAGACACACGGGCAGTGAGTGGGTGTGGGGGGGCAGACACACGGGCAGAGAGTGTGTGTGGGGGGGCAGACACACGGGCAGACAGTGTGTGTGGGGGGGAAGACACATGGGTGAGGAGGGGGCACATACACGGGCAGAGAGTGTGTGGGGGGGTGGCAGACACACGGGCAGAGAGTGTGTTGGGGGGGGCCCAACACACGGGCAGAGTGTGTGTGGGTGGGGAGGAGACACACAGGCAGAGTGTGTGTTGGGGGGCTTGCCGACACATGGTCAGAGAGTATGTGTGGGGGGGTCAGACACACGGGCAGAGAGTGTGTGGAGCGGGCAGCCACGGGCAGAGAGTGTGTGGGTGGGGGACAGACACATGGGCAGAAAGTGAGTGTGGGGGGGCAGACACATGGGTAGAGAGTGTGTGTGGGGGGGCAGACACATGTGCAAAGAGTGTGTGGGGGGGGGCAGATACACGGAAGAGTGTTTGTGGGGGGGGCAGATACACGGGCAGAAAGTGTGTGTGGGGTGGGAGTCCAACACATGGTCAGAAAGTGCGTGGTTGGGGGGCAGACACACGGGCAGAGAATGTGTGGTGGGGTCGGACACACGGACAGAGATTTTGTGGGGGGGGTGCCGATACACGGGCAGAAAGTGTGTGTGGGGGGGGTGCAGACACACGGGCAGAGAATGTCCGTGGGTGGTGGGGTGCCGTCACACGGGCGGAGTGTGTGTGGGGGGCCAACACATGGGCAGAGAGTGTGTGTTTTGGGGGGGGGGTGCAGACACACAGTCAGAGAGTGTGTGGGGTGCGGGGGGCAGACACACGGGCTGAGAATGTCTGTGGGGGGGCTGCAGACATGCGGGCAGAGAGCGTGTGGGGTGCGGGGGTCAGACGCACGAGCAGAGAGTAAGTATGTGGGGGAGGCAGATACACGGGCAGAGAATGTGTGGGGGCGGAAGACACACGGGCAGAGAGTGTGTGTGGGGGGGTCAGACACACAGGCAGAGAGTGTGCGGGGGGGGCAGATACCCAGGCAGAGAATGTGTGTGGGCGGCAGACACACGGGCAGAGAGTGTGTGTGGGGGGGTCAGACACACAGGCAGAGAGTATGTGGGGGGGGCAGACACGGGCAGAGAGTGTGTGGGTTGGGGGGACAGACACACGGGCAGAGAGTGTATGAGGGCGGCAGACACACGGGCAGACAGTGTGTGTGGTTGGTGGGTGCCGACACACGGGCAGAGAGTGTGTGGGGGGACCGACACACGGGCAGAGACTATGTGTGGGGGGTCCGACACACGGGCAGAGAGTGTGTGGGGAGGGCCGACTCACGGGCAGAGAGTGTGTGGGGTGGGGGGGCAGACGCACAGGCGGAGAGTGTGTGGGGTGGGGGGGCAGATACACAGGCAGAGAGTGTATGAGGGGGCAGACACACGGGCAGTGAGTGGGTGTGGGGGGGCAGACACACGGGCAGAGAGTGTGTGTGGGGGGGCAGACACACGGGCAGACAGTATGTGTGGGGGGGAAGACACATGGGCGAGGAGGGGTCACATACACGGGCAGAGAGTGTGTGGGGGGGTGGCAGACACACGGGCAGAGAGTGTATTGGGGGGGGGCCCAACACACGGGCAGAGGGTGTGTGGGTGGGGAGGAGACACACAGGCAGAGTGTGTGTTGGGGGTGTTGCCGACACACGGTCAGAGAGTATGTGTGGGGGGGTCAGACACACGGGCAGAGAGTGTGTGGGGCGGGCAGCCACGGGCAGAGAGTGTGTGGGTGGGGGACAGACACATGGGCAGAAAGTGAGTGTGGGGGGGCAGACACATGGGTAGAGAGTGTGTGTGGGGGGGCAGACACACGGGCAGAGAGTGAGTGTGGGGGGGCAGACACATGGGTAGAGAGTGAGTGTGGGGGGGCAGACACATGGGTAGAGAGTGTGTGTGGGGGGGCAGATACACGGGCAGTGAGTGTGTGTGGGGGGGCAGACACACGGGCAGAGAGTGTGTGTGGGGGGGCAGACACATGGGCAAAGAGTGTGTGGGGGGGGGCAGATATACGGAAGAGTGTTTGTGGGGGGGGGGGCAGATACACGGGCAGAGAGTGTGTGTGGGGTGGGAGTCCAACACATGGTCAGAGTGTGCGTTGTTGGGGGGCAGACACACAGGCAGAGAATGTGTTGGGGGGTCGGACACACGGACAGAGAGTGTGTGGGGGGGGTGCCGATACACGGGCAGAAAGTGTGTGTGGGGGGGGTGCAGACACACGGGCAGAGAATTTCCGTGGGTGGTGGGGTGCCGTCACACGGGCGGAGTGTGTGTGGGGGGCCAACACATGGGCAGAGAGTGTGTGTTTTGGGGGGGGGGTGCAGACACACAGGCAGAGAGTGTGTGGGGTGCGGGGGGCAGACACACGGGCTGAGAATGTCTGTGGGGGGGCTGCAGACATGCGGGCAGAGAGCGTGTGGGGTGCGGGGGTCAGACGCACGAGCAGAGAGTAAGTATGTGGGGGGGGCAGATACACGGGCAGAGAATGTGTGGGGGCGGCAGACACACGGGCAGAGAGTGTGTGTGGGGGGGTCAGACACACAGGCAGAGAGTATGTGGTGGGGGCAGACACGGGCAGAGAGTGTGTGTGTTGGGGGGACAGACACACGGGCAGAGAGTGTATGAGGGCGGCAGACACACGGTCAGAGAGTGTGTGTGGTTGGTGGGTGCCGACACATGGGCAGAGAGTGTGTGGGGGGACCGACACACGGGCAGAGACTATGTGTGGGGGGGGCCGACACACGGGCAGAGAGTATGTGGGGGTGCAGACAAACGGGCAGAGAGTGTGTGGGGGGGCATACATATGGGCAGAGAGTATGTGGGGTGGGGGCGCAGACACAAGGGCAGAGATTGCGTGGGGTGTGGGGGGCAGGCACATGGGCAGAGAGTGTGTGGGGTGGGGGGGCAGACACATGGACAGAATGTGTGTGGGGTGTGGGGGGGTGCAGACACATGGGCAGAGAGTGTGTGGGGTGGGGTCAGTCACGAGAGCAGTGAGTGTGTGGGAGGGGGCAGATACACGGGCAGTGTGTGGGGGGGCCGACACATGGGCAGAAAGTGTCTGGGGGGGGCAGACACACGGGAAGAGAGTGTATGTGGGGCGGGGGCGACACACGGGCAAAAAGTGTGCGTTGATGGGGGGGGGTGCAGACACACTGGCCGAATGTATGGGGTGTGGGGCGGGCATACGCACGGGCAGAGAGTGAGTGTGTGGTGGGCGGGCAGATACATTTGCAGAGTGTGTGGGGGTGGGTTTGCCGACACACGGGCTGAGAGTTTGTGGGCGGGGCAGACACACGGGCAGAGAGTTTGTTGGGGGGGGCAGACACGGGCAGAGAGTATGTGGGGTGCATAGGGCGCAGATGCACGGGCAGGGAGTGAGTGTGTGGGGGGCAGACACATGGGCAGAGAGAGTGTGTGGGGAGGCAGATACACAGGCAGAGAGTGTGTGGGTGGGGGGCAGACACATGGGTAGAGGGTGAGGAGGGTGCAGATACACGGGCAGAGAGTGTGTGGGGGTGTGGCAGACACAGGGGCAGAGAATGTGTGGGTGGGGCAGACACACGGGCAGAGAGTGTGTGGATGGTGCAGACGCACGGGCAGAGACTGTGTGGGGTGGGGGGGCAGTCGCACAGGCGGAGAGCGTGTTGTGGTAGGGGGGCAGACACACAGGCAGAGAGTGTATGGGGGGGTGCAGACACACGGGCAGAGAGTGTGAGGGGGGATCAGACACACGGGCAGAGAGTCTGTGGGGCAGGGGCAGACAAAAGAGCAGAGAGTATGTGGGGAGGGCAGACACACGGGAAGAGAGTGTGTGGGGGTGTGGCAGACACAGGGGCAGAGAATGTGTGGGTGGGGCAGACACACGGGCAGAGAGTGTGTGGATGGTGCAGACGCACGGGCAGAGAGTGTGTGGGGTGGGGGGGCAGACGCACAGGCGGAGAGCGTGTTGTGGTAGGGGTGCAGACACACAGGCAGAGAGTGTGAGGGGGGATCAGACACACGGGCAGAGAGTCTGTGGGGCAGGGGCAGACAAAAGAGCAGAGAGTATGTGGGGAGGGCAGACACACGGGAAGAGAGTGTGAGGGGGGATCAGACACACGGGCAGAGAGTCTGTGGGGCAGGGGCAGACAAAAGAGCAGAGAGTATGTGGGGAGGACAGACACACGGGCAGAGAGTGTTTGGGGCGGGCAGACACATGGGCAGAGAGTGTGTGGGGTGGGGGAGCAGATGCCTGGGCAGAGAGCGTGTGGGGTGGGCAGATACATGGGCAGACAGTCTGTAGGGGGGGGTTGCAGACACACAGGCAGATAGTGTATGGGGTAGGGGGGGCAGACACGGGCAGAGTGTGTGGGTGGGGGGGCAGACACATGGGCAGATTGTGTATGAGGGGGCAGATACACGGGTAGAGATTGTGTGGGGCGGGGTCAGACACGAGGGCAGTGAGTGTGTGGGAGGGGGGCAGATACACGGGCAGTGTGTGGGGGGGGCCGACACATGGGCAGAAAGTGTCTGGGGGGGGCAGACACATGGGAAGAGAGTGTCTGTGGGGCGGGTGCCAACACATGGGTAGACAGTGTGTGGGGTGGGGCGACACACGGGCAGAGAGTGTGCGTTGTCGGCGGGGAGGGCAGACACACTGGCCGAGTGTATGGGGTGCGGGGCGGGCAGACGCACGGGCAGAGAGTGAGTGTGTGGTGGGGGGGCAGATACATGGGCAGAGTGTGTGGGGGGGGTGCCGACACACGGGCTGAGAGTGTGTTGGGGGGGGAGACACACAGGCAGAGAGTGTCTGTGGGGGGTGCCAACACACGGGCAGAGAGTGTGTGGGGGAGGCAGACACAAGGGCAGAGATTGTGTGGGGTGGTGGGGCTGATGCACAGGCGGAGCGTGTGTTGTGGTAGGGGGGGCAGACACACAGGCAGAGAGTGTATGGGGGGGAGGCAGTCACACGGGCAGAGAGTGCGAGGGGGGATCAGACACACGGGCAGAGAGTCTGTGGGGCAGGGGCAGACAAAAGAGCAAAGAGTATTGGGGGGGGCAGATACACGGGCAGAAAGTGTTTGGGGCAGGCAGACAGACGGGCAGAGAGTGTGTGGGGTGGGGGAGCAGATGCATGGGCAGAGATTGTGTGGACGGGGGCCCGACTCATGGGGAAAGAGAGTGTGTGGGTGGGGAGGAGACACACAGGCAGAGTGTGTGTTGGGGGGGTTGCCGACACACGGGCAAAGAGTATGAGCGGGGGGGTCAGACACACGGGCAGAGAGTGTGTGGGGTAGGGGGGCAGACGCACGGGCAGAGAGTGTGTGGGGGATGCAGATACACGGGCAGAGAATGTGAGGGAGGATCAGACACACGGGCAGAGAGTCTGTGGGGCAGGGTCAAACAAAAGAGCAGAGAGTATGTGGGGAGGGCAGACACACGGGCAGAGAGTGTTTGGGGCGGGCAGACAGACGGGCAGAGAGTGTGTGGGGTGGGGGAGCAGATGCATGGGCAGAGAGTGTGTGGGGGGGGGCAGACAGATGGGCAGAGAGTATGTGTGGGGGGGCCGACACACGGGCAGAGAGTGTGTGGGGTGTGGGGGGCAGACACATGGGCAGAGAGTGTGTGCCGGGGCAGACATATGGGCAGAGAGTGTGTGGGGTGGGGTGGGGTGCAGACTTACGGGCAGAGAGTGTGTGGGGCGGGGTCAGACACGAGGGCAGTGAGTGTGTGGGAGGGGGGCACATTCACGGGCAGTGTGTGGGGGGTGCCGACACATGGGCAGAAAGTGTCCGGGGGGGGCAGACACACAGGCAGAGAGTGTCTGTCGGGGGGGCAGACACACGGGCTGAGAGTGTGTGGGGGGGCAGACACACAGGCAGAGAGTGTCTGTGGGGAGTGCCGACACACGGGCAGTTTGTGTGTGGGGGGGGCAGACACACGGGCAGAGAGTGTGTTGGAGGGGGCAGACACGGGCAGAGAGTATATGGGGTGCATGGGGGGCAGATGCACGGGCAGGGAGTGAGCGTGTGGGGGGGCAGACACACAGGCAGAGAGTGTGTGGGGGGGGCAGATACACGGGCAGACAGTGTGTGGGTGGGGGGCAGACACATGGGTAGAGGGTGAGGAGGGGGCAGATACACGGGCAGAGAGTGTGTGGGGGTGTGGCAGACACACGGGCAGAGAATGTGTGGGTGGTGGGACAGACACACGGGCAGAGAGTGTGTGGGGGGGGCCCGACACACAGGCAGAGAGTGTGTGGGGCGGGGGCAGACAAAAAGGCAGAGTATATGTGGGTGGGGCAGACACACGGGCAGTGAGTGTGTGGAGGGAGCAGACGCACGGGCAGAGAGTGTGTGGGGTGGGGGGCAGACGCACAGGCGGAGAGTGTGTTGTGGTAGGGGGTAAGACACACAGGCACAGAGTGTATGGGGAGGGCGGACACACGGGCAGAGAGTGTGAGGGGGGATCAGACACACGGGCAGAGAGTCTGTGCAGCAGGGGCAGACGAAAGAGCAGAGAGTATGTGGTGGGGGAAGACACACGGGCAGAGAGTGTTTGGGGCTGGCAGACAGACCGGCAGAGAGTGTGTGGGGTGGGGGAGCAGATGCATGGGCAGAGAGTGTGTGGGGGGGGCCGACACACGGGCAGAGAGTGTGTGGGGTGGGGGGGCAGACACACGGGCAGAGAGTGTGTGGGGTGGGGGGGCAGACACACGGGCAGAGAGTGTATGAGGGGGCAGACACACGGGCAGAGAGTGGGTGTGGGGGGGCAGACACACGGGCAAAGAGTGTGTGTGAGGGGGCAGACATATGGGCAGTGAGTGTGTGGGTGGGGTGCAGACACATGGGTAGAGGGTGAGGAGGGGGCAGATACACGGGCAGAGTGTGTGAGGGGGGAATCAGACACACGGGCAGAGAGTGTGAGGGGGGAATCAGACACACGGGCAGAGAGTCTGTGAGGCAGGGGCAGATAAAAGAGCAGAGAGTATGTGTGGGGGGCAGACACACGGGCAGAGAGTGTGTGGGGGGGGGGCCGACACACGGGCAGAGATTGTGTGGGTGGGGAGGAGACACACAGGCAGAGTGTGTGTTGGGGGGGTTGCCGACACACACGCAAAGAGTATGATCGGGGGGGTCAGACACACGGGCAGAGAGTGCGTGTGGTGGGGTCAGACACACGGGCAGAGAGCAAGTTGGGGGGGGCAGACACGGGCGGAGAGTGTGTAGGTTGGGGGGGCAGACGCACGGGCAGAGAGTGTGTGGTTAGGGGGGCAGACGCACAGGCAGAGAGTGTCTGTGGGGGGGTGCCGACACAAGGGCAGAGAGTGTGTTGGGCGGGGGCAGTTACACGGGCAGAGATTGTGTGGAGGGGGGGCAGACACAGGCAGAGAGTATGTGGGGTGCACGGGGGGCAGTCGCACGGGCAGACAGTGTGTGGGGTGGGAGGCCAACACACGGGCAGAGAGTGTGTCTGGGGTGGCGGGGAGTGCAGCACTGGCAGAGAGTGTGAGGGGGGGGCAAATGCACTGGCAGAGAGTGTGTGGGGGGGCAGACACCCAGGCAGAGAATGTGCGGGGGGCGGCAGACACATGGGCAGAGAGTGTGTGGGGCAGGGGCAAACAAAAGGGCAGAGAGTGAGTGTGTGGGGGGGGCAGGTACACGGGCAGAGAGTGTGTGGGGGCATCAGACACACTGGCAGAGAGTTTGTGAGGGGGGCTGACACACAGGCAGAGAGTGTGTGGGGCGGGGGCAGACAAAAGGGCAGAGTATATGTGGGTGGGGCAGACGCACGAGCAGAGAGTGTGTTGTGGTAGGGGGGCAGACACACAGGCAGAGAGTGTATGGGGGGGCAGACACATGGGCAGAGAGTGTAAGGGGGGATCAGACACACGGGCAGAGAGTCTGTGGGGCAGGGGCAGACAGAAGAGCAGAGAGTATGTGGGGGGGGGCAGACACACGGGCAGAGAGTGTTTGGGGTGGGCAGACAGACGGGCAGAGAGTGTGTGGGGTGGGGGAGCAGATACATGGGAAGAGAGTGTGTGAGGGGGCAGACACACGGGCAGAGAGTGCGTGGGGTGTGGGGGGCAGACACATGGACAGAAAGTATGTGGGGTGTGGGGGGGTGCAGACACACGGGCAGAGAGTGTGTGGGGCGGGGTCAGACACAAGGACAGTGAGTGTGTGAGAGGGGGGCAGATACACGGTCAGTGTGTGAGGGGGCCGACACATGGGCAGAAAGTGTCTGGGGGGGGCAGACACACAGGCAGAGTGTGTCTGTGGAGGGGGTCAGACACACGGGAAGAGATTGTGTGCGGGGCGGGGTCCGAACACGGGCAGAGTGTGTGGGGTAGGGGCGACACACGGGCAGAGAGTATGCGTTGTCGGGGGGGAGGGCAGACACACTGGCCGAGTGTATGGGGTGCGGGGCGGGCAGATGCACGGGCAGAGAGTGAGTGTGTGGTGGGGGGGCAGATACGTGGGCAGAGTGCATTGGGTGGGGATTGCTGACACACGGGCTGACAGTGTGTAGGGGGGGCAGACACACAGGCAGAGAGTGTCTGTGGGGGGGACAGACACATGGGCAGAGAGTGTGTTCAGGGTGCAAACACAGGCAGAGAGTATGTGGGGTGCATGGGGGGCAGATACACGGGCAGGGAGTGAGTGAGTGGGGGGGGCAGATACACGGCAGAGTGTGTGTGGGGGGGCAGATACACGGGCAGAGAGTGTGTGTGGGGTGGGAGGCCAACACATGGTCAGAGAGTGTGTGGTTGGGGGGCAGACACACGAGCAGAGAATGTGTGGGGGGGTCGGACACATGGACAGAGAGTGTGTGGGGGTTTGCCGATACACAGGCAGAGAGTGTATGGGGGGGCAGACACACGGGCAGAGAGTCTGTGGGGCAGGGGCAGACAAAAGAGCAGAGAGTATGTTGGGGGGGCAGACACACGGTCAGACAGTGTTTGGGGCTGGCAGACAGACGGGCAGCGAATGTCTGGAGTGGGGGAGCAGATGCATGGGCAGAGAGTGTGTGGGGGGGGCAGACACACGGGCAAGTGTGTGGGGTGGGGGGGCAGACACACGGGCAGAGAGTGTATGAGGGGGCAGACGCACGGGCAGAGAGTGCGTGGGGTGTGGGGCCACACACATGGGCAGAGAGTGTGTGGGGGGGCAGACATATGGGCAGAGAGTATGCGGGGTGTGGGGGGCAGACACATGGGCAGAGAGTGTGTGCCGGGGCAGACATATGGGCAGTGAGTGTGTTGGGTGGGGGGGCAGACACATGGACAGAGAGTGTGTGGGGTGTGGGGGGGTGCAGACACACGGGCAGAGAGTGTGTGGGGCAGGGTCAGACATGAGGGCAGTGAGTGTGTGGGGGGGGGTGCAGATACAAGGGCAGTGTGTGGGGGGGCGGACACATGGGCAGAAATTGTCTGGGGGGGCTGACACACAGGCAGAGAGTGTCTGTGGGGGGGGCAGATACACGGCAAGAGAGTGTCTGTGGGGCGGGGGCCGACACACAGGCTGAGAGTTTGTGGGGGGGGGCAGACACACGGGCAGGGAGTGAGTGTGTGGGGGGGCAGATACACGGGCAGAGAGTGTGTGGGTGGGGGGCAGACACATGGGTAGAGGGTGAGGAGGGGGCAGATACACGGGCAGAGAGTGTGTGGGGGGGCCCGACACACAGGCAGAGAGTTTGTGGGGCGGAGGCAGACAAAAGGGCAGAGTATATGTGGGTGGGGCAGACACACGGGCAGTGAGTGTGTGGAGGGGGCAGACGCATGGGCAGAGAGTGTGTGGGGTGGGGGGCAGACGCACAGGCGGAGAGTGTGTTGTGGTAGGGGGGCAGACACACAGGCACAGAGTGTATGGGGGGGGCGGACACACGGGCAGAGAGTGTGAGGGGGGATCAGACACACGGGCAGAGAGTCTGTGCGGCAGGGGCAGACAAAAGAGCAGAGAATATGTGGTGGGGGAAGACACACGGGTAGAGAGTGTTTGGGGTGGGGGAGCAGATGCATGGGCAGAGAGTGTGTGGGGGGGGCAGACACATGGGCAGAGAGTGTGTGAGTTGGGGGGGCAGACACACGGGCAGAGAGTGTGTGGGGTGGGGGGGCAGTCACACAGGCAAGTGTGTGGGGTGGGGGGGCAGACACACGGGCAGAGAGTGTGTGTGGTTGGGGGGGTGCCAACACATGGGCAGAAAGTGTGTCGGGGGGCCGACACACAGGCCGAAAGTATGTGTGGGGGTGCTGACACACGGGCAGAAAATGCGTGGGTTGTGGGGGGCAGATACACGGGCAGAGAGTGTGTGTGGTTGGGGGGTTGCCGACACACGGGCAGAGAGTATGTGTGGGGGGGGCTGACACACGGGCAGAGAGTATGTGGGCTGGCAGACACATGGGCAGAGAGTGCGTGGTGTGTGGGGGGCAGACACATAGGCAGAGAGTGTGTGGGGGGGGCAGACACATGGGCAGAGAGTATGTGGGGTGGGGGGGCAGACACACGGGCAGAGAGTGCGTGGGCTGTGGGGGGCAGACACATGGGCAGAGAGTGTGTTGGGGGGGCAGACACACGGGCAGAGAGTATGTGGGGTGGGGGGCAGACACACGGGCAGAGAGTGCGTGGGGTGTGGGGGACAGACACATGGGCAGAGAGTGTGTGGGGTGTGGGGGGGTGCGGATACACGGGCAGTGTGTGGGGGGGGCCGACACATGGGCAGAAAGTGTCTGGGGGTGCAGACACACAGGCAGAGAGTGTCTGTGGGGGGGGGCAGACACATGGCAAGAGAGTGTCTGTGGGGTGGGGGCAGACACATGGCAAGAGAGTGTGTGGGGTGGCGGCGACACACGGGCAGAGAGTGTGCGTTGTCGGGGGGGGGGAGGGCAGACACACTGGCCGAGTGTATGTGGTGCGGGGTGAGCAGACGCACGGGCAGAGATTGAGTGTGTGGTGGGAGGGCAGATTCTTGGGCAGAGTGTGTGGGAGGGGGGGGTGCCGACACATGGGCTGAGAGTTTGTGGGGGGGGCAGACACACAGGCAGAGAGTGTCTGTGGGGGGTGCCGACACACGGGCAGAGTGTGTGTGGGGGGTGCAGACACACGGGCAGAGAGTGTGTTGGAGAGGGGCAGACCCGGGCAGAGAGTATGGGGGGCAGATTCACGGGCAGGGAGTGAGTGTGTGGGGGGGGCAGATACACGGCAGAGTGTGTGTGGGTGGGGGGCCGACACACGGGCAGAGAGTGTGTGTGGGGGTGTTGCAGACACACGGGCAGAGAATGTGCGGGGGGCGGCAGACACAAGGCCAGAGAATGTGTGGGGCGGGCGCAGACAAAAGGGCAGTGAGTGAGTGTGTGGGGAGGGGCAGATACAGGGACAGAGAGTGTGTAGGTATGGCAGATACACGGGCAGGGAGTGTGTGGGGGGTCAGACACATGGGCAGAGAGTGTGTGTGGGGGTCAGACACACGGGCAGAGAGTGTGTGGGGCGGGGGCAGACAAAATGGCAGAGTATATGTGGGGGGTGCAGACACACAGGCAGAGAGTGTGTGGGGGGTGCAGACACACAGGCAGAGAGTGTGTGGAGGGGGCAGACACACGGGCAGAGAGTGTGTGTGGGGGTGTTGCAGACACACGGGCAGAGAGTGTGTGGGGCGGGGGCAGACAAAATGGCAGAGTATATGTGGGGTGTGCAGACACACAGGCAGAGAGTGTGTGGGGGGTGCAGACACACAGGCAGAGAGTGTGTGTGGGGGTGTTGCAGACACACAGGCAGAGAGTGTGTGGGGGGTGCAGACACACAGGCAGAGAGTGTGTGGAGGGGGCAGATACACGGGCAGAGAGTGTTTGGGGGGGCAAACACACGGGCAGAGAGTGTTTGGGGAGGACAGACACACAGGCAGAGATTGTGTGGGAGGGGCAGACTCACAGGCAGCGTGTGGGGGATGTTTGCAGACACACAGGCAGAGTGTGTGTTGGGGGGTTGCCGACACACGGGCAGAGAGTATTTGTGGGGGGGTCAGACACATGGGCAGAGAGTTTTGGAGGTGTCAGACACACAGGCAGAGAGTATGTGGGGGGGGGCAGACACGGGCAGAGAGTGTGTGTGGTAGGGAGTGCCGACACACAGGCAGAGAGTGTATGGGGTGGGGGGCCAACACATGGGCAGAGAGTGTGCAGTGTGTGTGGGGGGGCAGACACATTGGCAGAGAGTATGTGGTGGGGGGAAGACACGGGCAGAGAGTGTGTGGGGTTGGGGGGGGCGACACATGGGCAGAGAGTGTGTGTGTGGGGGGTGCAGACACATGGACAGAGAGTAGGCGTGGGGTGGGCTGACACACGGGCAGAGAGTTTGTGGGGTGTGGGGGGCAGACACATGGGCAGAGATTGAGTGTGGGGGGGCAGATACACGGGCAGAGAGTGTGTGGGTGGGGTGCAGACACATGGGGAGAGGGTGAGGGAGGGGCAGATACACGGGCAGAGAGTGTGTGGGAGTGTGGCACACACACGGGCAGAGAGTGTATGGGGGAGGCCCGACACACAGGCAGAGAGTGTATGGGGGGGGCAGACACACGGGCAGAGAGTGTGATGGGGGATCAGACACACGGGCAGAGAGTCTGTGGGGCGGGGTCAGACAAAAGAGCAGAGAGTATTGGGGGGGGCAGATAAACGGGCAGAGAGTGTGTAGGGTGGGGGGGCAGATGCACGGGCAGAGAGTGTGTGGGGTAGGGGGGCAGACACACAGGCAGAGAGTGTATGGGGGGGCAGACACACAGGCAGAGAGTGTGAGGGGGGATCAGACACACGGGCAGAGAGTCTGTGAGGCAGGGGCAGACAAAAGAGCAGAGAGTATGTGGGGGGGGCAGACACACGGGCAGAGTGTTTGCGGCTGGCAGACAGACGGGCAGAGAGGGTGTGGGGTTGGGGGGGGGCGACACATGGGCAGAGAGTGTGTGTGTGGGGGGTGCAGACACATGGACAGAGAGTAGGCGTGGGGTGGGCCGACACACGGCAGAGAGTATGTGGGGGGGCTGACACACGGGCAGAGAGTTCGTGGGGTGTGGGGGGCAGACACATGGGCAGAGAGTGTGTGGTGTAGGGGGGCAGACACATGGACAGAGAGTGTGTGGGGCGGGGCCAGACACGAGGGCAGTGAGAGTGTTGGGGGGGCAGATACACGGTCAGTGTATGGGGGGGCCGACACATGGGCAGAAAGTGACTGGGGGGGGGGCAGACACACGGGCAGAGATTGTCTGTGATGGGAGCAGACACACGGGAAGAGAGTGTGCGTTGTCGGGGGGGGGGGCAGACACACTGTCCGAGTGTATGGGGTGCGGGGCGAGCAGACGCACGGGTAGAGAGTGAGTGTGTGGTGGGGGGGCAGATACATGGGCAGAGTGTGTGGGAGGGGGTGCCGACACATGGGCAGACAGTGTGTGGGGGGGGGCAGACACACAGGCAGAGAGTGTCTGTGGGGGGGTGGCGACACACGGGCAGAGAGTGTGTGGGGGGGGCAGACACACGGGCATAGAGTGTGTTGGGGGGGCAGACACGGGCAGAGAGTATGTGGGGTGCATGGGGGGCAGATGCACGGGCAGGGAGTGAGTGTGTTGGGGGGGCAGACACACGGGCAGAGAGTGTGTGTTGGGGGGCAGATACACGGGCAGAGAGTGTGTGGGTGGGGGGCAGACACATGGGGAGAGGGTGTGGAGGAGGCTGACACATGGGGAGAGGGTGTGTGGGTGGGGGGGCCAGACACACGGGCAGAGAGTGTGTAGGGGGGGCAGACACATGGGCAGAGAGTGTGTGGGGGGGGCAGACACACAGGCAGAGTCTGTGTTGGGGGCTTGCCGACACACGGGCAAAGAGTGAGTGTGTGGGGGGTGCAGACACACGGGCAGAGAGTATGCGTGGTGGGGGCCGACACACGGGCAGAGAGTATGTGGGGGGGCCGACACACAGGCAGAGAGTGCGTGGGTTGTGGGGGGCAGACACATGGGCAGAGAGTGTGTGGGGTGGGGGGCCAACACATGGGCAGAGAGTGTGCGTTGTGTAGGAGGGGCAGACACATTGGCAGAGAGTATGTGGGGGGTGGCAGAAACGAACAGAGAGTTTGTGGGGTTGGGGGGGGGCGATACATGGGCAGAGAGTGTGTGGGGTGTGGGGGGGTTGCAGACACATAGGCAGAGATTGTGTGGGGCGGGGCCAGACACGAGGGCAGTGAGTGTGTGTGAGGTTTCAGATACATGTGCAGAAAGTGCCTGGGGATGCCAGACACACAGGCAGAAAGTGTCTGTGGTGGGGGCAGACGCATGGGAAGAGAGTGTCTGTGCGGCGGGGGCCGACACACGGGCAGAGAGTGTGTGGGGTGGGGGCGACACACGGGCAGAGAGAGTGCGTTGTCGGGGGGGGGGGGTGCAGACACACTGGCCGAGTGTATGGGGTGTGGGGTGAGCAGACGCACGGGCAGAGAGTGTACATTGTCAGGGGGGACAGACACGCTCGCCGAGTGTATGGGGTGCGGGGCGGGCAGACGCACGGGCAGAGAGTGAGTGTGTGGTGGGGGGGCAGATACATGGGCAGAGTGAGTGGGAGGGGGTGCTGACACAAGGGCAGAGAGTGTGTTGGGGGGGCAGACACACGAGCAGAGAATGTCTGTGGGTGGTGCCGACACACGGGCAGAGAGTGTGTTGGTGGGGGGGGGCTGACACGGGCAGAGAGTATGTGGGGTGCATGGGGGGCAGATGGACGGGCAGGGAGTGAGTGTGTGGGGGGGCAGACACACGGCCAACGAGTGTGTGTGGGGGGGCAGATACACGGGCAGAGAGTGTGTGGGTGGGGTGCAGACACATGGGGAGAGGGTGAGGGAGGGGCAGATACACGGGCAGAGAGTGTGTGGGAGTGTGGCACACACACGGGCAGAGAATGTCTGGATGGTGGGGCAGACACACGGGCAGAGAGTGTATGGGGGAGGTCCGACACACAGGCAGAGAGTGTATGGGGGGGGCAGACACACGGGCAGAGAGTGTGATGGGGAATCAGACACACGGCCAGAGAGTCTGTGGGGCGGGGTCAGACAAAAGAGCAGAGAGTATTGGGGGGGGCAGATAAACGGGCAGAGAGTGTGTAGGGTGGGGGGGCAGATGCACGGGCAGAGAGTGTGTGGGGTAGGGGGGCAGACACACAGGCAGAGAGTGTATGGGGGGGAAGACACACAGGCAGAGAGTGTGAGGGGGGATCAGACACACGGGCAGAGAGTCTGTGGGGCAGGGGCAGACAAAAGAGCAGAGAGTATGTGGGGGGGGGCAGACACACGGGCAGAGAGTGTTTGCGGCTGGCAGACAGACGGGCAGAGAGTGTGTGGGGTGGGGGAGCAGATGGATGGGAAGAGAGAGTGTGTGGGGGGGGGCAGACACACGGGCAGAGAGTGTCTGTGGGGTGGGGGCAGACACACGGGCAGAGAGTGTGTGGCATGGGGGGGCAGTCACACGGGCAAGTGTGTGAGGTGGGGTGGCAGACACAAGGGCAGAGAGTGTGTGGGGGGGCAGACACACGGGCAGAGAGTGTGTGTGGTTGGGGGGGGGTGCCGACACACGGACAGACAGTGTGTGAGGGTGCCGGCATACGGGCAGAGAGTATGTGTGGGGGGGGCCGACACACGGGCAGAGAGTATGTGGGGTGTGGGGGCAGACACATGGACAGGAAGTGTGTGGGGTGTGGAGGGGTGCAGACACACAGGCAGAGAGTGTGTGGGGCGGGGTCATATACGAGGGCAGTGAGTGTGTGGGAGGGGGGCAGATACACGGGCAGTGTGTGGGGGGCCGACAGATGGGCAGAAATTGTCTGGGAGGGGGCAGACACACTGGCAGAGAGTGTCTGTGGGGGTGGCAGACACACGGGAAGAGAGTGTCTGTGGGGTGGGGGCCGACACACGGGCAGAGAGTGTACATTGTTGGGGGGGGGAGGGCAGACACATTGGCCGAGTGTATGGGGTGGGCAGACGCATGGGCAAAGAGTGAGTGTGTGGTGGGGGGGCAGATACATGGGCAGAATGTGTGGGAGGGGGTGACGACACATGGGCAGAGAGTGTGTTGGGGGGCAGACACACAGGCAGAGAGTGTCTGTGGGGGGTGCTGACACACGTGCAGAGAGTGTGAGGGGGGATCAGACATACGGGCAGAGGGTGGGTGGGAGGGGCCCGACACATGGGCAGAGAGTGTGTGGAGCGGGGGCAGACAAAAAGGCAGAGTATATGTGGGTGGGGCAGACACACAGGCAGAGAGTGTGTGGAGGGGGCAGACGCACGGGCAGAGAGTGTGTGGGGTGGGGGGGCAGACGCACAGGCAGAGAGTGTATGGGGGGGGCAGACACACGGGTAGAGAGTTTGAGGGGGGATCAGACACACGGGCAGAGAGTCTGTGGGGCAGGGGCAGACTAAAGAGCAGAGAGTATGTTGGGGGGGCAGACAGACAGGCAGGGTGTGTGATGGGTGGGGGAGCTGATGCATGGGCAGGGAGTGTGTGGGGGGGGCAGACACACGGGCAGAGAGTGTGTGGGGTGGGAGGGCAGACACACGGGCAGAGAGTGCGTGGGATGGGGGGGCAGTCACACGGGCAAGTGTGTGGGGTGGGGGGGCAGACACACGGGCAGAGAGTGTATGAGGGGGCAGACACACGGGCAGAGAGTATGTGTGGGGGGGGCCGACACACGGGCAGAGAGTATGTTGGGGGGCAGACACATTGGCAGAGAGTATGTGGGGTGTGGCAGACACGAACAGAGAGTTTGTGGGGTTGGGGGGGAGGGTTCATGGACAGAGAGTGTGTGGGGTGTGGGGGCAGTGCAGACACACGGGCAGAGAGTGTGTGGGGGGGCAGACACACGGGCATAGAGTGTGTTGGGGGGGGCAGACACGGGCAGAGAGTATGTGGGGTGCATGGGGGGCAGATGCACGGGCAGGGAGTGAGTGTGTGGGGGGTGCAGACACACGGGCAGAGAGTGTGTGTTGGGGGGCAGATACACGGGCAGAGAGTGTGTAGGGTGGGGGGGCAGACGCACGGGCAGAGAGTGTGTGGGGTAGGGGGGCAGACACACAGGCAGAGAGTGTATGGGGGGGCAGACACAGAGGCAGAGAGTGTGAGGGGGGATCAGACACACGGGCAGAGAGTCTGTGGGGCAGGGGCAGACAAAAGAGCAGAGAGTATGTGGGGGGGGGCAGACACACGGGCAGAGAGTGTTTGCGGCTGGCAGACAGACGGGCAGAGAGTGTGTGGGGTGGGGGAGCAGATGGATGGGAAGAGAGAGTGTCTGTGGGGGTGGCAGACACACGGGAAGAGAGTGTCTGTGGGGTGGGGGCAGACACACGGGCAGAGAGTGTGTGGCATGGGGGGGCAGTCACACGGGCAAGTGTGTGAGGTGGGGTGGCAGACACAAGGGCAGAGAGTGTGTGGGGGGGCAGACACACGGGCAGAGAGTGTGTGTGGTTGGGGGGGGTGCCGACACACGGACAGACAGTGTGTGAGGGTGCCGGCATACGGGCAGAGAGTATGTGTGGGGGGGGCCGACACACGGGCAGAGAGTATGTGGGGTGTGGGGGCAGACACATGGACAGGAAGTGTGTGGGGTGTGGAGGGGTGCAGACACACAGGCAGAGAGTGTGTGGGGCGGGGTCATATACGAGGGCAGTGAGTGTGTGGGAGGGGGGCAGATACACGGGCAGTGTGTGGGGGGCCGACAGATGGGCAGAAATTGTCTGGGAGGGGGCAGACACACTGGCAGAGAGTGTCTGTGGGGGTGGCAGACACACGGGAAGAGAGTGTCTGTGGGGTGGGGGCCGACACACGGGCAGAGAGTGTGTGGGGTGGGGGCGACACACGGGCAGAGAGTGTACATTGTTGGGGGGGGGAGGGCAGACACATTGGCCGAGTGCATGGGGTGCGGGGTGGGCAGACGCACGGGCAAAGAGTGAGTGTGTGGTGGGGGGGCAGATACATGGGCAGAATGTGTGGGAGGGGGTGACGACACATGGGCAGAGAGTGTGTTGGGGGGCAGACACACAGGCAGAGAGTGTCTGTGGGGGGTGCTGACACACGTGCAGAGAGTGTGTGGTTGGGGCAGACACACAGGCAGAGAGTGTATGGGGGGGCAGTCACACGGGCAGAGAGTGTGAGGGGGGATCAGACATACGGGCAGAGGGTGGGTGGGAGGGGCCCGACACATGGGCAGAGAGTGTGTGGAGCGGGGGCAGACAAAAAGGCAGAGTATATGTGGGTGGGGCAGACACACGGGCAGAGAGTGTGTGGAGGGGGCAGACGCACGGGCAGAGAGTGTGTGGGGTGGGGGGGCAGATACATGCGCAGAGTGAGTGGGAGGGGGTGCCGACACAAGGGCAGAGAGTGTGTTGGGGGGGCAGACACACGGGCAGAGAGTGTCTGTGGGTGGTGCCGACACACGGGCAGAGAGTGTGTTGGGGGGGGGGGGCTGACACAGGCAGAGAGTATGTGGGGTGCATGGGGGGCAGATGGACGGGCAGGGAGTGAGCGTGTGGGGGGCAGACACACGGGCAGAGAGTGTGTGTGGGGGGGCAGATACACGGGCAGACAGTGTGTGGGTGGGGTGCAGACACATGGGGAGAGGGTGAGGGGGGGGCAGATACACGGGCAGAGAGTGTGTGGATGGTGGGGCAGAAACACGGGCAGAGAGTGTGTGGGGGAGGCCCGACACACAGGCAGAGAGTGTATGGGGTGGGGGGCAGATACACGGGCAGAGAGTGTGTGGGTGGGGTGCAGACACATGGGGAGAGGGTGAGGGGGGGGCAGATACACGGGCAGAGAGTGTGTGGGTGGGGTGCAGACACATGGGGAGAGGGTGAGGGGGGGGCAGATACACGGGCAGAGAGTGTGTGGGGGTGTGGCAGACACACGGGCAGAGAATGTGTGGATGGTGGGGCAGAAACACGGGCAGAGAGTGTGTGGGGGAGGCCCGACACACAGGCAGAGAGTGTATGGGGTGGGGGGCAGACACACGGGCAGAGAGTGTGAGGGGGGATCAGACATACGGGCAGAGAGTCTGTGGGGCAGGGGCAGACAAAAGAGCAGAGAGTATTGGGGGGGGCAGATACACGGGCAGAGAGTTTGTAGGGTGGGGGGGCAGATGCACGGGCAGAGAGTGTGTGGGGTAGGGGGGCAGACACACAGGCAGAGAGTGTATGGGGGGGCAGACACACAGGCAGAGAGTGTGAGGGGGGATCAGACACACGGGCAGAGAGTCTGTGGGGCAGGGGCAGACAAAAGAGCAGAGAGTATGTGGGGTGGGGCAGACACACAGGCAGAGAGTCTTTGCGGCTGGCAGACAGACGGGCAGAGAGTGTGTGGGGGGGCAGACACACGGGCAGAGAGTGTGTGGGGTGGGGGAGCAGATGGATGGGAAGAGAGAGTGTGTGGGGGGGGGCAGACACACGGGCAGAGAGTGTGTGGGGTGGGGGGGCAGACACACGGGCAGTGAATGTGTGGGGTGGGGGGGCAGTCACACGGGCAAGTGTGTGGGGTGTGGTGGCAGACACAAGGGCAGAGAGTGTGTGGGGGGGCAGACACACGGGCAGAGAGTGTGTGTGGTTGGGGGGGTGCTGACACACGGGCAGAGAGTGTGTGAGGGTGCCGGCATACGGGCAGAGAGTATGTGTGGGGGGGCCGACACACGGGCAGAGAGTATGTGGGGTGTGGGGGCAGACACATGGACAGGAAGTGTGTGGGGTGTGGGGGGGTGCAGACACACGGGCAGAGAGTGTGTGGGGCGGGGTCATATACGAGGGCAGTGAGTGTGTGGGAGGGGGGCAGATACACGGGCAGTGTGTGGGGGGCCGACAGATGGGCAGAAATTGTCTGGGAGGGGGCAGACACACAGGAAGAGAGTGTCTGTGGGGTGGGGGCCGACACACGGGCAGAGAGTGTGTGGGTTGGGGGCGACACATGGGCAGAGAGTGTGCATTGTCGGGGGGACATTGTCGGGAAGACACGCTGGCCGAGTGTATGGGGTGTAGGGCGGCCAGACGCACGGGCAGAGAGTGAGTATGTGGTGGGGGGGCAGATACATGGGCAGAGTGTGTGGGATGGGGTGCCGACACACGGGCAGAGAGTGTGTGGGGGGGCAGACGCACAGGCAGAGAGTGTATGGGGGGGGCAGACACACGGGCAGAGAGTGTGAGGGGGGATCAGACACACGGGCAGAGAGTCTGTGGGGCAGGGGCAGACTAAAGAGCAGAGACTATGTTGGGGGGGCAGACAGACGGGCAGGGAGTGTGTTGGGTGGGGGAGCTGATGCATGGGCAGAGTGTATGAGGGGGCAGATACACGGGCAGAGAGTGTGTAGGGGGGCCGGCATACGGGCAGAGAGTATGTGGGGTGTGGGGGCAGACACATGGACAGAAAGTGTGTGGGGTGTGGGGGGGTGCAGACACACGGGCAGAGATTGTGTGGGGCGGGGTCAGATACGAGGGCAGTGAGTGTGGGTGGGGGGCAGATACACGGGCAGTGTGTGGAAGGGCCGACAGATGGGCAGAAATTGTCTGGGGGGGGCAGACACACTGGCAGAGAGTGTCTGTGGGGGGGCAGACACACAGGAAGAGAGTGTCTGTGGGGTGGGGGCCGACACACGGGCAGAGAGTGTGTGGGTTGGGGGCGACACACGGGCAGAGAATGTACATTGTCGGGGGGGGGAGGGCAGACACACTGGCCGAGTGTATGGGGTGCGGGGCGGGCAGACGCATGAGCAGAGAGTGAGTTTGTGGTGGGGGGGGAGATACATTTGCAGAGTGTGTGGTGGGGGCAGACACACAGGCAGAGAGTGTATGGGGGGGGAGACACACGGGCAGAGAGTGTGAGGGGGGATCAGAAACACGGGCAGAGAGTGTGTGGGGCGGGGTCAGACACGAGGGCAGTGAGTGTGTGGAAGGGGGGCAGATACACGGGCAGTGTGTGTGGGGGCCGACACATGGGCAGAAATTGTCTGGGGGGGGCAGACACACTGGCAGAGAGTGTCTGTGGCGGGGGCAGACACACAGGAAGAGAGTGTCTGTGTGGTGGTGGCCAACACACGGGCAGAGAGTGTGTGGGGTGGGCGCGACACACGGGCAGGGAGTGTGTGGGGTGGGAACGACACACGGGCAGAGAGTGTGCGTTGTCGGTGGGGGGCAGACACACTGGCCGAGTGTATGGGGTGCGGGGAGGGCAGACGCATGGGCAGAGAGTGAGTGTGTGGTGGGGGGGCAGATACATGGGCAGAATGTGTGGGAGGGGGTGACGACACAGGGCAGAGAGTGTGTTGGGGGGCAGACACACAGGCAGAGAGTGTCTGTGGGGGGTGCTGACACACGTGCAGAGAGTGTGTGGTTGGGGCAGACACACAGGCAGAGAGTGTATGGGGGGGCAGTCACACGGGCAGAGAGTGTATGGGGGGATCAGACATACGGGCAGAGGGTGGGTGGGAGGGGCCCGACACATGGGCAGAGAGTGTGTGGAGCGGGGGCAGACAAAAAGGCAGAGTATATGTGGGTGGGGCAGACACACGGGCAGAGAGTGTGTGGAGGGGGCAGACGCACGGGCAGAGAGTGTGTGGGGTGGGGGGGCAGACGCACAGGCAGAGAGTGTATGGGGGGGGCAGACACACGGGCAGAGAGTTTGAGGGGGGATCAGACACACGGGCAGAGAGTCTGTGGGGCAGGGGCAGACTAAAGAGCAGAGAGTATGTTGGGGGGGCAGACAGACAGGCAGGGTGTGTGATGGGTGGGGGAGCTGATGCATGGGCAGGGAGTGTGTGGGGGAGGCAGACACACGGGCAGAGAGTGTGTGGGGTGGGAGGGCAGACACACGGGCAGAGAGTGCGTGGGATGGGGGGGCAGTCACACGGGCAAGTGTGTGGGGTGGAGGGGCAGACACACGGGCAGAGAGTGTATGAGGGGGCAGACACACGGGCAGAGAGTATGTGTGGGGGGGGCCGACACACACGGGCAGAGAGTATGTTGGGGGGCAGACACATTGGCAGAGAGTATGTGGGGTGTGGCAGACACGAACAGAGAGTTTATGGGGTTGGGGGGGAGGGTTCATGGACAGAGAGTGTGTGGGGTGTGGGGGCAATGCAGACACACGGGCAGAGAGTGTGTGGGGGGGGCAGACACACGGGCATAGAGTGTGTTGGGGGGGCAGACACGGGCAGAGAGTATGTGGGGTGCATGGGGGGCAGATGCACGGGCAGGGAGTGAGTGTGTGGGGGGGCAGACACACGGGCAGAGAGTGTGTGTTGGGGGGCAGATACACGGGCAGAGAGTGTGTGGGTGGGGGGCAGACACATGGGGAGAGGGTGTGGAGGGGGCAGACACATGGGCAGAGAGTGTGTGGGTGGGGGGGCCAGACACACGGGCAGAGACTGTGTGGGGGGGGCAGACACACAGGCAGAGTCTGTGTTGGGGGGTTGCCGACACACGGGCAAAGAGTGAGTGTGTGGGGGGTGCAGACACACGGGCAGAGAGTATGCGTGGGGGGGGCCGACACACGGGCAGAGAGTATGCGTGGGGGGGGCCGACACATGGGCAGAGAGTATGCGTGGTGGGGGCCGACACACAGGCAGAGAGTGCGTGGGTTGTGGGGGGCAGACACATGGGCAGAGAGTGTGTGGGGTGGGGGGCCAACACATGGGCAGAGAGTGTGCGTTGTGTAGGAGGGGCAGACACATTGGCAGAGTGTATGTGGGGGGTGGCAGAAACGAACAGAGAGTTTGTGGGGTTGGGGGGGGGCGATACATGGGCAGAGAGTGTGTGGGGTGTGGGGGGGTTGCAGACACATGGGCAGAGATTGTGTGGCGCGGGGCCAGACACGAGGGCAGTGAGTGTGTGGGAGGCTTCAGATACACGGGTAGTGTGTGGGAGGGCCGACACATGTGCAGAAAGTGCCTGGGGAAGCCAGACACACAGGCAGAAAGTGTCTGTGGTGGGGGCAGACACATGGGAAGAGAGTGTCTGTGCGGCGGGGGCTGACACGCGGGCAGAGAGTGTGTGGGGTGGGGGCGACACACAGGCAGAGAGAGTGCGTTGTCGGGGCGGGGGGGGGGGGGTGCAGACACACTGGCCGAGTGTATGGGGTGCGGGGTGAGCAGACGCATGGGCAGAGAGTGAGTGTGTGGTGGGGGGGCAGATACATGCGCAGAGTGAGTGGGAGGGGGTGCCGACACAAGGGCAGAGAGTGTGTTGGGGGGGCAGACACACGGGCAGAGAGTGTCTGTGGGTGGTGCCGACACACGGGCAGAGAGTGTGTTGGGGGGGGGGGGCTGACACAGGCAGAGAGTATGTGGGGTGCATGGGGGGCAGATGGACGGGCAGGGAGTGAGCGTGTGGGGGGCAGACACACGGGCAGAGAGTGTGTGTGGGGGGGCAGATACACGGGCAGAGAGTGTGTGGGTGGGGTGCAGACACATGGGGAGAGGGTGAGGGGGGGGCAGATACACGGGCAGAGAGTGTGTGGGGGTGTGGCAGACACACGGGCAGAGAATGTGTGGATGGTGGGGCAGAAACACGGGCAGAGAGTGTGTGGGGGAGGCCCGACACACAGGCAGAGAGTGTATGGGGTGGGGGGCAGACACACGGGCAGAGAGTGTGAGGGGGGATCAGACATACGGGCAGAGAGTCTGTGGGGCAGGGGCAGACAAAAGAGCAGAGAGTATTGGGGGGGGCAGATACACGGGCAGAGAGTTTGTAGGGTGGGGGGGCAGATGCACGGGCAGAGAGTGTGTGGGGTAGGGGGGCAGACACACAGGCAGAGAGTGTATGGGGGGGCAGACACACAGGCAGAGAGTGTGAGGGGGGATCAGACACACGGGCAGAGAGTCTGTGGGGCAGGGGCAGACAAAAGAGCAGAGAGTGTGTGGGGTGGGGCAGACACACGGGCAGAGAGTGTTTGCGGCTGGCAGACAGACGGGCAGAGAGTGTGTGGGGGGGCAGACACACGGGCAGAGAGTGTGTGGGGTGGGGGAGCAGATGGATGGGAAGAGAGAGTGTGTGGGGGGGGGCAGACACACGGGCAGAGAGTGTGTGGGGTGGGGGGGCAGACACACGGGCAGTGAATGTGTGGGGTGGGGGGGCAGTCACACGGGCAAGTGTGTGGGGTGTGGTGGCAGACACAAGGGCAGAGAGTGTGTGGGGGGGCAGACACACGGGCAGAGAGTGTGTGTGGTTGGGGGGGTGCTGACACACGGGCAGAGAGTGTGTGAGGGTGCCGGCATACGGGCAGAGAGTATGTGTGGGGGGGCCGACACACGGGCAGAGAGTATGTGGGGTGTGGGGGCAGACACATGGACAGGAAGTGTGTGGGGTGTGGGGGGGTGCAGACACACGGGCAGAGAGTGTGTGGGGCGGGGTCATATACGAGGGCAGTGAGTGTGTGGGAGGGGGGCAGATACACGGGCAGTGTGTGGGGGGCCGACAGATGGGCAGAAATTGTCTGGGAGGGGGCAGACACACAGGAAGAGAGTGTCTGTGGGGTGGGGGCCGACACACGGGCAGAGAGTGTGTGGGTTGGGGGCGACACATGGGCAGAGAGTGTGCATTGTCGGGGGGACATTGTCGGGAAGACACGCTGGCCGAGTGTATGGGGTGTAGGGCGGCCAGACGCACGGGCAGAGAGTGAGTATGTGGTGGGGGGGCAGATACATGGGCAGAGTGTGTGGGATGGGGTGCCGACACACGGGCAGAGAGTGTGTGGGGGGGCAGACACAAGGGCAGAGAGTGTATGAGGGGGCAGACACACGGGCAGAGTGTGTGTGTGGTTGGGGGGGTGCCAACACACGGGCAGAGAGTGTGTGGGGGGGCCGGCATACGGGCAGAGAGTATGTGTGGGGGGGGCCGACACACGGGCAGAGAGTATGTGGGGTGTGGGGGCAGACACATGGACAGAAAGTGTGTGGGGTGTGGGGGGGTGCAGACACACAGGCAGAGAGTGTGTGGGGCGGGGTCAGATACGAGGGCAGTGAGTGTGGGTGGGGGGCAGATACACGGTCAGTGTGTGGAAGGGCCGACAGATGGGCAGAAATTGTCTGGGGGGGGCAGACACACTGGCAGAGAGTCTCTGTGGGGCTGGCAGACACACAGGAAGAGAGTGTCTGTGGGGTGGGGGCCGACCCAAGGGCAGAGAGTGTGTGGGGTGGGGGCAACACACGGGCAGAGAGTATACATTGTCGGGGGGGGGAGGGCAGACACACTGGCCGAGTGTATGGGGTGCGGGGTGAGCAGACGCACGGGCAGAGAGTGAGTGTGTGGTGGGGGGGCAGATACATGGGCAGAGTGTGGGGGAGGGGGTGCCGACACACGGGCAGAGAGTGTGTGGTGGGGGCAGACACACGGGAAGAGAGTGTGTTGGGTGGGGAGCTGACACGGGCAGAGAGTATGTGGGGTGCATGGGGGGCAGATGCACGTGCAGGGAGTGAGTGTGGGGGGGCAGACACACGGGCAGAGAGTGTGTGTGGGGGGGCAGATACACAGGCAGAGAGTGTGTGGGTGGGGGGCAGACACATGGGTAGATGGTGAGGAGGGGGCAGATACACGGGCAGTGAGTGTGTGGGAGGGGGGCAGATACACGGGCAGTGTGTGGGCGGGCCGACACATGGGCAGAAATTGTCTGGGGGGGGCAGACACACTGGCAGAGAGTGTCTGTGGCGGGGGCAGACACACAGGAAGAGAGTGTCTGTGTGGTGGTGGCCAACACACGGGCAGAGAGTGTGTGGGGTGGGCGCGACACACGGGCAGGGAGTGTGTGGGGTGGGAACGACACACGGGCAGAGAGTGTGCTTTGTCGGTGGGGGGCAGACACACTGGCCGAGTGTATGGGGTGCGGGGCGGGCAGACGCATGGGCAGAGAGTGAGTGTGTGGTGGGGGGACAGATACATGGGCAGAGTGTGTGGGAGGGGGTGCCGACACATGGGCAGAGAGTGTGTTGGGGGGCAGACACACAGGCAGAGAGTGTCTGTGGGGGGTGCCGACACACGGGCAGAGATTGTGTGGAGGGGGCAGACGCACGGGCAGAGAGTTTGTTTGGTGGGGGGGCAGACGCACAGGCAGAGAGTGTATGGGGGGTGGTGCAGACACACGGGCAGAGAGTGTGAGGGGGGATCAGACACGAGGGCAGTGAGTGTGTGGGAGGGGGGCAGATACAGGGGCAGTGTGTGGGCGGGCCGACAAATGGGCAGAAATTGTCTGGGGGGGGCAGACACACTGGCAGAGAGTGTCTGTGGGGGGGGCAGACACACAGGAAGAGAGTGTCTATGGGGTGGCGGCCGACACACGGGCAGAGAGTGTACATTGTCAGGGGGGACAGACACGCTCGCCGAGTGTATGGGGTGCGGGGCGGCCAGACGCACGGGCAGAGAGTGAGTGTGTGGTGGGGGGGCAGATACATGGGCAGAGTGTGTGGGAGGGGGTGCCGACACACGGGCAGAGAGTGTTTGGGGGGGCAGACACACAGGCAGAGAGTGTCTGTGGGGGGTGCCGACACACGGGCAGAGATTGTGTTTGGTGGGGGGACAGACGCACAGGCAGAGAGTGTATGGGGGGGGCAGACACACGGGCAGAGAGTGTGTTTGGTGGGGGGGACAGACGCACAGGCAGAGAGTGTGTGGGGGGGCAGACACACGGGCAGAGAGTGTGCTTGGTGGGGGGATAGAAGCACAGGCAGAGAGTGTGAGGGGGGATCAGACACACGGGCAGAGAGTCTGTGGGGCAGGGGCAGACTAAAGAGCAGAGAGTATGTTGGGGGGGCAGACACAAGGGCAGAGAGTGTATGAGGGGGCAGACACACGGGCAGAGTGTGTGTGTGGTTGGGGGGGTGCCAACACACGGGCAGAGAGTGTGTGGGGGGGCCGGCATACGGGCAGAGAGTATGTGTGGGGGGGGCCGACACACGGGCAGAGAGTATGTGGGGTGTGGGGGCAGACACATGGACAGAAAGTGTGTGGGGTGTGGGGGGGTGCAGACACACAGGCAGAGAGTGTGTGGGGCGGGGTCAGATACGAGGGCAGTGAGTGTGGGTGGGGGGCAGATACACGGTCAGTGTGTGGAAGGGCCGACAGATGGGCAGAAATTGTCTGGGGGGGGCAGACACACTGGCAGAGAGTCTCTGTGGGGCTGGCAGACACACAGGAAGAGAGTGTCTGTGGGGTGGGGGCCGACCCAAGGGCAGAGAGTGTGTGGGGTGGGGGCAACACACGGGCAGAGAGTATACATTGTCGGGGGGGGAGGGCAGACACACTGGCCGAGTGTATGGGGTGCGGGGTGAGCAGACGCACGGGCAGAGAGTGAGTGTGTGGTGGGGGGGCAGATACATGGGCAGAGTGTGGGGGAGGGGGTGCCGACACACGGGCAGAGAGTGTGTGGTGGGGGCAGACACACGGGAAGAGAGTGTGTTGGGTGGGGAGCTGACACGGGCAGAGAGTATGTGGGGTGCATGGGGGGCAGATGCACATGCAGGGAGTGAGTGTGGGGGGGCAGACACACGGGCAGAGAGTGTGTGTGGGGGGGCAGATACACAGGCACAGAGTGTGTGGGTGGGGGGCAGACACATGGGTAGATGGTGAGGAGGGGGCAGATACACGGGCAGAGAGTGTGTGGGGGTGTGGCAGACACAGGGGCAGAGAATGTGTGGGTGGGGCAGACGCACGGGCAGAGAGTGTGTGGGGGGGGCCCGACACATGGGTAGAGAGTGTGTGGGGTGGGGGGGCAGACGCACGGGCGGAGAGTGTGTTGTGGTAGGGGGGCAGACACACAGGCAGAGAGTGTATGAGGGGGCAGACACACGGGCAGTGAGTGGGTGTGGGGGGGCAGACACACGGGCAGAGAGTGTGTGTGGGGGAGCAGACACACGGGCAGACAGTGTGTGTGGGGGGGAAGACACATGGGTGAGGAGGGGGCACATACACGGGCAGAGAGTGTGTGGGGGGGGTTGCCGACACACGGTCAGAGAGTATGTGTGGGGCGGGCAGCCACGGGCAGAGAGTGTGTGTGGGGGGGTCAGACACACGGGCAGAGAGTGTGTGGGGCGGGCAGCCACGGGCAGAGAGCGTGTGGGATGGGGGACAGACGCACGGGCAGAGAGTGTGTGGGTGGGGGACAGACACATGGGCAGAGAGTGAGTGTGGGGGGGCAGACACATGGGTAGAGAGTGTGTGTGGGGGGGCAGATACACGGGCAGAGAGTGTGTGTGGGGGGGCAGACACATGGGCAGAGAGTGTGTGGGGTGGGGGGGCAGACGCACGGGCGGAGAGTGTGTTGTGGTAGGGGGGCAGACACACAGGCAGAGAGTGTATGAGGGGGCAGACACACGGGCAGTGAGTGGGTGTGGGGGGGCAGACACACGGGCAGTGAGTGGGTGTGGGGGGGCAGACACACGGGCAGTGAGTGGGTGTGGGGGAGCAGACACACGGGCAGACACTGTGTGTGGGGGGGAAGACACATGGGTGAGGAGGGGGCACATACACGGGCAGAGAGTGTGTGGGGGGGGGTGGCAGACACACGGGCAGAGAGTGTGTTGGGGGGGGCCCAACACACAGGCAGAGGGTGTGTGGGTGGGGAGGAGACACACAGGCAGAGTGTGTGTTGGGGGGGTTGCCGACACACGGTCAGAGAGTATGTGTGGGGCGGGCAGCCACGGGCAGAGAGTGTGTGTGGGGGGGTCAGACACACGGGCAGAGAGTGTGTGGGGCGGGCAGCCACGGGCAGAGAGTGTGTGGGATGGGGGGGCAGACGCACGGGCAGAGAGTGTGTGGGTGGGGGACAGACACATGGGCAGAGAGTGAGTGTGGGGGGGCAGACACATGGGTAGAGAGTGTGTGTGGGGGGGCAGACACATGGGCAGAGAGTGAGTGTAGGGGGGCAGACACATGGGTAGAGAGTGTGTGTGGGGGTGCAGACACACGGGCAGAGAGTGTGTGGGGCGGTGTCAGACATGAGGGCAGTGAGTGTGTGGGAGGGGTCAGATACACGGGCAGTGTGTGTGGGGGGCCGACACATGGTCAGAAATTGTCTGGGTGGGGCAGACACACTGGCAGAGAGTGTCTGTGGAGGGGGCAGACACACAGGAAGAGAGTGTCTGTGGGGCGGGGGCCGACACACGGGCAGAGAGTGTGCGTTGTCAGGGGGGGGGGGCAGAAACACTGGCCGAGTGTATGGGGTGCGGGGCGCGCAGACGCACGGGCAGAGAGTGAGAGTGTGGTGGGGGGGGTAGATACATGGGCAGAGTGTGAGGGGGGGGTGGTGCCGACACTCGGGCAGAATGTGTGTGGGGGGGGCAGACACACGGGCAGAGAGAGTCTGTGGGTGGTGCCGACACACGGGCAGAGAGTGTGTTGGGGGGGCAGACACACGGGCAGAGAGTGTGTTGTGGGGGGCAGACACGGGCAGAGAGTATTTGGGGTGCATGGGGGGCAGATGGACGGGCAGGGAGTGAGTGTGTGGGGGGGGCAGATACACGGCAGAGGGTGTGTGGGGGGGCAGATACACGGGCAGAGAGTGTGTGTGGGGTGGGAGGCCAACGCATGGTCAGAGAGTGCGTGGTTGGGGGGCAGACACACGGGCAGAGAGTGTGGGGGGGTCGGACACACGGAGAGACAGTGTGTGGGGGGGTGCCGATACACGGGCAGAGAATGTCCGTGGGTGGTGGGGTGCCGTCACACGGGCGGAGTGTGTGTGGGGGGCCAACACATGGGCAGAGAGTATGTGTGGGGGGGGGCCAACACATGGGCAGAGAGTGAGTGTGTAGGGGTGCAGACGCATGGGCAGAGAGTGAGTGTTGGGGGAGGGCAGCTACACAGGCAGTGAGTGTGTGGGGGGCCAGACACACGGGCAGAGAATATGTAGGGAGAGGGCAGACACGGGCAGAGAGTGTGTGTGGGGGGGGGTTGCAGAAACACAGGCAGAGAATGTGTGGGGGCGGCAGACACATGGGCAGAGAATGTGTGGGGCTGGGGCAGACAAAAGGGCAGAGAGTGAGTGTGTGGGGGGAGCAGATACACGGGCAGAGAGTTTGTGGGTGGGGGGCCGACACATGGGCAGAGAGTGTATGGGGGTTCAGACACACGGGCAGAGAGTGTGTGGGGCGGGGGCAGACAAAAGTGCAGAGTCTATGTGGGTGGGGCAGACACACGGGCAGAGAGTGTGTGGAGGGGGCAGACGCACGGGCAGAGAGTGTGTGGGGGGGGCAGACACACAGGCAGAGAGTGTGTGCCGAGGCAGATACAGGGGCAGAGAGTGTGTGGGGAGGGCAGACACACGGGCACAGAGTGTTTGGGGGGGACGGACACACGGGCAGAGAATGTGTGGGGTGGGGGGGCATACACACAGGCAGAGAGTGTGTGCGGTGGGGGGGCAGACACACGGGCAGAGTGTGTGTGCGTGGGGGGCCGACACACGGGCAGAGTGTGTGGGTGGGGGGCAGACACATGGGTAGAGAGTCTGGAGGGGGCAGACACATGGGCAGAGAGTGTGTGGGTGGGGGGCCGACACACAGGCAGTGAGTGCGTGTGGGGGGATTGGAGACACACGGGCAGAGTGTGTGTGCATGGGGCCGGCACTCAGGCAGAGAGTGTGTTGGGGGTGGTCTGACACACGGGCAGAGAGTGTGTGGGGGGGCAGTGCAGACACACGGGCAGAGAATATGTCTGGGGGGGGTGGCAGACACACGGGCAGAGAGTGTTGGGGGGCAGACACATGGGAGGAGAGTGTGTGGAGGGGCAGTGCAGACACACGGGTAGAGAGTGTGTCTGGGGGTGCTGGCAGACACGCAGGCAGCGAGTGTGGGGGGCAGACACATGGGCAGAGAGTGTGTGGAGGGGCAGTGCAGACACATGGGCAGAGAGTGTTTTTGAGGGGCAGTGCAGACACACGGGCAGAGAATGTGTGGGGGGGTGGCACTCACATGGGCAGAGAATGTGTGGGTGGTGGGGCAGACACACGGGCAGAGAGTGTGTGTGGGGGGCAGATGCACGGGCAGAGAGTGTGTGGGGTGGGGGGGCAGACACATGGGCAGAGAGTGTATGGGGGGGGCAGACACACGGGCAGAGAGTGTGTGTGGGGGGGTGCAGACACATGGGCAGAGAGTGTGTGGAGGGGGCAGACACACGGGCAGAGAGTTTGTGGGTGGGGGGCCGACACATGGGCAGAGAGTTTGTGGGTGGGGGGCCGACACATGGGTAGAGGCTGTGGAGGGGGCAGACACATGGGTAGAGGGTGTGGAGGGGGCAGACACATGTGCAGAGAGTGTCTGGGTGGGGGGCCGACACACGGGCAGAGAGTGTGTGTGGGGGGGGTTGCAGACACACAGGCAGAGAGTGTGTGGATGGGGCCGGCACTCAGGCAGAGATTGTGCTGGAGGGGGTCTGACACACGGGCAGAGAGTATGTGTGGGGGGGGCCGACACACGGGCAGAGAGTGTGTCTGGGGGGTTGGCAGACACACGGGCAGAGAGTGTTGGGGGGCAGACACATGGGAGGAGAGTGTGTGGAGGGGCAGTGCAGACACACGGGCAGAGAGTGTGTCTGGGGGGGCTGGCAGACACGCAGGCAGCGAGTGTGGGGGGGCAGACACATGGGCAGAGAGTGTGTGGAGGGGCAGTGCAGACAGACGGGCAGAGAGTGTTTTTGAGGGGCAGTGCAGACACACGGGCAGAGAGTGTCTGGGTGGGGGGTCGACACACGGGCAGAGAGTGTGTGTGGGGGTGTTGCAGACACACGGGCAGAGAGTGTGTGGATGGGGCTGGCACTCAGGCAGAGATTGTGTTGGAGGGGGTCTGACATACGGGCAGAGAGTATGTGTGGGGGGGGCCGACACACGGGTAGAGAGTGTGTCTGGGGGGGGTGGCAGACACGCGGGCAGAGAGTGTGGGGGGGCAGACACATGGGCAGAGAGTGTGTGGAGGGGCAGTGCAGACACACGGGCAGAGTGTGTGTGGATGGGCAGTGCAGACACACGGGCAGAGAATGTGTGGGGGTGTGGCAGACACACGGGCAGAGAATGTGTGGGGGTGTGGCAGACACATGGGCAGAGAATGTGTGGGTGGTGGGGCAGACACACGGGCAGAGAGTGTGTGGGGGGGGGGCCCGACACATGGGCAGAGAGTGTGTGGGTGGGGAGCAGACACATGGGTAGAGAGAGTGGAGGGGGCAGACACATAGGCAGAGAGCGTGTGGGTGGGGAGCAGACACATGGGTAGAGAGTGTGGAGGGGGCAGACACATAGGCAGAGAGCGTGTGGGTGGGGGGGGGCAGACACATGGGCAGAGAGTGTGTGGGTGGTGGGGGCAGACACATGGGCAGAGAGTGTGGAGGGGCAAACACATGGGTAGAGAGTGTGGAGGGGGCAGACACATGGGCAGAGAGTGTGTGGGTGGGGGGGGGGCAGACAGATGGGCAGAGAGTGTGGAGGGGGCTAGCAGACATGCAAATTGACAACAAGAGGGGCCTGTTGTCAGACACAATTATTTGATCTGCTAAAGGAGTGAAGGGTGATTGATTGCTCTTAAATTGAATGTTGATATTGGGGAATGAACAATGGGATTGAGGAGGATTGCAATGGAAAGCAGCCATTACGGTGAGGTTTCAGTAATTTGTGGATAATTTTAATTGGTTAAATTAAGTGTTTAAATTTACTTTGCCCTACAATACTCACCTTCTTTACTACTGCCTGCTAACATTGTTTCAATGTTGTAGCCGAGCTTTAGTAATGTTTAACTATTAAGAACATAAGAGATAGGAGGAAGCCATTCAGCCCTTTGAAACCTCTCCGCCATTCAATGAGATCATGGCTGATCTTCTACTTCAACATCATGTTCCTGCACAATCCCTGTACTCCTTGATGTTTTTAATATGTAGAAATCCATCAACCTCAGTGTAGAACATACTCAACGACTGAGCCTCCCCACGCCTCTGGGGCAGAGAATTCTAAAGATTCATCACCCTCTGAGTGAAGAAATATCTCCTCAGCTCAGTGCTAAATGACCTGCTCCTTATTCTGAGACTATGTCCCTGGTTCTAGAACCACCCCCCAGCCAGAGGAAATCTCATTCCTGCATCTACCCTGTCAAGCTCTGTAAGAATTTTGTATGTTTGAATGAGATCATCTCTCATTCTTCTAAACTCCAGAGAATAAAGACCCAGACAGTTCAACCTTTCCTCATAGGAATTTCCCTCCAAGCCAAGAATTAGTTTGATGAACCTTTGTTGCACTCGCTCTATGGCAAGTATATCTTTCCTTAGGTAAGGTGACCAATAGTACATACAATACTCCAGGTGCCGTCTCCCCAAAGATCTGTACAATTGCAGTAAGATATCTTTACTCCTATACTCAAATCCTCTTGTAATAAAGGCCAACATACCATTTGCCTTCTTAATTGCTTGCTGTACCTGCATGTTAGCTTTCAGTGGCTCATATAGAAGGACATCCAAATCCCATTGAAGTTCAACACTTCCCAGCCTCTCACCATTTAAGGAATACTCTGTATTTCTGTTTTTCCTACCAAAGTGGATATCCTCACATTTCTCCACATTTTATTCCATCTCTCAAATTTTTGCACACTTGCCTAAATTCTCCAAACCCTCAAAGCTTCTTTGCATCCTCATCACAACTCACACTTTCACCTAGTTTTGTGTCATCTGCAAACTTGGAAATATTACAGTTAACCCCCACATCTAAATCATTCACATAGATTGTGAATAGCTGGGGCCCAAGTACTGATCCTTGTGGGACCCCACTAGTTACTGCCTGCTAACCTGAAAATGACCCATTTCTTCTACTCTCTGTTTTCTGTCCATTAACCAGTTCTCAATCTATGCCAATATATTCCCCAATCCCACGTGCTCAAACTGTTTTTACTGATCTCTTGTGTGGGACTTTATAAAAAGCTTTCTGAAAATTTAAATATACCACATCCACCAGCTCCCCCTTATTTATTCTGCTACTTATATCCTCAAAACCTCCAATAGGTTTGTTGAACATGATTTTCCTTTCATAAATCCATGTTGATTTCTGCCCAGTCCCACCATTATTATTTGTGTCCACTTATCACATCCTTTATAATAATTCTAGCAGTTTCCCTACTACTGATGTCAGGCTAACAGGTCTGTAGTTCCCCATTTTCTCTCTCCCTCCCTTCTTAAATAGTGGGATTGTATTTGTTGCCTTTCAATCTTCAGGAACCATTCCAGAGTTTATAGATTTTGAAAGATGACCACCATTGCATCCACTATCTCTAGAGCTACCTCTTTTAACACTTTGGGATGTAGATCATCTGGTCCAGGGAATTTATATGAATTAATTAGAAGCACGAGTAGGTCACTCAGCTCCTCAAATCTTCCCTGCCATTCAATAAGATCATGGCTGATCTGATTGTAACTTCAACTCCACGTTCCTGCCTATCGTGATAGCCTTTAACCTCTTTGTGTATAAAGAATCGGCGTTAAAAGATACTCAATGACTCTGCTTCCACTGCCTTTTGAGGAAGAGAGTTCCAAAGACTCATGACTCTGAGAAAAAAGAATTTCTCCTCATCTCTGTTTCAAATGGGCAACCCATTATTTTTAAACAGTGACCCCTAGTTCTAGATTCTCCCACAAGAGGAAACATCCTCTCCACATCCACCCTGTCAAGTCCCCTCAGGATCCTATATGTTTCAATCAAGTCGCCTCTTACTCTTCAAAACTCCAATGGATACAAGCCTAGTCTGTCCAACCTTTTCTCATAAGACAACCTGTCCATGTCTGGTATTAGTCCAGTAAACCTTCTCTGAACTGCTTCCAATACATTCACGTCCTTCCTTAAATAAGGAGACCAATACTATACACAATACTCCAGATGCGGTCTCACCAATGCCTTGTATAACTGAAGCATAACCTCCCTAATTGTGTGTTGAATTCCCCTCACAATAAATAAAAACATTCTATTGCTTTCCTAATTACTTGTTGTACTTTTGCGATTCATACACTAGGACACCCAGATCCCTCTAAATCTTAGAGCTCTGCAATCTCTCAACATGTAGATAATATGCTTCTTTTTTATTCATCCTTCCAAAATGGACAATTTCACATTTTCACACATTATGCACCATTTGCTAGATCTTTGCCCATTCACTTAACCTATCTATACCCCTTTGTAGCCTCCTTATGTCCTCTTCACATCTTACTTTCCTACCTATCTTTGTGTCATCAACAAGTTTAGCAACCATACATTTGGTCCCTTCATCCAAGTCATTTATTATAACTTGTAAAAAGTTGAGGGCCAGCACTGATCCCTGTGGCACACCACTCATTACATCCTGTTAACCAGAAAATGACACATTTATGCCTACTCTCAGTTTTCTGTTAGCCAGCCAATCTTCTATCCATGCCAATATGTTACCCCCTTTACCATGAACTATTATTTTCTGCAATAACCTTTGACGTGGCACCTTATCAAGTGCATTCTGGAAATCTAAGTACAGTACATCCACCGGTTTCCCTTTATAGACTGCACATGTTAATTCCTCAAAGAACTCCAATAAATCAGTCAAACATGATTGCTTTTTCACAAAACCGTGAACTTTGCCCTGCTATAACGTCTTTAATAATAATATCCAACATTTCCCCTATAACAGTTGTTAAGCTAATTGGCTCCCTTCCTCTTTGAATAAAGGGGTTACTTTCACTATTTTCCAATCTAATGGAACCGTTCCCAAATGTGGAGAATTTTGAAAAATGTATCACTGCATCAACTATCTCACTAGTCACTTCTTTTAAGACCCTAGGATGAAGTCCATCAGGACCCGGGGACTTGTCAGCCCACAGCTCCAACAATTTGCTAAGTACCATTTCCCCAGTGATTGTAATTTTCTTGAGTTCCTACCTGCCTTCCAATTCCTGATTTACAACTATTTCTGGGATGTTACTTGTATCCTTATAGTGAAGACTGATGCAAACTATCGGTTCAATTCATCTGCCATCTCTTTATTTTCTGTTATTAATTCCCCAGACTCACTTTCTATAGGACCAACACCACTTTGTTAATTCTTACTATCTGTCTTTATATTTCTAACTAGTTTTCTCTTTAACCTAATTTTTTCCTTCTTTATTCATAATTTAGTCATTTTTTGCTGTTTTTTATGTACTGTCCAATCTTCTGACTTCCTACCCGTCTTTGCGCAATTATATGCTTTTTCTTTAACTTTGATACTATCTTTAACTTCTTTAGTTAACCACAGAAAGTGAGTCCTCCCTTTGGAATTTTTCTTTCTAATTGGAATATATATATTCTGTGTATTCTGAAATGTCCCTTTAAACATCTGCCACTGCATTTCTCTTTAGGTCCCATTAATTTCGCTAGTATTTTTTTTACTAGTATTAAAGTAGTAATTATGGTTTTATTCAGTGTAATGTACCTTTAAGAATAATATTTGTTAGGCAAGATCACATGATCTGTAGTAACCGATAGGAGAGTAGTGTGGGCTACCTCATCCGGCAGTGCAGAGTTAGAGTTGGAGTTGAAAGCACATGGGTAGTTGCTGCTGAGTATATTGTAAATAAACTTACTGTTTCCACTCAGGAAGTGTCTGCAGATCAGCTCTAGCATTAATAGTACAACTTGGCCGCCCTATAACAATTAATATCTCGTAGTTCCTCATTTACACTAGTCCCTTGATTCTCCATTATTTCTGGAGGGTTTTTTTTTTACTATTTTCCTCTTTGAAGACAGGCTGAAAGTATTTGTTTAGTTTCTCTGCCATTTACTTATTCCCATTATAAATTGTCCTGACTCAACTTGCAATGGACCCATACTTGTTTTTGCTAATCCTTTTCTTTTTACATGTCTATAGAAGCTTTTACAGTCTGTTTTTATGTTTCTTGCTATTTTACTCATATTCTATTTTCCTTTTTAAAATCTTTTCTTGGTCCTCCTTTTCAGAATTTGAAAATGTTCCCAATTCTCAGGCTTACCATATGCTTTCATGCTTCCCATGCTTTCTCGTCTTTTGAACCTTGATGAGGCTTTACTTCCCTTTGACAGACTTTAGATAATTCGTATAATTTAACTTCAAACAATTTATTGAGAACCAATTACAGAGTCCTCAGGGTAAGCACTTGGTATTCAGGATACAGACTTCTGTGTCTAGCTCTCTTGGAGCCTCCCAGTCATCTGACTACTGATGTCACAGTTACATCATTAATATCATTATGGTCTCATTAATATATTCATTAACCCATTGCCCTACAAACATGTCTATTGACTAAGCTTCAGCCAACAGCACAGCTTTGCTCAATAGAGAGAGCCTGAAACTGCTTGTAGATTTATCCAGTATTTTTATATTGACCCTCAGCATGCTATACTAGAGTTGCATGTTTAACTGCTAACAGATGTGAGCACAAAAATCAAGACAGACACTCTAATGCAGTATCGCGGGAGTGCTGCACTGTTGGAGGTGTTGATTTTTGGATGAGATGTTACAGAGGTTTCAGCTGCTACCTTAAGTAAGTGTAAAATATCCCATGGCGCAATTTGGAAGAAGAACAGGAGATTATCCCCAGTGTACTGGACAGTATTCAACCCTCAATCAACATCACAAAAAACAGATTAACTGGTCATTACACATTGCTGTTTGAAGGGTGCTTGCTGTGCATAATTTGGCCTTGTGGTTCCTACATCACAACAGTGACTACACTTCAAAAGTACTTCATTGGCTGTAGAGTGCTTTGAGATGTCCAGTGGTTGAGAAAAACGCAAGTATTTCGTTAAAAAAAAAAGATCACTGTACAGTTAACTGTTGGCAGTTTATAATCAGGTTTGCTATACTTGAAACCTGACACAGGGATTTTCAATGCATTTTCAAATGAAATATAGTGATCCAATTAGCCACTGTGATATATATTGATGCTCGTGAGGATTGATTTTATGATACTAACAGGACTAGTGAAAATAAATAAAAAGGCCAAACTGCTGAAAAATTAATAAACAGAAGTGCAACATGTAAGCCTTGGAGGAAGGGAGTACAATTAAGTGCAGACATATATTAATCACTCCTGAATACTTTCTATACAGTAACTCATTTCATTATATCCACTTCAATTCTTATTCTTGGAATCACTTGAAAATTATGTCAAAGTTTTGAGTGTTACAGTAAAGCCAAACTTACTAATGTAAGGCTGAAAAAAATAGTTTGCAAACATTTTTAACTGAGATGGATTTTAGTGCTGAGAAAATGCAGTGTATTATTGGAAGCAAAGGCAAGCATTTAAAAACAGAACACTTAAAATGAGTGAAAAATAAATTTGGAAGATACAGAATGGTGACACACAAAGAAAACCAACTTTTACCCCTGATCGCTGCTGATTACAGTAACACCAGCCAGGGAAATAATGGAATTGTTGCTATTGGTCATCATATCTTTGGGCTGGAGAGGGGAAATAATCAGGACCCCTGCAACTGAATAATATCTGGTGATTTCTGCTGCAACTGATGTTCTGTGTGGACAAAGCCGAAACGCTTGTTAAGGAACCTTCCTTCACCTCTGAGATCACATAGTCACTCGGATGGTAGGCTGAGAACACCAGCAGGCAGACAAATCCAGTGAAGTCTCTGCCATAGGAAGGGAGCAAATTGGGAAGAGGGAGAAAGGAAATACAGAATATGACAATAACATAAAATAAATTGGATGAAACAAAATAGAAAAAATAAAAAGGGTATATAAAGCAGGATGCGTTTTGATTTTGTAAGTGCACATTTTTCAACGTCACAAGTTTCAGTGTTAAAATAACTGCCAATATTTCCACAGTTTTTGATCAGGTTAAATTATATATTATCCTCACTGTGTGAGGTGAAGTGTCTCAATAACAACAGACAGTCTTTGGTCATAGTATTTCTTGGCAACATTAGGAATGCTAGGGTTAAAATCTAAACCAAAGCAGATATAAAGGCAAAAGCAAAATACTTTGGATAGTGGAAATCTGAAATAAAAACAGAAAATGCTGGGAAAACTCAGCAGGTACGGCAGCCTCTGTGGAGAGAGAAATAGAGTTAATGTTTTGTGTCTGTATGACCCTTCTTCAGAGCTAAAGAGAATTAGAAATGTGATGGATTTTATACTATTTGAGAGGGGATTGAGCAGGTGGAGGAAAATAGAAGGTTAGGGATAAGTGGGAGCTCAGAAGATATTGACAAAGACAAAGGGAGTGCTAAAGATAGTGTTAAAGACTAAAGAAGGTGCTGATAGTGGCATAAAGGTAAGATAGCAGAATGTGTTAATAACAAAACAAAGGTCAATGCTTTGTGAAAGAACAACATAAAAACAAGATGGCCCTGTAGGGGGGTGGATGTGGTGGCGAGTTTGGGGAAAAAAGATAACAAGAAACAAAGAATAAATAAATTTTTAAAAATTAATTGGATTAAAGAGGGGGGAAAATGGAGGAGAAAGCTCATGGCGTGAAGTTGTTGAACTCAATGTTAAGTCCGGAAGGCTGTAAAGTGCCTAATCGGAAGATGAGGTGCTGTTCCCCCAGTTTGCGTTGGGCTTCACTGGAACAATGCAGCAGGCTAAGGACAGACATGTGAGCATGAGAGCAGGATGGTATGTTGAAATGGCAAGCGACAGGAAGACCTGGGTCATGCTTGCGGACAGACCGAAGGTGTTCCATAAAGTGGTCACCCAGTCTGCATTTGGTCTCTCCAATGTAGAGGAAAATGCATTGGGTATGCAGTAGACCAAATTGAAGGAGGTGCAAGTGAAGTGCTGCTTCACTTTCACTGATGTACCATGAGGTACATCAGCAGGCATGCATAATGCAGGATTATATCTATTAGTCAAACAGTGTTTTCAGCGGTTTCCTGAATTTCATTGATGACAAACACACAGGGTTAAAAAAGCTTGTGTTTAGATTGCCACAGCCTGGGAATCTCTCTGAAAGTTATCCATGAATGCAGGGTAGGTAGGCTGCAGGTTGAATAATTGGACCTTTATGTTCAGAGCAATTAAACAGAACAGCCTACAGATAATAGTCATTAATAGGGATGCCAAGAAGAAAAAAAATAGGATAAATAGCCTACACTAAAGATATATCTGGAAACTATTAGCAAATTGTGTTTACTCTGAGAATTGTTGTTGCTATGAGATCAGCAATGAACTACACAGATTTCCCACATAAAGCCATTTTCTAAATATATCACCATCAAAACCTGTTTGAAAAGTAAATACCCATTTCTATGCTTGGAAACTTTCATTTCATGAGCAGGAAATTTGCAATTCCAGATATTTATATCTTAATATTATAAATTGTAACAACTTTTATTAAACTAAAAACATTAATTTTTGGTGCCACAAAGTAAGTTTAAGATTGTATTCATCCCATATTGTCCTGATTTTTTGTTGTGCCCTACAATAATTTTACATTTATGAAGAAACTTCAGAAGTGAAAGTCAGCAGCTGAACCTAAATTAATTGTTCCTTTTTTATGTACATTTTAATTTATGTTTGCTGACATCACTGAAGGGTAAAGGTGCAACTGCAGCTATTAATCAATCAGTAATGCACATGATACTCTCACAAAAATCTCTACCTCATGTTCGAATGTTGTCACTCTCATTACTCCATGAATTATGAAACAGGAGTACAATACTCAACTGATTTATATTTTAATAGAATGTAACATTGCATAATTAGTATTAGCTTTTTTAAAATTGGCAGCTTAATTTGTAATTATGCTCTCCAAGTATAATATTCAATCTGTTATTTTAACCACTGCAATGTTGGTGTTGTGATATTGTCACTGGACTAGTAATCTAGTGACCAAGTTAATAGACCCAGATTCAAATCCCACGATGGCACATGGTGGAATTTGAATTCAATAAAAATCTGGAATTATAAGTCTGATGATGATCACAAAACCATTGTCAATTGTAAAAACCCACCTGGTTCACTACTGCCCTTCAGGGAAGGAAATCTGCTGTTCCTACCTGGTATGGCCTACAAGTGACTTCAGACCCACAGCAATGACTCTGAAATGACCTTACAAGCCAGCCACTTAGTTGTATTCACTACAAAGTCATCTATGTACCTACACCACACCAAAGGGACAGCTGTGGTGGTTTAGGAAGGCGGCTCACCACCATCTTCTCAAGGGTAATTAGGAATGAGCAATAAATGCTGCTCCAGCCAGTGAAACCCACATCCTGTGAATGAATGAAAAAAATCAGGAGCTGGAAGTCATCCAACAGTTGCCATCTTATATGCTTCATTGCTCCCATTCTGTAAATAACATGATGAGCATATCAAAAAGAAACAATTTATTTTGTATCTTTCTGCCCCTCAAAGACATCCTCTAGTGAGTTTGGGAGAAGTTTTTAACTTTTGACATGAGTGGAAAGTGATCATAGAGCATCTGCCACCCATACACATCCCATCTGCTTACCCTCTCATGGGTGTTGATTGCTAGAAAAATTGGACAGGATGCATGAGGTGTGGCTGTTCTGCTACCTTGGATTTAAAAAACGTACACCCAACAATGCAGCATTCTATCAATACTACACTGCAGTTATATCTTACATTATGTTATCTGCCATCAGACCTGAATCCACAGCTCTCTTGCTCAGCAGCAACAGTGTACACTGAGCCAAGCTGTCAAGTTAAGACAGAGGTGAAATATTGTGTTTTATGATGCAAGAACTACAACATAGCCCACAAATTCCAATCAATAGATGCTGATTCTTGAACACAGGGTAACATATATAGTACAATATAATTGATCTTAGCTTTTTAAATACTATAAGTTGATAGTAAGATATAGAGAACAATTTTCCTGGGTCAGTGGAGGTGGGTTTTGAGGCAGGAGGGTTGGGAAAATTGCAACAAAAAAAAATGCCACTGGTGTTAGTATCTAATAGGTCCTGTTGAAGGATGTTATATACTGAGTAATTTAAGGCAATAAGGTTAACAGATGTTGGGTAGTGATTGGTTAATTATACTCAGATGTATATATAAAGAAGAGCTAGCCAGCACTGGTGCAGAAGCCTGTTCCTGGGGCAGGCTGGCTATCAATCAATCAATCAATCAATCAATCAATCAATCAATCAATCAATCAATCAATCAATCAACAGGTCCAGGTATTGGGTGACCCAGCTCAGCCCAACTGCCTCTCCTTTGTGGCTATGTTCATGGTTGAGTGTCCCTAGAGAGGGAGCATGCAGTGACAACTGACATGATAGTGGCCTTCCATGCCCTGTGGGGACTGTGGTGCTTTATAAATCCTTTTGATCACATTTTGGTTTAATGTTTGTAAGGTTTCTTTAATGTTTGACTTTTAGCTTGCATTGTCCCTTTAAGGGGCTGCATCTTGTTTTGTCCCTCATTTTTCTGAATTTAGTTTAATTGGTTTCATCAAAAGAAAAGCACTGGGGCAGAGGCTGTTAGAGTGGGGAAGTGACCTCTGCAATAACCAATCCCTACAAAAGTATCCTAGTCTCAGAGTCTTCTCCACAATCAGACTTGGGAGCTTGTCTAACAATTGGCCTGGTATCTCAGTGTTCTCCATCTCCTTCTGTCTTTCCCATAGGTGGATTAGGACTGAAACTGTGAATCGCTGCAGCTGAGGTGGGAGGGTGATTGAAGTCCTTAAGAAGACAATTAAGAAGGATTTTGCTTCTGGATTCTCTCTTTCCCAAAAAGCAGAGCTGCCTCACACTGTGTCTGCAAGCTGGGAGGTTGGAGGGGATGAAACCACAGTGGAAGGGATTACCTCAGTAAAGCTGACAAACAAAGAAGATTTTTGATAAGTTACACTGAAGAGCTGCAAATGTGGCCAGATGAGAGGCAATTCTGTCAGAGATAGTTATCACTGCTTGACAGGTGATTGCCAACTGTCTGGGGGGCAGCACTTTACCCACCTTCACTTAACCCACCTTCTGTTGCACTTCCTTTAGAGCAACTTTATCGTCTACTCAGGGTCAAGGGCATGGGGCTTACTGTCACCAGTAGCTCCAGCAGCAGCAGGAACAACACCATCAGCAACACCAGCTTCCTTCTCCTCAGCTGCATGCCCCTCCACAGGGCAAGAATCCCCATCAACAGGTCCACAGACAGAGGGCCAACTGTCTGGACATGTCTGAGCACATGTCTCAGGAGGCTCAGGCTCTCATGGCAGGTCACTGCTAACACCCACATCCTTCTGTGATAGGACGTCCTTCCCAGTGGAGCAGGGGAGTACATATTCCCAGTAACTGAAACTGTGCCTGTCATTGGAGGTCCACCCACCCAGTTTCTCCCAACCCATCTCCTTACCTCTGACCAAGTCTCTTTTCTCCTGCAAGGAGAGAAAGCAGAGAGGTTTGAGTGTTTGTAGTTATATATTTCTACACAAAGTAAGAACTCATGGTGTAGGGAGTAACATGGATGGAGGATTGGTTAGCTAACAGGAAACAAAGAGGAAATATAAATGGGTCATATTCAGGTTGGCAAAATGTAAACAGTGGAGTGCCACAGGGATCAGTGCTGGGCACTCAACTATTTACAATTTATATGAATGACTTGAGTGAAGTATAAATGTACGTTTGCTAAATTTGCTGATGATACAAAGACAGGAAAGTAAGTTGTGAAGAGAACATAAGGAGTCTGAAAAAGGGCATAAACAGGTTAAGTGAGCGGGCAAAAATTTGGCAGATGGAGTATAATGTGGGAAAGTGTGAACTTGTCCACTTTGGCAGGAAGAATAGAAAAGCAGATGATGATTTAAACGGAGGGAGATTGCAGAACTCTGAGGTACAGGGGGATCTGGTTGTCCAGTACATGAATCACAAGAAGTTAGTATTCAGGTACAGCAAGTGATTAGGAAAGCAAATGGAATGTTGTTGTTTATTGCAAGAGGATGGAATATAAAAGTAGGAATGTTTTGCAATAGTTGGACAGGGTGTTAGTGAGATCACATCTGGACTACTGTGTACAGTTTTGGTCTCCTTATTTAAGACAGGATATAAATGGTTAGATAAAAACAAAAAACTGCGGATGCTGGAAATCCAAAACAAAAACAGAATTACCTGGAAAAACTCAGCAGGTCTGGCAGCATCTGCGGAGAAGAAAAGAGTTGACATTTTGAGTCCTCATGACCCTTCAACAGAACTAGGTGAATCCAAGGAAGGGGTGAAATATAAGGTGGGTATGTGTGTAGGTGGGGGGGGTTTGGGGGGTGGGGGGAGAGAAGTGGAGGGGGGGAGTTGTAAGGACAAGCAAGCAGTAATAGAAGCAGATCATCAAAAGATGTCACAGACAACAGAACGAAAGAACGCGTAGGTGTTGAAGTTGGTGATATATATCTAAACGAATGTGCTAATTAAGAATGGATGGTAGGGCACTCAAGGTATAGCTCTAGTGGGGGTGGGGGGAGCATAAAAGATTTAAAAATATTTAAAAATAATGGAAATAGGTGGGAAAAGAAAAATCTATATAATTTATTGAAAAAAACAAAAGGAAGGGGGAAGAACCAGAAAGGGGGTGGGGATGGAGGAGGGAGTTCAGGACCTAAAGTTGTTGAATTCAATATTCAGTCCGGAAGGCTGTAAAGTGCCTAGTCGGAAGATGAGGTGTTGTTCCTCCAGTTTGCGTTGGGCTTCACTGGAACAATGCAGCAAGCCAAGGACAGACATGTGGGCAAGAGAGCAGGGTGGAGTGTTAAAATGGCAAGCGACAGGGAGGTTTGGGTCATTCTTGCGGACAGACCACAGGTGTTCTGCAAAGCAGTTGCCCAGTTTATGTTTGGTCTCTCCAATGTAGAGGAGACCACATTGGGAGCAATGAATACAGTAGACTAAGTTGGGGGAAATGCAAGTGAAATGCTGCTTCACTTGAAAGGAGTGTTTGGGCCCTTGGACGGTGAGGAGAGAGGAAGAGAAGGGGCAGGTTTTACATCTTTTGCGTGGGCATGGGGTGGTGCCGTAGGTGGGTGTTGAGGTGTAGAGGGTGATGGAGGAGTGGACCAGGGTGCCCTGGAGGGAACGATCCCTACGGAATGTCGACGGGGGGGGAAGATGTGTTTGATGGTGGCATCATGCTGGAGTTGGCGGAAATGGCGGAGGATGATCCTTTGAATGCGGAGGCTGGTGGGGTGATAAGTGAGGACAAGGGGGACCCCATCATGTTTCTGGGAGGGAGGAGAAGGCATGAGGGTGGATGCGCGGGAGATGGGCGGACACATTTGAGGGCCCTGTCAACGACCGTGGGTGGAAAACCTCGGTTAAGGAAGAAGGAGGACATGTCAGAGGAATTGTTTTTGAAGGTAGCATCATCGGAACCGATGCGACGGAGGCGAAGGAACAGAGAGAGTGGGATGGAGTCCTTACAGGAAGCGGGATGTGAGGAGCTGTAGTCAAGGTAGCTGTGGGAGTCGAAAAATAAAAGGTGTGGCTATGGGTACCCGCATGGGCCCCAGCTATGCCTGTCTCCTTATGGGGTATGTGGAACATTCCTTGTTCCAGTCCTACTCCGGCCCCCTTCCACAAGTTTTTCTTCGATGATTACTTCGGTGCTGCTTCATGCTCTCGTCGGGCTTGGAAAAATTTATTAATTTTGTTTCCAATCTCCACCCCTCCAACATTTTCACGTGGTCCATCTCTGACACTTCCCTTCCCTTCCTTGACCTTTCTGTCTCAATCTCTGGTGATAGACTGTCCACCAATATCCATTACAAGCCCACCGACTCCCACAGCTACCTTGACTAAAGCTCCTCACACCCCACTTCCTGTAAGGACTCCATCCCATTCTCTCAGTTCCTTCATCTCCATCGCATCTGTTCCGATGATGCTACCTTCAAAAGCAGTTCCTCTGACATGTCCTCCTTCTTCCTTAACCGAGGTTTTCCACCCACGGTCGTTGACAGGGCCCTCAACTGTGTCCGGCCCATCTCCCGCGCATCCGCCCTCACGCCTTCTCCCTCGCAGAAACATGATAGAGTCCTCCTTGTCCTCACTTATCACCCCACCAGCCTCCGCATTCAAAGGATCATCCTCCACCATTTCCGCCAACTCCAGCATGATGCCACCACCAAACACATCTTCCCTTCAGCCCCACTGTTGGCATTTCGTTGGGATTGTTCCCTCCGGGACACCCTGGTCCACTCCTCCATCACCCCCTACTCCTCAACCCCCACCTATGGCACCACCCCATGCCCACGCAAAAGATGTAACACCTGCCCCTTCACTTCCTCTCTCCTCACCGTCCAAGGGCCCAAACACTCCTTTCAAGTGAAGCAGCGTTTCACTTGCATTTCCCCCAACTTAGTCTACGGTATTTGTTGCTCCCAATGTGGTCTCCTCTACATTGGAGAGACCAACATAAACTGGGCGACCGCATTGCAGAACACCGGCGATCTGTCCACAAGAATGACCCAAACCTCCCTGTCGCTTGCCGTTTTAACACTCCACCCTGCTCTCTTGCCCACATGTCTGTCCTTGGCTTGCTGCATTGTTCTAGTGAAGCCCAACGCAAACTGGAGGAACAACACCTCATCTTCCGACTAGGCATTTCACAGCCTTCCGGACTGAATATTGAATTCAACAACTTTAGGTTTTGAGCTCCCTCCTCCATCCCCACCCCCTTTCTGTTTCTTCCCCTTTCCTTTTGTTTTTTCCAATAAATTATATAGATTTTTCTTTTCCCACCTATTTCCATTATTTTTAAATATTTTTAAATCTTTTATGCTCCCCCCACCCCCACTAGAGCTATACCTTAATTCCCCAACCATCCATTCTTAATTAGCACATTCGTTTAGATATATATCACCAACTTCATCACCTATGTGTTCTTTTGTTCTGTTGCCTGTGACATGTTTTGATGATCCGCTTCTATTACTGCTTGCTTGTCCCTACAACCACACCCCCCCTCCACTTCTCTTCCCCCTCCCAAACCCCACCCCCCCCCCCCCCCACCCACACACATACCCACCTTAAACCAGCTTATATTTCAATCCTTCCTTGGATTCACCTAGTTCTGTTGAAGGGTCATGAGGACTCGAAACGTCAACTCTTTTCTTCTCCGCCGATGCTGCCAGACCTGCTGAGTTTTTCCAGGTAATTCTGTTTTTGTTATAAATGGTTAGAAGCAGTTCAGAAAAGGTTCACTTTACTGATTCTTGAATTAAAGGGGTTATCCTATCAGAAAAGGTTGGGCAGTTTATTTATTGAGTGTATTTAAGACTGAGATTCTTAATTGGTAAGGGGAACAAAGGTTACGGGGAGAAGGTGGGAGAATGGTATTGAGAAACTTATCAGTCATGATTGAATGGCAGAGCAGACTCAATGGGCCGAATGGCCTAACTTCTGCTCCTCTGTCTTATGGTCTTATGGCAGGCTGGGTCTGTATCCATTGGAGTTTAGGAGAATGAGAGGTGATCTTACTGAAACATAAGATCCTGAGTGGGTTTGACAGGGTAGATGCTGAGAGGATGTTTTCCCTTGTGGGAGAGACTAGAACCAGGTCACAGTTTAAAAATAAGGGATCACCAATTTAAGGTGGAGATGAGGATATTTTTTTTTCTCTGAGGATCGTGAGTCCGTGGGAATATCTTCCCCGGAGAGTGCTAGAGACAGGGTCATTGAATGTTTCTAAGGCCGAAGAAGATAGATTTGTGACTCGCAAGGGAGTCAAAGGTTATGTGAAGTGCATGTGGCGTTGAGACCACAATCAGATCAGCCATGATCGTACTGAATAGTGGAGCAGGCTCGAAGGGCCGAGTGGTCTACTCCTGTTCCTAATTCTTATGTTCTTAGTTATTTAGCAAATGAGAATCCCTGAAGTCACATGATAGCCTCCTCATTTGTTGAGATTGAGGTGATTAGTCCACCGTTTATTCTGCAGAGGGGACACTGCTTGGGAATGTGTAGCATTGTTTGCATCTCTCCACAAGTACATGAGGCATTTGTTCTGAGCAGTGGAGGTTGGCTGCACATGGGTCCTGGCCTGTCCTGTTTAGCAATGACCACTCTCACCAAGGTGGTTCAAATCCTGTCATTTGACAGATGGGGATTTGTCACATGGAACTTGTTAGTGACTTCCCGTGTTTTGCATTCCTTAATCCAGAGGACATCTGCTGGTAGATCTTGCTCAGGGAGGGTGCTCCATGTGGAGCATTGAGATAGAAGATGGGCAGTAGGTGGGTTGAACAGGTCATCATGGAGTGGTAAGTGAGGTACAGCATGGAAGATTTCTGTCATGTGTGCTTTAATGCTATAAAGGCTCCAACCACTCCTAAGGGATTGTGTAAACACTGTGGGTTCATTTATTCATTTAAGGCACATGAGAATAGATATACATGGATGGAAAGCTTGAGGATGTCAGAGCTGCAGAAAAGTGTGTGCGTGTGTGTGTGTGTGTGTGTGCGTGCGTGTGTGTTTGCTCGGCTCCAAGCCAAAGTGAAACTGAAGCTGAATCATAATGACACACTTCCCTTAAAGTGATGGCCTGCTGCTATCCCTTAAAGACATATTACAACAATTTCAACCAGCTTGTGGTTTCTGGCAGTCGACAGATGTGTGGAGATAGGGAGCTGGGGGGAAGGGGAAGGGGGTGATGCTGGTTGAATGGAGGGTTCCAGTTATGATGTGCATTCTTGCATTCAGTTGAGAGTCAACAAGATGTGTGTGTTTACCTTTGCTAGACAGGTGCAAGTACTCTGCTGTGGAGTCTGATAGGGAAAGTGCTGAGGTCTGGAGTGCTATGGCAGCTGCACCTCACCTAGATCCAGCGAGTTTGGTGTGAAGATTTTTTCTAGTTCTGACCTTTGCTGTTGGCCAGCTTTAAGAGCAGGCCAGTTTGCCACACTGTATCATAGACAGCTGGAAAATCCAGTAATACTGTCCCTGTCTTCAGGTTCTTTTGCAGCCATTTTGAATGTAGGTGGTGAGTGCCAGAACTTGATCACATGTGCTGCACCCCTAACAGAAACCAGGTTAGTTGACATTAAACATGGTCTCGACCTCTGGTGATATACGTTGCGGGACTCTCAAAGATCTTAAAGCACGCAGAAAGTAATGAAATTGGTTGATAGCTGGCCACCAGTGTGAGATCGTTTCCAGGTTTGGAATGACAAAGAAGCGTTGTAGAGATAAGCCAGGGAACTACAGATCAGGGAGTCTCATGTCAGTGGTAGGGAAACTATTGGAGAAAGTTCTGAAGGAGAGAATCTATTCTCCACTTACAGAGGCAAGGTTTGATCAGGGATAGTCAGCATGTCTTTGTCAGAAGGAGGTCATACCTAACAAATTTGATTGGATTTTTTGAGAAGGTGACCAGGTGTGTAGATGAGGGTGGTGCAATTGATGTAGTTTATATGGATTTCGGCAAAGCCTTTGACAAGGTCCCACATGGGAGACTTATAAAGAAGGCAAATGCACATGGGATACAGGGTAATTTGATAAGGTGGATTCAAAATTGACTTAGTTGTAGGAGACAGAGGGTGATGACAGAAGGCTGCTTTAGTGCCTAGAAGACTGTGTCCAGTGGCGTACCACAGGGATCTGTGCTGGGTCCCCTATTATTCGTCATTTATATAAACAACATAGATGACTATGTGGGGTGTAGGATTAGTAAGTTTGCAGATGACACAAAGATTGGCTGGGTGGTTAACAGTGAGGTTGATTGTCTTGGGCTACAGGAAGATATAGATGGGATGGTCAAATGGGCAGATAAGTGGCAGATGGAATTTAACCCTGAAAAGTTTGAGGTGATACACTTTGGAATGAGTAATTTGACAAGGAAGTATTCAATGATTGGCATGACACTAGGAAGTTCTGAGGCAAAAAGGGACCTTGGCGTGTGTGTCGTAGATCTCTGAGGTTGAGGGACATGTTAGTGGGGTGGTGAAAAAGGCGTATGGGACACTTTTAGATTACAAAAGTAGGGAGGTCATGTTGGAGTTGTATAGAGCCTTGTTAAGGCCATAGCTAGAGTACTGTGTGCAGTTCTGGTCACCACACTATAGGAAGGATGTAATTGCATTGGAGGGAATACAGAAGAGATTTAGCAGGATGTTGCCTGGGATGAAACATTTAAGTTATGAAGAGAGTTAGGATAGACTTGGGTTGTTTTTGTTGAAGCAGAGAAGACTGAGGGGCGACCTGATCAAGGCGTACAAGATCATGAGGGCCAGGGACAGGGTGGATAGGGAGCAGCAGTTCCCTTTAGTTGAAGGGCCAGTCACAAGGGGACATAAATTCAAGGTGAGGGGCAGGAGGTTTAGGGGGGATGTGAGGAAAGGCTTTTTTACCCAGAAGGCAGTGACAGTCTGGAATGGGCTGCCTGGGAGGGTGGTAGGCAGGTTGCCTCACATCCTTTAAAAAGTACCTGGTTGAGCACTTGACATGTCATAACATTCAACGCTATGGGCCAAGTGCTGGTAAATGGGATTAGGTAGGTTGGTCAGGTGTTTTTCACGTGTCGGTGCAGACTCGATGGGCCGAAGGGTCTCTTCTGCAATTTGTGATGCTGTGATTCTGTGACAATGATTTTTCCATATGCCATGTTCAATAGTGGGTTTGAGCTGATGATTCTTGTGTAGAACTGAATCAGCCAGGCACGAGCACAGGGGCCAAGTTGTTTCAGGAATTCTAGGACAATTTGGTCATACCCCGCTGCTTTGCCACATTTCAGGCCTCTTAATGCTTTCTCCAGTTCTGTGAGCTTGAATATCAATATTCCAACTTGTGCTCCAGAACTTGCTGCGCCCCTAGCCAAGCTGTTCCAGTGAAGCTACAGCACTGGCATCTACCTGGCTATGTGGAAAATTTCCCAGGTATGTCCTGCACACAAAAAGCAGGACAAATCCAACCTAGCCAATTACCGCCCCATCAGTCTCCTCTTCATCATCAGTAAAGTGATGGAAGGGGTCATCAACAGTGCTATCAAGTGGCACTTGCTTAGCAATAACCTGCTGATTGACACTCAGTTTGGATTCCGTCAAGGCCACTCAGCTCCTGACCTCATTACAGCCTTGGGTTAAACATGGATAAAAGAGCTGAACTCCCGAGTGAGGTGAGAGTGACTGCCCTTGAGATCAAGGCAGCATTTGGCTGAGTGTGGCATCAAGGAGCAATAGCAAAACTGGAGTCAATGGGAATCAGGGGGAAAACTCTCTGCTGATTGGAGTCATTCCTAGCACAAAAGAAGATGATTGTGGTTGTTGGAGGTCAGTCATCTCCAGCTCCAGGACATCACTGCAGGAGTTCCTCAGGATAGTGTCCTAGGCCCAACCATCTTCAGCTGCTTCATCAATGACCTTCCTTCCATCATAAGGTCAGAAGTGAGGATGCTCGCTGATGATTGCACAATGTTCAGCACCATTTGCAACTCCTCAGATACTGAAGCAGTCCATGTCCAAATGCAGCAAGACCTGGACAATATCCAGGCTTGGGCTGACAAGTGGCAAGTAACATTTGTGCCACACAAGTGCCAGGTAATGATCATCTCCAAAAGAGAGAATCTAACCATCACCTCTTGACGTTCAATACTTTACCAGACCTAAATCCCCCACTATTAACATCCTGGGTTACCATTGTCCAGAAACTGAACTGGACTAGCCATATAAATACGATGGCTACAAGAGCAGGTCAGAGGCTAGGAATCGTGCAATGAGTAACTCACCCCCTGACTCCCCAAAGTCTGTCTGCCATCGACAAGACACAGGTCAGGAGTGTGATTGAATACTCTCCACTTGCCTGGGTGAATGCAGCTCCCACAACACTCAAGAAGCTTGACACCATCCAGGACAAAGCAGCCCACTTGATTTGCACACCAGCCACAAACATTCAGTCTCTCCACCACCAACGCACAGTAGCAGCAGTGTGTACCATCTACAAGATGCACTGCAGGAATTCACCAAGGCTCCTTGGACAGCACCTTCCAAAGCCATGGCTGCTACCATCTAAAAGGACAAGGGCAACAGACACATGGGAACACCATCACCTGGATGTTCCCCTCCAAGCCACTCACCATCCTGACTTGGAAATATATCGCCGTTCCTTCACTGTCGCTGAGTCAAAATCCTGGAACTCCCTCCCTAACAGCACTGTGGGTGTACCTACACCACATGGGCTACAGCAGTTCAAGAAGGCAGCTCACCACCACCTTCTCAAGGGCAACTAGGGATGGGCAATAAATGCTGGCCCAACCAGCGAAGCCCACATCCCGTGAATGCAAAAAGGATCAGGGTTGATGTGTTTTGCATGTTGCTGCCGCTGTTTTTTCAGTGCTTTAGAGGTGATGTGATTTATTTTCTTTTCCAACAAGTGTCCTTGCTACATGGAGCAGGTGACTGGCAACCTGATTCAGGGTGAATGATGGGTGATTTAGTGTAGCTGATTTTTGGGCTGCTTCATGATGGTGAATCAGGTTCCAGCACTTCTGTATGGAACAAGTAAAATTAAGCCCTGCTCTCCTTTCTTCCTATCTGGTGCTATGTACATCATTGAGCAATTCAATGAGGAATTCAATCCAGAAAAGTGTGAGGTAATGCATTTGGAGTGGGCATACAAAGCTTGTGAATACCCAATAATGGGAGATTATTGATAGAGGTTGAGGAAGTGGGAGACCTTCAAGTGTATGTCCGCAGGTCCCTGAAGGTGGCATAACAGGTGGATAAGGTGGTAAAGAAAGCATATGGAATGCTTTCCTTTATTGGACGAGGTATGGAATACAAAGGCAGGGATATAATGCTGGAATTGTATAAAACTCTGGTTAGGCCACAGCTGGAATTGTGTGTACAGTTCTGGTCACCACATTACAGGAAGGACATAATAGCTCTGGAGAGAGTCCAAAGGAGATTTACAAGAATGTTGCCAGGGCTTGAAAATTGCAGCTATGAGGAAAGATTTGATAGACTGGGGTTGTTTTTCATCTTTTTCTGGCTGGCACAGACATGATGGACTGAATGACCTCTTCCTGCATCAAAACATTTCTATGGTTCTATGGACTGCTATATCAGAGTCACAGGATGATTCATATTTCTTTGAGTGCTGCAATCTCTGCATCAAGACATGGGATGTGGATGGGTCGATAGCCATGGGGGATTGCTGTGCAAGCAGATTTGTGGGTGACACACTAAAGCATTTATATGATTCCTTGAGAGGTAAATTATGAATTCATTTAGATACAATGATGCGGTCCAAGGTTTTACTGTATTTTGGCCAATCTGCTTCACTGAAGCTCCATCTTTGCTCTGTTGATGACTGGAAGGCAAAGGCCACTATAGTTGAGCGATGGCCTGTTTGACTCTGTGGGAAATCATCCAGGACTAGGCTGGTTGAAGGTGACCATCAAAGGAACTGGCCCATCACAGGTCAGGTGAGGGTTTCTGACCCTATCTAGCTGAATGGGATGCACCTTGTTGCTTGGGGTTGTGCATCACTGAAGGAGCAATTTGACAAGGAAGTATTCAATGAACGGCATGACACTAAGAAGTTCTGAGGAACAAAGGGACCTTGGCGTGTGTGTCCATAGATCTCTGAAGGTGGAGGAACATGTTAGTGGGGTGGTGAAAAATGCATATGGGACACTTGCCTTTATCAATCGAGGCATAGATTACAAAAGCAAGGAGGTCATGTTGGAGTTGTATAGAACTTTGGTGAGGCCACAGCTGGAGTACAGTGTGCGGTTCTGGTCGCCACATTATAGGAAGGATGTGATTGCACTGGAGGGGGTGCAGAGGAGATTCACCAGGATGTTGCCTGGGATGAAACATTTAAGTTATGAAGAGAGGTTGGATAGACTTGGGTTGCTTTCATTGGAGCAGAGAAGACTGAGGGGCGACCTGATCGAGATGTACAAGATTATGAGGGGCATGGACAGGGTGGGTCGGGAGCAGCTGTTCCCCTTAGTAGAAGGGTCAGTCACAAGGGGGCATAAGTTCAAGGTGAGGGGCAGGAGGTTTAGGGGGGATGTGAGGAAAAACATTTTTACCCAGAGTGTGGTAATGGTCTGGAATGCACTGCCTAGGAGGGTGGTGGAGGCCGGTTGCCTCACATCCTTTAAAAAGAAGCTGGATGAGCATTTGGCACATCATACATTCAAGGCTATGGGCCAAGTGCTGGTAAATGGGATTAGGTAAGTAGGTCACGTGTTTCTCACGTGTCAGTGAGATTCGATGGGCCGAAGGGCTTCTGCACTGTGTGATTCTGTGATTCTGTGATCGGGTGAGGGTGTTTCTGGAAGCCCACTCTAGCAGCTGTTCACCATCCCTGTCTGGTGTTGAATAACCCCAGTCAGTGTGGTGAATGTTGAAGCCTCCCATGTCGGTAGCTGGCTGGGGCAGTATTAGCAAGGCCTGCTGTTCGCAGCTGCCACTTAGAAGCTTGTATGTGTTTATGATATGGAAACCGTGGACCCAAAATGTGTCACTGGATATGATTGATGACAGGGTGGCTGCATCAGCAATGTTAGATCAGGCATAGCTGGCATGGCTGTGTTTAGCATGAAGAGAGCAGCACAATGTAATAGCAACCTGCTTCTTCAGTTCCAATATGGGTCTCTTGTAAGCAATTGGTATCAATGCGTGCTTGGCAGCCGACAGTCTCACAACATCAAGTTGTAAGAATCGGAGAGCATGCCCCATTGCCATAAAGCCAGAGGGCTGCTCAATGTTGAGCCTGGCAGTTCTGGACTTGGATTCCACAAGGGGGGTCTTTTGGAGTCCTTTAATTTTCTCTTGGAATTCATTCTGCTGGTAGGATCATTAGCTGCCCCGAAATGCCTGATTACTTGTGAATCGGGGGGTGGTGGGCTCGTGGGGGGGGGGAGGGGGGGTGGTGTTGGAGGGTGGGGGGTGGTGGAGGTTGGGGGGGGTGCATGAACGTTGATCCATTGTCTGCTCTAGTAAAGAGTAACCAGGAGGCTTGCTCCTGAGGTGATTGGGTTCACAACCCAAAAATGGTGCCGACATCAGAAAAACTAAAATGAGGAGATTTCACCCTTAATTTCGATGGTCAAATAGAAGATAATCTGGCTCTTTATGTAAGAGCAGTTGTAGTAATTGAATTTGTGCGACTGTTAATTGTGTTCATTTCAAATTAGTTCTTAAATAAGTAGTAGAATGATGGGTTTTCAGAAAGGATGTGCAAGGCTGTTCAAACTCCCCGGGTAGAATTCAGACTTTTATGTACATTGGCAACTTCCATCTCGTTAAATGATGCTTTGTGCTGTGGTGGTCAAGTCTCTGTTAAACGCACCTGGTGTGGCTCAGGACCCCCACTCTGGCATGGCAGTCTCTGTCGCATTTGCTGCAGAGGAGGACAGTGGGCTGGGAAGGTACACGACTCACTGGCCTCTGTTTTCTCTGGAACCACTTCTCATCCAGCTGAGGAGCATTTCTGCTCGTCTCTCCAATGTTCTTCCAAACAGTCACCACCAGAGGTCACGGCCATCAGCAATTGACTCCCAGTTGTCAGTTTCAATGTCTGCCATCTTCATATCTCATTTGCATGTATCCTTGTAGTGAATGTATAGGCACACAGGAGGCTGTGGCTTAGGGGTGGATTCCTTAAAGCGAAACACGTCTGAAAACGTGATTTTAAATAAGGGAATTGAAGACCTGTTAAACAATGAATTTGTATCAGTCTTCACAGCAGAGGAAGAAGATAAGGTACTGGTGTATTAGCAAATAGAAAAATAAATTAAGGGTTGGATTTTACTAACTTAAATATAAGTGACAAAAAGCAATGGAGAAAACATGAGGTTAAAGATGGATAAATCTCCAGGATATGCTGCTTTCCGCCCAAAATTACAAAAGAACTAGGTGAGGAAATTATAGAAACTCTAACCATGATCTTCCAAAGCTCTCTAGATTCTGCAACTGGCCCTTGGTTTGGAAAATAGCCAAATGTGCTCCATTATTTAAGAAGGGCGGGAGAGAGAAATTACTGAATCTAATTTCTGTTGTGGGGGTGAGTCATTGGGACAAAGTGACTATGTACTTGTTATAAAATGATCAGAGAGAGCCAGTATTGAGTGGTAAAGGGTAAATTATGTCTAATGAACCTAGATGAATTGTTTGAGGTCACTAATGTAGTCAAAATGGAAGTCTATGGATGTTATTTTTTCTGGACTTCCAGAAGGCATTCAATAACATTACATACAGCAGACTGTTAACAAAATTAAAGTGAAAAGAATTGGAGGCAACTTACTGTGTAAGGTATTGGTTGGGAGTTAGGAGACAGTTCAAGGAGAATTGGCAGTACGTGACTTGTGGTATGGCCTCAGCCTTTCACTAGATTTATAAATGACTTCAATTAAGGAATAAAGAATGATAAATTCAAATTTACTGATGACATTAAGTCAGGTGGCACCATAAATAGATGGAAACAGGAAGTTAGAAAGTGATAGATGAAGTGAGAGAGTAAAACTATGCAGTTGGAATTCTGCAAGGGAAGTGTGAGGGGATCCAGTTTGTAACTGAAAAAAGGGAGATCAGAACATTTCCCTAAATGGAGAACTGTGGAGAAAGATTTAAATGTTCATCTACAGAAATCATTAAGACGAGTGGACAGCTACACAAAAACATTAAAAAGGCTAAAAAAAAAGTTAGCTTTCATCAAATACAGTCTTGAATACAATGGTTTGAGAGTTATACTGCAATTATATAAAGCTCTGGCTAGGCCACACTTGAAATAACTGCATTCAGTTCTGGGCATTACACCTCAGGAATGTTATACTGACTGAGTAGGTGCAGTGCAGATTCACGGAAATGATTTATACCTTCCTTCATGTCTGCTCTGAACAGAGGTAGGTCCTTGGCTCATTGTCAGCTATTGCTTCACTCTGAGCTGTTGTCTCCTTGGTAGTTTTTGTCAGTGGTTAAATCTCAGCAGGTCTGGCAGCACCTATGACGAGAGAAACAGAGTTAATGTTTCAAGACCATAAGAAGAAGAGTCATATTTTTTCCAGCATTTTCTGTTTTTATTTCAGATTTCCAGCATCTGCAGTATATTATTTTTGTCCCTGGTAGTTTTTAAGGATGGTAAACTACTACGGGCGATGTTTACCCAACTTATCAACTGTACTGGCTGCCTTGCACAGACTGCTGAGGAAACACTGTTGTTGGTCCTGGAAGGCTCCACAGGAGGCAGCCTTCAACAGAGTAAAAAAACTGCTGCATTCCTCAACCTTGTTAATGTACTTCGACCCATCTAAAGAATTGATATGGACCTGTGATGCCTGTCCACATGGTGTTGGTGCAGTGTTGTCCCATGAAATGGACGATGGCATGGAATATAGGTTACATATCAAGAACCCTCTCAGTGGCCAAAAAAAGTTATTTGCAGCTTGAGAAGGAAGGACTGTCAATAGTCTTCAGAGTTAAAAGTACTTTGCTATCATCCCTGATCATAAACCGCTTTTGGACCTTTTGAAAGAGGACAAGGCTATCCCGCTAATAGCCTCAGCAGGAATTCAGCGATGGGCATTAATTCTGTCCACCTATGAATGCACCTTCAAGCACCCAATTGGGATACACATAGTGAAAACGGATGCCCTTAGCCGCTTACCCTTGCAGGAAAGCACCTTGTGTACTCCTGTATCCCAAGGAATTGTCCTTGCATTGAATTTTTTAGACCCATCGCCAAGGAACTGGACCAATCAAGAACCGCTTCTGTCCAAAGTGAGAGACGAGGTGCTCACAGGGTGGTTAAATGAGTCAATCTCAGAGGAAATTGAACCATTTTTTACCCACAAATACGAATTGAGTTATCAGGAAAGCATCATACTCTAGGGAGCAAGCATTATTGTTCCTGTGCCAGGTAGGGGGAACTGCTCCTAACCAAATTACACAGTACACATCCTGGCATTTCTAAGATGAAAATGCTCGCTGAGAGTTACGTGTGGTGGCCTGGTATAGATGCAGATATCGGGAAGTTAGTCAAGCGCAGTCAACAGTGCCAACTGCAACAAAAGTTGCCAGCCACAGCCCCACTGCACCCTTGGGAATGGCCTGGTCGGCCATGGGTGTTGATCCATATAGATTTCGTAAGTCCATTCCAAGGCACAGTGTTTTTACTCATAATCACCACACACTCAAAATGGATGGAGATTTTTGTGGTGACATCACCTACATCACATGCTACCATCGGGATGTTATGCCAATGCTTTTTGACTCACAGATTGCCCCAGTAATATTGACAAGTGCTTCAGCAATCTAAATTGCATTAAACACATCTGAACTGCACCTTACCACCCGGCATCAAACGGACTAGCCAAGAATCCCATCCAATTTTCAAGTTAGGACTAAAAGGTTGTCAGGAGGAATCTTGGAAACCAAAATCTCAGCTTCCTTATTAGCTACCGCAAGACTCCAAATACAACAATGGGAGTTCCACTAGCCAGAACTGCTTATGATGCTTCATCATCAAATTTGCCAGTGAAAGTAGAGAAGAACCGAGGTAATCAAAAAACAAGCCATGATTTGCAAAGTAGAGGCCCTGAAATTTCTGGTGGAAGAAACTTCGGGAACGGTCCTAGTTGAATCTCATGAGACTGGAATCTCTGTGAGACTGGACCCCTTTCATACCAAGTAGACGTGGATGGCCAGATCATTCGTAAACATGTGGATTACCTGAGGAGCAGGGAGATGTTTCCACAGTCAGTGTTGCCACCAAGGAATGTTATTGAACCCATAAGCACCAAAGTACCTGATCAACCTGCCATAGACATAACTGACATCTCCATTGAATCACATAGTGATGATCTTCCTGTGCCAAAAGAGGTACCCATTATCTCAGTTCCTGTTAGTGTCGTTCCTGCAGAAGAGCCTCATGCTATAGAATTATACCACTCTACGCAGAACAGAAAACCTCCTCAACAACTTGATTTGTAGTTACTGGGTATATGAGTGTATAACCTGAATTCATAACAAAGTGCCAGTGTGATTATTTCTGAGTGTTATTGCACCTCAGATTACCACACTAAGATTTTTGATATTGTTATCTATTCACCTGCATAAAGTAATTTATGTAAATAAGGAATGTAAAATGTGGAATTAAAGGGGAAGGGATCTGGTGATTGTTACTTTAATGCTAGCCTTACTGATGAAGGGTCATGTGGTCAGAACAGCCAATCAGCACCAATCATGGGGAAGCTTATACAGGATGGAGTTTTCCTAGTCTAGAGTGCGTATTGTGGCTTTGTTATGGGCCTGCAGCTAATCCGGCAGCTCTGTAAATAAAGTTTGTTGTTCAACTAGAAAAGCCTCTCAGCAGTACATCTCTACAGTTACATAACTTAGGGTGTATACTTCAACAAGCAGAAAGAGGAGCTGATACAGCTCGAAGATCCTGTGCGGTGGGAGCTGGAGCAGACATGGCACATAGGCATGGATATGAGGGGACAAGGCTGTCAGAAATTAACTGGTGGTTTGGTCTCTTCATCAATCAGCTCACCCCTAACAGTGCTCACCGCCAGAGGCTGCAAGCAGAAAAAGCCTCAGGCACAGATTTAGCAAATTTAAGCAACATTTATTGCAAATTGTAAGTAAGAAATAGAACATTTTAAGTAGGATTACATCAAATTTTACAGCCTAAAAAGGATCATTTGGCCCACAGTGTCTCTGCTAATGTTATTGCTGCATATGGGCTTCCTCCCAATTTAATTCATCAAAATAGAACCTCTTTAAAATTGTGCCATTAACTGGTATTATCTCTCATCCTTCCTATCAAAATGTATCACGTCACACTTTCCTGCCTTGAATTTCATTTGCTACGTGTTCACCCACTCCACCAGCCTATCTGTGTCCTTTGAAACCTGTCATTATATTCTTCACTTTCATGTTTTGGGTCTTCTATAAATTTAAAAATTGCACTGTATCATTAACACGTATCAAACACAGGAGTGTTTGTACTGAACCCTAAGGAACATAACTGTAAACCTCCCTCTGGTCCAAAAAAAACAGCCAAACACGACATCTCTATTTCCTATTCCTTCCCTATGTTTTTATCCATGCTGCTGCCTCTTTTATCCCATAGGCTTCTATGTTACTAATAAGTCTAATATGTGGTACTTTCACAAACGCTTTTTGAAAGTTCAAATACATAATATCTGCAATGCCCTCATTATCCACCCTCTCTGTTACCTTATCAAAAAGCTTAATCAGGTTAGCCAATCATGGCTTGTCTTGAACAAATCTGGCTTTCCTTTATTTTGTCCATTAATTTAGTCTCAAGGCACCTCAAGGTCTCCACCCCTAGACGATGCATCAGTCAGCAACCCCGACACTGACTATCAAGCCACTATGGCGTAATGGGAATGGGTGCTGGTCTGATGTGCTGTAGACCTGTTTTTCCATTAAGCAGGGGACTTTAACATCCTTGTTCCCAAACAGGAGATCTGCTAGATGTGGCCAGTTGGTGGATGGTGTGCTGAAGCATGTACAATGCTGTCACTGATCTTTACCAGCAGACTCTGAGGCCAGATTGGCAAGATTGTCCTCATTAATGAAGCCTAATATCCTCACGTCATTATGATGCTCTATCACTAGGCATCACAGATTCATCAGGGACAGGATATTCAAGAGAGAATTTAGGAAACACTTTGATACACAAAGGGTGTTAGAAGTGCTGAGCTCCTCCTCATAAAAGGTAGTAAATGCTAGCACAATAGAAACTTTGAAATCTAAGATTGCTACATGTTTGCTTTCCAAGAGCGTATGAAACCAAGTTGGATGGAAGAATTAGGACACAGGTCAACCATGAACTCATTGAATGATGGAACAGGCTCAAGAGAATGAATGGCCTCCTCCTGTTCCTAAGTTCATGCCTGCGGCCATTGAAATCAGAAGGATCAATTGATTAGCTGCTTTCTGACCAGTATCTGTTCATCTGCTTCACCACTTCCTCCAAGTTTGTCCCTCTCCATTCTGGAATCAGGCAGTTGGCAGCTAACCTGAATCACTGTGCTCACAGTAGTGCCTGGTTGAGGTGAGTGGGCAGGTTCTGACTCTTCTTGGAGGTGGCACAAACAGGAAATTAGGAAGAGAAGTAGCCTGTTCGGAGGCTGCCCTCCCAGGTTGGAGTGGACTTGTGGATATCCGTTCTCTGGAGGTTCAGTGTACAAGCTCTTTAACAATGCCAGAGTCCTCTCTTTCCATCTGTTCCAGAGGCTTCTCTGTCTCACTTTCCCACACCTTGCCCTCTCCTCCATCCCCTTTGCTTTGTCTCCCTCCTCCTCTGAAGCAGCTGCCTTGATTTGCCTTGTGACCAGTGTGTAGAAAATCAAAGAGTTAGAGTGAGAGTGGTGCCCTTGCCACTGTTAAGATGCTACATGGTAAGGAGGAAGTTCTTGGGGGTGGCCAATGTATGCCATTGTCCTGCCACTGTAATATTGATAAATAGCCAGTAGGCAGGTAATTGCTTAGCTGTAGACTCCTCCCACCCTCCACAGCCTCCACTGAGGCCACAATGGTTCAATGTCCTAGGAGAGCCACTCTTGCTTCCCCACACTTTACCAACTCAAAGCAATTGGCCACATTCTGACCCACAAAAGTGCAAACCACTTACATGTTTGGAATATTTGTAGGACGGCCTATTGTGATAGGGGGGTGGGGGTGGAGGGGGTGGGGGGTTGGGTGGCAGAGGATATCGACAGTTCACCAATTAATTTGTTCTGTGTGAGTATTTCCACAATATTAGGCATTGGAGAAAATCATTACATCTTGTGTTTCTTACCTTCCTAGATCATTTAACTTTTTCTGGTCCGGCTCTGCTATCCTAGGCATGATTGAGAAGACATTCCGCATCTCTGCTAACTTAGCCCATGTCTTTCTCCTCACTGTACATGTCTACTTTAATGTTGATTAGCTGATGAGTTGGCAATGTCTTCCCTCCACTTTATTCAACAGGCCCTGAATTTCCATGTCTGCAGAATTGAAGGCCTGGCCTCCACTATGCAGCCTAGTTTTGTGGTCCGCCAGAGATGCTCATCTGTGAGGAGAAAATTAGATTTAGTTCAACCTCTCTGCAGAGCAACTTAAATTTGTTAATTTTACAATCTGCAGGATGGAGACTTATGCATTGTTTACCTTGCAGTCTTCAGTTTCAGCCTTAAGGGATTGTTTCTTCACTTTAGAGCTCTCACCCCACCCCCAACATCCTATCACTTTGATAGACCATTGACCTTGTCCCAAATCTATGTCTGCCATGCCTGCAGATAGCTGCGATTCACAGTAAGTTATACGCACAAGGTTACAATAATTAGTGAGGATACTTGGGCACAATTTCACAAAATGGAGACGGCTTTGGGCACAGTGACTGATTGTCCCTATGAAGGAAACTTCAAGACTTGACTTTACTGGTCAAATTTCTGTGTTGATGTGTCTATTTTAGATGACTCCTTCTTCTATTTTAGTCCACCCTAGCAAAGATCCACCAAATGCATTTCTCAATATATCACAGTGTTCATTAGATTGAATCCTAGTTGTCTAATAAAATTATCACTATATTTCATATATTTTTGATATCATTTAATTAATCAGGATTGGACGAATGATCATACATGAAATTGATTGACGGGTCTACTTACTACACTCCACTCCTCTGGGGATCTTTTTGAATGAGATAGCTCTGACCCCCTTAAGCAGATGATTTCCTGAAGTGAGACAATCTTCAGTCCCCTCAGCTTTGAAGTTTTTATCAATGCTTTAATTAAGTACTAGCCTTTCACAGCTGAAACATTAAAATTCGCATTACGCTTCAAATTTTGTCCTTTCTGGCTTCTGCCCAAAAAAATTTGGCGCAAGTCCAGATTTTCTGCTGGCATCCAGATGTTTCTGTGGCACTAATAACATGGACGTCATTGGGCTGTGGCACAGTGATCTGTTACAATTGATCTCCACCCATTGTTTGCCCTGGTCTCTTTTATACTTTCTTTCAGACAGCAGGAGTCCCTGTCCATTTTTCAGTCAGTGCATGACCCAGATAAGAGGGTAATGACGTGGTAAAATCATGTCCCATTTGTCATCATTTGCACTTATTAATATTCATGCCAGCACACAATAGGTATTCAGGGTTGCTAGAAGCATTGAGCTTTATAGTACAGAAGGGAGTTAGTTATTTGGTCGATCATTTCATTTCTGGTCCTTTGCTGAACGATGCAAAAACTAATCTTACTGTTCTACATAGACTTTTACCATCATCTGCTTCAAACATTTATCCAATTTTCCCTTAAAAGCTGTAATAGTCTCTGTCTCAACCAAATACTGTGCCAAAGCAATGCACATTCCAACAATCTTAGTGTAAACATGTTTCTCCTAATCTTTTATTCTTAGTGGTAATTTTCACCCCTTTTCACTGACTCGTCAATCAGATGAAATTGTCTTTTCCGTTCACTCCATTAAAATACTTCAAGGTTATAAAAAGCTCTCTCAAATCTTTTCTTAGTGCTTTCAGCCCTAGTGCAAATAGTTCAAAACTCTACTCATAACGATCGTTTATTGTCCCTGACATCATCATGATCAATCTCTTTTTGGCTTTAATTCCTTTCTACAATGCAGTTTTCTATGTTCCAATCAGTGTCCTAACTATAGCCTAACTGATATTTTATACCACATTTATCATTAGTGCTCTACTGCTGCACTCTCTTAAGTTCCAAGTCTCTATTAGTTTTGTTAACTTTTTTCTAGCACATATCACTGTGGGGATATTTGTTTGAATTCCTAGCTCTCTCCGTTCATCCAAACACTTTAGTGTCTTTCCACTAAGTTTCAGTTTTTTTCTCCTGTAACCTATAACCCTCCATTTATCCAATTTGAACTCCTGGCATCCCACTTCACTGGTCTTTCTACAGGTTCCCAAATTTTTTTTTACAGGCCTACTTGTTAGCTGAACTTTTTTATTTTCACACAGCCAATAAATTTTGAGATTGAGTTCCTTGGACTAAATTAAGAAGAAGAGAGACTCATGACTCATCCCTTGGATGCAATACCACTTCCAACCCTTGTCCAGTCTCAGCAATGTCCTGTTAAACTAAATATTGTTTGCTGTACATGAAAGCACGTTTTTGCATGGTGCTACATGTCCTCTCATAATACAATGGCATTGTCCTTAAACCTTACAATGCCTTCAGAAAATGCACTTATACTAGCAGCAGAACGCTTCTCACAGAGGCCACAGTGAACAAAGACCTTAGCCAGAAATGTACTTCGAAGGACAGGCATCCTCGGAGAAGGGGAAGTGAAAAATGTTGTGTCATCACCCTTAAATTGCATTTTACACAAGGTGGAAAATAAGATGGAAACTCCGCTCCGATTAAGACCAATTAAGAGGCTAATACATGTACTTGTAGATGCAAATAACTGGAATATTACAAACCCTGCAACATTTGACACACAGGCCATACAGGAGTTGGCAGGGGAAGGGCATGGAGCGGTAGGGAGTGATGGGGACCATGTTAGAGCCTTGCATGGTTTAAATGAACAGCAATGCAGCAGATGGGAGGGGGCCTAAAGGACTCGGGCTGGAGAGACAGGAGCTTCAGGAGAAGTAAGATTGTCTTTGAAGGGAGAAAACATTGTTCCCCTGGCAGGATCATCTTGGATGACATCCCTAGGAAGAGGGTTGGGAGTGACTGCCCCCTCAGAAACCACTGAAAATGTTCTGAATGGCAGCAACCTTATTTTTTTGATCACCCATCCTGGATCCAGCCTTCGAGTTCTCCTTCGAACTGTGCCTTTTCCCTCAAAAACCCAGTTACATGAGTACCATTTCTACCATGACTCCAGGTCACGTGAGGCCCACTTTCACCATGACCCCAGGTCACGTGAGGCCCATTTCTGCAATGACCCCGGGTCATGTGAGACCCACTTTCACCATGACCCCAGGTCACATGACGCACGTCATGTCACGTCACCCCAGAGCTGTGGTGGAAATGGGCCTTACATGAGACTCAAAACTGGGCAGGGTTTGTGAGGAGGATGCAAGGAGGCTTCAGGGCAATTTAGACAAGCTGTGTGTGTGGGGGCAAACACATGGCAGATGCAGTATAACGTAGATAAATGTGAAGTTATACGTTTTGGTGTAGAAAAACCGTTACCCTGGCTGACATGAGGCCCATTTCCGCCTTGATCCCAGGTCACATGAGGGTCATTCCTACCATGAGTCCAGATCATGTGAGGCCCATTTCGCACCTTTCCAGAGGTTTGGCCAATATGTTGTCTGCCATAAAGTTGATCAACAGCTGGTTCCTCTTCTTTCCCCAGGGGGTCACTGATTGTTGGCTGAGCACTGCTGACCTCAGAGCAAAGAACAGCAGCTTTCCCTCTTCAATATCATTTTTTGCCACCAAGCAGTAATGTGCAGTAATCAGGCACTAATCTGCCACTGTTCCCTCCATGATCACATAAGCATTTGGGCTAAACACCAGTCCAGGAAATGAGCCAGTTCTTCCATTGTTCTGGATATTCGACTGTCCCCACAGACTCCACCTTTTGCTGCTTGGTCTGGGAAGCCAGCTAGTTACCAATACTGGATCATGCTCCCTCTCAGACCCCACAAACCGTACATTCCATCACACCAGTCTTGACTATTCCAATGTTCTCATGCTGGGCCTGATATCTTTCATTTGACATAAACTTGAGGTCATCCAAAATTCTGCTGCCCATGTGCTTACTCATGCCAAGTCCTGTTCATCGATCACCCCTGTGCTCACTGAGCTTTTTGGTCCCCAGTCTAGCAAAATCTTGATTTTAAAATTCTCATCCTTGTTTTTAAATCCCTCCATATCTGAGTAAAATCTCCGCCAGCCCCACAACCCTCCAAGACTCCTATGCTTCTCGAATTCTGGCCTCTTGAGCAGCCTTGATCTTAATCGCTGCAGCATTGGTGGCTGTGCCTCCAGCTGCCTTGGCACAAAGCCCCGGTCTTCTCCCAACAAACCGCTCCGCCTCTCTACCTCTCATCCTTTAAGACACTCCTTACAATTTTGAACAAGCTTTGGGTCATCTGACCTAATATCTTCTGAAATGGCTCAGTGTTGGACTTTGTTTTCTAATGCTCCTGTGAAGCACCTGGCACATTTTACTATATTGAAGGTGCTATATAAATGCAAGTTGTTGTTGTACTTCTGACTGAAGTTAAACTGAAGAAAGATTGCTTGCTTCTGAGAGGGGTAAACCCCAGAGATAATCAGCATAGCAGCACTGGTAAGAGATGGCCAGGGTAGTCAATGCCAACTCCATTACTTTATGCATCATCACTCATATGCCAGAAAACATTCAACCTTGAAAGGAGAGCAGCTGGTTTGCAGTTAAGCATCTCACAGTGTTTTGTTCATTTAATTGGTACCATTAGGTCTGATTTCTCACAGATTACTGACTTTGTCCAGTACCAGTGACATGATTAGAATGCATTCATGTGGTTGCTCTCTCTCTCTCTCAAGAAAGCATCAGAGACTGTGGGTTCTCAGCTACACATTCCAATGTCTGTACATCCAGCTGAAAGGACACAGGCCAGGGAAGTTGGAAATAGTCCTCCTGCCATAAAACAAAGGCCATTAATATTTTGATTGTACTGAATTGTTCTTTTGAATGTTTGTAAGCTGCGATTTTCTGGTGCAGTGAGTGTGGGGTTTATAATTTGGAGTGCACTGATAGGTCTCTCTAGATGATCACATGCTAGTGGTAGGAATGAGAGGGGGAGGAGGGTTCATGCACTGACCAGAAATGGTATCCAAAGAAGGTATCAGTGTGGCTGACTGTACCATATCTATTTTCTCTAGGCTGCTGTTCCTACTCAGGCAAGGTAGGAGCACCTCTGCCGATATTACCTGATATAGTATGTGGGCACTATTGTGCCTCTTGTGCAACACTCTGTCCTCTTACTGCCCGTCCTTCCAGTAAATAAATAAGAAAGAAATGGTGAAGCGAAGGCAGGGCAAAGATGGGGTTGGAAAGAAGTTTTCAGCTCAATAAAAATGACAAACACAAATGGTAAGGCCATTGGCACTGGTAAAATTGAGAACTTACGAGAGGAGAGTTGGGCCTTATTGGGTGGGTGCCACAGGGCGATTTTAACTACGCACACACCCGCTTTTCCTCTCAGTTGAAGGAACCTTGGTCCGGAGAGGGCCCAGCTGCAAGTTGCAGAGTCTCAGATACTGCTAGGCAGTGTGCCCTAGCTGACTTCCTGGCATTAGGCTTGGTATTATTGGCTGATGGTTTGCCTGGGGAACAGGAGTGTTGTCATCCTGAGACAGCACAGTGACTGAGAGTGACATTCTCACACATACGGGGATGTGCCTTAGCATTCACACTGATCTAAAAAATAAAGCTTTGCATTTATATAGCACCTTTCATAACCACAGGATGCCCTGTAGCACATTAAGCCAATGAAATACTTTTGAAGTGTAGTCACTGTTATAATGTAGGAAACATGGCAGCCAATTTGCGCACAGCAAAATCCCACAACAAGCAAAGTGATAATGACCAGCTAATTTTTTTTGTGATCTTGATCTGTAGTAAAGAAAGCAGCAGGAGGGCTGTAACACCACAGAAAACCATCCCTTTCTTTCAAGCAAATTGCGGAGGCTTATGGAAATAGTGCAGGTCAAAGTTGGAGTGGTAGGCTGAGCTTCATTGGAACTTTCAGAGCTGTAACCACGGGCTTCATTATTACTGGAATCCTTACCAATTTGCTCTATGCCATATGCATTGTTCTCAATGCATTGCACAATGACACTGCGGAGATTGGCTGTAGACTCCACCACACTGTTTGTTGTGCTGTGAAGGTTCCCTGAAAGGCCATATTGCAATATCCACTCACATCAGAATTCTTTCATTGACTCAGTATTGGACATACTCGCCTGGGCTGACTATAGCTAGGACTCCAGTTCACCCCCAGCAGAAATGGGTCATGTGCATCCTTTCTCCCTGTCCTTGCTCCTGTGTGGTTAATTAGTTGGTGCAGACCCTGAGACCCTCTGAGGTGGTCACACTCCTTGGGATAGGCAGAACTTCAGAGTTGGTCAGTGGTCAGGGATAGGAGGGTGTAACTGCAGGTCAGGCAGTTATGGAGACCCAGCAGGTAATGATGGAGGAGCCTCAGTCCCTAATTTTGTCAACAGCTATGAGGTGCTTGTTACCTGTGTGGATGAGGAGAAGGCTGCAAGGTGGATGAGCGGACTGACTATGACACCACGGTGAAGGATGCCATTCAAGTCTGGGAATGTGGTAGCAATAGGAGACAGCCATAGTCAGAGCGATAGATACTTTGGACAGAGTAGATAGGGACAAACTGTTCCCATTTAGAAAAGGATCGAGAAACAGAGGGCACAGTTTTAAAGTGTTTTCCAAAAGAAGCAAATGCAAGGTGAGAAAAGACTTTTTCACACAGCGAGTAGTTAGGGTTTGGGATGCACTGCCTGGAAGGCAGGTTCAATTGAGGCACTCAAGAGGGCAATGGATGATTTTCTAATAGAAAAAATGTGCAGGGTTACGGGGAAAAGGTAAGAGAATGGCAATAAGTTAAAATGCTCAGAGAGCCAGTGCAGACATGAAGGGCCGAATGGCCTCCTTCTACACAGTAACAATTCTGTGATACTGTTCTCTGCAGCTGCAACTGAGAGCTCCAAATTTATGTTGCCTGCTCAGTGCCAGGGTTAAGGACATCATCTCATGGCTGGAGATGAGCTTGGGTTGGGAGGGAGAGGACCCAGTTTTCATGAACCATGTAGGAACCAACTACATAGGTAGAACCAGGAATGATGATCTGCTAAGAGAATCTGGGGAGTGAGGGACCAAATTAAAACACAGAACATCAAAGGTAATAATATCTGGATTGTTACCTGAGCCATGGACCAATTAGCATAGCGTTAAACAGATTAAAGAATCTGTTTGGCTCAAAAATTGGTGTGGGGAGAAGGGGTCTCGATGCATGAGGCACTGGCATCAGTACTCAGGGAAGAGAGAGCTATTCCACTTGAACTGGGCTGGGACCAGTGTCCTGGCCAATCGTTTAACTGGGCTGTGGACAAGGATTTAAACTAACGAAGTTGGGGGAGGATTCAGTTGAAGGGAGATTTAGAAATCCAAAGAGAAAGGTTAATGTATTGGAACAATTTAACGATGTGGGCAAAGACAAGCAGTCTGACAGGAAGGGACAGAGAGTTAACAAAACATTGACATCAGCAATTAGGGTCATTGCAGGGAATAGAAGTAAAAAAATTAGATTAAAGATTCTTTATCTGAATGTACGAAGCATCTGCAATGAGATAGATGAACTGTGGCACAAATAGAGGTAATTTATTTAGATGTAGTCACCATTACATAAACATGGTTACAATGTGACCAACATTTTGAAATAAATATTCCAGGGTACACAATATTTTGGAAAGGCAGGCAGAATGGGAAAGGAGGTGGAGTAGCCCTTATAGTAAGGACATAAGTGAGGAAGGATCTGGCTTCTGAAGATCATGAAGTAGAATCAGTATGGGTGGAGATTATGGAATAACAAGAATCAGAAAACGCTGGTGGGAGTAGTTTATAGGCCCCATAACAGTAGTTATACCGTTAGACAGAACATTAAACAAGATACTAAAGGAGCCTGTATCAAAGGAAATAATTGTGGGGGCTTTAATCTTCATATAGACTGGGGCAATCAAATTGGCAAGAATGGTCTAGAAGATAAGTTTGTAGAATATTTTTGTGACAGTTTCTTGAAGCAGTACATAATGGAACTGGCTCGGGATAAAGTAATCTTAGATCTAGTATTGTGTAATGAAGCAGGGTTAATTAATAACGTCATAGTCAAAGATCCACTGGGAAATAATGACCATAATGCCATTCAGTTCCATGTTATATTTGAAAGTGACAAATTCCAATCACAAACAATAACTTTAAACTTAAACAAAGCCAATTATATAAGTATGAGGGGGAAACTGGCTAAGGTTAATTGGGTAAAGGTATGGAGGGAAATGAGCAGAGGAAAATATTTAAAGAAACAATTCAAAAAGGTTCAACAAAAATACACCCCATTGAAGAACAAAAGCTCAGGAAGAGAGACCTATCCGTGACTCACTCAAGAAGTTAAGGATTTAGATTAAAAGAAGAAGCTTACAATGTTGCAAAGAACAGCAGCAAGTCTGAGAATTGAGAATGTTTTAGAAACCAGCAAAGAGCAACAAAAAAGTTGATAAAAAGGGAGAAAAGGGAGTAAACTAGCCAGGAATATAAAAACAGATTGTAAGAGCTTTTATATGAAAATAAAAAGGGAGAAAGTAGCTAAAGTAAATGTTGGTTCCCTAGAAGCAGTGACAGGAGAAAATATCGTGGGGAATAAGGAAATGGCAGTGGCATTGAACAAATATTTTGTGTCTTTCTTCATAGTAGAAGACAAAAGCTCCATATCAAAAATAGATGACAACTTAGGTGTAAGAAAGTGTGAAAAACTGAGGGAAATTAATAGCAACAGAGATAAAGTATTGGAAAAACGTAAGGGACTAAAATCTGACAAATCCGTGGGACCCAATGGCCTACACCCTAGGGTTCTAAAAGAGAGAGTTATAGAGATTGTGGATGTGTTATGTCCTCAAAAAACTCTAATAACTTTGTCAAACAGGAGTCCAGAGTGGGGAAGTGGTCTGGAGGGGGCAATGTGCAGGTGAATAGGTAAGGGAGGGCTCTGTCAATCCATGAATGCCTCTGGGGTAGCGAACTGAGGATGTATATGATATGAGGGAATGGTGAAAATGATCGAGGGTAACCTCTCACTCTACTGCCTCATTCCACCCTCAGTCATTCTCACCATTCCCTCATACCATGCACATTCTCAGTTCACTCCCCCGGAGGTATTCATGAACTCAACAGAAGGTATCAGTAGAAGAGATGATGGAAGTGGTTGGTAGGGACTGGGGGTGGGAAGAAGGAGATGGGAGAGGTCAATGTGGACATGGGTGGGATTTTCGGGAAGGAAGGGAACATCTACATTCACCTAGGCATCCCTGAAAGAAAAGGGCTGTGGCTGGTAGGTTACAGAGGGAAAGTGGAAGATGATTCTGGGGGTGTCGACAGTGATGGGGCAAAGGAAACGGGTGACTGAGGGAGGGGAAAGGATGTGGGAGCAGTCAAAAAACTGAATCAAGCTCATACTGTCCAAGTTGAAAGTGAAACAAGAGTTATGGTGGGCGGGATCAGTTTATGAGGGGCCTAGATAGGGTGGACAGTAAAGAGTTGTTTCCCCTAGCTGAGGGTCAATTATCAGGGGGCATAGATTTAATGTGATTGGTAGAAGGATTAAAGGGGACATGAAGAAAATCTTTTTCACCCAGAGGGTGGTGGGCTTCTAGAATTCACTGTCTAAACTGGTGGTTGAGGCTGAAACACTCAAATCATTTAAACGGTACCTGGATCTGCATCAGAAGCGCTGTAACCTGCGAGGCTACAGACTAGGGGCTGGAAAGTGGGATTAAAATGAGCAGCTGGTTTCTTTCTTCTCTTTTTTGGCTAGCAGAGACACGATGGGTTAAATGGCCTCTTTCTGCTCCATAACTTTTTTATGGTTCTAGGTGCTGCATGGGAGTGTGATCAGTGGATGGGCAGCAATGCAGGTCAGCTCAGATGATTGATTGAAAGTGAACCTCAGCAGGCAGCATTGAAAATGCTCGGGACGTTGAGATGAGTGTGATACGCGAAGGATCCGTGTGTATGGGAGAGGCTTACACGAGCCTCCGAAAGGCCCCCCCACACATACACTCCTCCCTCCAGAATCACTCATGGGCCAGCTGCGTGCAGCTGAACTGCTGATGGTGGGGGGTGGGGGGGAATGCAGTGGGAGGACTTGCAAAGCCTGTCAATGAAGATGAAAGACATCATTATAGATTATTCAGTGGAAGTGAATCTTTTCTCAGATTGTAAAGTGACAAATTGTGTTCACCCGTGCAACCACCTGTGGTCACAATTTCTTCACTTTTGAGTGCCTTAGACTTATAGGTGCTGCCCTGACATTCGCAGCAAGGGTGGAAACAACCTGTGCAATGGCTGGCCATGTTGCCTCTGATGCCTTTGGTGTGGATCCTCTGGAGAGCCGAGGCCTTAGGTTTGTTTTGGCTGCCTTCCTGTGGACCAGCTGCTCTTTCTGTGGTGACAGAGGAAGAGGTTGAGGAGGCCACAGGCAAAGGGGACTCAGAGGGAGTGGACAGCATCTGAGATTCCTGAGTGGATAATCTGGGAGTGTCCAGCAGCAGCTTTTCCTCCCTTTGGAGGGCCATCGAGGTGCCCCGTTTCCCCCTCAAGTTGCCAATGCAGGAACTCACCCAAGGTTCCCATGGTGGATTGCGGGTCTGCGCATATCTCCACATTCTACCGGACCAAGGTCTCCATGGCATCCAATATCCTCCCTGTGGAGACTTCCATACATGTATGTGTGGGCACCACCTCATCAGAGAGCAGGCAGATGCACTCCTCCGACTCACGTGCCACTTTGTTGAGGGCTCCCAAAAGCTCTGCGAGCTGTTCCCCTATCTTCTGCAGACACTCCACGATGAGTTGGATGGCTGAATCCAGAGGCTCATCATCTGACTCGGACCTCATAGATGCCTCTTCCCCAGCAGCCCTCCGAGTGCCCGGGTGGTTGGCTGAACCTTCTTCTTCCTGCAGCGGACATGTGTCCGTGCGGTGACTACCAGATTGTGAACCCGAGCCTGCTCTAGATCTCAGTCCCACTGAGGTGCAGGGGGTGGGTAAGCGCTGTAACGGGTCTTCTAGGCTTCTTATTTCCAGCTCTTCAATGGAGGAGGTGTCCACTTGGCTGGAGGTGAGGATGTGGATGGAGCTGAGGGAACTGGCTGGTTTAGGGTGTCAGTTGCTTGGCAGAGCTCCCTGTGAACCTAAGTAGAGATAATTAGTGCATGACAGCAGAGTCAAAAGCAGGAGAGAGAGCACTCGTAGTTGTGTTGACAGGGATGATGTAGTGCAGGATCTTCATGTGAGTGTTAACTGCCGACCTCACCATCACACGGGCATGGTCCATGTCCTCACCAGTCAGCACGATGGCACACTCCTCAAAGTGGGTGGCCACTCCACCCTTGGTCTTGGACCTCTTCCTGCTGATGTGAGACAGCTTCTCCTGCTTGGAAACAGATGGAGAGAGTGTGAGCAGGACACATGGCACTGTGTGGAATGTCTCTGTGGTGAGTGAGCCATGAATAGAATGAGGAAGCAAGCTCCAGAGATTTTGTGCCTGATGAAGATGTGAGGGTGTGTGTGAGTCAGTGATGTTGTCCCTTGAGGTGTGAGCTTCCTGTGAATGTGTGATTTGTTTGTGAGTATGTGAGTTGAGAGCAATAATAAGAGTGACTTACACTGGCGGAACAGAGGAGATCATTCACCCTGTTGCAGCACTGGGTGGCTGTCCCCTTTTGCAGGGCATTGGCATTGACCACCACTGCCACTTCATCCTATGCTGGATTGGTGGTGTTGCTGCCTGTCTTACAGCCAGACCGGGATAGAGGACATCATGGTGGGCCTCCAATGCATCTAAAAGGCGCTCGAGAGATAGGTCATTAAACCAAGTGACTGCAGGCTTCTTGGCTTTCGGGGCCATGTCTTCTCTGCAGTAGTCCTGGGCAGGAAACATTGAGAGGTGTGCCCGTGGCTGCACTTTAAATATGGTGCCTGATGTGAGGAGGCAACAAAGTGATGGTGTGGTGGGCAAAAGAGAGCCGGCCCACCATCAAAACGGTGTGTTTCCCGGGAATGCGTGATTAATGATGTGGGATTGGGACGATGTGGCACGAAAACCTGCTCTATGCCTCTGAATCTCTTCCTTAGACAACCACAGCAACACCACATGGTGCAGCAGGTGAATGACCCCAAAATCTCCCACCCTACGGTCTGAACCTCTTCCTCTAACAAAAACAACATACAACAGAGGCAGTACAACAAATGTTCACTAGATTGGTCCCTGGGAAGTGGGGGTTTTCCTATGATGAGAGGCTGAGTAAGCTGGGCTTATATTCTCTGGAGTTTAGAAGAATGAGAGGTGATCTCACTGAAACCTACAAAGTTCTGAAGGTGATTGATAGGGTGGACACTGAGGGATTGTTTACCCTGGTCGGGGAATCCAAAACACAGGGGCATAGTCTTAGGAAAGGACCTGATCATTTGGGGCTGAGATGAGGGGAAATTTCTTCACTCAGAGGGCTGTGAATCTTTGGAATTCTCTACCCTAGATTGTTGTGGATGCTCCATCGTTGAATATATTTAAGGCTGGGATAGGCAGATTTTTGATATCTCAGGGAAATAAGGGATATGGGGAGCAGGCGAAAAATGGAGTTGAAGGCCAAGATCAGCCATGATTGTATTGAATGGTGGAGCAGGCTTGATGAGCTGAATGGTCTACTCCTGCATACTCTACATATTTCTTATGTTCTAATGCCCAAAATGTGTAGAGTGCTCATTTTGGAATTGGTATGATGAGAAGATGCCTGTGGAAGCACTGTTTAGTTTGTGTGGCAATAGAAAGTATTTGTAGCCTTTGTGTTTAAGGAGACCCTGTACTTTGAGGATAGCAGCAGGTGTGGAGTGTCCAAGTGTGAGCAGTACAGGGTGCCTGAAAGGGTATTGCTATGTTTGAAGGAGAGAGAGAAGGAAAGTGGGGGATGGCAAGACTTGCTAGAGCTGGGCTGGAATGAAGTAATACAGGGCTGTGCAGATGATAAAGAAACGATGATTTTTGAATTTAAAAAATGAGGAAGTGATGCTTCGCTTGTACAGAGCTTCAATCAGACTTCAACTGTGTTTAACCTTAAATACCAAACCTCAGGAAAGATATACTGGCCTTGGAAAGAGTACAGCAGAGATTCAGCACTGGTCCCAGGACTGAATTATGAGGGCAGATTAGCTTGTATTCTCCTGAGTTTAGAAGATTGAGAAACCTAATCAAGGTTTTTAAAATGATAAAGGGATTCAGTAGGATAGATTTCCTCTGGGAGGAGCATCCAGAACAAGAGGACATCATCATAAAATGAGAGCAAGGTGATTTAGGAGTGAAACAGCCAGGGTGCTGTGGAAAACTGAATTCTGTCACTCAATGTTTCCCCAGATGCTGTCTGACCTACTAAGTATTACCATCAATTTTTTGTTTGTCCACCTGCAGTATCTGATTTCTACTACCCAGCTCTGACATTGTGAGGTAAAACAAAATGCTAGAAAAAAAACAAAAAAAACTGCGGATGATGGAAATCCAAAACAAAAACAGAATTACCTGGAAAAACTCAGCAGGTCTGGCAGCATCGGCGGAGAAGAAAAGAGTTGACGTTTCGAGTCCTCATGACCCTTCGACAGAACTTGATTTCGAGTCCAAGAAAGAGTTGAAATATAAGCTGGTTTAAGGTGTGTGTGTGGGGGGCGGAGAGATAGAGAGAGAGAGAGGTGGTTGTGTGGACAAACAAGCAGTGATAGAAGCAGATCATCAAAAGATGTCAGCGACAATGGTACAATAGAACACATAGGTGTTAAAGTTAAAGTTGGTGATATATATCTAAACGAATGTGCTAATTAAGAATGAATAGTAGGGCACTCAAGGTACAGCTCTAGTGGGGGTGGAGGGAGCATAAAAGATTTTAAAATATTTAAAAATAATGGAAATAGGTGGGAAAAGAAAAATCTATATAATTTATTGGGAAAAAAAAGGGGGAAACAGAAAGGGGGTGGAGATGGGGGAGGGAGCTCACGACCTAAAGTTGTTGAATTCAGTATTCAAACCGGAAGGCTGTAAGGTGCCTAGTCGGAAGATGAGGTGTTGTTCCTCCAGTTTGCGTTGGGCTTCACTGGAACAATGCAGCAAGCCAAGGACAGACATGTGGGCAAGAGAGCAGGGTGGAGTGTTAAAATGGCAAGCGACAGGGAGGTTTGGGTCATTCTTGCGGACAGACCGCAGGTGTTCTGCAAAGCAGTCGCCCAGTTTACGTTTGGTCTCTCCAATGTAGAGGAGACCACATTGGGAGCAACGAATGCAGTAGACTAAGTTGGGGGAAATGCAAGTGAAATGCTGCTTCACTTGAAAGGAGTGTTTGGGCCCTTGGACGGTGAGGAGAGAGGAAGTGAAGGGGCAGGTGTTACATCTTTTGCGTGGGCATTGGGTGGTGCCATAGGAGGGAGTTGAGGAGTAGGGGGTGATGGAGGAGTGGACCAGGGTGTCCCGGAGGGAGCGATCCCTACGGAATGCCGATAAGGGGGGTGAAGGGAAGATGTGTTTGGTGGTGGCATCATGCTGGAGTTGGCGGAAATGGCGGAGGATGATCCTTTGAATGCGGAGGCTGGTGGGGTGATAAGTGAGGACAAGGGGGACCCTATCATGTTTCTGGGAGGGAGGAGAAGGCGTGAGGGCAGATGCGCGGGAGATGGGCCTGACACGGTTGAGGGCCCTGTCAACGACCGTGGGTGGAAAACCTCGGTTAAGGAAGAAGGAGGACATGTCAGAGGACCCGTTTTTGAAGGTAGCATCATCGGAACAGATGCGACAAAGGCAAAGGAACTGGGAGAATGGGATGGAGTCCTTACAGGAAGCGGGGTGTGAGGAGCTGTAGTCGAGGTAGCTGTGGGAGTTGGTGGGTTTGTAATGGATATTTGTGGACAGTCTATCACCAGAGATTGAGACAGAGAGGTCAAGGAAGGGAAGGGAAGTGTCAGAGATGGACCACGTGAAAATGATGGAGGGGTGGAGATTGGAAGCAAAATTAATAAATTTTTCCAAGTCCCGACGAGAGCATGAAGCGGCACCGAAGTAATCATCGATGTACCGGAGAAAAAGTTGTGGAAGGGGGCCGGAGTAGGACTGCAACAAGGAATGTTCCACATACCCCATAAAGAGACAGGCATAGCTGGGGCCCATGCGGGTACCCATAGCCACACCTTTTATTTGGAGAAAGTGAGAGGAGTTGAAGGAGAAATTGTTCAACGTGAGAACAAGTTCAGCCAGACGGAGGAGAGTAGTGGTGGATGGGGATTGTTCGGGCCTCTGTTCGAGGAAGAAGCTAAGGGCCCTCAGACCATCCTGGTGGGGGATGGAGGTGTAGAGGGATTGGACGTCCATGGTGAAGAGGAAGCGGTTGGGGCCAGGGAACTGGAAATTGTTGATGTGACGTAAGGTGTCAGAGGAATCACGGATGTAGGTGGGAAGGGACTGGACAAGGAGAGAGAGAAGGGAGTCAAGATAACGAGAAATGAGTTCTGTGGGGCAGGAGCAAGCTGAGACGATCGGTCTACCGGGGCAGTTCTGTTTGTGGATTTTGGGTAGGAGATAGAAGCGGGCCGTCCGAGGTTGGGCGACCACCAGGTTGGAAGCTGTGGGAGGGAGATCCCCAGAGGAGATGAGGTCAGTGACAGTCCTGGAAACAATGGCTTGATGTTCAGTGGTGGGGTCATGGTCCAGGGAGAGGTAGGAGGAAGTGTCTGCGAGTTGACGCTCAGCCTCCGCGAGGTAGAGGTCAGTGCGCCAGACAACAACAGCACCACCCTTGTCAGCGGGTTTGATGACAATGTCAGGGTTGGACCTGAGAGAATGGAGTGCAGTAAGTTCAGAGAGAGACAGGTTAGAATGGGTGAGAGGAGCAGAGAAATTGAGAGGACTAATGTCGCGCTGACAGTTCTCAATGAAAATATCAAGAGAAGGTAAGAATCCAGAGGGAGGGGTCCAGGTGGAGGGAGAATATTGGAGATGGGTAAAAGGATCCGTTGAACTGGGAGAGGACGCCTTCCCAAAGAAGTGAGCCCGGAGACGAAGACGGCGAAAGAAGAGTTCAGTATCATACCGAGCCCGAAATTCATTGAGGTGAGGGCGTAAGGGTATGAAACTAAGTCCTTTGCTGAGCACTGAACGTTCAGCATTGGAGAGGGGAAGGTCAGGGGGTATAGTGAATACACGGCTGGGGCTGGGATTGGAAGATGGGGTGGGGACGGAGGGACAGGCCGAGGTGGAGGGTCCTAGATGGGTGTTGGTGTCGATGAGTTGTTGGAGCTTGCGTTCCTTAGCAGTTGAGAGAAAGAGAAAAAGTTTCTTGTTGAGGCGTCGGATGAGCCGAAGGATAAAATGAAACTGGGGGCACGCGCAGCTTTGAGAAAGGGTACGGCGGTGCTGCTGGAGGGAGAGGTCGAGTGTGTTCATATGGCGGCGCATGGCACTGAGTGTGGATTTCAGAATGTGACGGGAACAGCAGTCTGAGAAACGTTTTATGTCCCGGAGATACCGGTAATCCTGGGTGGGTTCGAAAGATGTGGGGTGGAATTTCAGTTGAAATCCACGTGGGGTAAGTCGGAGACGGAGACAGTCACTGAGAAAGGAGATATGGCTGTGAAAGCGGGTTTTAGTAAACACCTTGTCAAACACCAGGAGGGAAATGGAAAGCAAAGAAGGTGAACAAGGCAACAGAGAGATACGGAAATCTTGTCGCAGAGAGGAACAGAACTTCTTCAAGGAGGTAGGCATTTCTTGAAGAGCAGTGGCAGTCAATTAAACACAGAGATAAAAACAAAAAAACTGTGGATGCTGGAAATCCAAAACAAAAACAGAATTACCTGGAAAAACTCAGCAGGTCTGGCAGCATCGGCGGAGAAGAAAAGAGTTGACGTTTCGAGTCCTCATGACCCTTCGACAGAACTTGATTTCGAGTCCAAGAAAGAGTTGAAATATAAGCTGGTTTAAGGTGTGTGTGTGGGGGGCAGAGAGATCGAGAGAGAGAGAAGTGGTTGTGTGGACAAACAAGCAGTGATAGAAGCAGATCATCAAAAGATGCCAGCGACAATGGTACAATAGAACACATAGGTGTTAAAGTTAAAGTTGGTGATATTATCTAAACGAATGTGCTAATTAAGAATGGATGGTAGGGCACCTTCTCTCTCCCCTTGTCCAGTCCCTTCCCACCTACATCCGTGATTCCTCTGACACCTTACGTCACATCAACAATTTCCAGTTCCCTGGCCCCAACCGCTTCCTCTTCACCATGGACGTCCAATCCCTCTACACCTCCATCCCCCACCAGGATGGTCTGAGGGCCCTTAGCTTCTTCCTCGAACAGAGGCCCGAACAATCCCCATCCACCACTACTCTCCTCCGTCTGGCTGAACTTGTTCTCACATTGAACAATTTCTCCTTCAACTCCTCTCACTTCCTCCAAATAAAAGGTGTGGCTATGGGTACCCGCATGGGCCCCAGCTATGCCTGTCTCTTTATGGGGTATGTGGAACATTCCTTGTTGCAGTCCTACTCCGGCCCCCTTCCACAACTTTTTCTCCGGTACATCGATGATTACTTCGGTGCCGCTTCATGCTCTCGTCGGGACTTGGAAAAATTTATTAATTTTGCTTCCAATCTCCACCCCTCCATCATTTTCACGTGGTCCATCTCTGACACTTCCGTTCCCTTCCTTGACCTCTCTGTCTCAATCTCTGGTGATAGACTGTCCACCAATATCCATTACAAACCCACCAACTCCCACAGCTACCTCGACTACAGCTCCTCACACCCCGCTTCCTGTAAGGACTCCATCCCAATCTCCCAGTTCCTTCGCCTCTGTCGCATCTGTTCCGATGATGCTACCTTCAAAAACGGGTCCTCTGACATGTCCTCCTTCTTCCTTAACCGAGGTTTTCCACCCACGGTCATTGACAGGGCCCTCAACCGTGTCAGGCCCATCTCCCGCGCATCCGCCCTCACGCCTTCTCCTCCCTCCCAGAAACATGATAGGGTCCCCCTTGTCTTCACTTATCACCCCACCAGCCTCCGCATTCAAAGGATCATCCTCCGCCATTTCCGCCAACTCCAGCATGATGCCACCACCAAACACATCTTCCCTTCACCCCACTTATCGGCATTCCGTAGGGATCGCTCCCTCCGGGACACCCTGGACCACTCCTCCATCACCCCCTACTCCTCAACCCCCTCCTATGGCACCACCCCATGCCCACGCAAAAGATGTAACACCTGCCCCTTCACTTCCTCTCTCCTCACCGTCCAAGGGCCCAAAAACACTCCTTTCAAGTGAAGCAGCATTTCACTTGCATTTCCCCCAACTTAGTCTACTGCATTCGTTGCTCCCAATGTGGTCTCCTCTACATTGGAGAGACCAAACGTAAACTGGGCGACCGCTTTGCAGAACACCTGCGGTCTGTCCGCAAGAATGACCCAAACCTCCCTGTCGCTTGCCATTTTAACACTCCACCCTGCTCTCTTGCCCACATGTCTGCCCTTGGCTTGCTGCATTGTTCCAGTGAAGCCCAACGCAAACTGGAGGAACAACACCTCATCTTCCGACTAGGCACCTTACAGCCTTCCGGTCTGAATATTGAATTCAACAACTTTAGGTCGTGAGCTCCCTCCCCCATCCCCACCCACTTTCTGGTTCCCCCTTTTTTTTCCCAATAAATTATATAGATTTTTCTTTTCCCACCTATTTCCATTATTTTTAAATATTTTAAAATCTTTTATGCTCCCTCCACCCCCACTAGAGCTATACCTTGAGTGCCCTACCATCCATTCTTAATTAGCACATTCATTTAGATAATATCACCAACTTTAACTTTAACACCTATGTGTTCTATTGTACCATTGTCGCTGGCATCTTTTGATGATCTGCTTCTATCACTGCTTGTTTGTCCACACAACCACTTCTCTCTCTCTCGATCTCTCTGCCCCCCACACACACACCTTAAACCAGCTTATATTTCAACTCTTTCTTGGACTCGAAATCAAGTTCTGTCGAAGGGTCATGAGGACTCGAAACGTCAACTCTTTTCTTCTCCGCCGATGCTGCCAGACCTGCTGAGTTTTTCCAGGTAATTCTGTTTTTGAAAATGCTAGAAACGTATGCCAGGACACTCATCACCTGAAAGACAAAGACTGGCCAAAAAGGCAAAATGCTGTGGAAATCTGAAATAAAAACAGAAAGTGCTGGAAATACGCAGCAGGTCTAGCAGAATCTGTGGAGAGAGAAACAGAGTGAATGGATGGTACTTAAGGAGGTGACAGGGGTCTCGCCCGTTACTGGAGAGCCAGCGAGCGCCCCGCTTTGCCTCTTTTTGGGAAGCTCACCAGCTTAACTAGGTAACAACAGGCTCTCCCTGGCATCAAAGATCCCCCAAGACTGGAAGTCCCACCCCTGAAAGCTGCCAGCCAATCAGAGGCCAGCAGCTGTTTATTACAGGCAGCATCAGTAGGAGTTGTGGTAGCTGCTGGTAATGCACCCACCCGAGGCCCAGGATCACCAGGTGAGTGATGGTGGGATGGGGTTAAAGGGAGGTGGGGAGGAGGTTCAGTAGCAAGGACAAGGAATTGGCTGTAAGCGGGTCCCCCCCTTCCTGATGCCAGGTCCCTTGATTGGGCACTGATCCTGCAAGCTCCCAAGCAAACACTGCAAGGTTTGTTTCTTGGGCTTCCCAAATAGTGACTCCTCTACCCACTGCTGAGTGAATACCAGGGCAGTGTGGGATGAGGCCCTTAAATGAGCATTAATTACCCACCTAAGGCACCAATTGGTGGCAGGGCAGGAAGGCCTTCCAGGAGCCTTCCCACCCCAGACTTAATTCAGGAAGAGGCAGGAAGGTATCAGGGTCCCCACCCACCACCCTCCCATCTGATTAAATTCTCCACTCCCGCCACCAAACATGCTTTTGGGGAGGGCATTAAATTGCATCTAATGTTTGACATCTGTGGTTTTTGGTCAGAACTGTAAATGGTACAGGTGTAACAGCTTTAAACAAGTTCAGGGACAAGGAAGTGGGGGAGGGCAGGGAAGAGCAAAACAGAAGGTCTGTGATAGGTTAAGGTGTATGATATCTTTGTATTAATTGTAAATATTGTAAAGAGCTAGGAACTAATTAGCTAGGGACTAACTGTTAATGTGTAAGTCTTCTAGGGAGTCACTTTTCATGGCTGCATTAGAGAGTCATGTGATGTATAACAGAACCAATTGAAACCAGTCCTTGTATTGTACAAGGCAGCATGGTAAATATTAAACACAAAGAGCTCTCATCTTTCCAAGCTTAAAGCGTGATATTAGCAACATTTGGAATCCAAAAGACAACAAAGAATAGATAGCAGAAGATAGGAATGATTTCAAAGAACCACAGAAAAGTTACAGTGCAGAAAGAGATCATTCAGCCCATCATGTCTGTGTCAGCCAAAAAAGAGAAAAAAAACAAACCAGCCACTCATTTTAATCCCACTTTCCAGCCCCTGGTCCGTAGCCTCGCAGGTTACAGCGTTTCAGATACAGATCCAGGTACCTTTTAAAGGAGTTGAGCATTTCAGCTTCAACCACCAATTTAGGCAATGAATTCCAGACACCCACCACCCTCTGATGAAAATGGTTTTCCTCATGTCCCCCCTAATCCTTCTACCAATCCCCTTAAATCTGTGCCTCCTGGTAATTGACCTCTCAGCTAGGGGAAACAAAACTTCCCTGTCTACCCTATCTAGGCCCCTCATAATTTTGTACAGTTCAGTTAGGTCACCCCTCAGCCTCCTCTGTTCTAAGGAAAACAACCCCAGCCTATCCAATCTCTCCTCATAGCTGCAATTTTCAAGCCCTGACAACATTCTTGTATATCTCCTCTGTACTTTCTCCGGGCCAATTATGGTCTTCCTGTAATGTGGTGACCAGAACAAAATTCCAGCTGTGGCCTAACCAGTGTTTTATACCGTTCCATCATTACATCTCTGCTTTCGTATTCAATACCTCATTCAATAAAGGAAGCATTCCATATGCTTTCTTTACCACCTTATCCACCTGTCATGCCACCTTCAGGGACCCTTGAACATGCACTCCAAGATCTCTCACTTCCTCAACCCCTCCCGATAACCTCCCACTATTGTGTATTCCCTTGTTCTGTTTGCCCTCCCCAAATATGTTACCTCATATTTTTCTGGATTGAATTCCATCTGCCACTTTTCCACCCACTCAACCAAACCATTGATATCATTCTGGAAAAAAAAAACAGCTATACTCTTCACTGTCAACCACTTGGAAAATTTTTGTGTCATCAGCAAATTCCCCAATCATGTCTCCCGCATTTTAGTCCAGATCATTAACATATACAACAAACAGCAAGGGCCCCAACACTGAGACCTGTGGAATGCCACTAGAAACTGCTTTCCATTCACAAAAACATCCATCAACAATCATTTTTTTTGTTCTGTCACTGAGCCAATTTTGGATCCAACTTGTCACTTTCCCCTGTATCCCATGGGATCTCACTTTTCTGATCAGTCTGACATGTGGGACCTTGTCAGATGCCTTACTAAAATCCACATAGACAACATCCACTACATTATCAATCCTCATTGTTACTTCCTCAAAAAATTTGACTAACTTATCAAGACATGATCTTCCCCTAACAAAGCCATGCTGATTATCTCTGATCAATCCTTGCCTTTCTAAGTTTATCATGTCTCTCAGAATTATTTCCAATAATTTGCCCACCACCGAAGTCAAACTGACCGGCCTATAATTATTTGGTCTATCCCTCTCACACTTCTAAAATAATGCTACAACGTTCACAGACCTCCAATCCTACGGGACATCGCCTGTATCTAGTGAGGATTGGAAAATGATCCTCAGAGCATCCATTACTTCCTCCCTGGCTTCCATTAACAGCCTGGGATACAATCCATCTGGCCTTGGTGTTTAATCCACCTTCAAGGATGTCAGTCGTTCCAGTATGTCCTCTTTCACTATGCTTATTGTATCTAATGTTTCACACTCCTTTTCATTAACAAGTATGTCTGCATCATCCCTTTCCTTAGTGAAGACAGCAACAAACCACTCATTGAGAATCCTGCCCACATCTTCAGCATCAACCAAGTTACCATGTACATCTCTGATAGGGCCTATCTTTTATCAGTTATTCTCTTGCTCTTAATGTACTGGCTTGGGTTTTCTTTGATTTTACCTGCCAATATATTTTCATATCCTCTCTGCTTTCTTAATTTCCATTTTTACTTCACTCCTGTACTTTCTATGCTCCTCTAGGCTTTCTACAGTATTAAGTCTTCTGTGACTGCCGTAACTTTCTTGTTCTGCTTTATCTTGGCCTGTATGCTTCTGGATAACGAGGGGGCTCTAGATTTGGAAGTACCACCATTTTTCTTTGTGGGAACATGTCTACACTGTGCTCATAGAATCTCACCTTTGAATGCCTCCCACTGATTTGACACAGTTTTTCTTTCTAATAGCTGTATCCAGACCACTCTCGCCACTTCACCTCTCAGCTTTGTAAAATTTGTCTTCCCCCAATTTAGAACTTTTACTCCTGTTCTATTTTTGTCCTTTTCCATAATGATGCTAAATCCAACTATTATGGTCACTATCTCCAAAATGGTCCCCCCACTGCTACTTCATCCACTTGCTCAGCTTCATTTCCTAAGACTAATTCGAGAATTGCGCACCCTCTCATTGGGCTGGCTAAATTCTCTTGAATGCAATTCAAGAATTTTGTGCTCTCTGTGCTCTTCACACTGTTTGTATCCTAATTGATTTTGAATTAGTTGAAGTCTCCAACTGTTACTGCCCTATGGTTTTTGCACTCAGAAATTTTCCTACATATTTGTTCTTCTAACTCCCTTCCACTATTTGGGGGCTTTAGTACACTCCTAGAAATGTGGCTGCCCCTTTTTTATTCCTGAGCTCAACCCATATGGCCTCATTTGATGATTCATCATGATCATCCCTCCTCACAGCGGTAATTGATTCTTTACCCAATAATGCTACACCCTGACCTTTTTTAACCCCCTCTCTATCCTGCCTGAAACCTCTTTAAGCCAAGGATGCTGAGTTGCAATTTTTGCCACTCTCTAAGCCAAGATATAGCGATGATATCATGCTGCCACATCTGTGCCCTCAGCTCAACGGCTTTATTTTCTATACTCCTTGCATTTGTATATATGTAATACAAAGAACAAAGAAAAGTACAGCACAGGAACAGGCCCTTCAGCCCTCCAAGCCTGCGCCAATCATATTGCCCGTCAACTAAAACATTTTACACTTCCGGGGTCCATATCCCTCTATACCCATCCTATTCATGTATTTGTCAAGCTGCCTCTTAAACACCACTATCGTTCCTGCTTCCACCACCTCCTTTGGCAGCAAATTCCAGACACTCACTACCCTCTGCGTAAAAAACCTGCCCCGCACATCTCCTCTAAAGTTTTCTCCTCTCATCTTAAATCTATGTCCCCTAGTAATTAACTCTTCCACCCTGGGAAAAAGCTTCTGACCCGACATATATCCCGTTGTATCCTTTGACAATCCTCTTCACTATCTGCAACTCCTCCAACCTTAGTGTCGACTGCAAACATACTAATTAGCCCAGTTACATTTTGCTCCAAATCATTTATGTATTCTACAAACAGCAAAGGTCCCAGCACTGATCTCTGCGGAACTCCATAGTCACAGCTCTCCATTCAGAAAAGCACCCTTCCACTGCTACCCTCTGTCTTCTATGACTAAGCCAATTCTGTATCCATCTTGCCAACTCACCTCTGATCCCGTAGTCCTCAGGGACCTCACCTGTAGCCAGTGAGGATACAAAGATTTCTGTCAAGGCCCCAGCAATCTCCTCCCTCGCCTCCCTCAGTACTCTGGGGTAGATCCCATCTGGCCCTGGGGACTTATCCACCTTAATATTCTTCAAGATATTTTTATATAAAATACCTTTTAACACTGCCAAATTCCTGTGCTGTACACTCTTCAATCTGTGCTGCTTCCATCTTTCAGAGTCACTCACTAATTCTCCATCTCCCATTCCCTGCTCTGAATTTGTCCTCAGGTTCCCACCCCCCCTGTCAGTCTAGTTTAAACACAGCCCCCACCCCCAACAGCACGAGCGAACCTCCCGTGAGGTTATTCATCCCAGTCCTGTTCAGGTGTAGACCATCCGGATTGTACAGAACCCACTTTCCCCAGAACCAGTCCCAATGCCTCACAAATCTCACGTCCTCCCTCTGACACCAGATTTCCAGCCATGTGTTTATTTGCTGAATTCTCTTATTTCTATGCTCATTTGCATGTGGGACTGGGAGTAATCCTGAGATTACTGCTTTTGAGGTCCTGCTTTTCAAACTCCTTCCTAGCTCCCTAAAATCTGCTTTCAGGACCTCATCCCTTTCCTACCTAAGTTATTGGTATCAACATAGACCAACCATGACTTCTGGCTGATCATCCTTCCCCAGAAGAATGTCCTGCCATTACTCCATGACATCCTTGACCCTGGCACCAGGGAGGCAACATACCAACCTGAAGTCACGCCCACAGCCACAGAAACGCCTGTCTGCTCCCCTAACAAATGAATCCCCTATCATTACTGCTCTTCCCTTCTTCTTCCTCCTCTGCTGTACAGCAGAGCCACCTATGGTGTCACAAACTTGGCCCTGACTGCATTCTTCTGAGGAACCAATGGACTCACCAGTTCCAAAACAGAGAATTGATTGATGACTGGGACCCAGGGGACTCCTGCACAATCTGCCTAGTTCTCTTAGACTGCCTGGCGGTCACCCATTCCCTTTCTGCCTCCAGCCTCCTAATCTGTAGTGTGACCACCCCTCCGAACTTACTATCCACATAGGTCTCAGCCTCACAGATGCGCCATGGTGACTCCAGCCACCGCACGAGCGTGTGGGGAATTTCTTAGCCAAAGAAGTGAGAATGAAAGCAAAGGTGATAGAAGGAGAACTCAGCATCGTGCTACACACAAAATCTATGGAGATGGGGCTGTATAAGGATGAACTTGAGGCCTTTGCTGAGAACTGATCATCCAGGGTCAAGGAGGAGCAAATCAGAGAGGTTAGTGAAAGCAACAACAAAGGTTGAGACTGGAAGGAGGGATGGGGGTCAGAGGAAAGGGAAGAGCTAGAAGGCTCCAGAGAGGTACTGGCACCCAAGAGGTCATGAAGTCTATGGTCTGAAAGGGATAAATAAGGATCTTTGTTAAATTGCTGGATAAGGCAAAGAAGGAATTAGAACAATGGCTCAGGACAGCTTTGGGATAAAGTGAGTCAGTGCTGCTGAAGAGAAAGGTCGAGAGTGTGACTGTGGAGATCAAGATGTGGCAAGAGCAGAGATTTGAGGAACATCTAGGAGATAGCAGTAATTGTCAGCAGATCTGAAGCCCAAAGGGTGGAATTTCAGTTCAAATCCACGTGGAATAATTGCAGCCAGTGAGGGCTGCTGAGAAAGAGATTTTATTGTTTTACTTTTGGCTCTTCCCAATGCTATTTCTTATACTTACATTTCTACATTGCGACCTTGGGCTGTTCTTTAAATACGTATGTGACACCATTAGATTTATAATTCTGATCCTCCAAATGCTCTTTAAATAGTGAAGTTTTATTATAATGGTTAAAGCATATATCTGGCTTAAAAGTGATATATTTCTCAGAAATGTTTGATGATTACGGTGCAGAGAATTAATACTATTGAAGTGATAGAGTAAATGTCACTATATAACTGCTGCTGTAAAAGATAGCTTTGATAAAATAGCTCGAAGATCTTATTACACCTCATTGAGGCATTCACTTCTCAACTGTCTAATTTTCACACTCGCACTGTTGTCAGGATTCAAATATCTGATTATTATTTGTAGCGCATTTTTAAGCAATAGCTTCCACCAGTCAATGACCAAGTGGGAGCAGCAATAAAATATTTCTTTTGTCTGAAGTTATACAGATAAATTACCTGTAGCAATAGTCTGAGTACTACCAATCTTCTCCAAAGAGAACAAGATTCCTCATTATACATTATATGTATATTATCAGTATCCAAGGTCTAGAGATCTGACCCCATCCGAACACGGGTGTACAGCTCACAAGGTGTATGCCGCACATGCTCACGTGATTCGAGCACCCGTAAGAAATTGGTGTTGGATTTCATCGTAATGGGATAGGTGCACAGCCAGCACTAGCCGCATTGCTATTGGCTGTACAGTGAGCTGCAATTCAGGTATCGCTGACATGAGCCTCCAAAGGAAAGAGTAAGTGGAGCTCGGCTGCAGCCAGCAAGAAAAATATGAAATGTTTGCAAGAGCTGCATACAGGGCACCCAAATTCGTTGCAACTTTAGAGGGTTTTCTTCAGTCAATAAGTAGCAGCAGGTGAGAATTTCATCCACTGTGGTTGCTGGGAGCATGCAGAATGTTCCCAAGACAACATCCCTCCACATAGTGGGACAAGTTGGCCAAAGAGGTGAACTTAATTGCCCTGACATGGCTACAATCCTTAACACCAACCTCCCCGCCAGCCCCTCAGCTCCCATCCATGGGGCATAGGTCTCCAACATCTATTCTCAGAAAGAAGGATCATCCTGACCTACCGGTGACAGGTCTGGCTTTGGGCAATAGTGTTTTATGGACAGTATCGATGCAGCTGCCTATTATACATCTGTCCATTGAAGCCAATAAATATGAAAATCGAGAGACATATAAAACACAACTGAATGAACAACACCCATATACACTTCCACACAAAGGCACAAATCCCCCAGTGACATCGTGGGGAACTTTAATGTCCATCACCAAGAGTGGCTCGGTAGCACCACTACTGACCGAGCCAGCCGAGTCCTAGGCTGGGTCTGCGGCAGATGGGGAGTGAACCAATAAGAGAGAAAAACATACTTGACCTCATCCTCATCAACCTGCCTGCTGCAGATGCATCTGCCAGTGACAGTATCAGCAGGAGTGACATCCACACAGCCATTCTGGAGACAAAGTCCCACATTCACATTGAGAATACCCTCCATCGTGTTGTGTGGCACTACCACCGTGCTAAATGGGATAGATTTCGAACAGATCCAGCAACCAAAGACTGGGCATCCATGAGGTGCTGTGGGCCATCAGCAGCAGCAGAATTGTACTCGAGCACAATCTGTAACCTCATGGCCTGGCATATCTCCCACTCTACCATTACCATCAAGCCAGGGGATCAACCCTGGTTCAATGAAGAGTGCAGGAGGGCATGCCAGGAGCAGCACCAGGCATACCTAAAAATGAGGTGTCAACCTGGTGAAGCTTTAAAACAGGACTACTCACATGCTAAACAGCATAAGCAGCAAGTGATAGACAGAGCTAAGTGACCCCATAACAAATGGAGCAGATCGAAGCTCTCCAGTCCTGCCACATCCAGTCAGGAATGCTAGTGGACAATTAAACAACACACTGGAGGAGGAGACTCCACAAATATCCCCATCCTCAATGATGAAGCAGCCCAGCACAGCAGTGCAAAAGATAAGGCTGAAGGATTTGCTCCAATCTTCAGCCAGAAGTGCCGAGTGGATGATCCATCTCAGCCTCCTCCAGGACTCCACAGCAACACAGATGCCAGTCTTCAGCCAATTTGATTCACTCCACGTGATATCAATAAATAGCTGAAGGCACTGGATACTGTAAAGGCTATGGGCCATGACAATATTCGTGCAATACTACTGATGACTTGTGTTGCAGAACTTGCCGCACCCCTAGCCAAGCTGTTCCAGTATATCTGCAACACTGGCATCTATCAGGCTATGTGTAAAATTGCCTAGATATGTCCTGTGTACTAAATCCGGCCAGTTAACACCCAATCAGTCTGCTTTCGATCATCAGTAAAGTAATGGAAAGGGTCATCAACAGTGCTATCAAGTGGCACTTGCTTATGTATAACCTGCTCTCTGATGCTCAGTTTGGGTGCTGCCAGGGCCACTCAGCTCCTGACCTCATTACAGCCTTGGTTCAAACATGGACAAAAGAACTGAACTCCCGAGGTGAGGTATGAGTAACTGCACTTGACATCAAGACAGCATTTGACCGAATGTGGAATCAAGGAGCACCAGCAAAACTGGAGTCAATGGGGATCAAGGGAAAAACTGTCTGCTAGTTGGAGTCATACCTATCACAAAGGAAGATGGCTGTGGTTGTTGGAGGTCAGTCATCTCAGTTCGAGGACATCACTGCAGGAGTTCCTCAGGGTAGTGTCCTCAGTCCAACCATCTTCAGCTGCTTCATCAATGACCTTCCTTCCATCATAAGGTCAGAAGTGGGGATGTTTGCTGATGATTGCACAATGTTCAGCACCATTTGCAGCGTCTCAGATACTGAAGCAGTCCCTGTCCAAATGCAGCAAGACCTGGACAATATCCAGGCTTGGGCTGACAAGTGGCAAGTAACATTCACGCCACACAAGTGTCAGGCAGTGACCATCTCCAAGAAGAGAGAATCCAGCCATTGACCGTTGATGTCCAATGACATTACCATCACTGAATCCCCCACTAACAACATCCAGGCGGTTACCATTGACCAGAAAATGAACTGGACTAGCCATATAAATACTGTGGCTACAAGAGCAGGTCAGAGGCTAGGAATCTTGTGATGAGTAATGCACCTCCTGACTCCCCAAAGCCTGTCCACCATCTACAAGGCACAAGTCTGGAGTGTGATGGAATACTCCCCACTTGCCTGGATGAGTGCAGCTCCCACAACATTCAAGAAGCTTGACACCATCCAGGACAAAGCAGCCCGCTTGATTGGCACCCCATCCATAAACATTCATTCCCTCCACCACTGACGCACAGTAGCAGCAGTGTGTACCATCTACAAGATGCACTGCAGGAACTCACCAAGGCTCCTTGGACAACACCTTCCAAATCCATGATTTTTAACATCTAGTAGGGCAAGGGCCACAGACAGATGGGAACACCACCACCTAGAAGTTCCCCTCTAAGCCACTCACCATCTTGACTTGAAATATATCGCTCCTCCTTCACTATCACTGGGTCAAGACCCTGGAACTCCCTTCCTAACAGCACTGTGGGTGTACCTACACCGCATGGACTGCAGTGGTTCAAGAAGGAAGCTCACCAGCACCTTCTCAAGGGAAATTAGGGATGGGCAATAAATGCTGGCCCAGCCAGTGAAGCCCACATCCCATGAATGAATAAAGAAAATGTGCACACATGATTGCAATAGCACGTAAATCTCTGTCAGCCCCCTTTGAGTTAAAACATATTTATTTCCTAAATCCCTTCTGAGGAAAATCTTAGGGCAGAATCATCCCAGATTTGCGTTAGTGGGCGGGAAAAAGCTTTTACCCACTGGCAGCAATGGTGGGTTTCCACGTCATATCATCCCAATCCCGCCTCATTAATCTCACATTCCTGGGAAACACCTTGTTTTGCTGGCGGGCAGCCTTTGATTTGCCCACCACGCCATCACCTCACCACTTCATCACGCCAGATTTAAAGTACAGCCATGCGCATACCTCTCAGTGCTTCCAGCCCAGGACTGCTGCATGGAAGTCAGGATGGCCTCGAAAGGCAAAAAGACTGCAGTTCCCTGGTTCAATGGTGCGACCTCAAGCTCCTTTTGGATGCAGTAGAAGCCTGCTGTGAAGCCCTGTCCCCCGCTTTGGGCGAAGACCAGCAAGCAATGTCACCAATCCAGCATGGGAGGCAGTGGCAGCAGTGGTCAGCACCAATGTCCTGCAAAAGGGGACAACCACCCAACGCAGAAAGAGGATAAATGTAAGCCACTTTTCTCATCACTCTCAACTCACACACTCACAAGTCCATCACACCTCCACAGGGATCTCACATCTCAAGGGACAACACCACTAACTCTCACACACACCCTCACATCTCCATCAGGCTCATACACTGAAGCTCATGTCCTCACCCTGTCTATGGCTCCACTCACCACTCAAACATTCCACACAGTGCCATGTGTCCTGCTCACAGTCGCTCCATCTGTTTTCACGCAGGAGAAACTGGCTCACAACAGTAAGGAGAGGTCCTAGAATGGGAGTGTAGTGGTCCACGTTAGGCTCCTCACTCACTTTGAGGAGTGTGCCATCACGCTGACTGGTGAGGACATGGACCCTGCCTGCGGTGATGGTGAGGTCGGCGGTAACACCCACATGAGGATCCTGCACCACATCATCCCTCTCTCAATGCAACTGTAAGTGCTCTCTCTCCTGCTTTGTCATGTACTAATTATCTCTACTTTGGTTCACAGGGAGATCTGCCAGGTGATCAACACCCTCAGCCAGCCAGTCCCTCAGCTCCATGCAGGTCCTCACCTCCAGCCAAGAAGACATCCTGGAGAGTCAGCAAAAGGCGTGGGAACATCACACAGAGCTGTTGAATACCCTCAACAGAGTGGCACGCGAATTGGAGGAATGCATCTGGCTGTTCTCTGATGAAGTGGTGTTCACATGTGCGCATATGGAGGTCCCCATGGGAAGGATGTGGACGCCATAGAGACCCTGGTCCAGCAGAATGTGGAGATGCACGCATTGCGGGAGCCATGGGTGAGTTCCTGCAGTGGTGATGTGAGAGGAAAACGGGGCATCTTGATGTTCCTCCAGCTGCTCCTTCCACTCATGGAGTCAGGCCTGGGCCCTTGGACACCCGAAGAGAGGAGGAGGGGCAGCTGGACACCCCTGGGTCATCCACTCAGGAATATCAGAAGCTGTCCTCTTCCTCCGATTCCCCTTTGCCTGTGACCCCCTCAACCTCATTCTTTGTCACTGCAGAGGGAGCAGCTGGTCCACAGGAGGACAGCCAGAGAAAGCTGGGGTCCTTGAGGCTTCAGCTCTCCAGAGGACCCACATCAAAGTTATCAGAGGCATCAGGGCCAACCATTGCACAGGCTGTCTCCACCTCTGCTGCGGATGTCAGGGCAGCACCTACAAGAAATGGTAGGCATGGAAATGTTAAGAATCTCTGATCACAAGTAGTTGCACAGGTGGACACATTTTGTCACTTTATAATCAGAAAATATATTCACTTTCACTGAATGATGTATAATGATGTCTTTCAGTTTCATTGACCGGCTTCACGAGTCCTCCCCCTGCATTTCCCTAACCCCCCACTAGCAGTTCAGCTGCACGCGGCTGGCCCATGAGTGATTCTGGAGGGAGATGTGTGTGTGTGTGACAGGGCCTGTTGGAGCCTTGTACAAGCCTTTCCCAAGCATGTGGATCCTTCCTGCATCACACTCACCTCAATCTCTCAAGGATTTCAAATGCTGCCTGTTGAGGTTCGCTTTCAGTTGTCTATCTGAGCTGACCTGCATCCCAGTCCATTCACTGATCACATTCCCATGCAGTAGCTGTTCATGCCCAACACAAGGGTCCTTTCACTTTCAATTTTCCAGCTCCCTACCCTTACCTACCAGCCAGAACCCTTGTCTTTCTGAGATGTCCAAGTGAACGTGTATATTTCCTCCATTCCCGAGAAGCCCACCCCCATCCACATTGACCTCCATGACCTCCTCCTTCCCACTTCCAAGGTCTGTGTCTGCCTCCGAGTTCCCACCAACTACCCTCACCGTCCCTTCTACCGTTACCATCACACCCTCACCCAACCACCTCATTCTGCCCTCTCTTATGCTCACCATTCCCTCCCACCACACCCACTCTTATTTCACTCTCCAGAAGGCAGTCATCAACTCCACAGACCCCTCCCTTACATGATCATCTGGATATTCCCACCCCCTTATTTCTTCCCCACCCTCTGCAGACTCCTTCCTCCGTCCTTACTCCTTCCTCCACCCTTACTCTTTCCTCCCCCTGGACTCTTACCCCATTACAAACTCCTTCCTCCCCACAGACTCCTTCCTCCCCTCAAGGTACTTCCCCCTCTGAACTTCGTCCCCCCTCCTAATTCCTTTCCTTACACCTTCCTCCTCCATTACACATAACTCCCCAATTGCCGAATTCTCCCCCTTTAACCCTCCTCTACCCGCTCTCCCTCCCCCTGTCCCAACCACCCCCCTGGCACCATCATTCCCCCCCAACGTGGGCATTAAGTGTGATGTGGGGGATGATTCCTACGAGCTCGGCTTATAATAATATGCAGAGGAATTAAAATGATGTTCCTGACATCCAGTGGTGGAAAAGGCAGCCCGCCATTGATGAGCAGAGCAGACAATCTCAAATTGGTTTCACGATGTTGCGAAACCAATTTTTGATCTCCGTGCCATATTGTCTACTCATGCTCGCCACGACACCTGATGCCAATGGGCATGGCAAATTCTGCCCTTAGTCTTTTTCTATTGCATGAAAGTAGTGAGTATTTCTTGCTTTTTAGACGAAGATTAGCAGTTTAGCAGTTTAACAATGGCTGACATACTTCACATCCAGATTAAACAGGGAAAGCTTATATCAGCAGTAATTTTGAAATAACCATTTTATTTTCCTTAAGCTCCCATAAAAGAAGACATCTTCCTAAAAAGAAATAACTTAACTGAAACCAGGTGCAGTCAGCAATTACTAAGAATCTCTATCTGCTTTAGTAGTGTAGAAGTTATGTTTTATCATATCAGTCACTTGTTAATATTTCCTAAATGATGCACTTGGTGATAAGATATTGGAACTGATACAGATCTCTATGCTGGACGTGATGTTGTGATAACTGAGTCAGGGAGTATCGGAGTATTCTGTGACATAGTTAAGGATAGACCTGAGCTCCTGGAGTGGGAGACTGGAAGCCAGGACACTTCCTGCGCATTTCCAGATAATCCTGTAAACCAACATCTATTTGCATAGGTGCTTCTGGCTAGACAGACAGCAGGAGGTTTGTTGTTTGTTTCATTTGGCTAAACCTGAGAACACAACTGATGGTCTGTAATCTCTGAAAGCTATTAACCCCCACCAAATTCTCAGAATTTGGGTAGGGTGTGCGACATATTGAGCAAGCTAAAAATTGCACCTATGTGGATTTCTCAATATTTTGAGGATTGTTAAGCATGAGTAAGATGCCTAATGGACCAAAACACTTATTTTTTAAAATGTTAGACAGTTGAATTGTGTTTCTGCATTTGCTTAAGCTCTCTACAATAAATAACCCTAAAATTTACGGGATTCTGAAGGGCATAATTACAACAGAGAGGGAGGAGAGGGACAGGGATTTAAGTTAGAAATCATTTTCATCAGGTTTCTATCAATTTGGACGACATGAGAAATTCCATTTAACTGGATCATGGCTGATTATCTTCTTCAACACCAGCTTCCTGCACTATTCCTACATCCTTTGATATCATTGGTATCGATAAACCTATCGACCTTTACTTTAAACATACTCAATGACCAAGTCTCCACAGCTCTCTGGGGTAGCGAATTCCAAAGATTCACCACCCTCTGAAGAAATTCTTCCTCATCTCAGTCTTAAATGTCCTACCTCTTATTGTGAGACTATGTCTCTGGTTCTAGACCCCCCAGCCAGGGGAAACATCCTTCCTGCACCTACCTTATTGAGCCCTGTAAGAATTTTGTACATACAAAATGAGACCACCTCCCATTCTTCTAGACTCCAGAAAATACAGGCTCAGCCTCTTCAATTCTGGTCCCGCCAGTGACACAAGCAACTGGCAATCAATTAAAGAGAAACTGATCAGATATCATCAGCAACAAAAACAGAATTACCTGGAAAAATTCAGCAGGTCTGGCAGCATCGGCGGAGAAGAAAAGAGTTGACGTTTCGAGTCCTCATGACCCTTCGACAGAACTTGAGTTCGAGTCCAAGAAAGAGTTGAAATATTAGCTGGTTTAAGGTGTGTGTGTGGGGGGCAGAGAGAGAGAAAGAGAAGTGGAGGGGGGGTGTGGTTGTAGGGACAAACAAGCAGTGATAGAAGCAGATCATCAAAACATGTCAACAACAATAGAACAAAAGAACACATAGATGTTAAAGTTGGTGATATTATCTAAACGAATGTGCTAATTAAGAATGGATGGTAAAAATAATGGAAATAGGTGGGAAAAGAAAAATCTATATAATTTATTGGAAAAAAAAGGAAGGGGGAAACAGAAAAGGGGTGGGGATGGGGGAGGGAGCTCACGACCTAAAGTTGTTGAATTCAATATTCAGTCTGGAAGGCTGTAAAGTGCCTAGTCGGAAGATGAGGTGTTGTTCCTCCAGTTTGCGTTGGGCTTTTGTTTTATTGTTGTTGACATCTTTTGATGATCTGCTTCTATCAGTGCTTGTTTGTCCCTACAACCACACCCCCCCCTCCACTTCTCTCTCTCTCTCTCCGCCCCCCCCAACACACCTTAAACCAGCTTATATTTCAACTCTTTCTTGGACCCAAACTCAAGTTGTGTCGAAGGGTCATGAGGACTCGAAACGTCAACTCTTTTCTTCTCCGCCGATGCTGCCAGACCTGCTGAGTTTTTCCAGGTAATTCTGTTTTTGTTTTGGATTTCCAGCATCTGCAGTTTTTTTGTTTTTATGTAGATATCATCAGCATGTCAACTGAGTAGCATCATTTAAAATTGATAGATGTGGATGCACAACCTGTTACCACCTCTATCTACCCACCGAGAGTGCCACGTTGCTATTGAGATCTATTGCTGAATATCTGGGTGAGTGTTCAGTGGCACTTTGATAGCATAAGTGACCCTCTAATATTGAAATGACCCCATACCTGCTATTTGGAACAGGTTAAAGGCAAAACAGTGCTTCTGAAATTTCATGTCAATATGTTGAATTGTTAGGTGCTGCAACTTGGCCTTTTTAAAGTGAATAGGGTTTACTGCTTTGGCCCTGCCTCAGGGTTGAGGGCATGAAAAATGTTTATGGCCACTCTACAACCCATGGCCAATCTGCCCCTTGACCCCCTAATCCATTAAACACCTACCACAATAGAGAAGGCTGGATCACTGCTTTCCTGTGTGCAAATCTGCAGTGTTGCTTGGAAATTCTTGTTCCAGTGGAGGTGGGGACAGGGAGGTTGAGCTCCTTTGAGAGGATGCAGCTCACTACCCCTAGTAGGACCTTATTTTTGGTGGAGAATCAAAGGCCCCATAGGCCAATGCGTTATTGTGCCTGATATTCCACTGCCAAGTGCTTGAGAAGACAAATACTCATCTGTCCAAGCTCGGGGAGGTTGCAGTTGCTGTCCTAGGCCATTGCATGTTACTGGTAGGTTCTCAGTACAGAAGAAATTGAAGGTCAGCATCAAGTTGTAGAGGTCAGCACCAATCTCAGCTGCAGACCTGCAAACAGAAGACCAATAGGGTCAAAGAACTGGTATACATTTTGGAGTCATCTTGGGTCTACAGCTAAGCCCCCTCTTATCTAATGCCAGCATGAAAGGGTGCCTTGGACTTGGACATCAGAAGGCTGCAGTAAGAGGAAGTTAAGACAGGAAAGCTGGCAAACATCCAGCCCCACTCCTCCACCTCCCACTTCATTTGCACGGTATGAGACATATTCAAGTTTTCCACCCCCAAGAATGCTCCGGAATTCTCAGGGTTATATTTAAGGGATGAAGGCCTTAAAAAAAACACACACATTTCCTTTCCCTGATCACAGAACTTTTCACTTGTATCGAAGGTGAATCCTGACTTGGAATGCTTGGGGAAATAGCCATTTTCTGTGTTGCAGCTTTGATATATTTCTATTCTCTATCTTTCCTCAGGATTGGATATTTCCCAGGCAGTCAGGAAAGTCAGCTCCATGAGATGTGTAAGGTGGTGAAAGTCTATGCTTAGATCTCATTAAAGTCAATGTAAATGAAATAATTCTAGCTTTTCTTGTTTTAGGTGAAAAGTGCCGGAATTTTATTGATCTGGCTCCTGCGTCTGAGAGAAGTGAGTAACAAAACAGAACAGAAAATTCCACACTCAGAGGCCTAACCTTTTAATTGAAACTAGAAATTAACTTGATTTAAGGAAAATGTTTCACACATCGCTAAACTATTTATACATTCAACACTCACCTTGAACAATACCATGTATGCAACTAACAACATGTAACAAGTAAATGAAAACGAAAAGTTTTGGAAAAACCCAGCAGGTCTCGCAGCATCTGTGGAGAGAGAAACAGAGTTAACATTTCAAGCCCAATATGACTCTTCTTCAGAACTGAAGTGATTTCCAAAGAAGAGTCATATTGGACTCAAAATGTTACCTCTATTTCTCTCTCTACAGATGCTGCCAGACCTAGGTTTTTCCAGAACTTTCCGGGCGGAATTTTATGGCCCCATTGCGGTGGGGACAGGCCAGAAAATGCAATGGGCCTTTCAAAAGTCCACTGACTACGACGGGACCCGAAAATCCCACCGGGCAGGAAGAGCCATAAAATCCTGCCCTCTGTTTTTATTTCAGATCTCCAGCATTTGCAGTACTTTGCTTTTATTGTATGAAATGTAAAGTCAAGAAAATTCTGAACTGAACTATCAGTGAGAAAAAATTAGTATTAAGGCCCTAAAATTATTCTGTAAGATACAGGCCTCGATTTGGTTGTGAAAATGACAGTGAAACTAACAGCGTTCGCCATCATTACTCCATTGGAACAGTCTGCAACTTTGGGAGTTTAGACATACTGAGAATCCAGGGTGTCAGCCATGGCTCCGTTGGTATCACCCTCAGCCCTGAATTACAAGGTTCTGGGTTCAAGGGCTTGAGCACAAAAATCTTGGCTGACACTCCAGTACAGTACTGAGAGAGTGCTGCACAGTTGGAGGTGTTTGGTTTAAGGTCTCATCCAAAAGGCCTGCATGGGTGGGTGTAAAGAATCCCATGATGCTATTTCAAAGATGAGCAGGGGAGCTCTTTCCAGTGCCCTGGCCAACAGTTATCCCTCAATCAACACCACAAAAACAGATAATCTCATCATTATATCACATTGCTGTTTGTGGGAGCTTCCTGTGCACATATTAGCTGCTGAGTTTCCTACATGACAACCATTACTAGACTTCAAAACAAAGTCCTTCATTGGTTGTACTTTGAAATACCTAGTGGTCATTAAAAATTACATAACTTCAGGAAATGTATGCTCTTACCCAGGATGCTGTAGAGTTTCCCAAAGACTGAAGTTCCCATTGTAATCATGAATAGATGAAAGAAAACTTACACACTGAGGCTGACTGTGAAAACCCTGGAAAAAGTGGCAACTTGTTGAATGAGGTCTAATGGGTTTGTAATGGTGTATTAATGCCATAATTACTATTACTACCTGACCTTAAAAAACTAATTTTATATTAGTAGAATGTCAGAATTTTTTCCAAATGGTAAAGCAAACTACATACTTTTAAAAACATATTTTTGTGAAAGTTTGTTTATCTTTAGTTTAGGTTCAATCTTATTACAATTACGTGCATTTTGCTATCTAAAAATTTAATTAAAAGTGGAGGTTTTCCAATGTTTGTAACTTCTTGGTTTGTTGGGAGTGAATGCTTCAATTTAATTGGTCACCCATGCTTGCTGACATCACTGCTGCAGCATGGCTGGACTCTCCCTTAACTTGGCACCAGGTTTAAACTGGTGTCTGTATAAGGGAAAATTCCTGTTTAATTTTAACAGGCAATCTTCTTCAAGGTTAGCATTGAATGCTCATGTTTCACCGCTGATAACAAATCTGGGTCATTATCATATAATCATAAACATCTAACAAATTTGACTGAAATTGTTCTTCCTGCTTTCTCAGTGGAGGGATTAAGCTTTTCTATGGGGATAAGTGAAAAGAGCAATTTCAGTTAAAGACATTGAATATTTGGACACTGGTATCTCACAGTTTAATTTCAGAGCCTGAGGAACCTCATTGAAATGTGCAAGAATATTCTGTTGATGCAGCGTGAATTCAAAACTCAAAATGCAAACTGCAATCTACACTTGATGTATAATAAGTTTGGTGTGGTCATTTCAAGAATTTTATGAAGTGAAGATACGGCAAAAATGTCCAGATTTCCAAAGATGAGTTTATAAAGAGCCTATCAGGTCAAATGTCCCTGCATCTTCAAGAATACTCCTTCTAAAATTTAACCGAACTACAAGAAGAGCTGTGAAAATGGCTCGATTATGGTGAATTTCTAGATAGCTTTATGGGGACCGAGCCTTTGTACACCTGAACACCATTGATGTAAGAGCCTGGGACTGTGGGGAGACTTCCTATGTTGAGAGGCTCTCTCTAGCTCACTCTCAAGGGAATCCATCAAAAATCCGTGGGGGTGAACTCCACCTTCAAATCAAAATGGACCCACCCGAGACCCCACCACAACTCACAGGGTCAGGGGAAGGTCCAGTAATAAACATGGGCACATGCACAATTAATAGTAAATCACAAGTGACCTTACTGGAGGGCATGAGGGGCCAGGTCCTGCCCTAGCAATATCTTGCAGCTCTCATGCAACTGAGACCTCCCCTACTGTTTCTGGGTCCTGTCCCAATCTGCAGTGCCTCCTACTAAAGTAATTTAATGCAAATAAATGAAAATTATGGTAGCCTGGCTCCTTAGCCTAATGGATTCAATCTTTTACCATGATAACTCATGATGAAAGCGTCAAAGCGGTGGAAGTTATACATCTTAGTGTAGTAAAGTTACACGATAGTGAAGAACCGAAGAATTGTCTATTACTAAGATTACTTCCATCCTGTGTGGGTCACCCTGAATGAGTTAAAATCTCCACTAACAATTTAAGACCACAAGGAAAGACAAACCAATCTCAGTAGAGATATTGATGAAGGTGCTGCAATGTGAGTATCTAATACCAGTTTAATGGATTTTGGTGCTGTTCTACACTTTCACCAGTGAAGTTCATACAAGTTTCAAATTTCAAAGCCTGATTTGTAGCAATGGGTAAATATCCTCACCAATCATTCTGAGCTGTCAATCTGACCCGCTACTCTGACCCGCCTCCCTGACCTGCCACTCTGACCTGTCATACTGACGAGCCACTGTGACCTGTCACCCTGACCTGCGACACTGACTTAGCATTCTGACCTGCAACTCTGCCCTTTCACCTTGACCAGCCTCTCTGACCTGTCATTCTGACCTGTCAGTCTGACCAGCCACTCTGACCAGCCACTCTGACCAGCCACTCTCACCTGTCATTCTGACCTCCAGCCTGACCTGCCACTCGGACCAGGCACTCTGAACAGTCACCCTGACCAGCCACTCTGACCAGCCGCTCTGACCTGTCACTCTGACCAGCCATTCTGACCAGCCACTCTGACCAGCCACTCTGACCAGCCGCTCTAACCAGCCGCTCTGACCCACCACTCTGATCGGTCACCCTGACCTGCCACCGAGACCCGCCACTCTCACCTGTCATTCTGACCTCCAACCTGACCTGCCACTAGACCAGGCACTCTGACCAGCCGCTCTGACCTGCCACTCTGACCAGCCACTCTGAACTGTCACCCTGACATGCCACTCTGACCTGCTACTCTGACCTGCTACTCTGACAAGCCACTCTGACCAGCAACTGTGACCTTTCACTGTGACCTGTCACCCAGCCCTGCCACTTGAACTGTCACTCGAACCACCTACTCTTACCTGTCAAACTGACCTGTCACTCTGACATGCCACTCTGACCTGCCACTCAGACCAACCACTCTGACCTGTCTAACTGACCTGCCACTCTGACCTGTCACCGTGACCAGCCACTCTGACCAGCCACTCTGTCCAGCCACTCTGACCAACCAATCTGAACTGTCACCCTGACCAGCCACTCTGACCTGCTACTCTGACCTGTCACTCTGACCATCGGCTGTGACCAGCCACTCTGACCAGCCACTCTGTCCAGCCTCTCTGTCCAGCACTCTGACCAGCTACTCCGACCTGTCACTCTGAAAGCCACTGTGACCTGTCACTCTGACCTCCCGCTGACCTGCCACTCGGACTTGTCACTCTGACAAACCACTCTGACCATCGGCTGTGACCTGTCACTCTGACCTGCCATTGAGACCTATCACTGTGACCTTTCACTGTGACCTGCCACCCTGACCTGCCACCCTGACCTGCCACCCTGACCTGCCACTCTGACCAGCCTCTCTGACCAGCCACAGTAACCTTTCACTGTGACCTGTCACCCAGGCCTGCCACTCGACCTGTCGCTTGAACCAAACTGACCTGTCACACTGACCAGCCATGTGACCTGTCATTCTGTCCAGCCACTGTGACCTTTCACCTCGACCAGCCTCTCTGACCTGTCACCCTGACCAGCCACTCTGACCAGACACTCTGAACTGTCACCCTGACCAGCCACTCTGACCTGCTATTCTGACCTGTCACTCTGACAACCAGTCTGACCTGCCACTCAGACCAGCCAATCTGACCTGTCACTCTGACCAGCAACTGAGACCTTTCACTGTGACCTATCACCCAGCCCTGACACTCGACCTGTCGCTCGAACCACCTACTCTTACCTGTCAAATTGACCTGTCACTCTGACATGCCACTCTGACATGCCACTCAGACCAACCACTCTGAACTGTCTAACTGACCTGCCACTCAGACCTGCCAATCTGACCAGCCGCCCTGACCTGCCACTTTGACCAGCCACTGTGACCTTTCACTGTGACCTGTCACCCAGCCCTGCCACTCGACCTGTCGCTCGAAACGCCCACTCTGGTCTGTCAAACAGACCTATCACTCTGACCAGCCTCTCTCGCCAGCCACTCTAAGCTGTCATTCTGACCAGCCACTGTGACCTTTCATCTTGACTAGCCGCTCTGACCTGTCACCCTGACCAGCCACTCTGACCAGCCACTCTGACCTGCCTCTCTGACCAGCCGCTCTGACCTGTCACTCTGAACAGGCATTGTGACCTGTCACTCTGACCTGTCACTCTGACCTGTCACTCGGTCCAGCCACTCTGACCAGACACTCTGAGCAGCCACATTCACCTGTGATTCTGACCTCCCAACCTGACCTGCCACTCGGACGAGGCACTCTGACAAGCCACTCTGACCAGTCTCTCTGACCAGCCGCTCTGACCTGTCACACTGACCAGCCACTGTGACCTGTCAATCTGACCTGCCACTCTGACTAGCCACTTTGACCTGTCCTGCTGACCTGCCACTCTGACCTGCCAATCTGACCAGCCACTCTGACCAGCCACTGTGACCTTTCACTGTGACCTGTCACCCAGCCCAGCCACTTGACCTGGCGCTCGAACCACCTACTCTTGCCTGTCAAACTGACCTGTTACTCTGACCAGCCATGTGACCTGTCATTCTGTCCAGCCACTGTGACCTGTCACCTTGACCAGCCTCTCTGCCCTGTCACCCTGACCAGCTACCATGACCAGCCACTCTGACCAGCCACTCTGACCAGCCACTCTGACCAGCCACTCTGATCGGTCACCCTGAACTGCCACCATGACCCGCCACTCTGACCCTCCACTCTGACCTGTCATTCTGACCGGCCGCTCTGACCAGCGACTCTGACCTGCCACTCTGACCAGCCACTCTGACCTGTCACCCTGACCTGCCTCTGTGACCGGTCACTATGACCTGCCACTCTGACCTGTCACTCTGACCAGCCACTGTGACCTGTCAATCTGACCTGCCACTCTGACTAGCCACTGTGACCTGCCCTGCTGACCAGCCACTCTGACCTGCCACTTGAATGGACATGCTGACTTGTCACTGTGACCTGCGACTGTGACCTGCGACTGTGACCTGCCACTCTGACCTGCCAATCTGACCAGCCACTCTGACCTGCCCATCTGGCCAGCCTCTCTGTCCAGCCTCTCTGACCTGCCACTCGGACTTGTCACTCCGACAAACCACTCTGACCATCGGCTGTGACCTGTCAATCTGACCTGCCATTGTGACCTGTCACTGTGACCTGCAACCCTGACCTGCCACCCTGACCTGCCACTCTGACCTGCCACTCTGACCTGCCACCCTGACCTGCCACTCTGACCAGCCTCTCTGACCAGCCACTGTGACCTTTCAAAGTGACCTGTCACCCAGGCCTGCCACTCGACCTGTCGCTTGATCCAAACTGACCTGTCACACTGACCAACCATGTGACCTGTCATTCTGTCCAGCCACTGTGATCTTTCACCTTGACCAACCTCTCTGACCTGTCACCCTGACCAGCCACTCTGACCAGCCACTCAGACCAACCACTCTGACCTGTCTAACTGACCTGCCACTCTGACCTGTCAATCTGACCAGCCACTCTGACCTGTTCTGCTGACCTGCCACTCAGACCAACCACTCTGACCTGTCTAACTGACCTGCCACTCAGACCTGCCACTCGGACCTGCCACTCAGACCTGCTACTCTGACCTGCCACTCTGACCAGGCACTGTGACCTTTCACTGTGACCTGTCACCCAGCCCTGCCACTTGACCTGTAGCTTGAAACACCCATTCTTGCCTGTCAAACTGACCTGTCACTCTGACCAGCCTCTCTTGCCAGCCACTCCAAGCTGTCATTCTGACCAGCCACTGTGACCTTTCACCTTGACCAGCCTCTCTGACCTGTCACCCTGACCAGCTACCATGACCAGCCACTCTGACCAGCCACTCTGACCAGCCACTCTGACCTGCCTCTCTGACCAGCCGCTGTGATCTGTCACTTTGAACGGGCACTGTGACATGTCACTCTGACCCGCCACTCTGATCGGTCACTCTGATTGGTCACTCTGACCTGTTGCTCTGACATGCCACTCTGACCTGTCATTCTGACCAGCCGCTCTGACCAGTGACTCTGACCTGCCACTCTGACCAGCCACTCTGACCAGACACTCTGACCAGCCACTCTGACCTGTCACCCTGACCTGCCTCTGTGACCGGTCACTATGACCTGCCACTCTGACCTGTCACTCTGACCAGCCACTGTGACCTGTCAATCTGACCTGCCACTCTGACTAGCCATTGTGACCTGTCCTGCTGACCAGCCACTCTGACCTGCCACTCTGAATGGACATGCTAACTTGTCACTGTGACCTGCGACTGTGAACTGCCACTGTGACCAGCAACTGAGACCTTTCACTGTGACCTGTCACCCAGCCCTGACACTCGACCTGTCGCACGAACCACCTACTCTTGCCTGTATAACTGACCTGACACTCTGACCAGCCATGTGACCTGTCATTCTGTCCAGCCACTGTGACCTTTCACTTCAACCAGCCTTTCTGTCCTGTCACCCTGATCTGCCACACTGACCAGCCACTCTGTCTAGCCACTCTGTCCAGTCACTCTGACCAACCACTCTGAACTGTCACACTGACCAGCCACTCTGACCTGCCATTGAGACCTGTCACTCTGACCTGCCACCCTGACCTGCCACCCTGACCTGCCACCCTGACCTGCCACTCTGACCAGCCTCTCTGACCAGCCACTGTGACCTTTCACTGTGACATGTCACCCGGGACTGCCACTCGACCTGTCGCTTGAACCAAACTGACCTGTCACACTGACCAGCCATGTGACCAGTCATTCTGTCCAGCCACTTTGACCTTTCACCTTGACCAGCCACTCTGACCTGTCACCCTGACCATCCACTCTGACCAGCCACTCTGTCCAGCCACTCTGACCAACCACTCTGAACTGTCACCCTGACCAGCCACTCTGACCTGCTACTCTGACCTGTCACTCTGACCCACCAATCTGTCCAGCCACTCTGTCCAGCCACTCTGTCCAGCCTCTCTGTCCAGCCACTCTGACCAGCTACTCAGACCTGTCACTCTGAAAGCCACTCTGACCTGTCACTCTGACCTCCCTCTGACCTGCCACTTGGATCTGTCACTCTGACAAACCACTCTGACCATCGGCTGTGACCTGTCACTCTGACCTGCCATTGAGACCTGTCACTGTGACCTTTCACTGTGACCGGCCACCCTGACCTGCCATCCTGACCTGCCACCCTGACCTGCCACTCTGACCAGCCTCTCTGACCAGCCACTGTGACCTTTCAAAGTGACCTGTCACACAGGCCTGCCACTCGACCTGTCGCTTGAACCAAACTGACCTGTCACACTGACCAGCCATGTGACCTGTCAATCTGACCTGCCACTCTGACTAGCCACTGTGACCTGCCCTGCTGACCAGCCACTCTGACCTGCCACTCTGAATGGACATGCTGACTTGTCACCGTGCCCTGCGACTGTGACCTGCCACTCTGAACTGCCAATCTGACCAGCCACTCTGACCTGCCCATCTGGCCAGCCTCTCTGTCCAGCCACTCTGACCTGCCACTCGGACTTGTCACTCTGACAGACCACTCTGACCATCGGCTGTGACCTGTCACTCTGACCTGCCACCCTGACCTGCCACCCTGACCAGCCTCTCTGACCAGCCACCCTGACCTTTCAAAGTGACCTGTCACCCAGGCCTGCCACTCGACCTGTCGCTTGAACCAAACTGACCTGTCACACTGACCAGCCATGTGACCTGTCATTCTGTCCAGCCACTGTGACCTTTCATCTTGACCAGCCTTTCTGACCTGTCACCCTCACCAGCCACTCTGACCAGCCACTCTGAACTGTCACTCTGACCAGCCAGTCTGACCTGCTACTCTGACCTGTCACTCTGACAACCAGTCTGACCTGCCACTCAGACCAGCCAATCTGACCTGCCACTCTGACCAGCAACTGAGACCTTTCACTATGACCTGTCACCCAGCCCTGACACTCGACCTGTTGCTCGAACCACCTACTCTTACCTGTCTAACTGACCTGCCACTCTGACCTGTCTAACTGACCTTCCACTCTGACCTGCTACTCTGACCTGTGACTGACAACCAGTCTGACCTGTCACTCTGAACAGCCACTGTGACCTGTCACTCTGACCTCCCACTCTGACTTGACACTCGGACTTGTCACTCTGACAAACCACTCTGACCATTGGCTGTGACCTGTCACTCTGAGCAGCCACTGTGACTGGCCACTCTGACCTTCCACTGAGACCTGCCACTCTGACCTGTCACCCTGACCTCCCACTCTGATCTGCCCCTTGGACTTTTCTCTCTGATAAACCACTCTGACTATCGGCTGTGACCTCTCTCTCTGACCAGCCACTGAGACCTGCCACTCAGACATGCCACTGTGACCAGCCACTCTGACCTTTCATTCTGACCAGCCACTGTAACCTGTCACTCTGACAAACCACTCTGACCACTGGCTGTGACCTCTCTCTCTGACCAGCCACTGTGAACGGCCACTCTGACCTGCCACTGAGACCTGCCACTGAGACCTGTCACCCTGACCTGTCACCCTGACCTGTCGCTCGAACCACCTACTCTTACCTGTCAAATTGACCTGTCACTCTATGCCACTCTGACCTGTCACTCAGAGCAACCACTCTGACCTGTCTTACTGACCTGCCACTCTGACCTGTCTAACTGACCTTCCACTCTGACCTACCACTCGGACTTGTCTCTCTGACAAACCACTGTGACCATCGGCTGTGACCTGTCTCTCTGACCAGCCACTGTGACCGGCCGCACTGACCTGCCACTGAGACCTGCCACTGTGACCGGTCACCCTGACCTGTCACCCTGACCTGTCACTCTGTCCTGCCCCTCTGACCTGCCCCTCTGACCTGCCACTCTGACCAGCCACTCTGACCTGCCAATCTGACCAGCCACTGTGACCTTTCACTGTGACCTGTCACCCAGGCTTGCCACTCGACCTGTGGCTCGAACCACCTACTCTTGCCTGTCAAAGTGACCTGTCACTCTGATCAGTCATGTGACCTGTCATTCTGTCCAGCCACTGAGGCCTTTCACCTTGACCAGCCTCTCTGACCTGTCACCCTGACCAGCCACTCTAACCATCTAATTTGACCAGCCACTCTGACCAGCCACTCTGTCCAGCCACTCTGACCAGCCACTCTAACCAGCCAATCTGAACTGTCACCATGACCAGCCACTCTGACCTGTCACTCTGACAACCAGTCTGACCTGTCACTCTGACCTGCCACTGTGACCAGTCAATCTGACCTTCTACTCTGACCTGCCACTCTGACCCACCAATCTGTCCAGCCACTCTGACCTGGCTCTCTGACCAGCCGCTCTGACCTGTCACTCTGAACAGCCACTGTGACCTGTCACTCTGACCTCCCACTCTGACTTGACACTCGGACTTGTCACTCTGACAAACCACTCTGACCATTGGCTGTGACCTGTCACTCTGAGCAGCCACTGTGACTGGCCACTCTGACCTTCCACTGAGACTTGCCACTGTGACCTGTCACCCTGACCTGTCACCCTGACCTCCCACTCTGATCTGCCCCTCGGACTTTTCTCTCTGACAAACCATTCTGACCATCGGCTGTGACCTGTCACTCTGACCAGCCACTGAGACCTGCCACTCAGACATGCCACTGTGACCAGCCACTCTGACCTTTCACTCTGAACAGCCACTGTGACCTGTCACTCTGACCTCCCACTCTGAACTGCCACTCTGACTTGTCACTCTGACAAACCACTCTGACCATAGGCTGTGACCTGTCACTCTGACCAGCCACTGTGACCGTCCACTCTGACCTGCCACTGAGACCTGCAACTGTGACCTGTCACTCTGACCTGTCACTCTGTCCTGCAACTCTGACCAGCCTCTCGGACCTGCTAATCTGACCAGCCACTGTGATCTTTCACTGTGACCTGTCACCCAGGTCTGCAACTCGACCTGTCGCTTGAACCACCTACTCTTGCCTGTCAAACTGACCTGTTACTCTGACCAGCCATGTGACCTGTCATTCTGTCCAGCCACTGTGACCTGTCACCATGACCAGCCTTTCTGACCTGTCACCCTGACCAGCCACTCTGACCAGCCACTCTGAACTGTCACCCTGACCAGCCAGTCTGACCTGCTACTCTGACCTGTCACTCTGACAACCAGTCTGACCTGCCACTCAGACCAGCCAATCTGACCTGCCACTCTGACCAGCAACTGAGACCTTTCACTGTGACCTGTCACCCAGCCCTGACACTCGACCTGTCGCTCGAACCACCTACTCTTACCTGTCTAAGTGACCTGCCACTCTGACCTGTCTAACTGACCTTCCACTCTGACCTGCTACTCTGACCTGTGACTGACAACCAGTCTGACCTGTCACTCTGAACAGCCACTGTGACCTGTCACTCTGACCTCCCACTCTGACTTGACACTCGGACTTGTCACTCTGACAAACCACTCTGACCATTGGCTGTGACCTGTCACTCTGAGCAGCCACTGTGACTGGCCACTCTGACCTTCCACTGAGACCTGCCACTGTGACCTGTCACCCTGACCTGTCACCCTGACCTCCCACTCTGATCTGCCCCTTGGACTTTTCTCTCTGACAAACCACTCTGACCATCGGCTGTGACCTCTCTCTCTGACCAGCCACTCTGACCTGCCACTGAGACCTGCCACTGAGACCTGTCACCCTGACCTGTCGCTCGAACCACCTACTCTTACCTGTCAAATTGACCTGTCACTCTATGCCACTCTGACCTGTCACTCAGAGCAACCACTCTGACCTGTCTTACTGACCTGCCACTCTGACCTGTCTAACTGACCTTCCACTCTGACCTGCTACTCTGACCTGTGACTGACAACCAATCTGACCTGTCACTCTGAACTGTCACTTTGACCAGTCAATCTGACCTTCTACTCTGACCAGCCACTCTGACCCGCCAATCTGTCCAGCCACTCTGTCCCGCCACTCTGATCAGCCAATCTGACCAGCCAATCTGACCTGATACTCTGAGCTGTCACTCTGAACAGCAACTGTGACCTGTCACTCTGACCTCCCACTCTGACCTACCACTCGGACTTGTCTCTCTGACAAACCACTGTGACCATCGGCTGTGACCTGTCTCTCTGACCAGCCACTGTGACCGGCCGCACTGACCTGCCACTGAGACCTGCCACTGTGACCTGTCACCCTGACCTGTCACCCTGACCTGTCACCCTGTCCTGCCCCTCTGACCTGCCCTCTGACCTGCCACTCTGACCAGCCACTCTGACCTGCCAATCTGACCAGCCACTGTGACCTTTCACTGTGACCTGTCACCCAGGCTTGCCACTCGACCTGTGGCTCGAACCACCTACTCTTGCCTGTCAAAGTGACCTGTCACTCTGATCAGTCATGTGACCTGTCATTCTGTCCAGCCACTGAGGCCTTTCACCTTGACCAGCCTCTCTGACCTGTCACCCTGACCAGCCACTCTAACCATCTAATCTGACCAGCCACTCTGACCAGCCACTCTGTCCAGCCACTCTGACCAGCCACTCTAACCAGCCAATCTGAACTGTCACCATGACCAGCCACTCTGACCTGTCACTCTGACAACCAGTCTGACCTGTCACTCTGACCTGCCACTGTGACCAGTCAATCTGACCTTCTACTCTGACCTGCCACTCTGACCCACCAATCTGTCCAGCCACTCTGACCTGGCTCTCTGACCAGCCGCTCTGACCTGTCACTCTGAACAGCCACTGTGACCTGTCACTCTGACCTCCCACTCTGACTTGACACTCGGACTTGTCACTCTGACAAACCACTCTGACCATTGGCTGTGACCTGTCACTCTGAGCAGCCACTGTGACCGGCCACTCTGACCTGCCACTGAGACCTGCCACTGTGACCTGTCACCCTGACCTGTCACCCTGACCTCCCACTCTGATCTGCCCCTCGGACTTTTCTCTCTGACAAACCACTCTGACCATCGGCTGTGACCTGTCACTCTGACCAGCCACTGAGACCTGCCACTCAGACATGCCACTGTGACCAGCCACTCTGACCTTTCATTCTGACCAGCCACTGTGACCTGTCACTCTGACCTCCCACTCTGAACTGCCACTCTGACTTGTCACTCTGACAAACCACTCTGACCATAGGCTGTGACCTGTCACTCTGACCAGCCACTGTGACCGTCCACTCTGACCTGCCACTGAGACCTGCAACTGTGACCTGTCACTCTGACCTGTCACTCTGTCCTGCAACTCTGACCAGCCTCTCGGACCTGCTAATCTGACCAGCCACTGTGATCTTTCACTGTGACCTGTCACCCAGGTCTGCAACTCGACCTGTCGCTTGAACCACCTACTCTTGCCTGTCAAACTGACCTGTTACTCTGACCAGCCATGTGACCTGTCATTCTGTCCAGCCACTGTGACCTGTCACCATGACCAGCCTTTCTGACCTGTCACCCTGACCAGCCACTCTGACCAGCCACTCTGAACTGTCACCCTGACCAGCCAGTCTGACCTGCTACTCTGACCAGCAACTGAGACCTTTCACTGTGACCTGTCACCCAGCCCTGACACTCGACCTGTCGCTCGAACCACCTACTCTTACCTGTCTAAGTGACCTGCCACTCTGACCTGTCTAACTGACCTTCCACTCTGACCTGCTACTCTGACCTGTGACTGACAACCAGTCTGACCTGTCACTCTGAACAGCCACTGTGACCTGTCACTCTGACCTCCCACTCTGACTTGACACTCGGACTTGTCACTCTGACAAACCACTCTGACCATTGGCTGTGACCTGTCACTCTGAGCAGCCACTGTGACTGGCCACTCTGACCTTCCACTGAGACCTGCCACTGTGACCTGTCACCCTGACCTGTCACCCTGACCTCCCACTCTGATCTGCCCCTTGGACTTTTCTCTCTGACAAACCACTCTGACCATCGGCTGTGACCTCTCTCTCTGACCAGCCACTGAGACCTGCCACTCAGACATGCCACTGTGACCAGCCACTCTGACCTTTCATTCTGACCAGCCACTGTGACCTGTCACTCTGACAAACCACTCTGGCCATTGGCTGTGACCTCTCTCTCTGACCAGCCACTGTGAACGGCCACTCTGACCTGCCACTGAGACCTGCCACTGAGACCTGTCACCCTGACCTGTTACCCTGACCTGTCGCTCGAACCACCTACTCTTACCTGTCAAATTGACCTGTCACTCTATGCCACTCTGACCTGTCACTCAGAGCAACCACTCTGACCTGTCTTACTGACCTGCCACTCTGACCTGTCTAACTGACCTTCCACTCTGACCTGCTACTCTGACCTGTGACTGACAACCAGTCTGACCTGTCACTCTGAACTGTCACTGTGACCAGTCAATCTGACCTTCTACTCTGACCAGCCACTCTGACCCGCCAATCTGTCCAGCCACTCTGTCTCGCCACTCTGATCAGCCAATCTGACCAGCCAATCTGACCTGATACTCTGAGCTGTCACTCTGAACAGCAACTGTGACCTGTCACTCTGACCTCCCACTCTGACCTACCACTCGGTCTTGTCTCTCTGACAAACCACTGTGACCATCGGCTGTGACCTGTCTCTCTGACCAGCCACTGTGACCGGCCGCACTGACCTGCCACTGAGACCTGCCACTGTGACCTGTCACCCTGACCTGTCACCCTGACCTGTCACCCTGTCCTGCCCCTCTGACCTGCCCCTCTGACCTGCCACTCTGACCAGCCACTCTGACCTGCCAATCTGACCAGCCACTGTGACCTTTCACTGTGACCTGTCACCCAGGCTTGCCACTCGACCTGTGGCTCGAACCACCTACTCTTGCCTGTCAAAGTGACCTGTCACTCTGATCAGTCATGTGACCTGTCATTCTGTCCAGCCACTGAGGCCTTTCACCTTGACCAGCCTCTCTGACGTGTCACCCTGACCAGCCACTCTAACCATCTAATCTGACCAGCCACTCTGACCAGCCACTCTGTCCAGCCACTCTGACCAGCCACTCTAACCAGCCAATCTGAACTGTCACCATGACCAGCCACTCTGACCTGTCACTCTGACAGCCAGTCTGACCTGTCACTCTGACCTGCCACTGTGACCAGTCAATCTGACCTTCTACTCTGACCTGCCACTCTGACCCACCAATCTGTCCAGCCACTCTGACCTGGCTCTCTGACCAGCCGCTCTGACCTGTCACTCTGAACAGCCACTGTGACCTGTCACTCTGACCTCCCACTCTGACTTGACACTCGGACTTGTCACTCTGACAAACCACCCTGACCATTGGCTGTGACCTGTCACTCTGAGCAGCCACTGTGACCGGCCACTCTGACCTGCCACTGAGACCTGCCACTGTGACCTGTCACCCTGACCTGTCACCCTGACCTCCCACTCTGATCTGCCCCTCGGACTTTTCTCTCTGACAAACCACTCTGACCATCGGCTGTGACCTGTCACTCTGACCAGCCACTGAGACCTGCCACTCAGACATGCCACTGTGACCAGCCACTCTGACCTTTCATTCTGACCAGCCACTGTGACCTGTCACTCTGACCAGTCACTCGGACCTCTCTCACTGACCTGCCAATCGGACCTGCCAATCTGACCTGCCATTCTGACCAGCCCATTTGACCTGTCAGTCTGAACTGCCACTGTGACCTGTCACCTTGCCCAGCCACTTTGACCTGGCGATCTGACCAGCCACTGTGACTTGACCCTCAGACCTGCCACTCAGACCTGCCACTCAGACCTGCCAATATGGCCAGCCACTCTGTGCAGCCACTCTGTGTAGCTACTCTAACCTGACACTCTGACCTGCCAATATGACCAAACACTCTGACCAGCCATTCTGACCTGTCACTCTGACCTGCCACTCTGACCAGCCACTCTGACCTGTCGCTCGAACCAGCCACTCTGACCTGTCCTGCTGACCTGCCATTCAGACCAGCCACTCTGACCTGTCTCTAAGACCTGCCACTCTGACCAGCCACTCTTCCCAGCCACTGTGACCTTTCACTGTGACCTGTCAGCCAGTCCTGCCACTCGACCTGTGGCTCGAACCACCTACTCTTGTCTGTCAAACTGACCTGTCACTCTGACCAGCCATGTGACCTGTTATTCTGTCCAGCCACTGAGGCTTTTCACCTTGACCAGCCTCTCTGACCTGTCACCCTGACCTGCCACTCTAACCATCTAATCTGACCAGCCACTCTGACCAGCCACTCTGTCCAGCCACTCTGAAAAGCCACTCTAACCAGCCAATCTGAACTGTCACCCTGACCAGCCACTCTGACCTGTCACTCTGACAATCAGTCTGACCTGTCACTCTGACCTGCCACTGTGACCAGTCAATCTGACCTTCTACTCTGACCTGCCACTCTGACACCAATCTGTCCAGCCACTCTGACCTGGCTCTCTGACCAGCTACTCTGACCTGGCTCTCTGACCAGCCGCTCTGACCTGTCACTCTGAACAGCCACTGTGACCTGTCACTCTGACCTCCCACTCTGACTTGACACTCGGACTTGTCACTCTGACAAACCACTCTGACCATTGGCTGTGACCTGTCACTCTGAGCAGCCACTGTGACCGGCCACTCTGACCTGCCACTGAGACCTGCCACTGTGACCTGTCACCCTGACCTGTCACCCTGACCTCCCACTCTGATCTGCCCCTTGGACTTTTCTCTCTGACAAACCACTCTGACCATCGGCTGTGACCTGTCACTCTGACCAGCCACTGAGACCTGCCACTCAGACATGCCACTGTGACCAGCCACTCTGACCTTTCATTCTGAGCAGCCACTGTGACCTGTCACTCTGACCAGCCACTCGGACCTCTCTCACTGACCTGCCACTCGGACCTGTCAATCTGACCTGCCATTCTGACCAGACCATTTGACCTGTCAGTCTGAACTGCCACTGTGACCTGTCACCTTGACCAGCCACTCTGACAGGCCAATCTGACCAGCCACCGTGACCTGTCACTCTGACATCCCGCTCTGACCTGCCACTCGGACTTGTCACTCTGACAAACCATTCTGACCATCGGATGTGACCTGTCACTCTGACCAGCCACTGTGACCGGCCATTCTGACCAGCCACTGAGACCTGTCACTATGACCTGTCATTATGACCTGTCACTCTGACCTGTCACTCTGACCTGCCACTCTGACCAGCCACTCTGACCTGTCGCTCGAACCAGCCACTCTGACCTGTCCTGCTGACTTGCCATTCAGACCAGCCACTCTGACCTGTCTCTAAGACCTGCCATTCTGACCAGCCACTCTGACCTGCCCCTCTGACCTGCCAATCTCACCAGCCACTCTGACCTGCCACTCTTCCCAGATACTGTGACCTTTCACTGTGACCTGTCAGCCAGTCCTGCCACTCGACCTGTGGCTCGAACCACCTACTCTTGTCTGTCAAACTGACCTGTCACTCTGACCAGCCATGTGACCTGTCATTCTGTCCAGCCACTGAGGACTTTCACCTTGACCAGCCTCTCTGACCTGTCACCCTGACCTGCCACTCTAACCATCTAATCTGACCAGCCACTCTGTCCAGCTGCTCTGTCCAGCTGCCCTGACCAGCCGCTCTGACCAGCCAATCTGACCAGCAACTCTGACCAGCCACTCTGACACGCCAATCTGTCCAGCCACTCTGACGAGCCACTGTGACCAGCCGCTTTGACCTGTCATTCTGAACAGCCACTGTGACCTGTCACTCTGACCTCCCACTCTGACCTGCCACTCGGACTTGTCCCTCTGACAAACCACTCTGACCATCGGCTGTGACGTGCCACTGAGACCTGCCACTGAGACCTGCCACTGAGACCTGCCACTGAGACCTGTCACTCTGACCTGCCACTGTGACCTGTCACTCTGACCTGCCACTCTGACCTGCCACTCTGGCCTGCCACTCTGACCTGTCACCCTGATCAGCCACTCTGACCTGCCACTCTGACCTGTCATCCTGACCTGCCACTCTGACCTGTCACCCTGATCAGCCACTCTGACCTGTCACCCTGTCCAGCCACTGTGACCTGCCAATCTGACCAGCCACTTTGACCTGCCTCTCTGACCAGCCGCTCAGACCTTCCACTCTGACCTGCCTCTCTGACCAGCCGCTCAGACCTGCCACTCTGACCTGCCACTCTGACCTGCCTCTCTGACCAGCCGCTCAGACCTGCCACACTGACCTGCCTCTCTGACCAGCCACTCTGACTTGCCTCTCTGACCAGCCACTCTGACCCGCCAATCTGTCCAGCCACTCTGACGAGCCACTCTGTCCAGCCACTGTGACCTTTCACCCTGACCAGCCACTCTGACCTGCTACTCTGACCTGTCACTCTGACAACCAGACTGACCTGTCTCTCTGATCAGTCACTCTGACCCGCCAATCTGTCCAGCCACTCTGATGAGCCATACTGACCAGCCACTCTGAACAGCCACTGTGACATGTCACTCTGACCTCCCACTCTGACCTGTCACTCGGACTTGTCACTCTGACAAGCCACTCTGACCATCGGCTGTGACCTGTCACTCTGACCAGCCACTTTGACCGGCCACTCTGACCTGCCACTGAGACCTGCCACTGTGACCTGTCACCCTGACCTGCCACCCTGACCTGCCAATCTGACCAGCCACTCTGACCTGCCACTGAGACCTGCAACTGTGACCTGTCACTCTGACCCGTCACCCTGACCTGCCACCCTGACCTGCCAATCTGACCAGCCACTCTGATCTGCCACTCTGACCTTTCACTGTGACCTGTCACCCAGCCCTGCCACTCAACCTGATGCTCGAACCACCTAGTCTTGCCTGTCACCCTGACCTGCAACTCTGTCCAGCCACTCTGTCCAGCCATTCCGACCAGCCACTCTGTCCAGCCAATCTGGCCAGCCACTCTAACCAGCCACTCTGAAGTGTCACCCTGACCTGCTACTCTAACCTGTCACACTGACAACCAGTCCAACCTGTCACTCTGACCTCCCACACTGACCTGCCACTCCGACCAGCCACTCTGACTTGCCAATCTGAACAGCCGCTCTGACCTGTCACTCAGACCAGCCACTGTGACCTGTCACTCAGACCAGCCACTGTGACCTGTCACTCTGACCTCCCACTCTGATCCGCCACTCCGACTTGTCACTCTGACAAAGCACTCTGACCATCGGCTGTGACTTGTCACTCTATCCAGCAATTATGACCGGCCACACTGACCTGCCACTGAGACCTGCCACTCAGACCTGCCACTCAGACCTGCCACTCAGACCTGTCACTCTGACCTGCCACTCTGACCAGCCACTCTGACCTGCCTCTCTGAGTAGCCGCTCAGATCTGCCACTCTGACCTGCCACTCTGACCTGTCACCCTGTCCAGCCACTCTGACCTGCCACTCTGACCAGCCACTCTGACCTGTCACCCTGTCCAGCCACTCTGACCTGCCTCTCTGACCAGCCACTCAGACCTGCCACTCTGACCTGCCTCTCTGACCTGCCTCTCGGACCTGCCACTCTGACCTGCCACTCGGACCAGCCACTCTGACCTGCTTCTCTGACCTGTCACTCTCAACTGCCATTCTGACCAGCCGCTCTGACCTGTCACTCTGACCTGTCCTGTTGACCTGCCACTCAGACCAGCCACTCTGAACTGTCTCACTGACCTGCCACTCTGTCCTGCCAATCTGACCTGCCACACTGAACGGACACGCTGACCTGTCACCCTGACCTGTCACCCTGACCTGCCACTCTGACCTGCCACTCTGACCTGTCGCTCCATTCAGCTACGCTCTCCTGTCCTGCTGACCTGCCACTCAGACCAGCCACTCTGACCTGTCTCACTGACCTGCCACTCGGACCTGCCATTCTGACCAGCCACTGTGACCTGCCACTCTGAACTGCCATTGTGACCTGTCATCTTGACCAGCTACTTTGACCTGTCGATCTGACCAGCCATTGTGACCTGACCCTTTGATCTGCCACTCTGACCAGCCAAAATGGCCAACCACTCTGACAAGCTGATCTGACCAAACACTCTAACCAGCCACTTGGAACTATCACCCTGACCTGTCACTCTGACCTGTCACTCTGAACTCTCACTCTGAACTGTCACCCTGACCAGCCACTCTGATCTGCTACTCTGACCTGTCACACTGACAACCAGTCTGACCTGTCACTCTGACCTGCCACTGTCAATCTGACCTTCTACTTTGACCTGCCAATCTGTCCAGCCACTCTGACGAACCACTCTGACCTGTCAATCTGACATTCCACTCAGTCCTGCCACTCGGACCTGTCACTCTGACAAACAACTCTGACCATCGGCTGTGAGATGTCACTCTGACCAACCACTGTGACCTGTCATTCTGACCTCCCACCCTGACCCGGCACTCGGACCAGCTTCTCCGACCTGCTACTCTGACCTGCCACTCTGACCTGCCACTCTGACCTGCTACTCTCACCTGCCACTCTCACCTGCCACTCTGACCAGCCGCTCTGACCTGTCCTGCTGACCTGCCACTCAGACCAGCCATTCTGACCTGCTACTCTCACCTGCTACTCTCACCTGCCACTCTGACCTGCCACTCTGATCTGTCACTCTGATCTGCCACTCTGACCTGTCCTGCTGACCTGCCACTCAGACCAGCCACTCTGACCTGTCTCACTGACCTGCCACTCGGACCTGCCAATCTCACTTGCCACTCTGTCCTGCCAATATGACCTGCGACTCTGACCTCCCACTGTGACCTGTCACTGTGACCATTCACTCTGACCTGTCACTCTGACCAGCCACTCTGACCTCTCACTCTGACCTGTCACTCTGACCAGCCACTCTGGCCAGCCACTCTGACCAGCCACTCGGACCATCCACTCTGACCAGCCACTCTGACCATTCACTCTGACCATTCATTCTGACCAGCTGCTCTGGCCATCCACTCTGACCATTCGTTCTGACCAGTGACTCTGACCAAACACTCTGACCACTCACTCTGACCAATCACTCTGACAAGCCACTCTCACCTGCCACTCTGTCCTGTCAATCTGACCTGCGACCCTGACCAGCCACTGTGACCTGTCATCCTGACCAGCCAGTGTGACCTTCCACTCTGTCCAGTCACTTTGAGCTGCTACTCTGACCAGCCTCTCTGACCTTACCAGTCACTTTGACCTGCCCCCAAAACCTGTCACTCTGACCTGCCACTCTGACCTTACCAGTCACTCTGACCTCCCATTCTGACCTGCCACTCTGACCATCCACTCTGACCATCCACTCTGACCATTCATTCTGACCATCCATTCTGACCTTTCACTCTGAGCTGCCAATTGGACCAGCAACTCTGACCAGCTACTCTGACCTGCCACTACGACCTGTCATTCTGACCAGCTACTCTGACCTGCAAGTCGGACCAGACACTCTGACCAGACACTCTGACCAGACACTCTGACCAGCCACTCAAACCTGTCGCTTTGACCAACCACTGTGACATGTCTTTCTGGCCAGCCTCTCTGGCCTGTCACTTTGACCTGTCACTCTGACCTGCCACTCTGCCCTGTCACTCAGACCAGCCACTCTGACCAGCCACTCTGACCAGCCAATCTGACCTGTCACACTGTTCCAGCCAATCTGACCAGCCAATCTGACCAGCGAATCTGACCTGTCACTCTGACCTGTCAGACTGACCTGTCACTCTTACCAGTCATTCTGACCTGTCATTCTGACCTGTCACTCTGACCTGTCACTCTGACCTGTCACCCTGGCCAGCCACCCTGACCAGCCATTCTGAGCTGTGAATCATACCTGCAACCCTGACCTGACAATGTGACCTGTCACACCTGACCTCTCATCTTGACCTGCCACTCTGACCTCTCATCTGACCTGTCACTCTGACCTGTCACTCTGACCTCTCACTCTGACTTCTCATCTGATAAGCCAGTCTGACCTCACAACTGACCTGTCACTCTGACCTGTCACTCTGACCTGTCACTCTGACCTGTCACTCTGACCTGCCACTCTGACGACCCTCTCTGACCTGTCACTCTGACCTGTCACTCTGACCTGCAATTCTGTACAGTCACTCTGACCTCTCATCTGACCTGCCACCATGACCTGCCACTCTGACCAGCCACTGTGACCAGCCACTGCGACCTTGCAGCCCGACCAGCCAGTGTGACCTGAAACACTGACCAGTCACTTTGTTCTGGCACTCTGACCTGCCGCTCGAACCTGTCACTTTAACCAGCCACTCTGAACACCCACTGTGACCTGTCACTCTGACCAGCCACTCTGACCTGCCACTCTGACCAGCCAATATGACCAGCTAATTATACCTGTCAATCTGACCTGTCAATCTGACCTGTCACTCTAACCTGTCAATCTGTCCAGTCACTCTGACCAGTCACTCTGACCATCCACTCTGACCAGCCACTCTGGCCTGTCACCCTGACCTGTCACCCTGACCTGTCACCCTGACCTGTGAATCTGACCTGCAACCCACACCCGCCACTGTGACCTCTCACCCTGACCTGTCACCCTGATCTGTCACTCACCTCTCTCTCTCACCTGCCTCTCTACCCGTCACTCTGACCCATCACACTGACCTGCCACCGTGACCTGCCACCTTGACCATTCACTCTGACCAGCCACGCTGACCTGCCACTCTGATCTGTCAATCTGACCTGCGACCCTGATCTGACACTCTGACCTGTCACCCCGACCAGCAAGTGTGACCTGCCACTCTGACCAGTCACTTTGATCTGCCACTCTGACCTTACCAGTCACTTTGACCTGTCCCTCCGACCTGTTACTCTGACCAGGCACTCTGACCTGACCCTCTGACCTGCCGCTCCAGCATGTCACTTTGACCAGCCATTCAGAACATCCACTGTGATCTGTCTTTCTGACAAGTTTCTCTGACCTGTCACTGTGACCGGTCACTCTGACCAGCCAATCTGACCAGCCACACTGACCTGACCGGTCACTTTGATCTGCCACTCTGACCAGCCTCTCTGACCTTACCAGTCTCTTTGACCTGTCCCTCCAACCTGTTACTCTGACCAGCCACTCTGACCTGCCACTCTGACCATCCACTCTGACCTGCCAATCTGACCATTCAACCTGACCTGCCACTGTGACCTGCCACTCTGACCATTCACTCTGATTTGTCACTCTGACCTGTCACTCTGACCAGCCACTCTGGCCAGCCACTCTGACCATCCACTCTGACCATTCGCTCTGACCAGTGACTCTGACCAGACACTCTGAGCACTCACTCTGACCAATCACTCTGACAAGCCACTCTGACCTGCCACTCTGTCCTGTCAATCTGACCTGCGACCCTGATCAGCCACTGTGACCTGTCATCCTGACCAACCAGTGTGACCTTCCACTCTGTCCAGTCACTTTGAGCTGCTACTCTGACCAGCCTCTCTGACCTTACCAGTCACTTTGACCTGCCCCCAAAACCTGTCACTCTGACCTGCCACTCTGACCTTGCCAGTCACTCTGACCTGCCACTCTGACCATCCACTCTGACCATCCACTCTGACCATCCATTCTGACCATCCATTCTGACCAGCCACTCTGAGCTACCAATTGGACCAGCAACTCTGATCTTTCACTCTGACCTGCCACTACGACCTGTCACTCTGACCAGCTACTCTGACCTGCAAGTCGGACCAGACACTCTGACCAGACACTCTGACCAGACACTCTGACCAGCCACTCAAACCTGTCGCTTTGACCAACCACTGTGACATGTCTTTCTGGCCAGCCTCTCTGGCCTGTCACTTTGACCTGTCACTTTGACCTGTCACTCTGACCTGCCACTCTGACCTGTCACTCAGACCAGCCACTCTGACCAGCCACTCTGACCAGCCAATCTGACCTGTCACACTGTTCCAGCCAATCTGACCAGTGAATCTGACCAGCGAATCTGACCTGTCACTCTGACCTGTCACTCTGACCTGTCACTCTGACCTGTCACCCTGACCAGCCACCCTGACCAGCCATTCTGAGCTGTGAATCATACCTGCAACCCTGACCTGACAATGTGACCTGTCACACCTGACCTGCCAATGTGACCTGTCACCCTGACCTGTTACCTTGACCTGCCACTCTGACCTCTCATCTGACCTGTCACTCTGACCTCTCACTCTGACCTCTCACTCTGACCTGCCACTCTGACTTCTCATCTGATAAGCCAGTCTGACCTCACAACTGACCTGTCACTCTGACCTGTCACTCTGACCTGTCACTCTGACCTGTCACTCTGACCTGCCACTCTGACCACCCTCTCTGACCTGTCACTCTGACCTGCAATTCTGTACAGTAACTCTGACCTCTCATCTGACCTGCCACTCTGACCTGCCACTCTGACCAGCCACTGTGACCAGCCACTGCGACCTTGCAGCCCGACCAGCCAGTGTGACCTGAAACACTGACCAGTCACTTTGTTCTGGCACTCTGACCTGCCGCTCGAACCTGTCACTTTAACCAGCCACTCTGAACATCCACTGTGACCTGTCACTCTGACCAGCCACTCTGACCAGCCAATATGACCAGCTAATTATACCTGTCAATCTGACCTGTCAATCTGACCTGTCACTCTAACCTGTCAATCTGTCCAGTCACTCTGACCAGTCACTCTGACCATCCATTCTGACCAGCCACTCTGGCCTGTCACCCTGACCTGTCACCCTGACCTGTCACCCTGACCTGTGAATCTGACCTGCAACCCACACCCGCCACTGTGACCTCTCACCCTGATCTGTCACTCACCTCTCTCTCACCTGCCTCTCTGACCCTTCACTCTGACCCATCACACTGACCTGCCACCGTGACCTGCCACCTTGACCATTCACTCTGACCAGCCACGCTGACCTGCCACTCTGATCTGTCAATCTGACCTGCGACCCTGATCTGACACTCTGACCTGTCACCCCGACCAGCAAGTGTGACCTGCCACTCTGACCAGTCACTTTGATCTGCCACTCTGACCAGCCACTCTGACCTTACCAGTCACTTTGACCTGTCCCTCCGACCTGTTACTCTGACCAGGCACTCTGACCTGACCCTCTGACCTGCCGCTCCAACATGTCACTTTGACCAGCCATTCAGAACATCCACTGTGATCTGTCTTTCTGACAAGTTTCTCTGACCTGTCACTGTGACCGGTCACTCTGACCAGCCAATCTGACCAGCCACACTGACCTGACCGGTCACTTTGATCTGCCACTCTGACCAGCCTCTCTGACCTTACCAGTCTCTTTGACCTGTCCCTCCAACCTGTTACTCTGACCAGCCACTCTGACCTGCCACTCTGACCATCCACTCTGACCTGCCACTCTGACCATCCACTCTGACCTGCCACTGTGACCTGCCACTCTGACCAGCCACTCTGGCCAGCCACTCTGACCATCCACTCTGACCATTTGCTCTGACCAGCCGCTCTGACCATCCACTCTGACCATTCGCTCTGACCAGTGACTCTGACCAGACACTCTGAGCACTCACTCTGACCAATCACTCTGACCAGCCACTCTGACCTGCCACTCTGTCCTGTCAATCTGACCTGCGACCCTGACCAGCCACTCTGACCTATCAATCTGACCTGCCACTCTGACCTGTCAATCTGTCCAGTCACTCTGACCAGCCACTCTCACCTGCCTCTCTGACCTCTCACTCTGACCTGCCACACTGACATCTCATCTGATAAGCCAGTCTGACCTCTCAACTGACCTGGCACCCTGACCTGTGACCCTGACCTGTCACTCTGACCTCTCAACTGACTTGCCACTCTGACCAGCCTCTCTCACTTGTCACTCCGACCTGTCACTCTGACCTGCAAGTCTGAACAGTCACTCTGACCTCTCATCTGACCTGTCACTCTGACCTCCCAATCTCACCTGCCACTCTGACCAGCCACTCTGACCAGCCACTCTGACCAGCAACTCTGACCTGCCACTCTGACCTGCCACTCTGACCAGCCATCTGACCTGGCAACCCGACCTGTCACCCTGATCTGTCACTCTGACCTGACACTTTCACCTCTCTCTCTCACCTGCCTCTCTGACCCGTCACTCTGACCCATCACCCTGACCTGCCACTCTGACCAGCCACGCGGACCTGCCACTCTGACCAGCCACTCTCACCTTACCAGTCACAATGACCTGTCCCTCCGACCTGTTACTCTGACCTGACCCTCTGACCTGCCGCTAGAACCTGTCACTTTGACCAGCCACTCAGAACATCCACTGTGATCTGTCTTTCTGACCAGCTTCTCTGACCTGTCACTGTGACCAGTCACTCTGACCAGCCACTCTGACCTCCAATCTGATCAGCCACTCTGACCTGTCACTCTGACCACTCACTCTGACCTGTCACTCTGACCTGCCACTCTGACCAGACACTCTGGCCAGCCACTCTGACCATCCACTCTGACCAGCCAATCTGACCATACAATCTGACCTGCCACTGTGACCTGCCACTCTGACCATTCACTCTGACATGTCACTCTGACCAGCCACTCTGGCCAGCCACTCTGACCATTCGCTCTGACCTGTCACTCTGACCAGCCACTCTGACCACCCGCTCTGACCTGCCAATCTGACAATCCACTCTGACCTGCCACTGTGACCTGCCATTCTGACCATTCACAATGACCTGCCACTGTGACCTGCCACTCAGACCATTCACAATGACCTGCCACTCTGACCAGCCATGCTGACCAGCCACTCTGTCCATCCAGTCGAACCTGCCGCTTTGACCAGCCACTCAGAACATCCACTGTGATCTGTCTCTCTGACCAGCTGCTCTGACCTGTCACTGTGACCGGTCACTCTGACCAGCCACTCTGACCATCCACTCTGACCATTCGCTCTGACCAGTGACTCTGACCACTCACTCTGACCACTCACTCTGACCAGCTACTCTGAACTGCCAAAACAAAAACAGAATTACCTGGAAAAGCTCAGCAGGTCTGGCAGCATCGGCGGAGAAGAAAAGAGTGTCAACTCTTTTCTTCTCCGCCGATGCTGCCAGACCTGCTGAGCTTTTCCAGGTAATTCTGTTTTTGTTTTGGATTTCCAGCATCTGCAGTTTTTTTGTTTTTAACTCTGACCTGCTACTCTGTCCTGTCAATCTGACCTGCGACCCTGACCAGCCACTGTGACCTGTCATCCCGACCAGCCAGTGTGACCTTCCACTCTGTCCAGTCACTTTGACTTGCTACTCTGACCAACAACACTGACCTGACCAGTCACTTTGACCTGTCCCTCCAACCTGTTACTCTGACCATCCACTCTAACCATCCACTCTAACCATCCACTCTGACCAGACACTCTGACCTTACCAATCACTCTGACTTTCCACTCTGACCAGTCACTTTGACCTGTCCCTCCAACCTGTTACTCTGACCAGCCTCTCTAACCATCCACTCTGACCAGCCACTTTGACCTTACCAGTCACTCTGACGATCCACTCTGACCAGCATTCTGAGCTGCCAATCGGACCAGCGACTCTGACCTGCCACTGTGACCTGTCACTCTGACCAGCTACTCTGACCTGCAAATCGGACCAGACACTCTGACAGCCACGCTGACCAGCCATGCTGACCATCCAGTCGAACCTGCCGCTTTGACCAGCCACTCAGAACATCCACTGTGATCTGTCTCTCTGACCAGCTGCTCTGACCTGTCACTGTGACCGGTCACTCTGACCAGCCACTCAGACCTGCCACTCTGACCATCCACTCTGACCATTCAAACTGACCTGCCACTCTGACCTTCAACTCTGAACAGCCAGTCTGATCTCCAATCTGATCAGCCACTCTGACCTGTCTCACTGACCTCTCACTCTGACCTCTCACTCTGACCTCTCATTCTGACCAGCCAATCTGACCTGTCACTCTGACCTGTCACTCTGACCAGCCACTCTGACCACCCGCTCTGACCTGCCAATCTGACAATCCACTCTGACCTGCCACTGTGACCTGCCACTCTGACCATTCACAATGACCTGCCACTGTGACCTGCCACTCAGACCATTCACAATGACCTGCCACTCTGACCAGCCACTCTGACCAGCTACTCTGACCATCCACACTGACCATTCATTCTGAACAGCCGCTCTGACCATCCACTCTGACCTGCCACTGTGACCTGCTACTCTGACCATTCACTCTGATCTGCTACTCTGCCCAGCCACTCTGACCAGCCACTCCATCCATTCACTCTGACAAGACCCTCTAACCATTCACTCTGACCTGCCAATCTGACCATCCATTCTGACCAGCCACTCTGACCAGCCATTCTGGCCAGCCACTCTGACCAGCCACTGTGACCATTCACTCTGATCTGCCACTCTGACCATTCACTCTGACCTGCCACTGTGACCTTCCACTCTGACCATTCACACTGACCTGCCACTTTGAACAGTCACTCTGGCCAGCCACTTGGACCAGCCACTCTGACCAGCTGCTCTGACCAGCCACTCAGACCATCCACTCTGACCTTACCAGCCATTCTGAGCTGCCAATCGGACCAGCCACCTAACCTGTCACTCTGACCTGCCACCGTGACCTGTCACTCTGACCAGCCACTCTGACCTGTCACTCTGCCCAGCCACTCTGACCTGCCACTGTGACCTGTCACTCTGACCTGCCACTACGACCTGTCACTCTGACCAACTACTCTGAGCTGCAAATCGGACCAGACACTCTGACCAGCCATGCTGACCAGCCACTCTGACCATCCACTCGAACCTGTCGCTTTGACCAGCCACGCAGAACATCCTCTGTGACCTGTCATTCTGACCAGTCTCTCTGGCCTGTCATTCTGTCCTGTCACCCTGACCAGCAAGTGTGACCTGCCACTCTGACCAGTCACTTTGATCTGCCACTCTGACCAGCAACTCTGACCTTACCAGTCACTTTGACCTGTCCCTCTGACCTGTTACTCTGACCAGCCACTCTGACCTGCCACTCTGACCTGCCACTCTGACCTGACCCTCTGACCTGCCGCTCCAACATGTCACTTTGACCAGCCACTCAGAAAATCCACTGCGATGTCTTTCTGACCAGCTTCTCTGACCTGTCACTGTGACCGGTCACTCTGACCTGACCCTCTGACCTGTCACTCTGACCATCCATTCTGACCATCCACTCTGACCATTCAAACTGACCTGCCACTTTGACCTCAAATCTGCTCGGCCACTCTGACCTGTCTCTCTGTCCTCTCACTCTGACCTGTCGCTCTGACTGCTTACTCTGACCTCTCACTCTGACCTCTCACTCTGACCTCTCACTCGGACCTCTCACTCTGACCAGCCACTCTGACCTGTTTCTCTGACCTGTTTCTCTGACCTCTCACTCTGACCAACCACTCTGACCTGTTTCTCTGACGTGTTTCTCTGACCTGTCACTCTGACCTGCCACTCTGACCTCCAATCTGACCACCCACTCTGACCTGTCACTCTGACCTGTCACTCTGACCAGCCAGTCTGATCATTCACTCTGACCACCCGCTCTGACCATCCACTCTGACCTGCCAATCTGACCAAACACTCTGACCAGCCATTCTGACCAGCCATTCTGGCCAGCCACTCTGACCAGCCACTGTGACCAACCAATCTGACCAGCCAATCTGACCAGCCACTCTGGCCAGCCACTCTGGCAATCCACTCTGACCAGCCAGTCTGCCCATTCACTGTGATCTGCCACTCTGACCATTCACTCTGACCTGCCACTCTGACCTGCCACTCTGACCATTCACACTGACCTGCCACTTTGAACAGCCACTCTGGCCAGCTACTCGGACCAGCCACTCTGACCGGCCACTCTGACCATTCACGCTGACCAGCCGCTCTGACCATCCACTCTGACCTGTCAATGTGACCTGTCACTCTGACCAGCCACTCTGACCTGTCACTCTGACCTGCCACTGTGACCTGTCACTCTGACCAACTACTCTGAGCTGGCAAATCAGACTAGACACTCTGACCAGCCATGCTGACCAGCCACTCAGAACATCCACTCGAACCTGTCACTTTGACCAGCCACACAGAACATCCACTGTGACCTGTCATTCTGACCAGCCTCTCTGGCCTGTTATTCTGACCTGTCACCCTGACCAGCAAGTGTGACCTGCCACTCTGACCAGTCACTTTGATCTGCCACTCTGACCAGCAATTCTGACCTTACCAGTCACTTTGACCTGTCCCTCCGACCCGTTACTCTGACCAGCCACTCTGACCTGCCACTCTGACCTGCCACTCTGACCAGCCACTCTGACCTGACCCTCTGACCTGCCACTCCAACATGTCACTTTGACCAGCCACTCAGAAAATCCGCTGCGATGTCTTTCTGACCAGCTTCTCTGACCTGTCACTGTGACCGGTCACTCTGACCAGCCACTCTGACCTCCCACTCTGACCATCCATTCTGACCTGAAACACTGAACATCCACTCTGACCATTCAAACTGACCTGCCACTCTGACCTCCAATCTGATCAGCCACTCTGACCTGTCACTCTGACCAGCTACTCTGACCTGTCACTCTGACCTGTCACTCTGACCTGCCACTACGACCTGTCACTCTGACCAGCCACTCTGACCTGCCACTCTGACCATTCACACTGACCTGCCACTTTGAACAGCCACTCTGGCCAGCTACTCGGACCAGCCACTCTGACCAGCCACTCTGACCATTCACGCTGACCAGCCGCTCTGACCATCCACTCTGACCTGTCAATGTGACCTGTCACTCTGACCAGCCACTCTGACCTGTCACTCTGACCTGCCACTGTGACCTGTCACTCTGACCAACTACTCTGAGCTGGCAAATCAGACCAGACACTCTGACCAGCCATGCTGACCAGCCACTCAGAACATCCACTCGAACCTGTCACTTTGACCAGCCACACAGAACATCCACTGTGACCTGTCATTCTGACCAGCCTCTCTGGCCTGTTATTCTGACCTGTCACCCTGACCAGCAAGTGTGACCTGCCACTCTGACCAGTCACTTTGATCTGCCACTCTGACCAGCAATTCTGACCTTACCAGTCACTTTGACCTGTCCCTCCGACCCGTTACTCTGACCAGCCACTCTGACCTGCCACTCTGACCTGCCACTCTGACCAGCCACTCTGACCTGACCCTCTGACCTGCCACTCCAACATGTCACTTTGACCAGCCACTCAGAAAATCTGCTGCGATGTCTTTCTGACCAGCTTCTCTGACCTGTCACTGTGACCGGTCACTCTGACCAGCCACTCTGACCTCCCACTCTGACCATCCATTCTGACCTGAAACACTGAACATCCACTCTGACCATTCAAACTGACCTGCCACTCTGACCTCCAATCTGATCAGCCACTCTGACCTGTCACTCTGACCAGCTACTCTGACCTGTCACTCTGACCTGTCACTCTGACCTGTCACTCTGACCTGCCACTACGACCTGTCACTCTGACCAGCCACTCTGACCTGCCACTCTGACCATTCACACTGACCTGCCACTTTGAACAGCCACTCTGGCCAGCTACTCGGACCAGCCACTCTGACCGGCCACTCTGACCATTCACGCTGACCAGCCGCTCTGACCATCCACTCTGACCTGTCAATGTGACCTGTCACTCTGACCAGCCACTCTGACCTGTCACTCTGACCTGCCACTGTGACCTGTCACTCTGACCAACTACTCTGAGCTGGCAAATCAGACCAGACACTCTGACCAGCCATGCTGACCAGCCACTCAGAACATCCACTCGAACCTGTCACTTTGACCAGCCACACAGAACATCCACTGTGACCTGTCATTCTGACCAGCCTCTCTGGCCTGTTATTCTGACCTGTCACCCTGACCAGCAAGTGTGACCTGCCACTCTGACCAGTCACTTTGATCTGCCACTCTGACCAGCAATTCTGACCTTACCAGTCACTTTGACCTGTCCCTCCGACCCGTTACTCTGACCAGCCACTCTGACCTGCCACTCTGACCTGCCACTCTGACCAGCCACTCTGACCTGACCCTCTGACCTGCCACTCCAACATGTCACTTTGACCAGCCACTCAGAAAATCCGCTGCGATGTCTTTCTGACCAGCTTCTCTGACCTGTCACTGTGACCGGTCACTCTGACCAGCCACTCTGACCTCCCACTCTGACCATCCATTCTGACCTGAAACACTGAACATCCACTCTGACCATTCAAACTGACCTGCCACTCTGACCTCCAATCTGATCAGCCACTCTGACCTGTCACTCTGACCAGCTACTCTGACCTGTCACTCTGACCTGTCACTCTGACCTGCCACTACGACCTGTCACTCTGACCAGCTACTCTGAGCTGCAAATCGGGTCAGACACTCTGACCAGCCATGATGACCAGCCACTCTGACCATCCACTCGAACCGGTCGCTTTGACCAGCCACACAGAACATCCACTGTGACCTGTCATTCTGACCAGCCTCTCTGGCCTGTCATTCTGACCTGTCACCCTGACCAGCAAGTGTGACCTGCCACTCTGACCAGTCACTTTGATCTGCCACTCTGACCAGCAACTCTGACCTTACCAGTCACTTTGACCTGTCCCTCTGACCTGTTACTCTGACCTGCCAATCTGACCTGCCACTCTGACCTGCCACTCTGACCTTACCCATCACTTTGAACTGTCCCTCCGACCTGTTATGCTGACGAGCCACTCTGACCTGCCACTCTGACCTGACCCTCTGACCTGCCGCTCCAACATGTCACTTTGACCAGCCACTCAGAAAATCCACTGCGATGTCTTTCTGACCAGCTACTCTGACCTGTCACTGTGACCGGTCACTCTGACCAGCCACTCTGACCATCCACTCTGACCTGCCAGTCTGACCATCCATTCTGATCTGCCACTCTGACCTGTCACTCTGACCATCCACTCTGACCATTCAAACTGACCTGCCACTCTGACCTCCAATCTGATCAGCCACTCTGACCTGTCTCTCTGTCCTCTCACTCTGACCTGCCACTGTGACCTGCCACTCTAACCATTCACTCTGACCTGCCACTCTGACCAGCCACCCTGGCCAGCCACTCTGACCAGCCCCTCTAATCATTCACTCTGACCTGACACTGTGACCTGCCACTCTGACCATTCACTCTGACCATTCACTCTGACCAGCCACTCTGGCCAGCCACTCTGACCTGCCACTCTGACCATCCACTCTGACCTGCCAATCTGACCATCCAATCTGACCTGCCACTGTGACCATCCAATGTGACCTGCCACTCTGACCATTCACTCTGACCTGCCACTCTGACCAGCCACTCTGGCCAGCTACTCTGACCTGCAAATCGGAACAGACACTCTGACCAGCCACGCTGACCAGCCACTCTGACCATCCACTTGAACCTGTCGCTTGACCAGCCATTCTGACCTGTCACCCCGACCAGCAAGTGTGTCCTGCCACTCCGACCAGTCACTCTGTCCTGCCACTCTGACCAGTCACTTTGATCTGCCACTCTGACCAGCCACTCTGATCTTACCAGTCACTTTGACCTGTCCCTCTGACCAGCCACTCTGACCAGCCACTCTGACCTGCCCCTCCGACCTGCTGCTCCAACATGTCACTTTGACCTGCCACTCAGAACATCCACTGTGATCTGTCTTTCTGACCAGATGCTCTGACCTGTCCCTGTGACCGGTCACCCTGACCAGCCACTCAGACCTGCCACTCTGACCATTCACTCTGACCTGCCATTCTGACCAGCCATTCTGACCAGCCACTCTGGCCAGCCATTCTGACAATCTACTCTGACCATCCACTCTGACCATCCACTCTAACCATTCGCTCTGACCAGCGACTCTGACATGACACTCTGACCTGTCAATCTGACCTGCGACCCTGACCAGCCACTGTGACCTGTCACCCCGAACAGCCAGTGTGACCTGCCACTCTGACCTGTCACATAGAGCTGCTGCTCTGACCAGTCACACTGACCTGACCAGTCACTTTGATCTGCCACTCTGACCCGCCTCTCTGACCTTACCTGTCACTTTGACCTGTCCCTCCAACCTGTTACCCTGACCAGCCACTCTGACCTTACCATCCACTCTGACGATCCACTCTGACCAGCCATTCTGAGCTGCCAATCAGACCAGCCACTCTGACCTGTCACTGTGACCTGTCACTCTGACCAGCTACTCTGACCTGCAAATCGGACCAGACACTCTGACCAGCCACGCTGACCTGTCACCCCGAGCAGCAAGTGTGACCTGCCACTCTGACCAGTTACTCTGTCCTGCCACTCTGACCAGTCACTTTGATCTGCCACTCTGGCCAGCCAATCTGTGACCTCCTATTCTGACTATTCACTCTGACCTGGCTCTCTGGCCAGCCACTCCATCCAGTCACTCTGAAAAGCCCTCTAACCTTTCACTCTGACCTGCCAATCTGACCATCCATTCTGACCAGCCACTCTGGCCAGCCACACTGACCAGCCACTGTGACCATTCACTCTGATCTGCCACTCTGACCATTCACTCTGATCTGCCACTCTGACCTGCCACTCTGACCATTCACACTGACCTGCCACTTTGAACAGCCACTCTGGCCAGCTACTCGGACCAGCCACTCTGACCGGCCACTCTGACCATTCACGCTGACCAGCCGCTCTGACCATCCACTCTGACCTGTCAATGTGACCTGTCACTCTGACCAGCCACTCTGACCTGTCACTCTGATCTGCCACTGTGACCTGTCACTCTGACCAACTACTCTGAGCTGGCAAATCAGACCAGACACTCTGACCAGCCACGCTGACCAGCCACTCAGAACATCCACTCGAACCTGTCACTTTGACCAGCCACACAGAACATCCACTGTGACCTGTCATTCTGACCAGCCTCTCTGGCCTGTCATTCTGACCTGTCACCCTGACCAGCAAGTGTGACCTGCCACTCTGACCAGTCACTTTGATCTGCCACTCTGACCAGCAACTCTGACCTTACCAGTCACTTTGACCTGTCCCTCCGACCCGTTACTCTGACCAGCCACTCTGACCTGCCACTCTGACCTGCCACCCGACCAGCAAGTGTGACCTGCCACTCTGACCAGTTACTCTGTCCTGCCACTCTGACCAGTCACTTTGATCTGCCACTCTGACCAGCCAATCTGTGACCTCCTATTCTGACTATTCACTCTGACCTGGCTCTCTGCCCAGCCACTCCATCCAGTCACTCTGAAAAGCCCTCTAACCTTTCACTCTGACCTGCCAATCTGACCATCCATTCTGACCAGCCACTCTGACCAGCCACTCTGACCAGCCACTCTGACCAGCCACTCTGGCCAGCCACACTGACCAGCCACTGTGACCATTCACTCTGATCTGCCACTCTGACCATTCACTCTGACCTGCCACTGTGACCAATCACTCTGACCATTCAGTCTGATCTGCCACTCTGACCATTCACTCTGAGCTGCCACTGTGACCTGCCACTCTGACCATTTTCACTGACCTGCCACTTTGAACAGTCACTCTAGCCAGCCACTCTGGCCAGCCACTCAGACCAGCCACTCGGACCAGCCACTCTGACCATTCACTCTGACCAGCTGCTCTGACCAGCCACTCTGACCAGCCACTCTGACCTTACCAGTAACTCTGACCTGCCACTCTGTCCTGCCACTTTGACCTGCCACTTTGACCTGCCACTCTGACCATCCACTCTGTCCAGCTACTCTGACCATCCACTCTGACAATCCACTCTGACCAGCCATTCTGAGCTGCCAATCGGATCAGCCACTCTGAACAGCCACTCTGACCTGCCACTGTGACCTGTCACTCTGACCAACTACTCTGAGCTGCAAATCAGACCTGCCACTCTGACCATTCACTCTGACCTGCCATTCTGACCAGCCACTCTGGCCAGCCATTCTGACAATCTACTCTGACCATCCACTCTGACCATCCACTCTAACCATTCGCTCTGACCAGCGACTCTGACATGACACTCTGACCTGTCAATCTGACCTGCGACCCTGACCAGCCACTGTGACCTGTCACCCCGAACAGCCAGTGTGACCTGCCACTCTGACCTGTCACATAGAGCTGCTGCTCTGACCAGTCACACTGACCTGACCAGTCACTTTGATCTGCCACTCTGACCCGCCTCTCTGACCTTACCTGTCACTTTGACCTGTCCCTCCAACCTGTTACCCTGACCAGCCACTCTGACCTTACCATCCACTCTGACGATCCACTCTGACCAGCCATTCTGAGCTGCCAATCAGACCAGCCACTCTGACCTGTCACTGTGACCTGTCACTCTGACCAGCTACTCTGACCTGCAAATCGGACCAGACACTCTGACCAGCCACGCTGACCTGTCACCCCGAGCAGCAAGTGTGACCTGCCACTCTGACCAGTTACTCTGTCCTGCCACTCTGACCAGTCACTTTGATCTGCCACTCTGACCAGCCAATCTGTGACCTCCTATTCTGACTATTCACTCTGACCTGGCTCTCTGGCCAGCCACTCCATCCAGTCACTCTGAAAAGCCCTCTAACCTTTCACTCTGACCTGCCAATCTGACCATCCATTCTGACCAGCCACTCTGAGCAGCCACTCTGACCAGCCACTCTGGCCAGCCACACTGACCAGCCACTGTGACCATTCACTCTGATCTGCCACTCTGACCATTCACTCTGACCTGCCACTCTGACCTGCCACTCTGACCATTCACACTGACCTGCCACTTTGAACCGCCACTCTGGCCAGCTACTCGGACCAGCCACTCTGACCGGCCACTCTGACCATTCACGCTGACCAGCCGCTCTGACCATCCACTCTGACCTGTCAATGTGACCTGTCACTCTGACCAGCCACTCTGACCATCCACTCTGACCTGCCAGTCTGACCATCCATTCTGATCTGCCACTCTGACCTGTCACTCTGACCATCCACTCTGACCATTCAAACTGACCTGCCACTCTGACCTCCAATCTGATCAGCCACTCTGACCTGTCTCTCTGTCCTCTCACTCTGACCTGCCACTGTGACCTGCCACTCTAACCATTCACTCTGACCTGCCACTCTGACCAGCCACCCTGGCCAGCCACTCTGACCAGCCCCTCTAATCATTCACTCTGACCTGACACTGTGACCTGCCACTCTGACCATTCACTCTGACCATTCACTCTGACCAGCCACTCTGGCCAGCCACTCTGACCTGCCACTCTGACCATCCACTCTGACCTGCCAATCTGACCATCCAATCTGACCTGCCACTGTGACCATCCAATGTGACCTGCCACTCTGACCATTCACTCTGACCTGCCACTCTGACCAGCCACTCTGGCCAGCTACTCTGACCTGCAAATCGGAACAGACACTCTGACCAGCCACGCTGACCAGCCACTCTGACCATCCACTTGAACCTGTCGCTTGACCAGCCATTCTGACCTGTCACCCCGACCAGCAAGTGTGTCCTGCCACTCCGACCAGTCACTCTGTCCTGCCACTCTGACCAGTCACTTTGATCTGCCACTCTGACCAGCCACTCTGATCTTACCAGTCACTTTGACCTGTCCCTCTGACCAGCCACTCTGACCAGCCACTCTGACCTGCCCCTCCGACCTGCTGCTCCAACATGTCACTTTGACCTGCCACTCAGAACATCCACTGTGATCTGTCTTTCTGACCAGATGCTCTGACCTGTCCCTGTGACCGGTCACCCTGACCAGCCACTCAGACCTGCCACTCTGACCATTCACTCTGACCTGCCATTCTGACCAGCCATTCTGACCAGCCACTCTGGCCAGCCATTCTGACAATCTACTCTGACCATCCACTCTGACCATCCACTCTAACCATTCGCTCTGACCAGCGACTCTGACATGACACTCTGACCTGTCAATCTGACCTGCGACCCTGACCAGCCACTGTGACCTGTCACCCCGAACAGCCAGTGTGACCTGCCACTCTGACCTGTCACATAGAGCTGCTGCTCTGACCAGTCACACTGACCTGACCAGTCACTTTGATCTGCCACTCTGACCCGCCTCTCTGACCTTACCTGTCACTTTGACCTGTCCCTCCAACCTGTTACCCTGACCAGCCACTCTGACCTTACCATCCACTCTGACGATCCACTCTGACCAGCCATTCTGAGCTGCCAATCAGACCAGCCACTCTGACCTGTCACTGTGACCTGTCACTCTGACCAGCTACTCTGACCTGCAAATCGGACCAGACACTCTGACCAGCCACGCTGACCTGTCACCCCGAGCAGCAAGTGTGACCTGCCACTCTGACCAGTTACTCTGTCCTGCCACTCTGACCAGTCACTTTGATCTGCCACTCTGGCCAGCCAATCTGTGACCTCCTATTCTGACTATTCACTCTGACCTGGCTCTCTGGCCAGCCACTCCATCCAGTCACTCTGAAAAGCCCTCTAACCTTTCACTCTGACCTGCCAATCTGACCATCCATTCTGACCAGCCACTCTGGCCAGCCACACTGACCAGCCACTGTGACCATTCACTCTGATCTGCCACTCTGACCATTCACTCTGATCTGCCACTCTGACCTGCCACTCTGACCATTCACACTGACCTGCCACTTTGAACAGCCACTCTGGCCAGCTACTCGGACCAGCCACTCTGACCGGCCACTCTGACCATTCACGCTGACCAGCCGCTCTGACCATCCACTCTGACCTGTCAATGTGACCTGTCACTCTGACCAGCCACTCTGACCTGTCACTCTGATCTGCCACTGTGACCTGTCACTCTGACCAACTACTCTGAGCTGGCAAATCAGACCAGACACTCTGACCAGCCACGCTGACCAGCCACTCAGAACATCCACTCGAACCTGTCACTTTGACCAGCCACACAGAACATCCACTGTGACCTGTCATTCTGACCAGCCTCTCTGGCCTGTCATTCTGACCTGTCACCCTGACCAGCAAGTGTGACCTGCCACTCTGACCAGTCACTTTGATCTGCCACTCTGACCAGCAACTCTGACCTTACCAGTCACTTTGACCTGTCCCTCCGACCCGTTACTCTGACCAGCCACTCTGACCTGCCACTCTGACCTGCCACCCCGACCAGCAAGTGTGACCTGCCACTCTGACCAGTTACTCTGTCCTGCCACTCTGACCAGTCACTTTGATCTGCCACTCTGACCAGCCAATCTGTGACCTCCTATTCTGACTATTCACTCTGACCTGGCTCTCTGCCCAGCTACTCCATCCAGTCACTCTGAAAAGCCCTCTAACCTTTCACTCTGACCTGCCAATCTGACCATCCATTCTGACCAGCCACTCTGACCAGCCACTCTGACCAGCCACTCTGACCAGCCACTCTGGCCAGCCACACTGACCAGCCACTGTGACCATTCACTCTGATCTGCCACTCTGACCATTCACTCTGACCTGCCACTGTGACCAATCACTCTGACCATTCAGTCTGATCTGCCACTCTGACCATTCACTCTGAGCTGCCACTGTGACCTGCCACTCTGACCATTTTCACTGACCTGCCACTTTGAACAGTCACTCTAGCCAGCCACTCTGGCCAGCCACTCAGACCAGCCACTCGGACCAGCCACTCTGACCATTCACTCTGACCAGCTGCTCTGACCAGCCACTCTGACCAGCCACTCTGACCTTACCAGTAACTCTGACCTGCCACTCTGTCCTGCCACTTTGACCTGCCACTTTGACCTGCCACTCTGACCATCCACTCTGTCCAGCTACTCTGACCATCCACTCTGACAATCCACTCTGACCAGCCATTCTGAGCTGCCAATCGGATCAGCCACTCTGAACAGCCACTCTGACCTGCCACTGTGACCTGTCACTCTGACCAACTACTCTGAGCTGCAAATCAGACCTGCCACTCTGACCATTCACTCTGACCTGCCATTCTGACCAGCCACTCTGGCCAGCCATTCTGACAATCTACTCTGACCATCCACTCTGACCATCCACTCTAACCATTCGCTCTGACCAGCGACTCTGACATGACACTCTGACCTGTCAATCTGACCTGCGACCCTGACCAGCCACTGTGACCTGTCACCCCGAACAGCCAGTGTGACCTGCCACTCTGACCTGTCACATAGAGCTGCTGCTCTGACCAGTCACACTGACCTGACCAGTCACTTTGATCTGCCACTCTGACCCGCCTCTCTGACCTTACCTGTCACTTTGACCTGTCCCTCCAACCTGTTACCCTGACCAGCCACTCTGACCTTACCATCCACTCTGACGATCCACTCTGACCAGCCATTCTGAGCTGCCAATCAGACCAGCCACTCTGACCTGTCACTGTGACCTGTCACTCTGACCAGCTACTCTGACCTGCAAATCGGACCAGACACTCTGACCAGCCACGCTGACCTGTCACCCCGAGCAGCAAGTGTGACCTGCCACTCTGACCAGTTACTCTGTCCTGCCACTCTGACCAGTCACTTTGATCTGCCACTCTGACCAGCCAATCTGTGACCTCCTATTCTGACTATTCACTCTGACCTGGCTCTCTGGCCAGCCACTCCATCCAGTCACTCTGAAAAGCCCTCTAACCTTTCACTCTGACCTGCCAATCTGACCATCCATTCTGACCAGCCACTCTGAGCAGCCACTCTGACCAGCCACTCTGGCCAGCCACACTGACCAGCCACTGTGACCATTCACTCTGATCTGCCACTCTGACCATTCACTCTGACCTGCCACTCTGACCTGCCACTCTGACCATTCACACTGACCTGCCACTTTGAACCGCCACTCTGGCCAGCTACTCGGACCAGCCACTCTGACCGGCCACTCTGACCATTCACGCTGACCAGCCGCTCTGACCATCCACTCTGACCTGTCAATGTGACCTGTCACTCTGACCAGCCACTCTGACCTGTCACTCTGATCTGCCACTGTGACCTGTCACTCTGACCAACTACTCTGAGCTGGCAAATCAGACCAGACACTCTGACCAGCCACGCTGACCAGCCACTCAGAACATCCACTCGAACCTGTCACTTTGACCAGCCACACAGAACATCCACTGTGACCTGTCATTCTGACCAGCCTCTCTGGCCTGTCATTCTGACCTGTCACCCTGACCAGCAAGTGTGACCTGCCACTCTGACCAGTCACTTTGATCTGCCACTCTGACCAGCAACTCTGACCTTACCAGTCACTTTGACCTGTCCCTCCGACCCGTTACTCTGACCAGCCACTCTGACCTGCTACTCTGACCTGCCACCCCGACCAGCAAGTGTGACCTGCCACTCTGACCAGTTACTCTGTCCTGCCACTCTGACCAGTCACTTTGATCTGCCACTCTGACCAGCCAATCTGTGACCTCCTATTCTGACTATTCACTCTGACCTGGCTCTCTGCCCAGCCACTCCATCCAGTCACTCTGAAAAGCCCTCTAACCTTTCACTCTGACCTGCCAATCTGACCATCCATTCTGACCAGCCACTCTGACCAGCCACTCTGACCAGCCACTCTAACCAGCCACACTGACCAGCCACTGTGACCATTCACTCTGATCTGCCACTCTGACCATTCACTCTGACCTGCCACTGTGACCAATCACTCTGACCATTCAGTCTGATCTGCCACTCTGACCATTCACTCTGAGCTGCCACTGTGACCTGCCACTCTGACCATTTTCACTGACCTGCCACTTTGAACAGTCACTCTAGCCAGCCACTCTGGCCAGCCACTCAGACCAGCCACTCGGACCAGCCACTCTGACCATTCACTCTGACCAGCTGCTCTGACCAGCCACTCTGACCAGCCACTCTGACCTTACCAGTAACTCTGACCTGCCACTCTGTCCTGCCACTTTGACCTGCCACTTTGACCTGCCACTCTGACCATCCACTCTGTCCAGCTACTCTGACCATCCACTCTGACAATCCACTCTGACCAGCCATTCTGAGCTGCCAATCGGACCAGCCACTCTGAACAGCCACTCTGACCTGCCACTGTGACCTGTCACTCTGACCAACTACTCTGAGCTGCAAATCAGACCAGACAATCTGACCAGCCACGCTGACCAGCCACTCAGAACATCCACTCTAACCGGTCGCTTTGACCAGCCACTCAGAACATCCACTGTGACCTGTCATTCTGACCAGCCTCTCTGGCCTGTCATTCTGACCTGTCACCCTGACCAGCAAGTGTGACCTGCCACTCTGACCAGTCACTTTGATCTGCCATTCTGACCAGCAACTCTGACCTTACCAGTCACTTTGACCTGTCCTTCCGACCTGTTAATCTGACCTGCCATTCTGACCTGCCACTCTGACCTGACCCTCTGACCCGCCGCTCCAACATGTCACTTTGACCAGCCACTCAGAAAATCCACTGTGATGTCTTTCTGACCAGCCACTCTGACCAGTCACTCTGACCTGCCACTCTGACCTGCCACTCTGACCTGCCACTTTGACATGCCACTCTGACCATCCACTCTGTCCAGCCACTCTGACCATCCACTCTGACAATCCACTCTGACCAGCCATTCTGAGCTGCCAATCGGACCAGCCACTGTGACCTGTCACCCTGACCAGCAAGTGTGACCTGCCACTCTGACCAGTCACTCTGTCCTGCCACTCTGACCAGTCACTTTGATCTGCCACTCTGACCAGCCAATCTGTGACCTCCTATTCTGACTATTCACTCTGACCTGGCTCTCTGCCCAGCCACTCCATCCATTCACTCTGACAAGCCCTCTAACCATTCACTCTGACCTGCCAATCTGACCATCCATTCTGACCAGCCCCTCTGACCAGCCACTCTGGCCAGCCACACTGACCAGCCACTGTGACCATTCACTCTGATCTGCCACTCTGACCATTCACTCTGACGTGCCACTGTGACCTGTCACTCTGACCATTCAGTCTGATCTGCCACTCTGACCATTCACTCTGAACTGCCACTGTGACCTGCCACTCTGACCATTTTCACTGACCTTCCACTTTGAACAGTCACTCTGGCCAGCCACTCTGGCCAGCCACTCAGACCAGCCACTCTGACCAGCCACTCTGACCATTCACTCTGACCAGCTGCTCTGACTAGCCACTCTGACCAGCCACTTTGACCTTACCAGTCACTCTGACCTGCCACTCTGACCTGCCACTTTGACATGCCACTCTGACCATCCACTCTGTCCAGCCACTCTGACCATCCACTCTGACAATCCACCCTGACCAGCCATTCTGAGCTGCCAATCGGACCAGCCACTCTGAACAGCCACTCTGACCTGCCACTGTGACCTGTCACTCTGACCAGCTACTCTGAGCTGCAAAACAGACCAGACACTCTGACCAGCCACGATGACCAGCTACTCAGAACATCCACTCGAACCGGTCGCTTTGACCAGCCACGCAGAACATCCACTGTGACCTGTCATTCTGACCAGCCTCTCTGGCCTGTCATTCTGACCTGTCACCCTGACCAGCAAGTGTGACCTGCCACTCTGACCAGTCACTTTGATCTGCCACTCTGACCAGCAACTCTGACCTTACCAGTCACTTTGACCTGTCCCTCTGACCTGTTACTCTGACCTGCCACTCTGACCTGCCACTCTGACCTGACCCTCTGACCTGCCGCTCCAACATGTCACTTTGACCAGCCACTCAGAAAATCCACTGTGATGTCTTTCTGACCAGCCACTCTGACCTGTCTCTCTGACCATCCACTCTGACCTGCCACTCTGAGCATTCAAACTGACCAGCCAATCTGACCTCCAATCTGATCAGCCACTCTGACCTGTCTCTCTGACCTGTCACTCTGACCTGTCTCTCTGACCTGTCACACTGACCTGTCTCTCTGACCAGCCACTCTGACCAGCCACTCTGACCTGTCACACTGACCAGCCAGTCTGATCATTCACTCTGACCAGCCACTCTGACCTGTCTCTCTGACCTGTCACTCTGACCTGTCACTCTGACCAGCCACTCTGACCTGTCACTCTGACCTGTCACTCTGACCTGCCACTCTGACCAGCCACTCTGGCCACCCACTCTGGCCAGCCAATCTGACCAGCCACTGTGACCTGCCACTCTGACCAGGCACTCTGGCCAGCCACTCTGACAATCCACTCTGACCAGCCACTCTGCCCATTCACTGTGATCTGCCACTCTGACCATTCACTCTGACCTGCCACCTTACCAGCCACTCTGGCCAGCCACTCTGACCAGCCACTCTGCCCATTCACTCTGACCTGCCACTCTGACCAGCCACTCTGACCAGCCCCTCTAATCATTCACTCTGACCATTCACTCTGACCAGCCACTCTGGCCAGCCACTCTGACCTGCCACTCTGACCATCCACTCTGACCTGCCAATCTGACCATCCAATCTGACCTGCCACTGTGACCATCCAATGTGACCTGCCACTCTGACCATTCACTCTGACCTGCCACTCTGACCAGCCACTCTGGCCAGCCACTCTGACCAGCCACTATGACCAGCCCCTCTTATCATTCACTCTGACCTGCCACTGTGACCTGCCACTCTGACCATCCACTCTGACCTGCCAATCTGACCATCCAATCTGATCTGCCACTGTGACCATCCAATGTGACCATTCACTCTGACCAGTCACTCTGACCTGCCACTCTGACCAGCCACTCTGGCCAGCTACTCTAACCTGCAAATCGGACCAGACACTCTGACCAGCCACGCTGACCATTCACTTGAACCTGTCGCTTTGACCAGCCATTCTGACCTGTCACTCCGACCAGCAAGTGTGTCCTGCCACTCCGACCAGTCACTCCGTCCTGCCACTCTGACCAGCCACTCTGACCTTACCAGTCACTTTGACCTGTCCCTCTGACCAGCCACTCTGACCAGCCACTCTGACCTGACCCTCCGACCTGCTTCTCCAACATGTCACTTTGACCAGCCACTCAGAACATCCACTGTGATCTGTCTTTCTGACCAGATGCTCTGACCTGTCCCATGTGACCAGTCACCCTGACCAGCCACTCAGACCTGCCACTCTGACCATCCACTCTGACCATCCACTCTGACCATACACTCTGACCTGCCACTCTGGCCAGCCATTCTGACCAGCCACTCTGACCATTCACTCTGACCATTCACTCTGACCTGCAACTCTGGCCAGCCATTCTGACAATCTACTCTGACCATCCACTCTGACCATCCACTCCAACCATTCGCTCTGACCAGTGACTCTGACCTGCCACTCTGACCTGTCAATCTGACCTGCGACCCTGACCAGCCACTGTGACCTGTCACCCCGGACAGCCAGTGTGACCTGCCACTCTGACCTGTCACATAGAGCTGCTGCTCTGACCAGTCACACTGACCTGACCAGTCACTTTGATCTGCCACTCTGACCCGCCTCTCTGACATTACCTGTCACTTTGATCTGTCCCTCCAACCTGTTACTCTGACCAGCCACTCTGACCTTACCATCCACTCTGACGATCCACTCTGACCAGCATTCTGAGCTGCCAATCAGACCAGCCACTCTGAACAGCCACTCTGACCTGCCACTGTGACCTGTCACTCTGACCAGCTACTCTGACCTTCAAATCGGACCAGACACTCTGACCAGCCACGCTGACCAGCCACTCTGACCATCCACTTGAACCTGTCGCTTTGACCAGCCACTCTGAACTGTCACCCCGACCAACAAGTGTGACCTGCCACTCTGACCAGTCACTTTGATCTGCCACTCTGACCAGCCAATCTGTGACCTCCTATTCTGACTATTCAATCTGACCTGGCTCTCTGCCCAGCCACTCCATCCATTCACTCTGACAGGCCCTCTAACCATTCACTCTGACCAGCCACTCTGACCAGCCACTCTGACCAGCCACTCTGACCAGCCACTCTGGCCAGCCACACTGACCAGCCACTGTGACCATTCACTCTGATCTGCCACTCTGACCATTCACTCTGAGCTGCCACTGTGACCTGCCACACTGACCATTTTCACTGACCTTCCACTTTGAACAGACACTCTGGCCAGCCACTCTGGCCAGCCACTCGGACCAGCCACTCTGACCAGCCACTCTAACCATTCACTCTGACCAGCCACTCTGACCAGCCACTCTGACCAGCCACTCTGACCAGCCACTCTGGCCAGCCACACTGACCAGCCACTGTGACCATTCACTCTGACCTGCCACTCTGACCTGCCACTCTGACCAGCCACTTTGACCTGCCACTTTGACCTGCCACTCTGACCAACCACTCTCTCCAGCCACTCTGACCATCCACTCTGACAATCCACTCTGACCAGCCATTCTGAGCTGCCAATCGGACCAGCCACTCTGAACAGCCACTCTGACCTGCCACTGTGACCTGTCACTCTGACCAGCCACTCTGACCTGCCACTTTGACCTGCCACTCTGACCAACCACTCTCTCCAGCCACTCTGACCATCCACTCTGACAATCCACTCTGACCAGCCATTCTGAGCTGCCAATCGGACCAGCCACTCTGACCAGCCACGCTGACCAGCCACTCAGAACATCCACTCGAACCGGTCGCTTTGACCAGCCACGCAGAACATCCACTGTTACCTGTCATTCTGACCAGCCTCTCTGGCCTGTCATTCTGACCTGTCACCCTGACCAGCAAGTGTGACCTGCCACTCTGACCAGTCACTTTGATCTGCCACTCTGACCAGCAACTCTGACCTTACCCGTCACTTTGACCTGTCCCTCCGACCTGTTACTCTGACCTGCGACTCTGACCTGCCGCTCCAACATGTCACTTTGACCAGCCACTCAGATAATCCACTGTGATGTCTTTCTGACCAGCCACTCTGACCTGCCTCTCTGACCATCCACTCTGACCTGCCACTCTGAGCATTCAAACTGACCTGCCACTCTGACCTCCAATCTGATCAGCCACTCTGACCTGTCTCTCTGACCTGTCACACTGACCTGTCACTCTGACCAGCCACTCTGACCAGCCACTCTGACCTGTCACTCTGACCTGTCACACTGACCTGTAACTCTGACCTGCCACTCTGACCAGCCAGTCTGATCATTCACTCTGACCAGCCACTCTGACCTGTCTCTCTGACCTGTCTCTCTGACCTGTCACTCTGACGTGTCACTCTGACCAGCCACTCTGACCTGCCACTCTGACCAGCCAGTCTGATCATTCACTCTGACCATCCACTCTGACCATTCACTCTGACCATCCGCTCTGCATCCACTCTGAACTGCCAATCTGACCAAACACTCTGACCTGCCACTGTGACCTGCCACTCTGACCAGCCACTCTGGCCACCCACTCTGACCAGCCACTCTGCCCATTCACTGTGATCTGCCACTCTGAACATTCACTCCGAGCTGCCACTCTGACCAGCCACTCTGGCCAGCCACTCTGACCAACCACTCTGCCCATTCACTCTGACCTGCCACTGTGACCAGCCACTCTGGCCAGCCACTCTGACCGGCCACTCTGACCTGCCACTCTGACCATCCACTCTGACCTGCCTATCTGACCATCCAATCTGACCTGCCACTGTGACCATCCAATGTGACCTGCCACTCTGACCATTCACTCTGACCTGCCACTCTGACCAGCCACTCTGGCCAGCTACTCTGACCTGCAAATCGGACCAGACACTCTGACCAGCCACGCTGACCAGCCACTCTAACCATCCGCTTGAACCTGTCGCTTTGACCAGCCATTCTGACCTGTCACACCGACCAGCAAGTGTGTCCTGCCACTCCGACCAGACACTCCGTCCTGCCACTCTGACCAGTCACTTTGATCTGCCACTCTGACCAGCCACTCTGACCTAACCAGTCACTTTGACCTGTCCCTCTGACCAGCCACTCTGACCTGACCCTCCGACCTGCTGCTCCAACATGTCACTATGACCAGCCACTCAGAACATCCACTGTGATCTGTCATTCTGACCAGATGCTCTGACCTGTCCCTGTGACCGGTCACCCTGACCAGCCACTCAGACCTGCCACTCTGACCATTCACTCTGACCTGCCACTCTGACCAGCCACTCTGGCCAGCCATTCTGACAATCTACTCTGACCATCCACTCTGACCATCCAGTCTAACCATTCGCTCTGACCAGCGATTCTGACCTGCCACTCTGACCTGTCAATCTGACCTGCGACCCTGACCAGCCACTGTGACCTGTCACCCCGAACAGCCAGTGTGACCTGCCACTCTGACCTGTCACATAGAGCTGCTGCTCTGACCAGTCACACTGACCTGATCAGTCACTTTGATCTGCCACTCTGACCCGCCTCTCTGACCTTACCTGTCACTTTGACCTGGCCCTCCAACTTGTTACTCTGACCAGCCACTCTGACCTTACCAGCCACTCTGACACTCCACTCTGACCAGCCATTCTGAGCTGCCAATCAGACCAGCCACTCTGACCAACCACTCTGACCTGCCACTGTGACTTATCACTCTGACCTGCCACTGTGACCTGTCACTCTGACCAGCTACTCTGACCTGCAAATCGGACCAGACACTCTGACCAGCCACTCTGACCAGCCACTCTGACCAGCCACTCTGACCATCCATTCTGACCATCCATTCTGACCAATCATTCTGACCAGCCATTCTGACCAGCCACTCTGAACAGCCACTCTGACCTGCCACTGTGACCTGTCACTCTGACCAGCTACTCTGACCTGCAAATCGGACCAGACACTCTGACTAGCCACTCTGACCATCCACTCTGACCATCCATTCTGACCATCCATTCTGACCAATCATTCTGACCAGCCATTCTGACCTGCCACTCTGACCTGACAATCTGACCTGCAACCCTGTCCAGCCACTGTGACCCGTCACCCCGACCAGCCAGTGCGACCTGCCACACTGACCAGACACTTTGGCCAGCCACTCGGACCAGCCACTCTGGCCAGCCACTCTGACCAGCCGCTCTGACCATCCACTCTGACCTGCCACTCTGACCAGCCAATCTGGCCTGCCATTCTTACCAGCCATGCTGACCAGCCGCTCTCACCATTCATTCTGACCAGCTGCTCTGACCATTCACTCTGACCTGCCACTCTGAACATCCACTCTGACCAGCCACTCTGATCATCCATTCTGACCATTCTCTCTGACCAGCGACTCTGACCTGCCACTCTGACCAATCATTCTGACCAGCCACTCTGACCTGCCACTCTGACCTGACAATCTGACCTGCGACCCTGTCCAGCCACTGTGGACCGTCACCCCGACCAGCCAGTGCGTCCTGCCACTCTGACCAGCCACTTTGAGCTGCTGCTCTGACCGGCCTCTCTGACTAGCCACTCTGGCCAGCCACTCTGACCTGCCACTCTGACATTCCACTCTGACCTGCTACTCTGACCAGCCACTCTGACCTGCCAATCTGACCATCCAATCTGACCTGCCACTGTGACCATTCACTTTGATCTGCCACTCTGACCATTCACTCTGACCTGCCACTCTGGCTAACCACTCTGGCCAGCCACTCTGACCTGCCACTCTGACCTGTCACTCTGACCTGACAATCTGACCATCCACTCTGACCAGCCACACTGACCTGACCAGCCACTCTGGCCAGCCACTCTGACCAGCCGCTCTGACCATCCACTCTGACCTGCCACTGTGACCTGCCGCTCTGACCATTCACTCTGACCTGCCACTCTGACCATGCACTCTGACCTGCCACTCTGACCAGCTAATCTGGCCTGCCATTCTTACCAGCCATGCTGACCAGCCGCTCTCACCATTCATTCTGACCAGCTGCTCTGACCATTCACTCTGACCTGCCACCCTGAACATCCACTCTGACCAGCCACTCTGACCATCCATTCTGACCATTCTCTCTGACCAGCGACTCTGACCTGCCACTCTGACCAATCATTCTGACCAGCCACTCTGACCTGCCAATCTGACCATCCAATCTGACCTGCCACTGTGACTATTCACTTTGATCTGCCACTCTGACCATTCACTCTGACCAGCCTCTCTGACTAGCCACTCTGGCCAGCCACTCTGACCTGCCACTCTGACATTCCATTCTGACCTGCCAATCTGACCATCCAATCTGACCCGCCACTGTGACCATTCACTTTGATCTGCCACTCTGACCATTCACTCTGACCAGCCACTCTGGCTAACCACTCTGGCCAGCCACTCTGACCTGCCACTCTGACCTGTCACTCTGACCTGACAATCTGACCATCCACTCTGACCAGCCACACTGACCTGACCAGCCACTCTGGCCAGCCACTCTGACCAGCCGCTCTGACCATCCACTCGGACCTGCCACTGTGACCTGCCGCTCTGACCATTCACTCTGACCTGCCACTCTGACCATTCACTCTGACCTGCCACTCTGACCAGCTAATCTGGCCTGCCATTCTTACCAGCCATGCTGACCAGCCGCTCTCACCATTCATTCTGACCAGCTGCTCTGACCATTCACTCTGACCTGCCACCCTGAACATCCACTCTGACCAGCCACTCTGACCATCCATTCTGACCATTCTCTCTGACCAGCGACTCTGACCTGCCACTCTGACCAATCATTCTGACCAGCCACTCTGACCTGCCAATCTGACCATCCAATCTGACCTGCCACTGTGACCATTCACTTTGATCTGCCACTCTGACCATTCACTCTGACCAGCCTCTCTGACTAGCCACTCTGGCCAGCCACTCTGACCTGCCACTCTGACATTCCACTCTGACCTGCCAATCTGACCATCCACTCTGACCAGCCACACTGACCTGACCGGTCACTTTGAGCTGCTACTCTGACCAGCCACTCTGACCTGCCACTCTGACCATCCACTCTGACCTGCCAATCTGTCCATCCAATCTGACCTGCCACTGTGACCATTCACTTTGATCTGCCACTCTGACCATTCACTCTGACCTGCCACTCTGGCTAACCACTCTGGCCAGACACTCAGACCAGCCACTCTGACCAGCCACACTGACCATTCACTCTGACAATCCACTATGACCTGCAGCTGTGGCCTGCAACTCTGACTATTCACTCTGACCTGCCACTCTGACCAGCCAATCTGGCCATCCACTCTGACCAGCCACGCTGACCATTCGCTCTGACCTGCCACTCTGACCAGCCAATCTGGCCTGCCATTCTGACCAGCCATGCTGACCATCCACTCTCACCATTCATTCTGACCAGCCACTCTGACCATTCACTCTGACCTGCCACTCTGAACATCCACTCTGACCAGCCACTCTGACCATCCATTCTGACCATTCTCTCTGACCAGCGACTCTGACCTGCCACTCTGACCAATCATTCTGACCAGCCACTCTGACCTGCCAATCTGACCATCCAATCTGACCTGCCACTCTGACCATTCACTTTGATCTGCCACTCTGACCATTCACTCTGACCAGCCTCTCTGACTAGCCACTCTGGCCAGCCACTCTGACCTGCCACTCTGACATTCCACTCTGACCTGCCAATCTGACCATCCACTCTGACCAGCCACACTGACCTGACCGGTCACTTTGAGCTGCTACTCTGACCAGCCACTCTGACCTGCCACTCTGACCATCCACTCTGACCTGCCAATCTGTCCATCCAATCTGACCTGCCACTGTGACCATTCACTTTGATCTGCCACTCTGACCATTCACTCTGACCTGCCACTCTGGCTAACCACTCTGGCCAAACACTCAGACCAGCCACTCTGACCAGCCACACTGACCATTCACTCTGACAATCCACTATGACCTGCAGCTGTGGCCTGCAGCTCTGACTATTCACTCTGACCTGCCACTCTGACCAGCCAATCTGGCCATCCACTCTGACCAGCCACGCTGACCATTCGCTCTGACCTGCCACTCTGACCAGCCAATCTGGCCTGCCATTCTGACCAGCCATGCTGACCAGCCACTCTCACCATTCATTCTGACCAGCCACTCTGACCATTCACTCTGACCTGCCACTCTGAACATCCACTCTGACCATTCTCTCTGACCAGCGACTCTGACCTGCCACTCTGACCAATCATTCTGACCAGCCACTCTGACCAGCCACTCTGACCTGTCACTCTGACCTGACAATCTGACGTGCGACCAAGTCCAGCCACTGTGACCCGTCACCCCGACCAGCCAGTCTGATCATTCACTCTGACCATCCACTCTGACCATTCACTCTGACCACCTGCTCTGCATCCACTCTGACCTGCCAATCTGACCAAACACTCTGACCTGCCACTGTGACCTGCCACTCTGACCAGCCAATTTGGCCACCCACTCTGACCAGCCACTCTGCCCATTCACTGTGATCTGCCACTCTGAACATTCACTCTGACCTGCCACTCTGACCAGCCACTCTGGCCAGCCACTCTGACCAGCCACTCTGCCCATTCACTCTGACCTGCCACTGTGACCAGCCACTCTGGCCAGCCACTCTGACCGGCCACTCTGACCTGCCACTCTGACCATCCACTCTGACCTGCCAATCTGACCATCCAATCTGACCTGCCACTGTGACCATTCACTTTGATCTGCCACTCTGACCATTCACTCTGACCTGCCACTCTGGCTAACCACTCTGGCCAGCCACTCTGACCTGCCACTCTGACCTGTCACTCTGACCTGACAATCTGACCATCCACTCTGACCAGCCACACTGACCTGACCAGCCACTCTGGCCAGCCACTCTGACCAGCCGCTCTGACCATCCACTCGGACCTGCCACTGTGACCTGCCGCTCTGACCATTCACTCTGACCTGCCACTCTGACCAGCTAATCTGGCCTGCCATTCTTACCAGCCATGCTGACCAGCCGCTCTCACCATTCATTCTGACCAGCTGCTCTGACCATTCATTCTGACCTGCCACCCTGAACATCCACTCTGACCAGCCACTCTGACCATCCATTCTGACCATTCTCTCTGACCAGCGACTCTGACCTGCCACTCTGACCAATCATTCTGACCAACCACTCTGACCTGCCAATCTGACCATCCAATCTGACCTGCCACTGTGACCATTCACTTTGATCTGCCACTCTGACCATTCACTCTGACCAGCCTCTCTGACTAGCCACTCTGGCCAGCCACTCTGACCTGCCACTCTGACATTCCACTCTGACCTGCCAATCTGACCATCCACTCTGACCAGCCACACTGACCTGACCGGTCACTTTGAGCTGCTACTCTGACCAGCCACTCTGACCTGCCACTCTGACCATCCACTCTGACCTGCCAATCTGTCCATCCAATCTGACCTGCCACTGTGACCATTCACTTTGATCTGCCACTCTGACCATTCACTCTGACCATTCACTCTGACCAGCCACTCTGGCCAGCCACTCTGACCTGCCACTCTGACCATCCACTCTGACCTGCCAATCTAACCATCCAATCTGACCTGCCACTCTGACCATCCAATGTGACCTGCCACTCTGACCATTCACTCTGACCTGCCACTCTGACCAGCCACTCTGGCCAGCTACTCTGACCTGCAAATCAGACCAGACACTCTGACCGCCACGCTGACCAGCCACTCTAACCATCCACTTGAACCTGTCGCTTTGACCAGCCATTCTGACCTGTCACCCCGACCAGCATGTGTGTCCTGCCACTCCAACCAGTCACTCCGTCCTGCCACTCTGACCAGTCACTTTGATCTGCCACTCTGACCAGCCACTCTGACCTTACCAGTCACTTTGACCTGTCCCTCTGACCAGCCACTCTGACCTGACCCTCCGACCTGCTGCTCCAACATGTCACTATGACCAGCCACTCAGAACATCCACTGTGATCTGTCTTTCTGACCAGATGCTCTGACCTGTCCCTGTGACCGGTCACCCTGACCAGCCACTCAGACCTGCCACTCTGACCTGCCACTCTGACCAGCCACTCTGGCCAGCCATTCTGACAATCTACTCTGACCATCCACTCTGACCATCCACTCTAACCATTCGCTCTGACTAGCGATTCTGACCTGCCACTCTGACCTGTCAATCTGACCTGCGACCCTGACCAGCCACTGTGACCTGTCACCCCGAACAGCTAGTGTGACCTGCCACTCTGACCTGTCACATAGAGCTGCTGCTCTGACCAGTCACACTGACCTGACCGGTCACTTTGATCTGCCACTCTGACCCGCCTCTCTGACCTTACCTGTCACTTTGACCTGGCCCTCCAACTTGTTACTCTGACCAGCCACTCTGACCTTACCAGCCACTCTGACGATCCACTCTGACCAGCCATTCTGAGCTGCCAATCAGACCAGCCACTCTGACCAGCCACTCTGACCATTCACTCTGACAATCCACTATGACCTGCCGCTGTGGCCTGCAACTCTGACTATTCACTCTGACCTGCCTCTCTGACCAGCCAATCTGGCCATCCACTCTGACCAGCCACGCTGACCATTCGCTCTGACCTGCCACTCTGACCAGCCAATCTGGCCTGCCATTCTGACCAGCCATGCTGACCAGCCACTCTCACCATTCATTCTGACCAGCCACTCTGACCATTCACTCTGACCTGCCACTCTGGCCAGACACTCAGACCAGCCACTCTGACCAGCCACACTGACCATTCACTCTGACAATCCACTATGACCTGCCGCTGTGGCCTGCAACTCTGACTATTCACTCTGACCTGCCACTCTGACCAGCCAATCTGGCCATCCACTCTGACCAGCCACGCTGACCATTCGCTCTGACCTGCCACTCTGACCAGCCAATCTGGCCTGCTATTCTGACCAGCCATGCTGACCAGCCACTCTCACCATTCATTCTGACCAGCCACTCTGACCATTCACTCTGACCTGCCACTCTGAACATCCACTCTGACCATTCTCTCTGACCAGCGACTCTGACCTGCCACTCTGACCAATCATTCTGACCAGCCACTCTGACCAGCCACTCTGACCTGTCACTCTGACCTGACAATCTGACGTGCGACCAAGTCCAGCCACTGTGACCCGTCACCCCGACCAGCCAGTCTGATCATTCACTCTGACCATCCACTCTGAACATTCACTCTGACCACCCGCTCTGCATCCACTCTGACCTGCCAATCTGACCAAACACTCTGACCTGCCACTGTGACCTGCCACTCTGACCAGCCAATTTGGCCACCCACTCTGACCAGCCACTCTGCCCATTCACTGTGATCTGCCACTCTGAACATTCACTCTGACCTGCCACTCTGACCAGCCACTCTGGCCAGCCACTCTGACCAGCCACTCTGCCCATTCACTCTGACCTGCCACTGTGACCAGCCACTCTGGCCAGCCACTCTGACCGGCCACTCTGACCTGCCACTCTGACCATCCACTCTGACCTGCCAATCTGACCATCCAATCTGACCTGCCACTGTGACCATCCAATGTGACCTGCCACTCTGACCATTCACTCTGACCAGCCACTCTGACCAGCCACTCTGGCCAGCCACTCTGACCAGCCATTCTGACCAGCCCCTCTAATCATTCACTCTGACCTGCCACTGTGACCTGCCACTCTGACCATTCACTCTGACCAGCCACTCTGACCAGCCACTCTGACCTGCCACTCTGACCATCCACTCTGACCTGCCAATCTGACCATCCAATCTGACCTGCCACTCTGACCATCCAATGTGACCTGCCACTCTGACCATTCACTCTGACCTGCCACTCTGACCAGCCACTCTGGCCAGCTACTCTGACCTGCAAATCGGACCAGACACTCTGACCGCCACACTGACCAGCCACTCTAACCATCCACTTGAACCTGTCGCTTTGACCAGCCATTCTGACCTGTCACCCCGACCAGCAAGTGTGTCCTGCCACTCCGACCAGTCACTTTGATCTGCCACTCTGACCAGCCACTCTGACCTTACCAGTCACTTTGACCTGTCCCTCTGACCAGCCACTCTGACCTGACCCTCCGACCTGCTGCTCCAACATGTCACTATGACCAGCCACTCAGAACATCCACTGTGATCTGTCTTTCTGACCAGATGCTCTGACCCGTCCCTGTGACCGGTCACCCTGACCAGCCACTCAGACCTGCCACTCTGACCATTCACTCTGACCTGCCACTCTGACCAGCCACTCTGGCCAGCCATTCTGACAATCTACTCTGACCATCCACTCTGACCATCCACTCTAACCATTCGCTCTGACTAGCGATTCTGACCTGCCACTCTGACCTGTCAATCTGACCTGCGACCCTGACCAGCCACTGTGACCTGTCACCCCGAACAGCCAGTTTGACCTGCCACTCTGACCTGTCACATAGAGCTGCTGCTCTGACCAGTCACACTGACCTGACCAGTCACTTTGATCTGCCACTCTGACCCGCCTCTCTGACCTTACCTGTCACTTTGACCTGGCCCTCCAACCTGTTACTCTGACCAGCCACTCTGACCTTACCAGCCACTCTGACAATCCACTCTGACCAGCCATTCTGAGCTGCCAATCAGACCAGCCACTCTGACCAACCACTCTGACCTGCCACTGTGACCTATCACTCTGACCTGCCACTGTGACCTGTCACTCTGACCAGCTACTCTGACCTGCAAATCGGACCAGACACTCTGACCAGCCACGCTGACCAGCCACTCTGACCAGCCACTCTGACCAGCCACTCTGACCAGCCACTCTGACCTGCCACTGTGACCTATCACTCTGACCAGCTACTCTGACCTGCAAATCGGACCAGACACTCTGACCAGCCACTCTGACCATCAACTCTGACCATCCATTCTGACCATCCATTCTGACCAATCATTCTGACCAGCCATTCTGACCTGCCACTCTGACCTGACAATCTGACCTGCAACCCTGTCCAGCCACTGTGACCCGTCACCCCGACCAGCCAGTGCGACCTGCCACACTGACCAGACACTTTGGCCAGCCACTCGGACCAGCCACTCTGGCCAGCCACTCTGACCAGCCGCTCTGACCATCCACTCTGACCTGCCACTGTGACCTGCCGCTCTGACCATTAACTCTGACCTGCCACTCTGACCAGCCAATCTGGCCTGCCATTCGTACCAGCCATGCTGACCAGCCGCTCTCACCATTCATTCTGACCAGCTGCTCTGACCATTCACTCTGACCTGCCACTCTGAACATCCACTCTGACCAGCCACTGTGACCATCCATTCTGACCATTCTCTCTGACCAGCGACTCTGACCTGCCACTCTGACCAATCATTCTGACCAGCCACTCTGACCTGCCACTCTGACCTGACAATCTGACCTGCAACCCTGTCCAGCCACTGTGGACCGTCACCCCGACCAGCCAGTGCGTCCTGCCACTCTGACCAGCCACTTTGAGCTGCTACTCTGACCAGCCTCTCTGACTAGCCACTCTGGCCAGCCACTCTGACCTGCCACTCTGACATTCCACTCTGACCTGCCAATCTGACCATCCACTCTGACCAGCCACACTGACCTGACCGGTCACTTTGAGCTGCTACTCTGACCAGCCACTCTGACCATCCACTCTGACCTGCCACTGTGACCTTTAACTTTGATCTGCCACTCTGACCATTCACTCTGACCTGCCACTCTGGCTAACCACTCTGGCCAGCCACTCTGACCTGCCACTCTGACCATTCACTCTGACCTGCCACTCTGGCTAACCACTCTGGCCAGCCACTCTGACCTGCCACTCTGACCTGTCACTCTGACCTGACAATCTGACCATCCATTCTGACCAGCCACACTGACCTGACCAGCCACTCTGGCCAGCCACTCTGACCAGCCGCTCTGACCATCCACTCTGACCTGCCACTGTGACCTGCCGCTCTGACCATTCACTCTGACCTGCCACTCTGACCATTCACTCTGACCTGCCACTCTGGCCAGCCATTCTGACCAATAACTCTGACCAGCCACTCTGACCTGCCACTCTGACCTGTCAATCTGACCTGCGACCCTGACCAGCCACTGTGACCTGTGACCCTGACCAGCCACAGTGACCTGTCAGCCCGACCAGCAACTTGGCCTGCCACTCTGACCAGCCACTCTGGCCAGCTACTCTGACCAGCCACTCTGTCCAGCCACTCTGGCCAGCCACTCTGACCAGCTGCTCTGACCAGCCACTCTGACCAGCCACTCTGACCAGCCACTCTGACCAGCCACTCTGACCTGCCACTCTGACCATCCATTCTGACCATTCTCTCTGACCAGCGACTCTGACCTGTCACTCTGACCAATCATTCTGACCAGCCATTCTGACCTGCCACTCTGACCTGACAATCTGACCTGCAACCCTGTCCAGCCACTGTGACCCGTCACCCCGACCAGCCAGTGCGACCTGCCACTCTGACCAGTCACTCTGAGCTGCTGCTCTGACCAGCCATACTGACCTGACCAGTCACTTTGATCTGCCACTCTGACGAGCCTCTCTGACCAGCCACTCTGACCATCCAATCTGACCTGCCACTGTGACCTGCCACTCTGACCAACCACTCTGACCAGCCACTCTAACCATCCGTTCTGATCATTCACTCTGACCAGCTGCTCTGACCATCCACACTGACCATTCACTCTGACCAGCCACTCTGACCATCCACTCTGACCATTCGCTCTGACAAGCGACTCAGACCTGCCACTCTGACCTGTCAATCTGACGTGCGAACCTGACCAGCCACTGTGACCTGTCACTCTGACCTGCCACTCTGACCATCCACTCTGAACTGCCACTCTGACCATTCACACTGACCATTCACTCTGGCCAGCCACTCTGACCAGCCACTCTGACCAGCCACTCTGGCCAGCCACTCTGACCATCCACTCTGACCTGCCACAGTGACCTGCCACTCTGACCATTCACTCTGACCTGCCATTCTGGCCAGCCACTCTGGCCAGCCACTCTGGCCAGCCACTCTGACCAGCCACTCTGGCCAGCCACGCTGACCTGCCACTCTGACCTTCTTCTCTGACCAGCCGGTCTGACCTCCCTTGTGATCAGCCACTCTGACCTGTCACTCTGATCTCTCACTCTGACCTGTCGCTCTGACCTCTCACTCTGACCTGTCACTCTGACCAGTCACTCTGACCAGCCACTCTGACCATTCACTCTGGCCAGCCACTCTGACCAGCCACTCTGACCTGCCACTGTGACCAGCCACTCTGACCATTCACTCTGGCCAGCCACTCTGACCAGCCACTCTGACCTGCCACTCTGATCAGCCACTCTGACCAGCCACTCTGACCAGCCACTCTGACCAGCCACTCAGACCTGCCACTCTGATCAGCCAATCTGACCAGCCACTCTGACCAGCCACTCCGACCATTCACTTTGACTTACCACTCTGACCATCCAATCTGACCTGACACTCTGACCATCCACTTTGACCATTCACTCTGACCTGCCACTCTGACCTTCTTCTCTGACCAGCCTGTCTGACCTCCCATCTGATCAGCCACTCTGACCTGTCACTCTGATCTCTCACTCTGACCTCTCACTCTGACCTCTCACTCTGACCTGTCATTCTGACCGGCCACTGTGACCTGACACTCTGACCGGTCACTTTGCTCTGCCACTCTGACCAGCCACTCTGACCATTCACTCTGGCCAGCCACTCTGGCCAGCCACTCTGACCTGCCACTCTGACCAGCCAGTCTGACATTTCACTCTGACCAGCCACTGTGACATGACACTCTGGCCATTCACTTTGACCGGCCACTCTGACCATTCAATCTGGCCACCCACTCTGACCAGCCACTCTGACCAGCCGCTCTGACCATTCACTTTGACTTACCACTTTGACCATCCAATCTGACCTGACACTCTGACCTTCAACTCTCAACAGCCAGTCTGACCTCCCATCTGATCAGCCACTTTGACCTGTCACTCTGACCAGTTGCTCTGACCTGTCGCTCTGACCTGTCACTCTGACCAGCCTCTCTGACCTGTCTCTCTGACCTGTTACTCTGACCAGTCACTCTGACCCTTCACTCTGACCTGTCACCCTGACCTGCAATAATCTTTTAATCTTTTAATTGAAACCAATTAAACCAAATCAAACAAATTGGGATAAATCAGGCACAGCCCCGAATTCAGGTCAGCCGTAAAACCAAGAACAACATTTAAAGGAACCTTACAAACTTTAAATCAAAATGTGATTAAGGGGGTCAACAAAACACCCCAGTCCCCGCGGTGCCCACCGAGCACGGAAGGCCTCGAGAGTGCCAGCAGACACTGCGTGCTACCTCTCCAGGGACATCCGGCAGCGAACATAGCTGCGGAAGAGGGACAAACAATCGGGCGGGACTCCCCCGTCGATCGCCCGCTGCCTGGACCTGTTAATGGTCAACTTGGCCAGGCCCAGGAGCAGGTTCACGAGGAGGTCCTCCTCCTTCCCGACCCCCTTCCGCACCGGGTGCCCATAGATCAGGAGCGTGGGGCTGAAGTGCAAACAAAACATCAATAAAAGGTTTTTCAAATAACTAAAAAGGGAGTGCAGCCTACAACACCCTATGTATACATGGCCCATGGACTCCACAAGACCGCAAAATGGGCACGTGTCCTGAGAGTCCGTGAACCTATGCATTCTCCTATGATAGGGGACTGCTGCATGCAACACCCTCCAACCCAGGTCCCCGATAGAAAGGGGGAGGACACCTCCGTAGAGGTCCTCCCATCGGGGGCCTCCGCCACCGGACGGCAACAAGGCACACCAGGGCGTGTCCGGGTGGCGGACAAGGGCGAGAAAATGGAAGGTGTGCAGCAGCAGTCCGTACAAAAAGCTCCTCTTTGCCGTGCCAAAAGGCACGTAGGGCATGTCCCCGAGGCGGCTCATATTGCGGGGCACCAACACCTGAGGGAGTGTTCGGGTCTTGGTGCCAATGTGGAATTCCGTCCGAACAGGGGAACGTTCAGACGGAAGACCACCACGCACCTGGGCCACCTCGAGACCCAAAATAACGTCGGGTCCGAGCATGACCGTTCTCAGGTCTTGGATGACATCGGCTGCGACCTGGCCACTCACAGACGCACGACGCGCCAACTCTTGCGGGAGCATCCAGCCCAGTCCTCCTCCACCCACCACGTCCCCGATCCTGGTCACCCCTGCGGCCACAGCCCTCCTCTCCGCCAACCACAGAAAGCGACGGAGAGGCGGATTCCTGAGCACACCCTGATCTGCAACCGTGACCCGCCACTCTGACCTGTCACCGTGACTGGTCACTCTGACCAGCCAATCTTGACCATCCACTCTGACCTGTCACTCTGACCATTCACACTGACCTGCCACTCTGGCCAGCCACTCTGGCCAGCCACTCGGACCAGCCACTCTGACCAGCCACACTTACCATTCACTCTGACCAGCCAATCTGACCATCCAATCTGACCTACCAATCTGACCAGCCACTCTGACCTGCCACTCTCACCAGCCACACTGGCCAGCCACTCTGACCATCTACTCTGACCAGCCACTCTGACCATCCACTCTGACCATTCGCTCTGACCAGCGACTCTGACCTGCCACTCTGACCAATAACTCTGACCAGCCACTCTGACCTGCCACTCTGACCAGCCAATCTGACCTGCCACACAGACCATCCACTCTGACCATCCACTCTGACCATCCACTCTGACCATCCACTCTGACCATCCACTCTGACCTGCCACTTGACCTTCAATTCTCAACAACCAGTCTGACCTCCCATCTGATCAGCCACTTTGACCTTTCACTCTGACCTCTCACTCTGACCTGTCGCTCTGACCTCTCACTCTGACTTCTCACACTGACGTCTCATAATGACCAGACACCCTGACCTGTCTCTCTGACCAGTGACTCTGACCTGTCTCTCTGACCTGCCACTGTGACCTATCATTCTGACCAGCCACTGTGACATTCCACTCTGACCGGTCAATTTGCTCTGCCCCTCTGACCAGCCACTCTGACCTGACACTCTGACCATCCAGTTTGACCATTCACTCTGAAATGCCACTCTGACCATCCACTCTGACCTGCCACTCTGACTTTCAACTCTCAACAACCAGTTTGACCTCCCATTTGATCAGCCACTTTGACCTGTCACTCTGACCTCTCACTCTGACCTGTCGCTCCGATCTCTCACTCTGACCTTTCACCCTGACCTGTCACTCTGACCAGACACCCTGACCTGTCTCTCTGACCAGCCACTCTGACCTGTCACTCTGACCAGCCACTCAGACCTGTCACTCTGAAATATCTCTCTGACCTGTCACTCTGACCTGTCACTCTGACCTGTCACCCTGACCTGTCACCCTGAACTCTCACTCTGACCTGTCACCCTGACCTGTCACTCTGAAATGTCACTCTGACCTGTCACCCTGACTTGTCACTCTGAAATGTCACCCTGACCTGTCACTCTGACCTGTCACTCTGACCTGTCACCCTGACCAGTCACCCTGACCTGTCACTCTGAAATGTCATCCTGAACTGTCACCCTGACCTCTCACTCTGACCTGTCACTCTGACCTGTCATTCAGACTAGCCACCCTGAACTGTCATTCTGACTAGCCACTGTGACCTGCCACTCTGACCGGTCACTTTGCTATGCCCCTCTGACCAGCCACCCTGACCTGACCAGTCACTTTGATCAGCAACTCTGACCAGCCACTCTTACCTGACCAGTCACTTTGACCTGACACTCTGACCTGCCTCTCTGGCCAGCCTCTCTGACCTGCCTCTCTGACCTGTCACTCTGACCTGCCACTCTGACCTGCCACTCTGACCTGTCACCCTGACCTGCCATTCTGGCCAGCCACTCTGTCCAGCCGCTCTGACCAGCCACTCTGACCAGCCACTCTGACCAGCCACTCTGACCTGCCACTCTGACCTGCCACTCTGACCTGCCAATCTGACGAGCCAATCTGACCATTCAATCTTACCATCCATTCTGACCATTCACTCAGACCACCCATCTGACCATCCACTCGGACCACCCATCTGACCATCCACTGCGACCTGCCACTCTGATCATTCACTCTGACCAGCCACTCTGACCATCCACTCTGGCCAGGCAATCTGACCTGCCATTCTGGCCAGCCACTCTGGCCAGCCACTCTGACCTGCCACTCTGACTAGCCACTCTGACCAGCCACTCTGACCATCCACTCTGACCCTTCACTCTGGCCAGCCACTCTGGCCAGCCACTCTGGCCAGCCACTCTGACCAGCCACTCTGACCAGCCACACTGAGCATCCACTCTGACCAACCACTCTGACAAGCCACTCTGACCTGCCACTCTGATCTTCTTATTTGACCAGCCTGTCTGACCTCCCATCTGATCAGCCACTCTGACCTCTCACTCTGACCTCTCACCCTGACCTGTCGCTCTGACCTCTCACTCTGACATGTCACTCTGACCTGTCACTCTGACCAGCCACCCTGACCTGTCACTCTGAACAGCCACTCAGACCATCTACTCTGACCAGCCACTCTGACCTGTCTCTCTGACCTGCCACTGTGACCTATCATTCTGACCAGCCACTGTGACCTGCCACTCTGACCGGTCACTTTGCTCTGCCACTCTGACCAGCCAATCTGACCTGCAACACAGACCATCCAATCTGACCATCCACTCTGACCTGCCACTTGACCTTCAACTCTCAACAGCCAGTCTGACCTCCCATCTGATCAGCCACTTTGACCTGTCACTCTGACCTCTGACTCTGACCTGTCGCTCTGACCTCTCACTCTGACCTCTCACACTGACCTCTCAGTCCGACCAGACACCCTGACCTGTCTCTCTGACCAGTGACTCTGACCTGTCTCTCTGACCTGCCAGTGTGACCTGACACTCTGACCGGTCACTTTGCTCTGCCACTCTGACCAGCCAATCTGACCTGTCACACAGACCATCCACTCTGACCATCCACTCTGACCATCCACTCTGACCATCCACTCTGACCTGCCACTTGACCTTCAACTCTCAACAGCCAGTCTGACCTCCCATCTGATCAGCCACTTTGACCTGTCACCCTGACCTCTCACTCTGACCTGTCACTCTGTCCTCTCACTCTGACCTCTCACACTGACCTCTCACACTGACCTCTCAGTCTGACCAGACACCCTGACCTGTCTCTCTGACCAGTGACTCTGACCTGTCACTCTGAAATGTCTCTCTGATCTTTCACCCTGACCTGTCACCGTGACCTGTCACTCTGACCTGTTACTCTGACCTGTCACTCTGACCTGTCACCCTGACCTGGCACCCTGACCTGTCACTCTGAAATGTCACCCTGACCTGTCACCCTGACCTATCACTATGACCTGTCATTCTGACCAGCCACTGTGACCTGCCACTCTGACCGGTCACTTTGCTCTGCCCCTCTGCCCCTCTGACCAGCCACTCTGACCTGACACTCTGACCATCCAGTTTGACCATTCACTCTGAACTGCCAATCTGACCATCCACTCTGACCTGCCACTCTGACCTTCAACTCTCAACAGCCAGTCTGACCTCCCATCTGATCAGCCACTTTGACCTGTCACTCTGACCTCTCACTCTGACCTGTCGCTCAGACCTCTCAATCTGACCTTTCACTCTGACCTGTCACTCTGACCAGCCACTCAGACCTGTCACTCTGAAATATCTCTCTGTCACCCTGACCTGTAACTCTGACCTCTCACTCTGACCTGTCGCTCTGATCTCTCACGCTGACCTTTCACCCTGACCTGTCACTCTGACCAGACACCCTGACCTGTCTCTCTGACCTGTCACTCTGACCAGCCACTCAGACCTGTCACTCTGAAATATCTCTCTGACCTGTCACCCTGACCTGTCACCCTGACCTGTCACCCTGAGCTCTCACTCTGACCTGTCACTCTGACCTGTCATTCTGACCAGTCACTCTGACCTGTCACTCTCAAATGTCACTCTGACCTGTCACCCTGACCTGTCACTCTGAAATGTCACCCTGACCTGTCACCCTGACCTGTCACTCTGACTAGCCACTGTGACCTGCCACTCTGACCGGTCACTTTGCTCTGCCCCTCTGACCAGCCACCCTGACCTGACCAGTCACTTTGATCAGCAACTCTGACCAGCCACTCTGACCTGACCAGTCACTTTGACCTGACCCTCTGACCTGCCTCTCTGGCCAGCCTCTCTGACCTGCCTCTCTGACCTGTCACTCTGACCTGTCACTGGACCTGTCACTCTGAACTGTCACTGTGACCTGTCACTTTGACCTGCCACTCTGACCTGCCTCTCTGACCTGTCACACTGACCTGTCACTGTGTCCTGTCACTCTGAACTGTCACTGTGACCTGCCACTCTGACCTGCCACTCTGACCTGCCTCTCTGATCTTCTTCTCTGACCAGCCTGTCTGACCTCCCATCTGATCAGCCACTCTGACCTCTCACTCTGACCTCTCACCCTGACCTGTCACTCTGACCAGCCACCCTGACCTGTCACTCTGACCAGCCACTCAGACCAGCCAATCTGACCAGCCACTCTGACCTGTCTCTCTGACCTGCCACTTTGACCTATCATTCTGACCAGCCACTGTGACCTGACACTCTGACCGGTCAATTTGCTCTGCCACTTTGACCAGCCACTCTGACCTGCCACACAGACCATCCACTCTGACCATCCACTCTGACCATCCACTCTGACCTGCCACTTGACCTTCAACTCTCAACAGCCAGTCTGACCTCCCATCTGATCAGCCATTTTGACCTGTCACTCTGACCTCTCACTCTGACCTGTCACTCTGATCTCTCACTCTGACCTCTCACACTGACCTCTCAGTCTGACCAGACACCCTGACCTGTCTCTCTGACCAGCGACTCTGACCTGTCACTCTGAAATGTCTCTCTGACCTTTCACCCTGACCTATCACCCTGACCTGGCACCCTGACCTGTCAATCTGAAATGTCACCCTGACCTGTCACCCTGACCTCTCACTATGACCTGTCATTCTGACTAGCCACTCTGACCTGCCACTCTGACCAGCCACTCTGACCAGCCACTCTGACCATTCACTCAGACCATCCAGTTTGACCATTCACTCTGAACTGCCAATCTGACCATCCACTCTGACCTGCCACTCTGACCTTCAACTCTCAACAGCCAGTTTGACCTCCCATCTGATCAGCCACTTTGACCTGTCACTCTGACCTCTCACTCTGATCTGTCGCTCTGATCTCTCACTCTGACATTTCACCCTGACGTGTCACTCTGACCAGACACCCTGACCTGTCTCTCTGACCAGCCACTCTGACCTGTCACTCTGACCAGCCGCTCAGACCTGTCACTCTGAAATATCCCTCTGACCTGTCACCCTGACCTGTCACTCTGACCTGTCACCCTGAACTCTCACTCTGACCTGTCACTCTGACCTGTCACTCTGAAATGTCACTCTGACCTGTCATTCTGAGCTGTCACTCTGAAATGTCACCCTGATCTGTCACTCTGACCTGTCACTCAGACCTGTCACTCTGATCTCTCACCCTGACCTGTCACTCTGACCTGTCACTCTAACCTGTCTCTCTGACCAGCCACCCTGGCCTGTCACACTGACCAGCCACTCTGATCATTCACTCTGACCCTTCACTCTGGCCAGCCACTCTGACCTGCCACTCTGACCATCCAATCTGACCATTCAATCTTACCATCCACTCTGACCATTCACTCTGACCAGCGAATCTGACCATCCACTCTGATCTGCCAATATGACCATCCACTCTGAACTGCCACTGTGACCTGCCAATCTGACCATTCACTCTGACCCTTCACTCTGGCCAGCCACTCTGACCATCCACTCTGATCAGCCTCTCTGGCCATCCACTCTGACCAGCGACTCTGACCTGTCACTCTGAAATGTCTCTCTGACCTGTCACCCTGACCTCTCACTCTGACCTGTCACTCTGACCTGCCACTCTGACCTGTCACTCTGACCAGCCACCCTGACCTGTCACTTTGCTCTGCCCCTCTGACCAGCCAGCCTGACCTGACCAGTCACTTTGATCAGCAACTCTGACCAGCCACTCTGACCTGACCAGTCACTTTGACCTGACCCTCTGACCTGCCTCTCTGGCCAGCCTCTCTGACCTGCCTCTCTGACCTGTCACTCTGACCTGTCACTGGACCTGTCACTCTGAACTGTCACTGTGACCTGTCACTTTGACCTGCCACTCTGACCTGCCTCACTGACCTGTCACACTGACCTGTCACTGTGACCTGTCACTCTGAACTGTCACTGTGACCTGTCACTCTGACCTGCCACTCTGACCTGCCTCTCTGATCTTCTTCTCTGACCAGCCTGTCTGATCTCCCATGTGATCAGCCACTCTGACCTCTCACTCTGACCTTTACCCTGACCTGTCGCTCTGAACTCTCACTCTGACCTGTCACTCTGACCTGTCACTCTGACCAGCCACCCTGACCTGTCACTCTGACCAGCCACTCAGACCAGCTACTCTGACCAGCCACTCTGACTTGTCTCTCTGACCTGCCACTGTGACCTATCATTCTGACCAGCCACTGTGACCTGCCACTCTGACCAGCCAATCTGACCTGCCACACAGACCATCCACTCTGACCATCCACTCTGACCATCCACTCTGACCATCCACTCTGACCTGCCACTTGACTTTCAACTCTCAACAGCCAGTCTGACCTCCCATCTGATCAGCCACTTTGACCTTTCACTCTGACGTCTGACTCTGACCTGTCGCTCTGACCTCTCACTCTGACCTCTCACACTGACCTCTCATTCTGACCAGACACCCTGACCTGTCTCTCTGACCAGTGACTCTGACCTGTCTCTCTGACCTGCCACTGTGACCTATCATTCTGACCAGCCACTGTAACCTTCCACTCTGACCGGTCACTTTGCTCTGCCCTTCTGACCAGCCACTCTGACCTGACACTCTGACCATCCAGTTTGACCATTCACTCTGAAATGCCACTCTGACCATCCACTCTGACCTGCCACTCTGACCTTCAACTCTCAACAGCCAGTTTGACCTCCCATCTGATCAGCCACTTTGACCTGTCACTCTGACCTCTCACTCTGACCTGTCGCTCTGATCTCTCACTCTGACCTTTCACCCTGACCTGTCACTCTGACCAGACACCCTGACCTGTCTCTCTGACCAGCCACTCTGACCTGTCACTCTGACCAGCCACTCAGACCTGTCACTCTGAAATATCTCTCTGACCTGTCACCCTGACCTGTCACCCTGACCTGTCACCCTGAACTCTCACTCTGACCTGTCACTCTGACCTGTCACCCTGACCTGTCACCCTGACTTGTCACTCTGACCTGTCACTCTGACCTGTCACTCTGACCTGTCACTCTGACCTGTCACTCTGACCTGTCACCCTGACCTGTCACCCTGACCTGTCACTCTGAAATGTCACCCTGAACTGTCACCCTGACCTCTCACTCTGACCTGTCACTCTGACCTGCCATTCAGACTAGCCACCGTGACCTGTCATTCTGACTAGCCACTGTGACCTGCCACTCTGACCGGTCACTTTGCTCTGCTCCTCTGACCAGCCACCCTGACCTGACCAGTCACTTTGATCAGCAACTCTGACCAGCCACTCTGACCTGACCAGTCACTTTGACCTGACACTCTGACCTGCCTCTCTGGCCAGCCTCTCTGATCTGCCTCTCTGACCTGTCACTCTGACCTGCCACTCTGACCTGTCACCCTGACCTGCCATTCTGGTCAGCCACTCTGTCCAGCCGCTCTGACCAGCCACTCTGACCTGCCACTCTGACCTGCCACTCTGACCTGCCACTCTGACCTGCCACTCTGACCTGCCAATCTGACGAGCCAATCTGACCATTCAATCTTACCATCCATTCTGACCATTCACTCAGGCCACCCATCTGACCATCCACTCAGACCACCCATCTGACCATCCACTGCGACCTGCCACTCTGACCTTTCACTCTGACCAGCCACTCTGACCATCCACTCTGACCTGCCATTCTGGCCAGCCACTCTGGCCAGCCACTCTGACCTGCCATTCTGGCCAGCCACTCTGGCCAGCCACTCTGACCTGCCAGTCTGACCAGCCACTCTGACCATCCACTCTGACACTTCACTCTGGCCAGCCACTCTGACCAGCCACTCTGACCAGCCACACTGAGCATCCACTCTGACCAACCACTCTGACCAGCCACTCTGACCTGCCACTCTGATCTTCTTATCTGACCAGCCTGTCTGACCTCCCATCTGATCAGCCACTCTGACCTCTCACTCTGACCTCTCACCCTGACCTGTCACTCTGACCTGTCACTCTGACCAGCCACCCTGACCTGTCACTCTGAACAGCCACTCAGACCAGCTACTCTGACCAGCCACTCTGACCTGTCTCTCTGACCTGCCACTGTGACCTATCATTCTGACCAGCCACTGTGACCTGCCACTCTGACCGGTCACTTTGCTCTGCCACTCTGACCATCCACTCTGACCATCCACTCTGGCCATCCACTCTGACCTCCCACTTGACCTTCAACTCTCAACAGCCAGGCTGACCTCCCATCTGATCAGCCACTTTGACCTGTCACTCTGACCTCTGACTCTGACCTGTCGCTCTGACCTCTCACTCTGACCTCTCACACTGACCTCTCAGTCCGACCAGACACCCTGACCTGTCTCTCTGACCAGTGACTCTGACCTGTCTCTCTGACCTGCCACTGTGACCTGACACTCTGACCGGTCACTTTGCTCTGCCACTCTGACCAGCCAATCTGACCTGTCACACAGACCATCCACTCTGACCATCCACTCTGACCATCCACTCTGACCTGCCACTTGACCTTCAACTCTCAACAGCCAGTCTGACCTCCCATCTGATCAGCCACTTTGACCTGTCACCCTGACCTCTCACTCTGACCTGTCACTCTGTCCTCTCACTCTGACCTCTCACACTGACCTCTCACACTGACCTCTCAGTCTGACCAGACACCCTGACCTGTCTCTCTGACCAGTGACTCTGACCTGTCACTCTGAAATGTCTCTCTGATCTTTCACCCTGACCTGTCACCGTGACCTGTCACTCTGACCTGTTACTCTGACCTGTCACTCTGACCTGTCACTCTGACCTGGCACCCTGACCTGTCACTCTGAAATGTCACCCTGACCTGTCACCCTGACCTATCACTATGACCTGTCATTCTGGCCAGCCACTGTGACCTGCCACTCTGACCGGTCACTTTGCTCTGCCCCTCTGCCCCTCTGACCAGCTACTCTGACCTGACACTCTGACCATCCAGTTTGACCATTCACTCTGAACTGCCAATCTGGCCATCCACTCTGACCTGCCACTCTGACCTTCAACTCTCAACAGCCAGTCTGACCTCCCATCTGATCAGCCACTTTGACCTGTCACTCTGACCTCTCACTCTGACCTGTCGCTCAGACCTCTCAATCTGACCTTTCACTCTGACCTGTCACTCTGACCAGCCACTCAGACCTGTCACTCTGAAATATCTCTCTGTCACCCTGACCTGTAACTCTGACCAGCCACTCTGACCTGTCTCTCTGACCTGCCACTTTGACGTATCATTCTGACCAGCCACTGTGACCTGACACTCTGACCGGTCACTTTGCTCTGCCACTCTGACCAGCCACTCTGACCTGCCACACAGACCATCCACTCTGACCATCCACTCTGACCATCCACTCTGACCTGCCACTTGACCTTCAACTCTCAACAGCCAGTCTGACCTCCCATCTGATCAGCCACTTTGACCTGTCACTCTGACCTCTCACTCTGACCTGTCGCTCTGATCTCTCACTCTGACCTCTCACACTGACCTCTCAGTCTGACCAGACACCCTGACCTGTCTCTCTGAACAGCGACTCTGACCTGTCACTCTGAAATGTCTCTCTGATCTTTCACCCTGACCTATCACCCTGACCTGGCACCCTGACCTGTCACTCTGAAATGTCACCCTGACCTGTCACCCTGACCTCTCACTATGACCTGTCATTCTGACTAGCCACTCTGACCTGCCACTCTGACCAGCCACTCTGACCAGCCACTCTGACCAGCCACTCTGACCATTCACTCAGACCATCCAGTTTGACCATTCACTCTGAACTGCCAATCTGACCATCCACTCTGACCTGCCACTCTGACCTTCAACTCTCAACAGCCAGTTTGACCTCCCATCTGATCAGCCACTTTGACCTGTCACGCTGACCTCTCACTCTGATCTGTCGCTCTGATCTCTCACTCTGACCTTTCACCCTGACCTGTCACTCTGACCAGACACCCTGACCTGTCTCTCTGACCAGCCACTCTGACCTGTCACTCTGACCAGCCACTCAGACCAGTCACTCTGAAATATCCCTCTGACCTGTCACCCTGACCTGTCACCCTGACCTGTCACCCTGAACTCTCACTCTGACCTGTCACTCTGACCTGTCACTCTGAAATGTCACTCTGACCTGTCATTCTGACCTGTCACTCTGAAATGTCACCCTGACCTGCCACTCTGACCTGTCACTCAGACCTGTCACTCTGATCTCTCACCCTGACCTGTCACTCTGACCTGTCACTCTAACCTGTCACTCTGACCAGCCACCTTGACCTGTCACACTGACCAGCCACTCTGATCATTCACTCTGACTCTTCACTCTGGCCAGCCACTCTGACCTGCCACTCTGACCAGCCAATCTGACCATTCAATCTTACCATCCACTCTGACCATTCACTCTGACCAGCGAATCTGACCATCCACTCTGATCTGCCAATATGACCATCCACTCTGAACTGCCACTGTGACCTGCCAATCTGACCATTCACTCTGACCCTTCACTCTGGCCAGCCACTCTGACCATCCACTCTGACCAGCCTCTCTGGCCATCCACTCTGACCAGTGACTCTGATCTGTCACTCTGAAATGTCTCTCTGACCTGTCGCCCTGACCTCTCACTCTGACCTGTCACTCTGACCTGCCACTGTGACCTGTCACTCTGACCAGCTACCCTGACCTGTCATTCTGACTAGTCACTGTGACCTGCCACTCTGACCGGTCACTTTGCTCTGCCCCTCTGACCAGCCACCCTGACCTGACCAGTCACTTTGATCAGCAACTCTGACCAGCCACTCTGACCTGACCAGTCACTTTGACCTGACCCTCTGACCTGCCTCTCTGGCCAGCCTCTCTGACCTGCCTCTCTGACCTGTCACTCTGACCTGTCACTGGACCTGTCACTCTGAACTGTCACTGTGACCTGTCACTTTGACCTGCCACTCTGACCTGCCTCTCTGACCTGTCACACTGACCTGTCACTGTGACCTGTCACTCTGAACTGTCACTGTGACCTGTCACTCTGAACTGTCACTGTGACCTGCCACTCTGACCTGCCACTCTGACCTGCCTCTCTGATCTTCTTCTCTGGCCAGCCTGTCTGACATCCCATCTGATCAGCCACTCTGACCTCTCACTCTGACCTTTACCCTGACCTGTCGCTCTGACCTCTCACTCTGACCTGTCACTCTGACCTGTCACTCTGACCAGCCACCCTGACCTGTCACTCTGAACAGCCACTCAGACCAGCTACTCTGACCAGCCACTCTGACCTGTCTCTCTGACCTGCCACTGTGACCTATCATTCTGACCAGCCACTGTGACCTGCCACTCTGACCAGCCAATCTGACCTGCCACACAGACCATCCACTCTGACCATCCACTCTGACCATCCACTCTGACCATCCACTCTGACCTGCCACTTGACTTTCAACTCTCAACAGCCAGTCTGACCTCCCATCTGATCAGCCACTTTGACCTTTCACTCTGACGTCTGACTCTGACCTGTCGCTCTGACCTCTCACTCTGACCTCTCACACTGACCTCTCATTCTGACCAGACACCCTGACCTGTCTCTCTGACCAGTGACTCTGACCTGTCTCTCTGACCTGCCACTGTGACCTATCATTCTGACCAGCCACTGTAACCTTCCACTCTGACCGGTCACTTTGCTCTGCCCTTCTGACCAGCCACTCTGACCTGACACTCTGACCATCCAGTTTGACCATTCACTCTGAAATGCCACTCTGACCATCCACTCTGACCTGCCACTCTGACCTTCAACTCTCAACAGCCAGTTTGACCTCCCATCTGATCAGCCACTTTGACCTGTCACTCTGACCTCTCACTCTGACCTGTCGCTCTGATCTCTCACTCTGACCTTTCACCCTGACCTGTCACTCTGACCAGACACCCTGACCTGTCTCTCTGACCAGCCACTCTGACCTGTCACTCTGACCAGCCACTCAGACCTGTCACTCTGAAATATCTCTCTGACCTGTCACCCTGACCTGTCACCCTGACCTGTCACCCTGAACTCTCACACTGACCTGTCACTCTGACCTGTCACCCTGACCTGTCACCCTGACTTGTCACTCTGAAATGTCACCCTTACCTGTCACTCTGACCTGTCACTCTGACCTGTCACCCTGACCTGTCACCCTGACCTGTCACTCTGAAATGTCACCCTGAACTGTCACCCTGACCTCTCACTCTGACCTGTCACTCTGACCTGTCATTCAGACTAGCCACCGTGACCTGTCATTCTGACTAGCCACTGTGACCTGCCACTCTGACCGGTCACTTTGCTCTGCTCCTCTGACCAGCCACCCTGACCTGACCAGTCACTTTGATCAGCAACTCTGACCAGCCACTCTGACCTGACCAGTCACTTTGACCTGACACTCTGACCTGCCTCTCTGGCCAGCCTCTCTGACCTGCCTCTCTGACCTGTCACTCTGACCTGCCACTCTGACCTGTCACCCTGACCTGCCATTCTGGCCAGCCACTCTGACCAGCCACTCTGACCTGCCACTCTGACCTGCCACTCTGACCTGCCACTCTGACCTGCCAATCTGACGAGCCAATCTGACCATTCAATCTTACCATCCATTCTGACCATTCACTCAGGCCACCCATCTGACCATCCACTCAGACCACCCATCTGACCATCCACTGCGACCTGCCACTCTGACCTTTCACTCTGACCAGCCACTCTGACCATCCACTCTGACCTGCCATTCTGGCCAGCCACTCTGGCCAGCCACTCTGACCTGCCATTCTGGCCAGCCACTCTGGCCAGCCACTCTGACCTGCCAGTCTGACCAGCCACTCTGACCATCCACTCTGACACTTCACTCTGGCCAGCCACTCTGGCCAGCCACTCTGACCAGCCACTCTGACCAGCCACACTGAGCATCCACTCTGACCAACCACTCTGACCAGCCACTCTGACCTGCCACTCTGATCTTCTTATCTGACCAGCCTGTCTGACCTCCCATCTGATCAGCCACTCTGACCTCTCACTCTGACCTCTCACCCTGACCTGTCACTCTGACCTGTCACTCTGACCAGCCACCCTGACCTGTCACTCTGAACAGCCACTCAGACCAGCTACTCTGGCCAGCCACTCTGACCTGTCTCTCTGACCTGCCACTGTGACCTATCATTCTGACCAGCCACTGTGACCTGCCACTCTGACCGGTCACTTTGCTCTGCCACTCTGACCATCCACTCTGACCATCCACTCTGGCCATCCACTCTGACCTCCCACTTGACCTTCAACTCTCAACAGCCAGGCTGACCTCCCATCTGATCAGCCACTTTGACCTGTCACTCTGACCTCTGACTCTGACCTGTCGCTCTGACCTCTCACTCTGACCTCTCACACTGACCTCTCAGTCCGACCAGACACCCTGACCTGTCTCTCTGACCAGTGACTCTGACCTGTCTCTCTGACCTGCCACTGTGACCTGACACTCTGACCGGTCACTTTGCTCTGCCACTCTGACCAGCCAATCTGACCTGCCACACAGACCATCCAATCTGACCATCCACTCTGACCATCCACTCTGACCATCCACTCTGATCAGCCACTTTGACCTGTCACTCTGACCTCTGACTCTGACCTGTCGCTTTGACCTCTCACTCTGACCTCTCACACTGACCTCTCAGTCCGACCAGACACCCTGACCTGTCTCTCTGACCAGTGACTCTGACCTGTCTCTCTGACCTGCCACTGTGACCTGACACTCTGACCGGTCACTTTGCTCTGCCACTCTGACCAGCCAATCTGACCTGTCACACAGATCATCCTCTCTGACCATCTACTCTGACCATCCACTCTGACCTGCCACTTGACCTTCAACTCTCAACAGCCAGTCTGACCTCCCATCTGATCAGCCACTTTGACCTGTCACCCTGACCTCTCACTCTGACCTGTCACTCTGTCCTCTCACTCTGACCTCTCACACTGACCTCTCACACTGACCTCTCAGTCTGACCAGACACCCTGACCTGTCTCTCTGACCAGTGACTCTGACCTGTCACTCTGAAATGTCTCTCTGATCTTTCACCCTGACCTGTCACCGTGACCTGTCACTCTGACCTGTTGCTCTGACCTGTCACTCTGACTTGTCACCCTGACCTGGCACCCTGACCTGTCACTCTGACCTCTCACTATGACCTGTAATTCTGACCAGCCATTGTGACCTTCCACTCTGACCGATCACTTTGCTCTGCCCTTCTGACCAGCCACTCTGACCTGACACTCTGACCATCCAGTTTGACCATTCACTCTGAACTGCCACTCTGACCATCCACTCTGACCTGCCACTCTGACCTTCAACTCTCAACAGCCAGTTTGACCTCCCATCTGATCAGCCACTTTGACCTGTCACTCTGACCTGTCACTCTGACCTGTCGCTCAGACCTCTCAATCTGACCTTTCACTCTGACCTGTCACTCTGACCAGCCACTCAGACCTGTCACTCTGAAATATCTCTCTGACCTGTAATCCTGACCTGTCACCCTGACCTGTAACTCTGACCTCTCACTCTGACCTGTCGCTCTGATCTCTCACTCTAACCTTTCACCCTGACCTGTCACTCTGACCAGACACCCTGACCTGTCTCTCTGACCAGCCACTCTGACCCGTCACTCTGAGCAGCCACTCAGACCTGTCACTCTGAAATATCTCTCTGACCTGTCACCCTGACCTGTCACCCTGACCTGTCACCCTGAGCTCTCACTCTGACCTGTCATTCTAACCTGTCACTCTGACCTGTCACTCTCAAATGTCACTCTGACCTGTCACCCTGACCTGTCACTCTGAAATGTCACCCTGACCTGTCACCCTGACCTGTCACTCTGACCTGTCACCCTGACCTGTCACTCTGACTAGCCACTGTGACCTGCCACTCTGACCGGTCACTTTGCTCTGCCCCTCTGACCAGCCACCCTGACCTGACCAGTCACTTTGATCAGCAACTCTGACCAGCCACTCTGACCTGACCAGTCACTTTGACCTGACCCTCTGACCTGCCTCTCTGGCCAGCCTCTCTGACCTGTCACTCTGACCTGTCACGCTGACCTGTCACTGGACCTGTCACTCTGAACTGTCACTGTGACCTGTCACTTTGACCTGCCACTCTGACCTGCCTCTCTGACCTGTCACACTGACCTGTCACTGTGACCTGTCACTCTGAACTGTCACTCTGACCTGCCACTCTGACCTGCCTCTCTGATCTTCTTCTCTGACCAGCCTGTCTGACCTCCCATCTGATCAGCCACTCTGACCTCTCACCCTGACCTCTCACCCTGACCTCTCACCCTGACCTGTCACTCTGACCAGCCACCCTGACCTGTCACTCTGACCAGCCACTCAGACCAGCCAATCTGACCAGCCACTCTGACCTGTCTCTCTGACCTGCCACTTTGACCTATCTTTCTGACCAGCCACTGTGACCTGACACTCTGACCGGTCACTTTGCTCTGCCACTCTGACCAGCCACTCTGACCTGCCACACAGACCATCCACTCTGACCATCCACTCTGACCATCCACTCTGACCAGCCACTTGACCTTCAACTCTCAACAGCCAGTCTGACCTCCCATCTGATCAGCCACTTTGACCAGTCACTCTGACCTCTCACTCTGATCTGTCGCTCTGATCTCTCACTCCGACCTCTCACACTGACCTCTCAGTCTGACCAGACACCCTGACCTGTCTCTCTGACCTGTCACTCTGAAATGTCTCTCTGATCTTTCACCCTGACCTATCACCCTGACCTGTCACTCTGAAATGTCACCCTGACCTGTCACCCTGACCTCTCACTATGACCTGTCATTCTGACTAGCCACTCTGACCTGCCATTCTGACCAGCCACTCTGACCAGCCACTCTGACCAGCCACTCTGACCATTCACTCTGACCATCCAGTTTGACCATCCACTCTGACCTGCCACTCTGACCTTCAACTCTCAACAGCCAGTTTGACCTCCCATCTGATCAGCCACTTTGACCTGTCACTCTGACCTCTCACTCTGACCTGTCGCTCTGATCTCTCACTCTGACCTTTCACCCTGACCTGTCACTCTGACCAGACACCCTGACCTGTCTCTCTGACCAGCCACTCTGACCTGTCACTCTGACCAGCCACTCAGATCTGTCACTCTGAAATATCTCTCTGACCTGTCACCATGACCTGTCACCCTGACCTGTCACCCTGAACTCTCACTCTGACCTGTCATTCTGACCTGTCACTCTGACCTGTCACTCTGACCTGTCACCCTGACCTGTCACTCTGAAATGTCACTGACCTGTCATTCTGACCTGTCACTCTGAAATGTCACCCTGACCTGTCACCCTGACCTGTCACTCTGACCTGTCACTCAGACCTGTCACTCTGATCTCTCACCCTGACCTGTCACTCTGACCTGTCACTCTAACCTGTCACTCTGACCAGCCACCCTGACCTGTCACACTGACCAGCCACTCTGATCATTCACTCTGACCCTTCACTCTGGCCAGCCACTCTGACCTGCCACTCTGACCAGCCAATCTGACCATTCAATCTTACCATCCACTCTGACCATTCACTCTGACCAGCGAATCTGACCCTCCACTCTGATCTGCCAATATGACCATCCACTCTGAACTGCCACTGTGACCTGCCAATCTGACCATTCACTCTGACCCTTCACTCTGGCCAGCCACTCTGACCAGCCACTCTGACCAGCCACTCTGACCATCCACTCTGACCAGCGACTCTGACACTGTCAGTCTGACCTGTCACTCTGACCTGTCACTCTGACCTGTCACTCTGACCTGTCACTCTGACCTGTCACCCTGACCTGTCACCCTGAAATGTCACCCTGAACTGTCACCCTGCCCTCTCACTCTGACCTGTCACTCTGACCTGTCATTCAGACTAGCCACCCTGACCTGTCATTCTGACTAGCCACTGTGACCTGCCACTCTGACCGGTCACTTTGCTCTGCCCCTCTGACCAGCCACTCTGACCATCCACTCTGACCAGCCACTCTGACCAGCCACTCTGACCCTTCACTCTGGCCAGCCACTCTGGCCAGCCACTCTGACCTGCCACTCTGACCATCCACTCTGACCCTTCACTCTGGCCAGCCACTCTGACCAGCCACTCTTACCAGCCACTCTGACCATCCACTCTGACCCTTCACTCTGACCTGCCACTCTGACCTGCCACTCTGATCTTCTTCTCTGACCAGCCTGTCTGACCTCCCATCTGATCAGCCACTCAGACCTCTCACTCTGACCTCTCACCCTGACCTGTCACTCTGACCAGCCACCATGACCTGTCACTCTGACCTGTCACCCTGACCTGTCACTCTGAAATGTCACCCTGACCTGTCACTCTGACCTCTCACTATGACCTGTCATTCTGACCAGCCACTGTGACCTTCCACTCTGACCGATCACTTTGCTCTGCCCTTCTGACCAGCCACTCTGACCTGACACTCTGACCATCCAGTTTGACCATTCACTCTGAACTGCCACTCTGACCATCCACTCTGACCTGCCACTCTGACCTTCAACTCTCAACAGCCAGTTTGACCTCCCATCTGATCAGCCACTTTGACCTGTCACTCTGACCTCTCACTCTGACCTGTCGCTCTGATCTCTCACTCTGACCTTTCACCCTGACCTGTCACTCTGACCAGACACCCTGACCTGTCTCTCTGACCAGCCACTCTGACCTGTCACTCTGACCAGCCACTCAGACCTGTCACTCTGAAATATCTCTCTGACCTGTCACACTGACCTGTCACACTGACCTGTCACCCTGAACTCTCACTCCGACCTGTCACCCTGACCTGTCACTCTGAAATGTCACTCTGACCTGTCACCCTGACCTGTCACTCTGAAATGTCACCCTGACCTGTCACTCTGACCTGTCACTCAGACGTGTCACCCTGACCTGTCACCCTGACCTGTCACTCTGAAATGTCACCCTGACCTCTCACTCTGACCAGTCACTCTGACCTGTCATTCAGACTAGCCACCCTGATCTGTCATTCTGACTAGCCACTGTGACCTGCCACTCTGACTGGTCACTTTGCTCTGCCCCTCTGACCAGCCACCCTGACCTGACCAGTCACTTTGATCAGCAACTCTGACCAGCCACCCTGACCTGACCAGTCACTTTGACCTGACACTCTGACCTGCCTCTCTGGCCAGCCTCTCTGACCTGCCTCTCTGACCTGTCACTCTGACCTGCCACTCTGACCTGCCACTCTGACCTGTCACCCTGACCTGCCATTCTGGCCAGCCACTCTGTCCAGCCGCTCTGACCAGCCACTCTGACCTGCCACTCTGATGAACCCATCTGACCATTCAATCTTACCATCCATTCTGACCATTCACTCAGACCAACCATCTAACCATCCACTCAGACCACCCATCTGACCATCCACTGCGACCTGCCACTCTGACCATTCACTCTGGCCCTTCACTCTGGCCTGCCACTCTAACCATTCACTCTGACCAGCCACTCCGACCATCCACTCTGACCTGCCATTCTGGCCAGCCACTCTGGCCAGCCACTCTGACCTGCCATTCTGGCCTGCCACCGTGGCCAGTCACTCTGACCAGCCACTCTGACCTGCCACTCTGACCAGCCACTCTGACCTGCCACTCTGATCTTCTTCTCTGACCAGCCTGTCTGACCTCCCATCTGATCAGCCACTCTGACCTCTCACTCTGACCTGTCACTCTGACCTGTCACTCTGACCAGCCACCCTGACCTGTCACTCTGACCAGCCACTCAGACCAGCTACTCTGACCAGCCACTCTGACCTGTCTCTCTGACCTGCCACTGTGACCTATCATTCTGACCAGCCACTATGACCTGCCACTCTGACCAGCCAATCTGACCTGCCACACAGACCATCCACTCTGACCATCCACTCTGACCATCCAATCTGACCATCCACTCTGACCATCCACTCTGACCTGCCTCTTGACTTTCAACTCTCAACTGCCAGTCTGACCTCCCATCTGATCAGCCACTTTGACCTTTCACTCTGACCTCTCACTCTGACCTGTCGCTCTGACCTCTCACTCTGACCTGTCACTCTGACCTGTCACTCTGACCAGCCACCCTGACCTGTCTCTCTGACCAGCCACTCAGACCAGCTACGCTGACCAGCCACTCTGACCTGTCTCTCTGACCTGCCACTGTGACCTATCATTCTGACCAGCCACTGTGACCTGCCACTCTGACCAGCCAATCTGACCATCCACTCTGACCATCCACTCTGACCTGCCTCTTGACGTACAACTCGCAACAGCCAGTCTGACCTCCCATCTGATCAGCCACTTTGACCTTTCACTCTGACCTCTCACTCTGACCTGTCGCTCTGACCTCTCACTCTGAGCTGCCATTCTGACCATTCACTCTGACCTGCCACTCTGACCAGCCACTCTGACCATCCACTCTGACCATCCACTCTGACCATCCACTCTGACCTGCCACTTGACTTTCAACTCTCAACAGCCAGTCTGACCTCCCATCTGATCAGCCACTTTGACCTTTCACTCTGACCTCTCACTCTGACCTGTCGCTCTGACCTCTCACTCTGACCTCTCACACTGGCCTCTCATTCTGACCAGACACCCTGACCTGTCTCTCTGACCAGTGACTCTGACCTGTCTCTCTGACCTGCCACTGTGACCTATCATTCTGACCAGCCACTGTGACCTTCCACTCTGACCGGTCACTTTGCTCTGTCCTTCTGACCAGCCACTCTGACCTGACACTCTGACCATCCAGTTTGACCATTCACTCTGAAATGCCACTCTGACCATCCACTCTGACCTGCCACTCTGACCTTCAACTCTCAACAGCCAGTTTGACCTCCTATCTGATCAGCCACTTTGACCTGTCACTCTGACCTCTCACTCTGACCTGTCGCTCTGATCTCTCACTCTGACCTTTCACCCTGACCTGTTACTCTGACCAGACACCCTGACCTGTCTCTCTGACCAGCCACTCTGACCTGTCACTCTGAAATATCTCTCTGACCTGTCACCCTGACCTGTCACCCTGAACTCTCACTCTGACCTGTCACTCTGACCTGTCACCCTGACCTGTCACTCTGAAGTGTCACTCTGACCTGCCACCCTGACTTGTCACTCTGAAATGTCACCCTGACCTGTCACTCTGACCTGTCACTCAAACCTATCACCCTGACCTCTCACTCTGACCTGTCACTCTGACCTGTCATTCAGACTAGCCACCCTGACCTGTCATTCTGACTAGCCACTGTGACCTGCCACTCTGACCGGTCACTTTGCTCTGCCCCTCTGACCAGCCACCCTGACCTGACCAGTCACTTTGATCAGCAACTCTGACCAGCCACTCTGACCTGACCAGTCACTTTGACCTGACCCTCTGACCTGCCTCTCTGGCCAGCCTCTCTGACCTGCCTCTCTGACCTGTCACTCTGACCTGCCACTCTGATTTGTCGCCCTGACCTGCCATTCTGGTCAGCCACTCTGTCCAGCCGCTTTGACCAGCCACTCTGACCTGCCACTCTGACCTGCCACTCTGACCTGCCAATCTGACGAGCCAATCTGACCATTCAATCTTACCATCCATTCTGACCATTCACTCAGGCCACCCATCTGACCATCCACTCAGACCACCCATCTGACCATCCACTGCGACCTGCCAATCTGACCATTCACTCTGACCAGCCACTCTGACCATCCACTCTGACCTGCCATTCTGTCCAGCCGCTCTGGCCAGCCACTCTGACCTGCCATTCTGGCCAGCCACTCTGGCCAGCCACTCTGACCTGCCACTCTGACCTGCCACTCTGACCAGCCACTCTGACCATCCACTCTGACCCTTCACTCTGGCCAGCCACTCTGGCCAGCCACTCTGACCAGCCACTCTGACCAGCCACACTGAGCATCCACTCTGACCAACCACTCTGACCAGCCACTCTGACCTGCCACTCTGATCTTCTTATCTGACCAGCCTGTCTGACCTCCCATCTGATCAGCCACTCTGACCTCTCACTCTGACCTCTCACCCTAACCTGTCGCTCTGACCTCTCACTCTGACCTGTCACTCTGACCTGTCACTCTGACCAGCCACCCTGACCTGTCACTCTGAACAGCCACTCAGACCAGCTACTCTGACCAGCCACTCTGACCTGTCTCTCTGACCTGCCACTGTGACCTATCATTCTGACCAGCCATTGTGACCTGCCACTCTGACCGGTCAATTTGCTCTGTCACTCTGACCAGCCAATCTGACCTGCCACACAGACCATCCAATCTGACCATCCACTCTGACCATCCACTCTGACCTGCCACTTGACCTTCAACTCTCAACAGCCAGTCTGACCTCCCATCTGATCAGCCACTTTGACCTGTCACTCTGACCTCTGACTCTGACCTGTCGCTCTGACCTCTCACTCTGACCCCTCACACTGACCTCTCAGTCCGACCAGACACCCTGACCTGTCTCTCTGACCAGTGACTCTGATCTGTCTCTCTGACCTGCCAGTGTGACCTGACACTCTGACCGGTCACTTTGCTCTGCCACTCTGACCAGCCAATCTGACCTGTCACACAGACCATCCACTCTGACCATCCACTCTGACCATCCACTCTGACCTGCCACTTGACCTTCAACTCTCAACAGCCAGTCTGACCTCCCATCTGATCAGCCACTTTGACCTGTCACTCTGACCTCTGACTCTGACCTGTCGCTCTGACCTCTCACTCTGACCTCTCACACTGACCTCTCAGTCTGACCAGACACCCTGACCTGTCTCTCTGACCAGTGACTCTGACCTGTCACTCTGAAATGTCTCTCTGATCTTTCACCCTGACCTGTCACCGTGACCTGTCACTCTGACCTGTTACTCTGACCTGTCACTCTGACCTGTCACTCTGACCTGTCACCCTGACCTGGCACCCTGACCTGTCACTCTGAAATGTCACCCTGACCTGTCACTCTGACCTATCACTATGACCTGTCATTCTGACCAGCCACTGTGACCTGCCACTCTGACCGGTCACTTTGCTCTGCCCCTCTGACCAGCCACTCTGACCTTACACTCTGACCATCCAGTTTGACCATTCACTCTGAACCGCCAATCTGACCATCCACTCTGACCTGCCACTCTGACCTTCAACTCTCAACAGCCAGTCTGACCTCCCATCTGATCAGCCACTTTGACCTGTCACTCTGACCTCTCACTCTGACCTGTCGCTCAGACCTCTCAATCTGACCTTTCACTCTGACCTGTCACTCTGACCAGCCACTCAGACCTGTCACTCTGAAATATCTCTCTGACCTGTAATCCTGACCTGTCAGCCTGACCTGTAACTCTGACCTCTCACTCTGACCTGTCGCTCTGATCTCTCACTCTGACCTTTCACCCTGACCTGTCACTCTGACCAGACACCCTGACCTGTCTCTCTGACCAGCCACTCTGACCTGTCACCCTGACCAGCCACTCAGACCTGTCACTCTGAAATATCTCTCTGACCTGTCACCCTGACCTGTCACCCTGACCTGTCACCCTGACCTGTCACCCTGAGCTCTCACTCTGACCTGTCACTCTGACCTGTCATTCTGATCTGTCACTCTGACGTGTCACTCTCAAATGTCACTCTGACCTGTCACCCTGACCTGTCACTCTGAAATGTCACCCTGACCTGTCCCCCTGACCTGTCACTCTGACCTGTCACCCTGACCTGTCACTCTGACTAGCCACTGTGACCTGCCACTCTGACCGGTCACTTTGCTCTGCCCCTCTGACCAGCCACCCTGACCTGACCAGTCACTTTGATCAGCAACTCTGACCATCCACTCTGACCTGACCATTCACTTTGACCTGACCCTCTGACCTGCCTCTCTGGCCAGCCTCTCTGACCTGCCTCTCTGACCTGTCACTCTGACCCGTCACTGGACCTATCACTCTGAACTGTCACTGTGACCTGTCACTTTGACCTGCCACTCTGACCTGCCTCTCTGACCTGTCACACTGACCTGTCACTGTGACCTGTCACTCTGAACTGTCACTCTGACCTGCCACTCTGACCTGCCACTCTGACCTGCCTCTCTGATTTTCTTCTCTGACCAGCCTGTCTGACCTCCCATCTGATCAGCCACTCTGACCTCTCACTCTGACCTCTCACCCTGACCTGTCACTCTGACCAGCCACCCTGACCTGTCACTCTGACCAGCCACTCAGACCAGCCAATCTGACCAGCCACTCTGACCTGTCTCTCTGACCTGCCACTTTGACGTATCATTCTGACCAGCCACTGTGACCTGACACTCTGACCGGTCACTTTGCTCTGCCACTCTGACCAGCCACTCTGACCTGCCACACAGACCATCCACTCTGACCATCCACTCTGACCATCCACTCTGACCTGCCACTTGACCTTCAACTCTCAACAGCCAGTCTGACCTCCCATCTGATCAGCCACTTTGACCTGTCACTCTGACCTCTCACTCTGACCTGTCGCTCTGATCTCTCACTCTGACCTCTCACACTGACCTCTCAGTCTGACCAGACACCCTGACCTGTCTCTCTGAACAGCGACTCTGACCTGTCACTCTGAAATGTCTCTCTGATCTTTCACCCTGACCTATCACCCTGACCTGGCACCCTGACCTGTCACTCTGAAATGTCACCCTGACCTCTCACTATGACCTGTCATTCTGACTAGCCACTCTGACCTGCCACTCTGACCAGCCACTCTGACCAGCCACTCTGACCATTCACTCTGACCTTCCAGTTTGACCATTCACTCTGAACTGCCAATCTGACCATCCACTCTGACCTGCCACTCTGACCTTCAACTCTCAACAGCCAGTCTGACGTCCCATCTGATCAGCCACTTTGACCTTTCACTCTGACCTCTCACTCTGACTTGTCGCTCTGATCTCTCACTCTGACCTTTCACCCTGACCTGTCACTCTGACCAGACACCCTGACCTGTCTCTCTGACCAGCCACTCTGACCTGTCACCCTGACCTGTCACTCTGACCTGTCACCCTGAGCTCTCACTCTGACCTGTCGCTCTGATCTCTCACTCTGACCTTTTTCCCTTATCTGTCACTCTGACCAGACACCCTGACCTGTCTCTCTGACTAGCCACTCTGACCGGTCACCCTGACCTGTCACTCTGACCTGTCATTCTGACCTGTCACTCTGACCTATTACTCTGACCTGTCACTCTGACCTGTCACCCTGACCTGTCACTCTGAAATGTCACCCTGAACTGTCACCCTGACCTCTCACTCTGACCTGTCACTCTGACCTTTCATTCAGACTAGCCACCCTGACCTGTCATTCTGACTAGCCACTGTGACCTGCCACTCTGACCGGTCACTTTGCTCTGCTCCTCTGACCAGCCACCCTGACCTGACCAGTCACTTTGATCAGCAACTCTGACCAGCCATTCTGACCTGACCAGTAACTTTGACCTACCCCTCTGACCTGCCTCTCTGGCCAGCCTCTCTGACCTGCCTCTCTGACCTGTCACTCTGACCTGTCACTGTGACCTGTCACTCTGAACTGTCACTGTGACCTGTCACTTTGACCTGCCACTCTGACCTTCCACTCTGACCTATCACTCTGACCTGCCATTCTGGCCAGCCACTCTGGCCAGCCGCACTGACCAGCCACTCTGACCAGCCAATCTGACCTGCCACTTGACCTTCAACTCTCAACAGCCAGTCTGACCTCCCAACTGATCAGCCACTTTGACCTGTCACTCTGACCTCTGACTCTGACCTGTCGCTCTGACCTCTCACTCTGACCTCTCACACTGACCTCTCAGTCCGACCAGACACCCTGACCTGTCTCTCTGACCAGTGACTCTGATCTGTCTCTCTGACCTGCCAGTGTGACCTGACACTCTGACCGGTCACTTTGCTCTGCCACTCTGACCAGCCAATCTGACCTGTCACACAGACCATCCACTCTGACCATCCACTCTGACCATCCACTCTGACCTGCCACTTGACCTTCAACTCTCAACAGCCAGTCTGACCTCCCATCTGATCAGCCACTTTGACCTGTCACTCTGACCTCTGACTCTGACCTGTCGCTCTGACCTCTCACTCTGACCTCTCACACTGACCTCTCAGTCTGACCAGACACCCTGACCTGTCTCTCTGACCAGTGACTCTGACCTGTCACTCTGAAATGTCTCTCTGATCTTTCACCCTGACCTGTCACCGTGACCTGTCACTCTGACCTGTTACTCTGACCTGTCACTCTGACCTGTCACTCTGACCTGTCACCCTGACCTGGCACCCTGACCTGTCACTCTGAAATGTCACCCTGACCTGTCACTCTGACCTCTCACTATGACCTGTCATTCTGACCAGCCACTGTGACCTGCCACTCTGACCGGTCACTTTGCTCTGCCCCTCTGACCAGCCACTCTGACCTTACACTCTGACCATCCAGTTTGACCATTCACTCTGAACTGCCAATCTGACCATCCACTCTGACCTGCCACTCTGACCTTCAACTCTCAACAGCCAGTCTGACCTCCCATCTGATCAGCCACTTTGACCTGTCACTCTGACCTCTCACTCTGACCTGTCGCTCAGACCTCTCAATCTGACCTTTCACTCTGACCTGTCACTCTGACCAGCCACTCAGACCTGTCACTCTGAAATATCTCTCTGACCTGTAATCCTGACCTGTCAGCCTGACCTGTAACTCTGACCTCTCACTCTGACCTGTCGCTCTGATCTCTCACTCTGACCTTTCACCCTGACCTGTCACTCTGACCAGACACCCTGACCTGTCACTCTGACCAGACACCCTGACCTGTCTCTCTGACCAGCCACTCTGACCTGTCACCCTGACCAGCCACTCAGACCTGTCACTCTGAAATATCTCTCTGACCTGTCACCCTGACTAGCCACTCTGACCTGCCACTCTGACCAGCCACTCTGACCAGCCACTCTGACCATTCACTCTGACCATCCAGTTTGACCATTCACTCTGAACTGCCACTCTGACCATCCACTCTGACCTGCCACTCTGACCTTCAACTCTCAACAGCCAGTTTGACCTCCCATCTGATCAGCCACTTTGACCTGTCACTCTGACCTCTCACTCTGATCTGTCGCTCTGATCTCTCACTCTGACCTTTCACCCTGACCTGTCACTCTGACCAGACACCCTGACCTGTCTCTCTGACCAGCTACTCTGACCTGTCACCCTGACCTGTCACTCTGACCTGTCACCCTGAGCTCTCACTCTGACCTGTCGCTCTGATCTCTCACTCTGACCTTTTTCCCTTATCTGTCACTCTGACCAGACACCCTGACCTGTCTCTCTGACTAGCCACTCTGACCGGTCACCCTGACCTGTCACTCTGACCTGTCATTCTGACCTGTCACTCTGACCTGTTACTCTGACCTGTCACTCTGACCTGTCACCCTGACCTGTCACTCTGAAATGTCACCCTGAACTGTCACCCTGACCTCTCACTCTGACCTGTCACTCTGACCTTTCATTCAGACTAGCCACCCTGACCTGTCATTCTGACTAGCCACTGTGACCTGCCACTCTGACCGGTCACTTTGCTCTGCTCCTCTGACCAGCCACCCTGACCTGACCAGTCACTTTGATCAGCAACTCTGACCAGCCATTCTGACCTGACCAGTAACTTTGACCTACCCCTCTGACCTGCCTCTCTGGCCAGCCTCTCTGACCTGCCTCTCTGACCTGTCACTCTGACCTGTCACTGTGACCTGTCACTCTGAACTGTCACTGTGACCTGTCACTTTGACCTGTCACTCTGACCTTCCACTCTGACCTATCACTCTGACCTGACATTCTGGCCAGCCACTCTGGCCAGCCGCTCTGACCAGCCACTCTGACCAGCCAATCTGACCAACCACTCTGACCATTCACTCTGACCTGCCACTCTGACCATCCACTCTGACCCTTCACTCTGGCCTTTCACTCTGGCCAGCCACTCTGACCAGCTACTTTCACCATCCACTCTGACCAGCTACTCTGACCATCCACTCTGACCAGCCACTCTGACCAACCACTCTGACCATTCACTCTGACCTGCCACTCTGACCATCCACTCTGACCCTTCACTCTGGCCTTTCACTCTGGCCAGCCACTCTGACCAGCTACTCTCACCATCCACTCTGACCAGCTACTCTGACCATCCACTCTGACCAGCCACTCTGACTAGCCACTCTGACCAGCCACTCTGACACTTCACTCTGGCCAGCCACTCTGGCCAGCCACTCTGACCTGCCTCTCTGACCTGTCACTCTGACCTGTCACTGTGACCTGTCACTCTGAACTGTCACTGTGACCTGTCACTTTGACCTGCCACTCTGACCTTCCACTCTGACCTGTCACTCTGACCTGCCATTCTGGCCAGCCACTCTGGCCAGCCGCTCTGACCAGCCACTCTGACCAGCCAATCTGACCAACCACTCTGACGATTGACTCTGACCATCCACTCTGACCTTCTTCTCTGACCAGCCTGTCTGACCTCCCATCTGATCAGCCACTCTGATCTCTCACTCTGACCTGTCGCTCTGACCTCTCATTCTGACCTCTCACTCTGACCTGTCATCTGACCGGCCACTGAGACCTGACACTCTGACCATCTCATTCTGACCTGTCACTATTACCTGTCACTCTGACCAGCCACTCTGACCTGTCACTCTGGCCAGCCAAACTGACCATCCACTCTGACCAGCCACTCTGACCTGTCAGTCTGTCCATCCACTCTGACTGCCAATGTGACCTGCCACTCCTGACCATTCACTCTGGCCCTTCACTCCGGCCAGCCATTCTGACCATCCAATCTGGCCAGCCACTCTGACCAGCCTCTCTGACCAGCCACTCTGACCAACCACTCTGACCAACCACTCTGACCTGCCACTCTGACCTTCTTCTCTGACCAGCCTGTCTGACCTCCCATCTGATCAGCCAGACTGACCTGTCACTCTGACCTCTCACTCTGACCAGCCACCCTAACCTGTCACTCTGACCAGCCTCTCTGACCTGTCTCTCTGACCTGACAGTCTGACCGGTCACTTTGCTCTGCCACTCTGACCAGCCACTCTGACCATTCACTCTGACCAGCCACTCTGACCAGCCACTCTGACCATTCACTCTGACCAGCCACTCTGACCAGCCACACTGACCAGCCACACTGACCAGCCACTCTGACCTGCCACTCTGACCATTCACTCTGATCTGCCACACTCACCATTCACACTGACCTGCCACTCTGGCCAGCCACTCTGACCATTCAATCTTACCATCCACGCTGACCATTCACTCTGACCAGCCGCTCTGACCATCCACTCTGACCAGTCACTCTGACCATTCACTCTGACCTGCCACTCTGACCATCCACTCTGACCCTTCACTCTGGCCAGCCACTCTGACCAGCTACTCTGACCATCCACTCTGACCAGCTACTCTGACCATCCACTCTGACCAGCCACTCTGACCAGCCACTCTGACCAGCCCCTCTGACCCTTCACTCTGGCCAGCCACTCTGACCAGCCACTCTGGCCAGCCACTCTGACCTGTCACTCTGACCTGTCACTCTGACCTGTCACTTTGACCTGCCACTCTGACCTGCCACTCTGACCTGCCATTCTGGCCAGCCACTCTGGCCAGCCGCTCTGACCAGCCACTCTGACCAGCCAATCTAACCAACCACTCTGACGATTGACTCTGACCAGCCACTCTGACCTTCTTCTCTGACCAGCCTGTCTGACCTCCCATCTGATCAGCCACTCTGACCAGCAACTCTGACCATCCACTCTGACCAGCTACTCTGACCATCCACTCTGACCAGCCACTCTGACCAACCACTCTGACCAGCCCCTCTGACCCTTCACTCTGGCCAGCCACTCTGGCCAGCCACTCTGACCTGTTACTCTGACCTCTCATTCTGACCTCTCACTCTGACCTGTCATTCTGACTGGCCACTGAGACCTGACACTCTGACCTGTCATTCTGACCTGTCACTATTACCTGTCACTCTGACCAGCCACTCTGACCTGTCACTCTGACCATTCACTCTGACCCTTCACTCTGGCCAGCCACTCTGACCAGCCACTCTGACCATTCACTCTGACCAGCCACTCTGACCAGCCACACTGATCAGCCACTCTGACCAGCCACACTAATCAGCCACTCTGACCATCCACTCTGACAATCCACTCTGACCTGCCACTCTCACCATTCACTCTGCCCTGACACTCTGACCTGCCACTATGACCTTCTTCTCTGACCAGCCTGTCTGACCTCCCATCTGATCAGCCACTCTGACCTGTAACTCTGACCTCTCACTCTGAACCTCTCACTCTGAACCTCTCACTCTTACCTGTCACTCTGACCAGCCACTCTGGCCAGCCAATCTGACCATCCACTCTGACCATCCACTCTGACCTGTCAGTCTGTCCATCCACTCTGAACTGCCAATGTGACCTGCCACTCTGACCATTCACTCTGGCCCTTCACTCTGGCCAGCCATTCTGACCATCCAATCTGGCCAGCCACTCTGACCAGCCACTCTGACCAACCACTCTGACCAACCACTCTGACCTGCCACTCTGACCTTCTTCTCTGACCAGCCTGTCTGACCTCCCATCTGATCAGCCAGACTGACGTGTCACTCTGACCTCTCACTCTGACCTGTCGCTCTGACCTGCCACTCTGACCTCTCACTCTGACCTCTCACTCTGACCTGTCGCTCTGACTTCACACTCTGACCTCTCACTCTGACCAGCCACCCTAACCTGTCACTCTGACCAGCCACTCTGACCTGTCTCTCTGACCTGACAGTCTGACCAGTCACTTTGCTCTGCCACTCTGACCAGCCACTCTGGTCATTCACTCTGACCAGCCACTCTGACCAGCCACTCTGACCAGCCACACTGACCAGCCACACTGACCAGCCACTCTGACCTGCCACTCTGACCATTCACTCTGATCTGCCACTCTGACCATTCATACTGACTTGCCACTCTGGCCAGCCACTCTGACCATTCACACTGACCTGCCACTGTGACCTGCCACTCTGACCATTCACTCTGACCTTCCAGTTTGACCATTCACTCTGAACTGCCAATCTGACCATCCACTCTGACCTGCCACTCTGACCTTCAACTCTCAACAGCCAGTCTGACGTCCCATCTGATCAGCCACTTTGACCTTTCACTCTGACCTCTCACTCTGACTTGTCGCTCTGATCTCTCACTCTGACCTTTCACCCTGACCTGTCACTCTGACCAGACACCCTGACCTGTCTCTCTGACCAGCCACTCTGACCTGTCACCCTGACCTGTCACTCTGACCTGTCACCCTGAGCTCTCACTCTGACCTGTCGCTCTGATCTCTCACTCTGACCTTTTTCCCTTATCTGTCACTCTGACCAGACACCCTGACCTGTCTCTCTGACTAGCCACTCTGACCGGTCACCCTGACCTGTCACTCTGACCTGTCATTCTGACCTGTCACTCTGACCTATTACTCTGACCTGTCACTCTGACCTGTCACCCTGACCTGTCACTCTGAAATGTCACCCTGAACTGTCACCCTGACCTCTCACTCTGACCTGTCACTCTGACCTTTCATTCAGACTAGCCACCCTGACCTGTCATTCTGACTAGCCACTGTGACCTGCCACTCTGACCGGTCACTTTGCTCTGCTCCTCTGACCAGCCACCCTGACCTGACCAGTCACTTTGATCAGCAACTCTGACCAGCCATTCTGACCTGACCAGTAACTTTGACCTACCCCTCTGACCTGCCTCTCTGGCCAGCCTCTCTGACCTGCCTCTCTGACCTGTCACTCTGACCTGTCACTGTGACCTGTCACTCTGAACTGTCACTGTGACCTGTCACTTTGACCTGCCACTCTGACCTTCCACTCTGACCTATCACTCTGACCTGCCATTCTGGCCAGCCACTCTGGCCAGCCGCACTGACCAGCCACTCTGACCAGCCAATCTGACCTGCCACTTGACCTTCAACTCTCAACAGCCAGTCTGACCTCCCAACTGATCAGCCACTTTGACCTGTCACTCTGACCTCTGACTCTGACCTGTCGCTCTGACCTCTCACTCTGACCTCTCACACTGACCTCTCAGTCCGACCAGACACCCTGACCTGTCTCTCTGACCAGTGACTCTGATCTGTCTCTCTGACCTGCCAGTGTGACCTGACACTCTGACCGGTCACTTTGCTCTGCCACTCTGACCAGCCAATCTGACCTGTCACACAGACCATCCACTCTGACCATCCACTCTGACCATCCACTCTGACCTGCCACTTGACCTTCAACTCTCAACAGCCAGTCTGACCTCCCATCTGATCAGCCACTTTGACCTGTCACTCTGACCTCTGACTCTGACCTGTCGCTCTGACCTCTCACTCTGACCTCTCACACTGACCTCTCAGTCTGACCAGACACCCTGACCTGTCTCTCTGACCAGTGACTCTGACCTGTCACTCTGAAATGTCTCTCTGATCTTTCACCCTGACCTGTCACCGTGACCTGTCACTCTGACCTGTTACTCTGACCTGTCACTCTGACCTGTCACTCTGACCTGTCACCCTGACCTGGCACCCTGACCTGTCACTCTGAAATGTCACCCTGACCTGTCACTCTGACCTCTCACTATGACCTGTCATTCTGACCAGCCACTGTGACCTGCCACTCTGACCGGTCACTTTGCTCTGCCCCTCTGACCAGCCACTCTGACCTTACACTCTGACCATCCAGTTTGACCATTCACTCTGAACTGCCAATCTGACCATCCACTCTGACCTGCCACTCTGACCTTCAACTCTCAACAGCCAGTCTGACCTCCCATCTGATCAGCCACTTTGACCTGTCACTCTGACCTCTCACTCTGACCTGTCGCTCAGACCTCTCAATCTGACCTTTCACTCTGACCTGTCACTCTGACCAGCCACTCAGACCTGTCACTCTGAAATATCTCTCTGACCTGTAATCCTGACCTGTCAGCCTGACCTGTAACTCTGACCTCTCACTCTGACCTGTCGCTCTGATCTCTCACTCTGACCTTTCACCCTGACCTGTCACTCTGACCAGACACCCTGACCTGTCACTCTGACCAGACACCCTGACCTGTCTCTCTGACCAGCCACTCTGACCTGTCACCCTGACCAGCCACTCAGACCTGTCACTCTGAAATATCTCTCTGACCTGTCACCCTGACTAGCCACTCTGACCTGCCACTCTGACCAGCCACTCTGACCAGCCACTCTGACCATTCACTCTGACCATCCAGTTTGACCATTCACTCTGAACTGCCACTCTGACCATCCACTCTGACCTGCCACTCTGACCTTCAACTCTCAACAGCCAGTTTGACCTCCCATCTGATCAGCCACTTTGACCTGTCACTCTGACCTCTCACTCTGATCTGTCGCTCTGATCTCTCACTCTGACCTTTCACCCTGACCTGTCACTCTGACCAGACACCCTGACCTGTCTCTCTGACCAGCTACTCTGACCTGTCACCCTGACCTGTCACTCTGACCTGTCACCCTGAGCTCTCACTCTGACCTGTCGCTCTGATCTCTCACTCTGACCTTTTTCCCTTATCTGTCACTCTGACCAGACACCCTGACCTGTCTCTCTGACTAGCCACTCTGACCGGTCACCCTGACCTGTCACTCTGACCTGTCATTCTGACCTGTCACTCTGACCTGTTACTCTGACCTGTCACTCTGACCTGTCACCCTGACCTGTCACTCTGAAATGTCACCCTGAACTGTCACCCTGACCTCTCACTCTGACCTGTCACTCTGACCTTTCATTCAGACTAGCCACCCTGACCTGTCATTCTGACTAGCCACTGTGACCTGCCACTCTGACCGGTCACTTTGCTCTGCTCCTCTGACCAGCCACCCTGACCTGACCAGTCACTTTGATCAGCAACTCTGACCAGCCATTCTGACCTGACCAGTAACTTTGACCTACCCCTCTGACCTGCCTCTCTGGCCAGCCTCTCTGACCTGCCTCTCTGACCTGTCACTCTGACCTGTCACTGTGACCTGTCACTCTGAACTGTCACTGTGACCTGTCACTTTGACCTGTCACTCTGACCTTCCACTCTGACCTATCACTCTGACCTGACATTCTGGCCAGCCACTCTGGCCAGCCGCTCTGACCAGCCACTCTGACCAGCCAATCTGACCAACCACTCTGACCATTCACTCTGACCTGCCACTCTGACCATCCACTCTGACCCTTCACTCTGGCCTTTCACTCTGGCCAGCCACTCTGACCAGCTACTTTCACCATCCACTCTGACCAGCTACTCTGACCATCCACTCTGACCAGCCACTCTGACCAACCACTCTGACCATTCACTCTGACCTGCCACTCTGACCATCCACTCTGACCCTTCACTCTGGCCTTTCACTCTGGCCAGCCACTCTGACCAGCTACTCTCACCATCCACTCTGACCAGCTACTCTGACCATCCACTCTGACCAGCCACTCTGACTAGCCACTCTGACCAGCCACTCTGACACTTCACTCTGGCCAGCCACTCTGGCCAGCCACTCTGACCTGCCTCTCTGACCTGTCACTCTGACCTGTCACTGTGACCTGTCACTCTGAACTGTCACTGTGACCTGTCACTTTGACCTGCCACTCTGACCTTCCACTCTGACCTGTCACTCTGACCTGCCATTCTGGCCAGCCACTCTGGCCAGCCGCTCTGACCAGCCACTCTGACCAGCCAATCTGACCAACCACTCTGACGATTGACTCTGACCATCCACTCTGACCTTCTTCTCTGACCAGCCTGTCTGACCTCCCATCTGATCAGCCACTCTGATCTCTCACTCTGACCTGTCGCTCTGACCTCTCATTCTGACCTCTCACTCTGACCTGTCATTCTGACCGGCCACTGAGACCTGACACTCTGACCATTCATTCTGACCTGTCACTATTACCTGTCACTCTGACCAGCCACTCTGACCTGTCACTCTGGCCAGCCAAACTGACCATCCACTCTGACCAGCCACTCTGACCTGTCAGTCTGTCCATCCACTCTGAACTGCCAATGTGACCTGCCACTCTGACCATTCACTCTGGCCCTTCACTCCGGCCAGCCATTCTGACCATCCAATCTGGCCAGCCACTCTGACCAGCCTCTCTGACCAGCCACTCTGACCAACCACTCTGACCAACCACTCTGACCTGCCACTCTGACCTTCTTCTCTGACCAGCCTGTCTGACCTCCCATCTGATCAGCCAGACTGACCTGTCACTCTGACCTCTCACTCTGACCAGCCACCCTAACCTGTCACTCTGACCAGCCTCTCTGACCTGTCTCTCTGACCTGACAGTCTGACCGGTCACTTTGCTCTGCCACTCTGACCAGCCACTCTGACCATTCACTCTGACCAGCCACTCTGACCAGCCACTCTGACCATTCACTCTGACCAGCCACTCTGACCAGCCACACTGACCAGCCACACTGACCAGCCACTCTGACCTGCCACTCTGACCATTCACTCTGATCTGCCACTCTCACCATTCACACTGACCTGCCACTCTGGCCAGCCACTCTGACCATTCAATCTTACCATCCACGCTGACCATTCACTCTGACCAGCCGCTCTGACCATCCACTCTGACCAGTCACTCTGACCATTCACTCTGACCTGCCACTCTGACCATCCACTCTGACCCTTCACTCTGGCCAGCCACTCTGACCAGCTACTCTGACCATCCACTCTGACCAGCTACTCTGACCATCCACTCTGACCAGCCACTCTGACCAGCCACTCTGACCAGCCCCTCTGACCCTTCACTCTGGCCAGCCACTCTGACCAGCCACTCTGGCCAGCCACTCTGACCTGTCACTCTGACCTGTCACTCTGACCTGTCACTTTGACCTGCCACTCTGACCTGCCACTCTGACCTGCCATTCTGGCCAGCCACTCTGGCCAGCCGCTCTGACCAGCCACTCTGACCAGCCAATCTAACCAACCACTCTGACGATTGACTCTGACCAGCCACTCTGACCTTCTTCTCTGACCAGCCTGTCTGACCTCCCATCTGATCAGCCACTCTGACCAGCAACTCTGACCATCCACTCTGACCAGCTACTCTGACCATCCACTCTGACCAGCCACTCTGACCAACCACTCTGACCAGCCCCTCTGACCCTTCACTCTGGCCAGCCACTCTGGCCAGCCACTCTGACCTGTTACTCTGACCTCTCATTCTGACCTCTCACTCTGACCTGTCATTCTGACTGGCCACTGAGACCTGACACTCTGACCTGTCATTCTGACCTGTCACTATTACCTGTCACTCTGACCAGCCACTCTGACCTGTCACTCTGACCATTCACTCTGACCCTTCACTCTGGCCAGCCACTCTGACCAGCCACTCTGACCATTCACTCTGACCAGCCACTCTGACCAGCCACACTGATCAGCCACTCTGACCAGCCACACTAATCAGCCACTCTGACCATCCACTCTGACAATCCACTCTGACCTGCCACTCTCACCATTCACTCTGCCCTGACACTCTGACCTGCCACTATGACCTTCTTCTCTGACCAGCCTGTCTGACCTCCCATCTGATCAGCCACTCTGACCTGTAACTCTGACCTCTCACTCTGAACCTCTCACTCTGAACCTCTCACTCTTACCTGTCACTCTGACCAGCCACTCTGGCCAGCCAATCTGACCATCCACTCTGACCATCCACTCTGACCTGTCAGTCTGTCCATCCACTCTGAACTGCCAATGTGACCTGCCACTCTGACCATTCACTCTGGCCCTTCACTCTGGCCAGCCATTCTGACCATCCAATCTGGCCAGCCACTCTGACCAGCCACTCTGACCAACCACTCTGACCAACCACTCTGACCTGCCACTCTGACCTTCTTCTCTGACCAGCCTGTCTGACCTCCCATCTGATCAGCCAGACTGACGTGTCACTCTGACCTCTCACTCTGACCTGTCGCTCTGACCTGCCACTCTGACCTCTCACTCTGACCTCTCACTCTGACCTGTCGCTCTGACTTCACACTCTGACCTCTCACTCTGACCAGCCACCCTAACCTGTCACTCTGACCAGCCACTCTGACCTGTCTCTCTGACCTGACAGTCTGACCAGTCACTTTGCTCTGCCACTCTGACCAGCCACTCTGGTCATTCACTCTGACCAGCCACTCTGACCAGCCACTCTGACCAGCCACACTGACCAGCCACACTGACCAGCCACTCTGACCTGCCACTCTGACCATTCACTCTGATCTGCCACTCTGACCATTCATACTGACTTGCCACTCTGGCCAGCCACTCTGACCATTCACACTGACCTGCCACTGTGACCTGCCACTCTGACCATTCACTCTGACCTTCCAGTTTGACCATTCACTCTGAACTGCCAATCTGACCATCCACTCTGACCTGCCACTCTGACCTTCAACTCTCAACAGCCAGTCTGACGTCCCATCTGATCAGCCACTTTGACCTTTCACTCTGACCTCTCACTCTGACTTGTCGCTCTGATCTCTCACTCTGACCTTTCACCCTGACCTGTCACTCTGACCAGACACCCTGACCTGTCTCTCTGACCAGCCACTCTGACCTGTCACCCTGACCTGTCACTCTGACCTGTCACCCTGAGCTCTCACTCTGACCTGTCGCTCTGATCTCTCACTCTGACCTTTTTCCCTTATCTGTCACTCTGACCAGACACCCTGACCTGTCTCTCTGACTAGCCACTCTGACCGGTCACCCTGACCTGTCACTCTGACCTGTCATTCTGACCTGTCACTCTGACCTATTACTCTGACCTGTCACTCTGACCTGTCACCCTGACCTGTCACTCTGAAATGTCACCCTGAACTGTCACCCTGACCTCTCACTCTGACCTGTCACTCTGACCTTTCATTCAGACTAGCCACCCTGACCTGTCATTCTGACTAGCCACTGTGACCTGCCACTCTGACCGGTCACTTTGCTCTGCTCCTCTGACCAGCCACCCTGACCTGACCAGTCACTTTGATCAGCAACTCTGACCAGCCATTCTGACCTGACCAGTAACTTTGACCTACCCCTCTGACCTGCCTCTCTGGCCAGCCTCTCTGACCTGCCTCTCTGACCTGTCACTCTGACCTGTCACTGTGACCTGTCACTCTGAACTGTCACTGTGACCTGTCACTTTGACCTGCCACTCTGACCTTCCACTCTGACCTATCACTCTGACCTGCCATTCTGGCCAGCCACTCTGGCCAGCCGCACTGACCAGCCACTCTGACCAGCCAATCTGACCTGCCACTTGACCTTCAACTCTCAACAGCCAGTCTGACCTCCCAACTGATCAGCCACTTTGACCTGTCACTCTGACCTCTGACTCTGACCTGTCGCTCTGACCTCTCACTCTGACCTCTCACACTGACCTCTCAGTCCGACCAGACACCCTGACCTGTCTCTCTGACCAGTGACTCTGATCTGTCTCTCTGACCTGCCAGTGTGACCTGACACTCTGACCGGTCACTTTGCTCTGCCACTCTGACCAGCCAATCTGACCTGTCACACAGACCATCCACTCTGACCATCCACTCTGACCATCCACTCTGACCTGCCACTTGACCTTCAACTCTCAACAGCCAGTCTGACCTCCCATCTGATCAGCCACTTTGACCTGTCACTCTGACCTCTGACTCTGACCTGTCGCTCTGACCTCTCACTCTGACCTCTCACACTGACCTCTCAGTCTGACCAGACACCCTGACCTGTCTCTCTGACCAGTGACTCTGACCTGTCACTCTGAAATGTCTCTCTGATCTTTCACCCTGACCTGTCACCGTGACCTGTCACTCTGACCTGTTACTCTGACCTGTCACTCTGACCTGTCACTCTGACCTGTCACCCTGACCTGGCACCCTGACCTGTCACTCTGAAATGTCACCCTGACCTGTCACTCTGACCTCTCACTATGACCTGTCATTCTGACCAGCCACTGTGACCTGCCACTCTGACCGGTCACTTTGCTCTGCCCCTCTGACCAGCCACTCTGACCTTACACTCTGACCATCCAGTTTGACCATTCACTCTGAACTGCCAATCTGACCATCCACTCTGACCTGCCACTCTGACCTTCAACTCTCAACAGCCAGTCTGACCTCCCATCTGATCAGCCACTTTGACCTGTCACTCTGACCTCTCACTCTGACCTGTCGCTCAGACCTCTCAATCTGACCTTTCACTCTGACCTGTCACTCTGACCAGCCACTCAGACCTGTCACTCTGAAATATCTCTCTGACCTGTAATCCTGACCTGTCAGCCTGACCTGTAACTCTGACCTCTCACTCTGACCTGTCGCTCTGATCTCTCACTCTGACCTTTCACCCTGACCTGTCACTCTGACCAGACACCCTGACCTGTCACTCTGACCAGACACCCTGACCTGTCTCTCTGACCAGCCACTCTGACCTGTCACCCTGACCAGCCACTCAGACCTGTCACTCTGAAATATCTCTCTGACCTGTCACCCTGACTAGCCACTCTGACCTGCCACTCTGACCAGCCACTCTGACCAGCCACTCTGACCATTCACTCTGACCATCCAGTTTGACCATTCACTCTGAACTGCCACTCTGACCATCCACTCTGACCTGCCACTCTGACCTTCAACTCTCAACAGCCAGTTTGACCTCCCATCTGATCAGCCACTTTGACCTGTCACTCTGACCTCTCACTCTGATCTGTCGCTCTGATCTCTCACTCTGACCTTTCACCCTGACCTGTCACTCTGACCAGACACCCTGACCTGTCTCTCTGACCAGCTACTCTGACCTGTCACCCTGACCTGTCACTCTGACCTGTCACCCTGAGCTCTCACTCTGACCTGTCGCTCTGATCTCTCACTCTGACCTTTTTCCCTTATCTGTCACTCTGACCAGACACCCTGACCTGTCTCTCTGACTAGCCACTCTGACCGGTCACCCTGACCTGTCACTCTGACCTGTCATTCTGACCTGTCACTCTGACCTGTTACTCTGACCTGTCACTCTGACCTGTCACCCTGACCTGTCACTCTGAAATGTCACCCTGAACTGTCACCCTGACCTCTCACTCTGACCTGTCACTCTGACCTTTCATTCAGACTAGCCACCCTGACCTGTCATTCTGACTAGCCACTGTGACCTGCCACTCTGACCGGTCACTTTGCTCTGCTCCTCTGACCAGCCACCCTGACCTGACCAGTCACTTTGATCAGCAACTCTGACCAGCCATTCTGACCTGACCAGTAACTTTGACCTACCCCTCTGACCTGCCTCTCTGGCCAGCCTCTCTGACCTGCCTCTCTGACCTGTCACTCTGACCTGTCACTGTGACCTGTCACTCTGAACTGTCACTGTGACCTGTCACTTTGACCTGTCACTCTGACCTTCCACTCTGACCTATCACTCTGACCTGACATTCTGGCCAGCCACTCTGGCCAGCCGCTCTGACCAGCCACTCTGACCAGCCAATCTGACCAACCACTCTGACCATTCACTCTGACCTGCCACTCTGACCATCCACTCTGACCCTTCACTCTGGCCTTTCACTCTGGCCAGCCACTCTGACCAGCTACTTTCACCATCCACTCTGACCAGCTACTCTGACCATCCACTCTGACCAGCCACTCTGACCAACCACTCTGACCATTCACTCTGACCTGCCACTCTGACCATCCACTCTGACCCTTCACTCTGGCCTTTCACTCTGGCCAGCCACTCTGACCAGCTACTCTCACCATCCACTCTGACCAGCTACTCTGACCATCCACTCTGACCAGCCACTCTGACTAGCCACTCTGACCAGCCACTCTGACACTTCACTCTGGCCAGCCACTCTGGCCAGCCACTCTGACCTGCCTCTCTGACCTGTCACTCTGACCTGTCACTGTGACCTGTCACTCTGAACTGTCACTGTGACCTGTCACTTTGACCTGCCACTCTGACCTTCCACTCTGACCTGTCACTCTGACCTGCCATTCTGGCCAGCCACTCTGGCCAGCCGCTCTGACCAGCCACTCTGACCAGCCAATCTGACCAACCACTCTGACGATTGACTCTGACCATCCACTCTGACCTTCTTCTCTGACCAGCCTGTCTGACCTCCCATCTGATCAGCCACTCTGATCTCTCACTCTGACCTGTCGCTCTGACCTCTCATTCTGACCTCTCACTCTGACCTGTCATTCTGACCGGCCACTGAGACCTGACACTCTGACCATTCATTCTGACCTGTCACTATTACCTGTCACTCTGACCAGCCACTCTGACCTGTCACTCTGGCCAGCCAAACTGACCATCCACTCTGACCAGCCACTCTGACCTGTCAGTCTGTCCATCCACTCTGAACTGCCAATGTGACCTGCCACTCTGACCATTCACTCTGGCCCTTCACTCCGGCCAGCCATTCTGACCATCCAATCTGGCCAGCCACTCTGACCAGCCTCTCTGACCAGCCACTCTGACCAACCACTCTGACCAACCACTCTGACCTGCCACTCTGACCTTCTTCTCTGACCAGCCTGTCTGACCTCCCATCTGATCAGCCAGACTGACCTGTCACTCTGACCTCTCACTCTGACCAGCCACCCTAACCTGTCACTCTGACCAGCCTCTCTGACCTGTCTCTCTGACCTGACAGTCTGACCGGTCACTTTGCTCTGCCACTCTGACCAGCCACTCTGACCATTCACTCTGACCAGCCACTCTGACCAGCCACTCTGACCATTCACTCTGACCAGCCACTCTGACCAGCCACACTGACCAGCCACACTGACCAGCCACTCTGACCTGCCACTCTGACCATTCACTCTGATCTGCCACTCTCACCATTCACACTGACCTGCCACTCTGGCCAGCCACTCTGACCATTCAATCTTACCATCCACGCTGACCATTCACTCTGACCAGCCGCTCTGACCATCCACTCTGACCAGTCACTCTGACCATTCACTCTGACCTGCCACTCTGACCATCCACTCTGACCCTTCACTCTGGCCAGCCACTCTGACCAGCTACTCTGACCATCCACTCTGACCAGCTACTCTGACCATCCACTCTGACCAGCCACTCTGACCAGCCACTCTGACCAGCCCCTCTGACCCTTCACTCTGGCCAGCCACTCTGACCAGCCACTCTGGCCAGCCACTCTGACCTGTCACTCTGACCTGTCACTCTGACCTGTCACTTTGACCTGCCACTCTGACCTGCCACTCTGACCTGCCATTCTGGCCAGCCACTCTGGCCAGCCGCTCTGACCAGCCACTCTGACCAGCCAATCTAACCAACCACTCTGACGATTGACTCTGACCAGCCACTCTGACCTTCTTCTCTGACCAGCCTGTCTGACCTCCCATCTGATCAGCCACTCTGACCAGCAACTCTGACCATCCACTCTGACCAGCTACTCTGACCATCCACTCTGACCAGCCACTCTGACCAACCACTCTGACCAGCCCCTCTGACCCTTCACTCTGGCCAGCCACTCTGGCCAGCCACTCTGACCTGTTACTCTGACCTCTCATTCTGACCTCTCACTCTGACCTGTCATTCTGACTGGCCACTGAGACCTGACACTCTGACCTGTCATTCTGACCTGTCACTATTACCTGTCACTCTGACCAGCCACTCTGACCTGTCACTCTGACCATTCACTCTGACCCTTCACTCTGGCCAGCCACTCTGACCAGCCACTCTGACCATTCACTCTGACCAGCCACTCTGACCAGCCACACTGATCAGCCACTCTGACCAGCCACACTAATCAGCCACTCTGACCATCCACTCTGACAATCCACTCTGACCTGCCACTCTCACCATTCACTCTGCCCTGACACTCTGACCTGCCACTATGACCTTCTTCTCTGACCAGCCTGTCTGACCTCCCATCTGATCAGCCACTCTGACCTGTAACTCTGACCTCTCACTCTGAACCTCTCACTCTGAACCTCTCACTCTTACCTGTCACTCTGACCAGCCACTCTGGCCAGCCAATCTGACCATCCACTCTGACCATCCACTCTGACCTGTCAGTCTGTCCATCCACTCTGAACTGCCAATGTGACCTGCCACTCTGACCATTCACTCTGGCCCTTCACTCTGGCCAGCCATTCTGACCATCCAATCTGGCCAGCCACTCTGACCAGCCACTCTGACCAACCACTCTGACCAACCACTCTGACCTGCCACTCTGACCTTCTTCTCTGACCAGCCTGTCTGACCTCCCATCTGATCAGCCAGACTGACGTGTCACTCTGACCTCTCACTCTGACCTGTCGCTCTGACCTGCCACTCTGACCTCTCACTCTGACCTCTCACTCTGACCTGTCGCTCTGACTTCACACTCTGACCTCTCACTCTGACCAGCCACCCTAACCTGTCACTCTGACCAGCCACTCTGACCTGTCTCTCTGACCTGACAGTCTGACCAGTCACTTTGCTCTGCCACTCTGACCAGCCACTCTGGTCATTCACTCTGACCAGCCACTCTGACCAGCCACTCTGACCAGCCACACTGACCAGCCACACTGACCAGCCACTCTGACCTGCCACTCTGACCATTCACTCTGATCTGCCACTCTGACCATTCATACTGACTTGCCACTCTGGCCAGCCACTCTGACCATTCACACTGACCTGCCACTGTGACCTGCCACTCTGACCATTCACACTGACCTGCCACTCTGACCATTCACACTGATGTGCCACTCTGGCCAGCCACTCTGGCCAACCACTCGGACCATGCATCCTGAGCAGCTACATTGACCATTCACTCTGGCCCTTCACTCTGGCCAGCTGCTCTGACCATCCACTCTGACTTGCCCAGTGACCTGCCACTCTGACCATTCACTCTGCCTGGCCATTCTGGCCAGCCACTCTGGCCAGCCGCTCTGACCAGCCACTCTGACCAGCACCTCAAATCATTCACTCTGACCAGCCACTCTGACCAGCCACTTTGACCAGCCACTCTGACCTTCTTCTCTGACCAGCCTGTCTGACCTCCCATCTGATCAGCCACTCTGAACTGTCACTCTGACCTCTCACTCTGACCTGTCGCTCTGATCTCTCACTCTGACCTCTCACTCTGACGAGCCACCCTGACCTGTCTCTCTGAACTGACAGTCTAACCGGTCACTTTGCTCTGCCACTCTGACCAGCCACTCTGACCATTCACACTGACCTGCCATCTGACCAGCCACTCTGGCCAGCCACTCAGACCAGCCACTCTGTCCAGCCACACTAACTATTCACTCTGGCCCTTCATTCTGGCCAGCCACTCTGACCAGCCGCTGTGACCAACCACTCTGACGATTCACTCTGACCAGCCACTCTGACCTTCTTCTCTGACCAGCCTGTCTGACCTCCCATCTGATCAGCCACTCTGACCTGTCACTCTGACCTCTCACTCTGACCTGTCGCTCTGACCTCTCACTCTGACCTCTCACTCTGACCAGCCACTCTGACCTGCCACTCTGGCCAGCCACTCTGACCATTCACACTGACCTGCCACTCTGGCCAGCCACTCTGGCCAACCACTCGGACCATACACTCTGAGCAGCTACATTGACCATTCACTCAGGCCCTTCACTCTGGCCAGCCACTCTGACCATCCACTCTGACTTGCCACTGTGACCTGCCACTCTGACCATTCACTCTGACCTGCCATTCTGGCCAGCCACTCTGGCCAGCCGCTCTGACCATCCACTCTGACCAACCACTCTCACCAACCACTCTGACCTGCCACTCTGACCTGCCACTCTGACCTGCCACTCTGACCTTCTTCTCTGACCAGCCAGTCTGACCTCCCATCTGAAAAGCCACTCTGACCTCTCAATCTGACCTCTCACCCTGACTTGTCACTCTGACCTCTCACTCTGAACTGTCACTCTGACCTCTCACTCTGAGCTCTCCCTCTGAACTGTCACTCTGACCTCTCACTCTGAGCTCTAACTCTGACCTCTCACTATGACCTGTCACTCTGACCAGCCTCTCTGACCTGTCACTCTGACCTGCCACTCTGACCATCCACTCTGACCATCCACTCTGACCTGTCAATCTGTCCATCCACTCTGAACTGCCACTGTGACCTGCCACTCTGACCATTCACTCTGGCCCTTCACTCTGGCCAGCCATTCTTACCATCCAATCTGACCAGCTGCACTGACCATCCACTCTGACCTGCCACAGTGACCTGCCACTCTGACCATTCAGTCTGACCAGCCACTCTGGCCAGCCACTCTGACCATCCACTCTGACGATCCACTCTGACCAACCACTCTGACGATTCACTCTGCCCTCCCACTCTGACCTGCCACTCCGACCATCTTCTCTGACCAGCCTGTCTGACCTCCCATCTGATCAGCCACTCTGACCTCTCACTCTGACCTCTCACCCTCACCTGTCACTCTGAGCTCTCACTCTGACCAGCCACTCTGACCTCTCTGAACTGACAGTCTGACCGGTCACTTTCCTCTGCCACTCTGAGCAGCCACTCTGACCATTCACTCTGACCTGCCACTCTGACCAGCCACTCTGACCAGCCACTCTGACCTGCCACTCTGACCAGCCACTCTGATCAGCCACTCTGACCAGCCACACTGACCAGCCACTCTGACCAGCCACACTGACAATCCACTCTGACCTGCCACTCTGACCAGCCACTCTGGCCAGCCACTCAGACCAGCCACTCTGACCAGCCACACTGACCATTCACTCTGGCCCTTCACTCTGGCCAGCCACTCAGACCATTCAATCTGATCAGCCGCTCTGACCAACCACTCTGACGATTCACTCTGACCAGCCACTCGGACCATCTTCTCCGACCTGCCTGTCTGACCTCCCATCTGATCAGCCACTCTGACCTGTCACTCTGACCTGTCACTCTGACCTCTCACTCTGACCTCTCACTCTGACCAGCCACTCTGACCTGTCGCTCTGACCTGACAGTCTGACCGGTCACTTTGCTCTGCCACTCTGACCAGCCACTCTGACCAGCCATTCTGGCCATTCACACTGACCTGGCACTCTGGCCAGCCACTCTGACAAGCCACACTGACCAGCCACTCTGACCAGCCACTCTGACAATCCACTCTGACCAGCCACTCTGACCAGCCACTCTGACAATCCACTCTGACCAGCCACTCTGGCCAGCCACTCTGACCAGCCACTCTGACCAGCCTCTCTGACCTGCCACTCTGACCATTCACTCCTACCTGCCATTCTGGCCAGCCGCTCTGACCAGCCACAGTGACCAGCCACTCTGACCTGCCACTCTGACCATTCACTCTGACCAGCCACTCTGACCTGCCACTCTGACCAGCCACTCTGACCTGCCACTCTGACCTTCTTCTCTGACCAGCCTGTCTGACATCCCATCTGATCAGCCACTCTGACCTCTCACTCTGACCTCTCACCCTGACCTGTCACTCTGACCTCTCACTCTGACCAGCCACTCTGACCTCTCTGAACTGACAGTCTGACCGGTCACTTTCCTCTGCCACTCTGAGCAGCCACTCTGACCATTCACTCTGACCTGCCACTCTGACCAGCCACTCTGACCAGCCACTCTGACCTGCCACTCTGACCAGCCACTCTGACCTGCCACTCTGTCCAGCCACACTGACCAGCCACTCTGACCAGCCACACTGACCAGCCACACTGACAATCCACTCTGACCTGCCACTCTGACCAGCCACTCTGGCCAGCCACTCAGACCAGCCACTCTGACCAGCCACACTGACCATTCACTCTGGCCCTTCACTCTGGCCAGCCACTCAAACCATTCAATCTGATCAGCCGCTCTGACCAACCACTCTGACGATTCACTCTGACCAGCCACTCTGACCTTCTTCTCTGACCAGCCTGTCTGACCTCCCATCTGATCAGCCACTCTGACCTGTCACTCTGACCTCTCACTCTGACCTGTCGCTCTGACATCTCACTCTTACCTGTCACTCTGACCAGCCACTCTGACCTGTCTCTCTGACCAGCCACTCTGACCATTCACTCTGACCATTCACTCTGACCAGCCACTCTGGCCAGCCACTCTGACCATGCACTCTGACCATCCACTCTGACATGTCAATCTGTCCATCCACTCTGAACTGCCACTGTGACCTGCCACTCTGAATATTCACTCTGGCCCTTCACTCTGGCCAGCCATTCTGACCATCCAATCTGACCAGCCGCTCTGACCATCCACTCTGACCTGCCACAGTGACCTGCCACTCTGACCATTCACTCTGACCTGACATTCTGGCCAGCCGCTCTGACCTGCCACTCTGACCTTCTTCTCTGACCAGCCTGTCTGACCTCCCATCTGATCAGCCACTCTGACCTGTCACTCTGACCTCTCACTCTGACCTGTCGCTCTGACCTCTCACTCTGACCTCTCACTCTGACCAGCCACCCTGACCTGTCACTCTGACCAGCCACTCTGACCTCTCTCTCTGAACTGACAGTCTGACCGGTCACTTTGCTCTGCCACTCTGACCAACCACTCTGACCAGTCAATCTGACCTGCCACTCTGACCAGCCACTCTGACCTGCCACTCTGCCCATTCACTCTGGACAGCCACTCTGACCAGCCACCCTGACCTGTCACTCTGACCAGCGACTCTGACCTGTCACTCTGACCAGCCACCCTGACCTGTCACTCTGATCTCTCAATCTGACCAGTCGCTCTGACCTCTCATTCTGACCTCTCACTCTGACCTGTCATTTTGACCGGCCACTGTGACCTGACACTCTGACCATTCATTCTGACCTGTCACTCTGACCAGCCACTCTGACCTGTCACTTTGACCATTCACTCTGACCCTTCACTCTGGCCAGCCACTCTGACCAGCCACTCTGACCTGTCTCTCTGACCATTCACTCTGACCTGCCACTCTGACTAGCCACTCTGACCATTCACTCTGACCTGCCACTCTGACCAGCCACTCTGACCATTCACTCTGACCAGCCACTCTGACCAGACACTTTGACCTGCCACTCTGACCAGTCACTCTGACCAGACACTCTGACCAGCCACTCTGACCATTCACTCTGATCTGCCACTGTGACCTGCCACTCTGACCATTCACACTGACCAGCCACTCTGGCCAGCCACTCTGACGATCCACTCTGACCAAACACTCTGACGATTCACTCTGACCTGTCACCCTGCCCTTCTTCTCTGACCAGCCTGTCTGACCTCCCATCTGATCAGCCACTCTTACCTGCCACTCTGACCATCCACTCTGACCATCCACTCTGACCTGTTACTGTGACCTGCCACTCTGACCATTCATGCTGGCCCTTCACTCTTGCCAGCCATTCTGACAATCCAATCTGACCAGCCGCTCTGACCATCCACTCTGACCTGCCACTCTGAACTGTCACCCTGACCTCTCACTCTGACCAGCCATCCTGACCTGTCACTCTGACCAGCCACTCTGACCAGCCACTCTGTCCCACCACTCTGACCTGCCACTTTGATCAACCACTCTGACGATTCACTCTGCCCTGACACTCTGACCTGCCACTCTGACCTTCTTCTCTGACCAGCCTGTCTGACCTCCCATCCGATAAGCCACTCTGCCCTGTCACTCTGACCTCTCACTCTGACCTGTCGCTCTGACCTCTCACTCTGACCTCTCTCTTTTACTTGTCACTCTGACCAGCCACCCTGACCTGTCACTCTGACCTCTCACTCTGACCTGTCGCTCTGACCTCTCACTCTGACCTCTCACTCTGACCAGCCACCCTGTCCTGTCACTCTGACCAGCCACTCTGACCTGTCTCTCTGACCTGACAGTCTGACCGGTCACTTTGCTCTGCCACTCTGACCAGCCACTCTGACCATTCACTCTGACCTGCCACTCTGACCTGTCACTCTGACCAGCCACTCTGACCTGTCTCTCTGACCTGACAGTCTGACCGGTCACTTTGCTCTGCCACTCTGACCAGCCACTCTGATCAGCCACTCTGACCAGCCATAATGACCAGCCACTCTGACCTGCCACTCTGACCATTCATTCTGATCTGCCACTCTGACCATTCACACTGACCTGCCACTCTGACCTGTTGCTCTGACCATTCACTCTGACCTGTCACTCTGATCAGCCACTCTGACCATTCACTCTGACCAGCCACTCTGGCCAGCCACTCTGACCATCCACTCTGACCTGTCAATCTGTCCATCCACTCTGAATTGCCACTGTGACCTGCCACTCTGACCATTCACTCTGGCCCTTCACTCTGGCCAGCCATTCTGACCATCCAATCTGACCAGCCGCTCTGACCATCCACTCTGACCTGCCACAGTGACCTGCCACTCTGACCATTCACTCTGACCTGCCATTCTGGCCAGCCACTCTGACCAGCCACTCTGACCAGCCACTCTGACCAACCACTCTGACCAGCCACTCTGACCTGCCACTCTGACCTTCTTCTCTGACCAGCCTGTCTGACCTCCCATCTGATCAGCCACTCTGACCTGTCGCTCTGACCTCTCACTCTGACCAGCCACCCTGACCTGTCACTCTGACCAGCCACTCTGACCTGTCTCTCTGAACTGACAGTCTGACCGGTCACTTTGCTCTGCCACTCTGACCAGCCACTCTGACCAGTCACTCTGACCTGCCACTCTGACCAGCCACTCTGACCAGCCACTCTGACCAGCCGCTCTGACCTGCCACTCTGACCAGCCACTCTGACCTGCCACTCTGACCATTCACTCTGGCCAGCCACTCTGACCAACCCCCCTGCCCTGTCACTCTGACCAGTGACTCTGACCTGTCACTCTGACCAGCCACCCTGACCTGTCACTCTGATCTCTCAATCTGACCAGTCGCTCTGACCTCTCATTCTGACCTCTCACTCTGACCTGTCATTCTGACCGGCCACTGTGACCTGACACTCTGACCATTCATTCTGACCTGTCACTCTGACCAGCCACTCTGACCTGTCACTCTGACCATTCACTCTGACCATTCACTCTGACTAGCCACTCTGACCATTCACTCTGACCTGCCACTCTGACCAGCCGCTCTGACCATTCACTCTGACCAGCCACTCTGACCAGACACTCTGACCTGCCACTCTGACCAGTCACTCTGACCTGTCACTCTGACCTCTCACTCTGACCTGTCGCTCTGACCTCTCACTCTGACCATTCACTCTGACGAGCCACCCTGACCTGTCACTCTGACCAGCCACTCTGTCCTGTCTCTCTGACCTGACAGTCTGACCGGTCACTTTGCTCTGCCACTCTGACCAGCCACTCTGAACATTCACTCTGACCTGCCACTCTGACCTGTCACTCTGACCAGCCACTCTGACCTGTCTCTCTGACCTGACAGTCTGACCGGTCACATTGCTCTGCCACTCTGACCAGCCACTCTGATCAGCCACTCTGACCAGCCATACTGAATAGCCACTCTGACCTGCCACTCTGACCATTCATTCTGATCTGCCACTCTGACCATTCACACTGACCAGCCACTCTGACCTGTCTCCCTGACCATTCACTCTGACCTGTCACTCTGACCAGCCACTCTGACAAGTCACTCTGACCAGCCACTCTGACCTGCCACTCTGACCATCCACTCTGTCCATCCACTCTGACATGTCAATCTGTCCATCCACTCTGAACTGCCACTGTGACCTGCCACTCTGACCATTCACTCTGGCCCTTCACTCTGGCCAGCCATTCTGACCATCCAATCTGACCAGCCGCTCTGACCAGCCGCTCTGACCTGCCACTCTCACCATTCACTCTGACCAGCCACTCTGACCATTCACTCTGACCAGCCACTCTGGCCAGCCACTCTGACCATCCACTCTGACGATTGACTCTGCCCTGCCACTCTGACCTTCTTCTCTGACCAGCCTGTCTGACCTCCCATCTGATCAGCCACTCTGACCTGTCACTCTGACCTGCCACTCTGACCTGCCACTCTGACTTGCCACTCTGACCTTCTTCTCTGACCAGCCTGTCTGACCTCCCATCTGATCAACCACTCTGACCTGTCACTCTGACCTCTCACTCTGACCAGCCACTCTGACCTGTCTCTCTGAACTGACAGTCTGACCGGTCACTTTGCTCTGCAACTCTGACCAGCCACTCTGACCATTCACTCTGAATGCCACTCTGACCTGCCACTCTGACCAGCCACTCTGACCATCACTCTGATCAGCCACTCTGACCAGCCACTCTGACCTGCCACTCTGACCAGCCACTCTGACCAGCCTGTCTGACCTCCCATCTGATCAGCCACTCTGACCTGTCACTCTGACCATTCACTCTGACCAGCCACTCTGACCAACCACTCTGACCAAACACTCTGACCTGCCACTCTGACCTGCCACTCTGACCTGCCACTCTGACCTTCTTCTCTGACCAGCCTGTCTGACCTCCCATCTGATCAACCACTCTGACCTGTCACTCTGACTTCTCACCCTGACCTGTCACTCTGACCTCTCACTCTGAACTGTCACTCTGACCTCTCACTCTGACCTCTCACTCTGAACTGTCACTCTGACCTCTCACACTGACGTCTCACACTGACCTCTCTCTCTGACCTCTCACTCTTACCTGCCACTCTGACCAGCCACTCTGACCTGCCACTCTGACCATCCACTCTGACCATCCACTCTGACCTGTCAATCTGTCCATCCACTCTGAACTGCCACTGTGACCTGCCACTCTGACCATTCACTCTGGCCCTTCACTCTGGCCAGCCATTCTGACCATCCAATCTGACCGGCTGCTCTGACCATCCACTCTGACCTGCCACAGTGACCTGCCACTCTGACCATTCACTCTGACCTGCCATTCTGGCCAGCCACCCTGGCCAGTCACTCTGATCAGCCACTCTGACCAGCCATACTGACCAGCCACTCTGACCTGCAACTCTGACCTTTCACTCTGATCTGCCACTCTGACCATTCACACTGACCTGCCACTCTGGCCAGCCTATCTGACCATTCACACTGACCTGCCACTCTGCCCAGCCACTCTGATCTGCCACTCTGGCCAGCCACTCTGGCCAACCACTCAGACCATGCATTCTGGCCAGCCAATCTGGCCAGCCGCTGCTACCAGCCACATTGACCATTCACTCTGGCCCTTCACTCTGGCCAACCACTCTGACCATTCACTCTGACCAGCCACTCTGACCTGCCACTCTGACCTTCTTCTCTGACTAGCCTATCTGACCTCCCATCTGATCAGCCACTCTGACCTCTCACTCTGACCTCTCACCCTGACCTGTCACTCTGACCTCTCACTCTGAACTGTCACTCTGACCTCTCACTCTGACCTCTCACTCTAAACTGTCACTCTGACCTCTCACTCTGACCTCTCACTCTGACCTCTCACTCTTACCTGTCACTCTGACCAGCCGCTCTGACAAGTCACTCTGACGAGCCACTCTGACCATCCACTCTGTCCATCCACTCTGACATGTCAATCTGTCCATCCACTCTGAACTGCCACTGTGACCTGCCACTCTGACCATTCACTCTGGCCCTTCACTCTGGCCAGCCATTCTGACCATCCAATCTGACCAGCCGCTCTGACCATCCACTCTGACCTGCCACTCTGACCATTCACTCTGACCATTCACTCTGACCATTCACTCTGACCAGCCACTCTGGCCAGCCACTCTGACCATCCACTCTGACGATTCACTCTGCCCTGCCACTCTGACCTTCTTCTCTGACCAGCCTGTCTGACCTCCCATCTGATCAGCCACTCTGACCTCTCACTCTGACCTCTCACCCTGACCTGTCACTCTGACCTCTCACTCTGACCAGCCACTCTGACCTGTCTCTCTGAACTGACAGTTTGACCGGTCACTTTGCTCTGCCACTCTGACCAGCCACTCTGACCTGCCACTCTGACCATCCACTCTGTCCATCCACTCTGACATGTCAATCTGTCCATCCACTCTGAACTGCCACTGTGACCTGCCACTCTGACCATTCACTCTGGCCCTTCACTCTGGCCAGCCATCCTGACCATCCAATCTGACCAGCCGCTCTGACCAGCCGCTCTGACCTGCCACTCTCACCATTCACTCTGACCAGCCACTCTGACCATTCACTCTGACCAGCCACTCTGGCCAGCCACTCTGACCATCCACTCTGACGATTCACTCTGCCCTGCCACTCTGACCTTCTTCTCTGACCAGCCTGTCTGACCTCCCATCTGATCAGCCACTCTGACCTGCCACTCTGACCATTCACACTGACCAGCCACTCTGGCCAGCCACTCTGACGATCCACTCTGACCAAACACTCTGACGATTCACTCTGACCTGTCACCCTGCCCTTCTTCTCTGACCAGCCTGTCTGACCTCCCATCTGATCAGCCACTCTTACCTGCCACTCTGACCATCCACTCTGACCATCCACTCTGACCTGTCACTGTGACCTGCCACTCTGACCGTTCATGCTGGCCCTTCACTCTTGCCAGCCATTCTGACAATCCAATCTGACCAGCCGCTCTGACCATCCACTCTGACCTGCCACTCTGAACTGTCACCCTGACCTCTCACTCTGACCAGCCATCCTGACCTGTCACTCTGACCAGCCACTCTGACCAGCCACTCTGTCCCACCACTCTGACCTGCCACTTTGATCAACCACTCTGACGATTCACTCTGCCCTGACACTCTGACCTGCCACTCTGACCTTCTTCTCTGACCAGCCTGTCTGAACTCCCATCCGATAAGCCACTCTGCCCTGTCACTCTGACCTCTCACTCTGACCTGTCGCTCTGACCTCTCACTCTGACCTCTCTCTTTTACTTGTCACTCTGACCAGCCACCCTGACCTCTCACTCTGACCTCTCACTCTGACCTGTCGCTCTGACCTCTCACTCTGACCTCTCACTCTGACCAGCCACCCTGTCCTGTCACTCTGACCAGCCACTCTGACCTGTCTCTCTGACCTGACAGTCTGACCGGTCACTTTGCTCTGCCACTCTGACCAGCCACTCTGACCATTCACTCTGACCTGCCACTCTGACCTGTCACTCTGACCAGCCACTCTGACCTGTCTCTCTGACCTGACAGTCTGACCGGTCACTTTGCTCTGCCACTCTGACCAGCCACTCTGATCAGCCACTCTGACCAGCCATAATGACCAGCCACTCTGACCTGCCACTCTGACCATTCATTCTGATCTGCCACTCTGACCATTCACACTGACCTGCCACTCTGACCTGTTGCTCTGACCATTCACTCTGACCTGTCACTCTGATCAGCCACTCTGACCATTCACTCTGACCAGCCACTCTGACCATCCACTCTGACCTGTCAATCTGTCCATCCACTCTGAATTGCCACTGTGACCTGCCACTCTGACCATTCACTCTGGCCCTTCACTCTGGCCAGCCATTCTGACCATCCAATCTGACCAGCCGCTCTGACCATCCACTCTGACCTGCCACAGTGACCTGCCACTCTGACCATTCACTCTGACCTGCCATTCTGGCCAGCCACTCTGACCAGCCACTCTGACCAGCCACTCTGACCAACCACTCTGACCAGCCACTCTGACCTGCCACTCTGACCTTCTTCTCTGACCAGCCTGTCTGACCTCCCATCTGATCAGCCACTCTGACCTGTCGCTCTGACCTCTCACTCTGACCAGCCACCCTGACCTGTCACTCTGACCAGCCACTCTGACCTGTCTCTCTGAACTGACAGTCTGACCGGTCACTTTGCTCTGCCACTCTGACCAGCCACTCTGATCAGCCACTCTGACCAGCCATAATGACCAGCCACTCTGACCTGCCACTATGACCATTCATTCTGATCTGCCACTCTGACCATTCACACTGACCTGCCACTCTGACCTGTTGCTCTGACCATTCACTCTGACCTGTCACTCTGATCAGCCACTCTGACCATTCACTCTGACCAGCCACTCTGGCCAGCCACTCTGACCATCCACTCTGACCTGTCAATCTGTCCATCCACTCTGAATTGCCACTGTGACCTGCCACTCTGACCATTCACTCTGGCCCTTCACTCTGGCCAGCCATTCTGACCATCCAATCTGACCAGCCGCTCTGACCATCCACTCTGACCTGCCACAGTGACCTGCCACTCTGACCATTCACTCTGACCTGCCATTCTGGCCAGCCACTCTGACCAGCCACTCTGACCAGCCACTCTGACCAACCACTCTGACCAGCCACTCTGACCTGCCACTCTGACCTTCTTCTCTGACCAGCCTGTCTGACCTCCCATCTGATCAGCCACTCTGACCTGTCGCTCTGACCTCTCACTCTGACCAGCCACCCTGACCTGTCACTCTGACCAGCCACTCTGACCTGTCTCTCTGAACTGACAGTCTGACCGGTCACTTTGCTCTGCCACTCTGACCAGCCACTCTGACCAGTCACTCTGACCTGCCACTCTGACCAGCCACTCTGACCAGCCACTCTGACCAGCCGCTCTGACCTGCCACTCTGACCAGCCACCCTGCCCTGTCACTCTGACCAGTGACTCTGACCTGTCACTCTGACCAGCCACCCTGACCTGTCACTCTGATCTCTCAATCTGACCAGTCGCTCTGACCTCTCATTCTGACCTCTCACTCTGACCTGTCATTCTGACCGGCCACTGTGACCTGACACTCTGACCATTCATTCTGACCTGTCACTCTGACCAGCCACTCTGACCTGTCACTCTGACCATTCACTCTGACCATTCACTCTGACCATTCACTCTGACTAGCCACTCTGACCATTCACTCTGACCTGCCACTCTGACCAGCCGCTCTGACCATTCACTCTGACCAGCCACTCTGACCAGACACTCTGACCTGCCACTCTGACCAGTCACTCTGACCTGTCACTCTGACCTCTCACTCTGACCTGTCGCTCTGACCTCTCACTCTGACCATTCACTCTGACGAGCCACCCTGACCTGTCACTCTGACCAGCCACTCTGTCCTGTCTCTCTGACCTGACAGTCTGACCGGTCACTTTGCTCTGCCACTCTGACCAGCCACTCTGAACATTCACTCTGACCTGCCACTCTGACCTGTCACTCTGACCAGCCACTCTGACCTGTCTCTCTGACCTGACAGTCTGACCGGTCACATTGCTCTGCCACTCTGACCAGCCACTCTGATCAGCCACTCTGACCAGCCATACTGAATAGCCACTCTGACCTGCCACTCTGACCATTCATTCTGATCTGCCACTCTGACCATTCACACTGACCAGCCACTCTGACCTGTCTCCCTGACCATTCACTCTGACCTGTCACTCTGACCAGCCACTCTGACAAGTCACTCTGACCAGCCACTCTGACCTGCCACTCTGACCATCCACTCTGTCCATCCACTCTGACATGTCAATCTGTCCATCCACTCTGAACTGCCACTGTGACCTGCCACTCTGACCATTCACTCTGGCCCTTCACTCTGGCCAGCCATTCTGACCATCCAATCTGACCAGCCGCTCTGACCAGCCGCTCTGACCTGCCACTCTCACCATTCACTCTGACCAGCCACTCTGACCATTCACTCTGACCAGCCACTCTGGCCAGCCACTCTGACCATCCACTCTGACGATTGACTCTGCCCTGCCACTCTGACCTTCTTCTCTGACCAGCCTGTCTGACCTCCCATCTGATCAGCCACTCTGACCTGTCACTCTGACCATTCACTCTGACCAGACACTCTGCCCAACCACTCTGACCAACCACTCTGACCTGCCACTCTGACCTGCCACTCTGACCTGCCACTCTGACCTGCCACTCTGACTTGCCACTCTGACCTTCTTCTCTGACCAGCCTGTCTGACCTCCCATCTGATCAACCACTCTGACCTGTCACTCTGACCTCTCACTCTGACCAGCCACTCTGACCTGTCTCTCTGAACTGACAGTCTGACCGGTCACTTTGCTCTGCAACTCTGACCAGCCACTCTGACCATTCACTCTGAATGCCACTCTGACCTGCCACTCTGACCAGCCACTCTGACCATCACTCTGATCAGCCACTCTGACCAGCCACTCTGACCTGCCACTCTGACCAGCCACTCTGACCAGCCTGTCTGACCTCCCATCTGATCAGCCACTCTGACCTGTCACTCTGACCATTCACTCTGACCAGCCACTCTGACCAACCACTCTGACCAAACACTCTGACCTGCCACTCTGACCTGCCACTCTGACCTGCCACTCTGACCTTCTTCTCTGACCAGCCTGTCTGACCTCCCATCTGATCAACCACTCTGACCTGTCACTCTGACTTCTCACCCTGACCTGTCACTCTGACCTCTCACTCTGAACTGTCACTCTGACCTCTCACTCTGACCTCTCACTCTGAACTGTCACTCTGACCTCTCACACTGACGTCTCACACTGACCTCTCTCTCTGACCTCTCACTCTTACCTGCCACTCTGACCAGCCACTCTGACCTGCCACTCTGACCATCCACTCTGACCATCCACTCTGACCTGTCAATCTGTCCATCCACTCTGAACTGCCACTGTGACCTGCCACTCTGACCATTCACTCTGGCCCTTCACTCTGGCCAGCCATTCTGACCATCCAATCTGACCGGCTGCTCTGACCATCCACTCTGACCTGCCACAGTGACCTGCCACTCTGACCATTCACTCTGACCTGCCATTCTGGCCAGCCACCCTGGCCAGTCACTCTGATCAGCCACTCTGACCAGCCATACTGACCAGCCACTCTGACCTGCAACTCTGACCTTTCACTCTGATCTGCCACTCTGACCATTCACACTGACCTGCCACTCTGGCCAGCCTATCTGACCATTCACACTGACCTGCCACTCTGCCCAGCCACTCTGATCAGCCACTCTGACAATCCACTCTGACCAGCCACTCTGACCATTCACTCTGATCTGCCACTCTGGCCAGCCACTCTGGCCAACCACTCAGACCATGCATTCTGGCCAGCCAATCTGGCCAGCCGCTGCTACCAGCCACATTGACCATTCACTCTGGCCCTTCACTCTGGCCAACCACTCTGACCATTCACTCTGACCAGCCACTCTGACCTGCCACTCTGACCTTCTTCTCTGACTAGCCTATCTGACCTCCCATCTGATCAGCCACTCTGACCTCTCACTCTGACCTCTCACCCTGACCTGTCACTCTGACCTCTCACTCTGAACTGTCACTCTGACCTCTCACTCTGACCTCTCACTCTAAACTGTCACTCTGACCTCTCACTCTGACCTCTCACTCTGACCTCTCACTCTTACCTGTCACTCTGACCAGCCGCTCTGACAAGTCACTCTGACGAGCCACTCTGACCATCCACTCTGTCCATCCACTCTGACATGTCAATCTGTCCATCCACTCTGAACTGCCACTGTGACCTGCCACTCTGACCATTCACTCTGGCCCTTCACTCTGGCCAGCCATTCTGACCATCCAATCTGACCAGCCGCTCTGACCATCCACTCTGACCTGCCACTCTGACCATTCACTCTGACCATTCACTCTGACCATTCACTCTGACCAGCCACTCTGGCCAGCCACTCTGACCATCCACTCTGACGATTCACTCTGCCCTGCCACTCTGACCTTCTTCTCTGACCAGCCTGTCTGACCTCCCATCTGATCAGCCACTCTGACCTCTCACTCTGACCTCTCACCCTGACCTGTCACTCTGACCTCTCACTCTGACCAGCCACTCTGACCTGTCTCTCTGAACTGACAGTTTGACCGGTCACTTTGCTCTGCCACTCTGACCAGCCACTCTGACCTGCCACTCTGACCATCCACTCTGTCCATCCACTCTGACATGTCAATCTGTCCATCCACTCTGAACTGCCACTGTGACCTGCCACTCTGACCATTCACTCTGGCCCTTCACTCTGGCCAGCCATCCTGACCATCCAATCTGACCAGCCGCTCTGACCAGCCGCTCTGACCTGCCACTCTCACCATTCACTCTGACCAGCCACTCTGACCATTCACTCTGACCAGCCACTCTGGCCAGCCACTCTGACCATCCACTCTGACGATTCACTCTGCCCTGCCACTCTGACCTTCTTCTCTGACCAGCCTGTCTGACCTCCCATCTGATCAGCCACTCTGACCTGCCACTCTGACCATTCACACTGACCAGCCACTCTGGCCAGCCACTCTGACGATCCACTCTGACCAAACACTCTGACGATTCACTCTGACCTGTCACCCTGCCCTTCTTCTCTGACCAGCCTGTCTGACCTCCCATCTGATCAGCCACTCTTACCTGCCACTCTGACCATCCACTCTGACCATCCACTCTGACCTGTCACTGTGACCTGCCACTCTGACCGTTCATGCTGGCCCTTCACTCTTGCCAGCCATTCTGACAATCCAATCTGACCAGCCGCTCTGACCATCCACTCTGACCTGCCACTCTGAACTGTCACCCTGACCTCTCACTCTGACCAGCCATCCTGACCTGTCACTCTGACCAGCCACTCTGACCAGCCACTCTGTCCCACCACTCTGACCTGCCACTTTGATCAACCACTCTGACGATTCACTCTGCCCTGACACTCTGACCTGCCACTCTGACCTTCTTCTCTGACCAGCCTGTCTGAACTCCCATCCGATAAGCCACTCTGCCCTGTCACTCTGACCTCTCACTCTGACCTGTCGCTCTGACCTCTCACTCTGACCTCTCTCTTTTACTTGTCACTCTGACCAGCCACCCTGACCTCTCACTCTGACCTCTCACTCTGACCTGTCGCTCTGACCTCTCACTCTGACCTCTCACTCTGACCAGCCACCCTGTCCTGTCACTCTGACCAGCCACTCTGACCTGTCTCTCTGACCTGACAGTCTGACCGGTCACTTTGCTCTGCCACTCTGACCAGCCACTCTGACCATTCACTCTGACCTGCCACTCTGACCTGTCACTCTGACCAGCCACTCTGACCTGTCTCTCTGACCTGACAGTCTGACCGGTCACTTTGCTCTGCCACTCTGACCAGCCACTCTGATCAGCCACTCTGACCAGCCATAATGACCAGCCACTCTGACCTGCCACTCTGACCATTCATTCTGATCTGCCACTCTGACCATTCACACTGACCTGCCACTCTGACCTGTTGCTCTGACCATTCACTCTGACCTGTCACTCTGATCAGCCACTCTGACCATTCACTCTGACCAGCCACTCTGACCATCCACTCTGACCTGTCAATCTGTCCATCCACTCTGAATTGCCACTGTGACCTGCCACTCTGACCATTCACTCTGGCCCTTCACTCTGGCCAGCCATTCTGACCATCCAATCTGACCAGCCGCTCTGACCATCCACTCTGACCTGCCACAGTGACCTGCCACTCTGACCATTCACTCTGACCTGCCATTCTGGCCAGCCACTCTGACCAGCCACTCTGACCAGCCACTCTGACCAACCACTCTGACCAGCCACTCTGACCTGCCACTCTGACCTTCTTCTCTGACCAGCCTGTCTGACCTCCCATCTGATCAGCCACTCTGACCTGTCGCTCTGACCTCTCACTCTGACCAGCCACCCTGACCTGTCACTCTGACCAGCCACTCTGACCTGTCTCTCTGAACTGACAGTCTGACCGGTCACTTTGCTCTGCCACTCTGACCAGCCACTCTGATCAGCCACTCTGACCAGCCATAATGACCAGCCACTCTGACCTGCCACTATGACCATTCATTCTGATCTGCCACTCTGACCATTCACACTGACCTGCCACTCTGACCTGTTGCTCTGACCATTCACTCTGACCTGTCACTCTGATCAGCCACTCTGACCATTCACTCTGACCAGCCACTCTGGCCAGCCACTCTGACCATCCACTCTGACCTGTCAATCTGTCCATCCACTCTGAATTGCCACTGTGACCTGCCACTCTGACCATTCACTCTGGCCCTTCACTCTGGCCAGCCATTCTGACCATCCAATCTGACCAGCCGCTCTGACCATCCACTCTGACCTGCCACAGTGACCTGCCACTCTGACCATTCACTCTGACCTGCCATTCTGGCCAGCCACTCTGACCAGCCACTCTGACCAGCCACTCTGACCAACCACTCTGACCAGCCACTCTGACCTGCCACTCTGACCTTCTTCTCTGACCAGCCTGTCTGACCTCCCATCTGATCAGCCACTCTGACCTGTCGCTCTGACCTCTCACTCTGACCAGCCACCCTGACCTGTCACTCTGACCAGCCACTCTGACCTGTCTCTCTGAACTGACAGTCTGACCGGTCACTTTGCTCTGCCACTCTGACCAGCCACTCTGACCAGTCACTCTGACCTGCCACTCTGACCAGCCACTCTGACCAGCCACTCTGACCAGCCGCTCTGACCTGCCACTCTGACCAGCCACCCTGCCCTGTCACTCTGACCAGTGACTCTGACCTGTCACTCTGACCAGCCACCCTGACCTGTCACTCTGATCTCTCAATCTGACCAGTCGCTCTGACCTCTCATTCTGACCTCTCACTCTGACCTGTCATTCTGACCGGCCACTGTGACCTGACACTCTGACCATTCATTCTGACCTGTCACTCTGACCAGCCACTCTGACCTGTCACTCTGACCATTCACTCTGACCATTCACTCTGACCATTCACTCTGACTAGCCACTCTGACCATTCACTCTGACCTGCCACTCTGACCAGCCGCTCTGACCATTCACTCTGACCAGCCACTCTGACCAGACACTCTGACCTGCCACTCTGACCAGTCACTCTGACCTGTCACTCTGACCTCTCACTCTGACCTGTCGCTCTGACCTCTCACTCTGACCATTCACTCTGACGAGCCACCCTGACCTGTCACTCTGACCAGCCACTCTGTCCTGTCTCTCTGACCTGACAGTCTGACCGGTCACTTTGCTCTGCCACTCTGACCAGCCACTCTGAACATTCACTCTGACCTGCCACTCTGACCTGTCACTCTGACCAGCCACTCTGACCTGTCTCTCTGACCTGACAGTCTGACCGGTCACATTGCTCTGCCACTCTGACCAGCCACTCTGATCAGCCACTCTGACCAGCCATACTGAATAGCCACTCTGACCTGCCACTCTGACCATTCATTCTGATCTGCCACTCTGACCATTCACACTGACCAGCCACTCTGACCTGTCTCCCTGACCATTCACTCTGACCTGTCACTCTGACCAGCCACTCTGACAAGTCACTCTGACCAGCCACTCTGACCTGCCACTCTGACCATCCACTCTGTCCATCCACTCTGACATGTCAATCTGTCCATCCACTCTGAACTGCCACTGTGACCTGCCACTCTGACCATTCACTCTGGCCCTTCACTCTGGCCAGCCATTCTGACCATCCAATCTGACCAGCCGCTCTGACCAGCCGCTCTGACCTGCCACTCTCACCATTCACTCTGACCAGCCACTCTGACCATTCACTCTGACCAGCCACTCTGGCCAGCCACTCTGACCATCCACTCTGACGATTGACTCTGCCCTGCCACTCTGACCTTCTTCTCTGACCAGCCTGTCTGACCTCCCATCTGATCAGCCACTCTGACCTGTCACTCTGACCATTCACTCTGACCAGACACTCTGCCCAACCACTCTGACCAACCACTCTGACCTGCCACTCTGACCTGCCACTCTGACCTGCCACTCTGACCTGCCACTCTGACTTGCCACTCTGACCTTCTTCTCTGACCAGCCTGTCTGACCTCCCATCTGATCAACCACTCTGACCTGTCACTCTGACCTCTCACTCTGACCAGCCACTCTGACCTGTCTCTCTGAACTGACAGTCTGACCGGTCACTTTGCTCTGCAACTCTGACCAGCCACTCTGACCATTCACTCTGAATGCCACTCTGACCTGCCACTCTGACCAGCCACTCTGACCATCACTCTGATCAGCCACTCTGACCAGCCACTCTGACCTGCCACTCTGACCAGCCACTCTGACCAGCCTGTCTGACCTCCCATCTGATCAGCCACTCTGACCTGTCACTCTGACCATTCACTCTGACCAGCCACTCTGACCAACCACTCTGACCAAACACTCTGACCTGCCACTCTGACCTGCCACTCTGACCTGCCACTCTGACCTTCTTCTCTGACCAGCCTGTCTGACCTCCCATCTGATCAACCACTCTGACCTGTCACTCTGACTTCTCACCCTGACCTGTCACTCTGACCTCTCACTCTGAACTGTCACTCTGACCTCTCACTCTGACCTCTCACTCTGAACTGTCACTCTGACCTCTCACACTGACGTCTCACACTGACCTCTCTCTCTGACCTCTCACTCTTACCTGCCACTCTGACCAGCCACTCTGACCTGCCACTCTGACCATCCACTCTGACCATCCACTCTGACCTGTCAATCTGTCCATCCACTCTGAACTGCCACTGTGACCTGCCACTCTGACCATTCACTCTGGCCCTTCACTCTGGCCAGCCATTCTGACCATCCAATCTGACCGGCTGCTCTGACCATCCACTCTGACCTGCCACAGTGACCTGCCACTCTGACCATTCACTCTGACCTGCCATTCTGGCCAGCCACCCTGGCCAGTCACTCTGATCAGCCACTCTGACCAGCCATACTGACCAGCCACTCTGACCTGCAACTCTGACCTTTCACTCTGATCTGCCACTCTGACCATTCACACTGACCTGCCACTCTGGCCAGCCTATCTGACCATTCACACTGACCTGCCACTCTGCCCAGCCACTCTGATCAGCCACTCTGACAATCCACTCTGACCAGCCACTCTGACCATTCACTCTGATCTGCCACTCTGGCCAGCCACTCTGGCCAACCACTCAGACCATGCATTCTGGCCAGCCAATCTGGCCAGCCGCTGCTACCAGCCACATTGACCATTCACTCTGGCCCTTCACTCTGGCCAACCACTCTGACCATTCACTCTGACCAGCCACTCTGACCTGCCACTCTGACCTTCTTCTCTGACTAGCCTATCTGACCTCCCATCTGATCAGCCACTCTGACCTCTCACTCTGACCTCTCACCCTGACCTGTCACTCTGACCTCTCACTCTGAACTGTCACTCTGACCTCTCACTCTGACCTCTCACTCTAAACTGTCACTCTGACCTCTCACTCTGACCTCTCACTCTGACCTCTCACTCTTACCTGTCACTCTGACCAGCCGCTCTGACAAGTCACTCTGACGAGCCACTCTGACCATCCACTCTGTCCATCCACTCTGACATGTCAATCTGTCCATCCACTCTGAACTGCCACTGTGACCTGCCACTCTGACCATTCACTCTGGCCCTTCACTCTGGCCAGCCATTCTGACCATCCAATCTGACCAGCCGCTCTGACCATCCACTCTGACCTGCCACTCTGACCATTCACTCTGACCATTCACTCTGACCATTCACTCTGACCAGCCACTCTGGCCAGCCACTCTGACCATCCACTCTGACGATTCACTCTGCCCTGCCACTCTGACCTTCTTCTCTGACCAGCCTGTCTGACCTCCCATCTGATCAGCCACTCTGACCTCTCACTCTGACCTCTCACCCTGACCTGTCACTCTGACCTCTCACTCTGACCAGCCACTCTGATCTGTCTCTCTGAACTGACAGTTTGACCGGTCACTTTGCTCTGCCACTCTGACCAGCCACTCTGACCTGCCACTCTGACCATCCACTCTGTCCATCCACTCTGACATGTCAATCTGTCCATCCACTCTGAACTGCCACTGTGACCTGCCACTCTGACCATTCACTCTGGCCCTTCACTCTGGCCAGCCATCCTGACCATCCAATCTGACCAGCCGCTCTGACCAGCCGCTCTGACCTGCCACTCTCACCATTCACTCTGACCAGCCACTCTGACCATTCACTCTGACCAGCCACTCTGGCCAGCCACTCTGACCATCCACTCTGACGATTCACTCTGCCCTGCCACTCTGACCTTCTTCTCTGACCAGCCTGTCTGACCTCCCATCTGATCAGCCACTCTGACCTGCCACTCTGACCATTCACACTGACCAGCCACTCTGGCCAGCCACTCTGACGATCCACTCTGACCAAACACTCTGACGATTCACTCTGACCTGTCACCCTGCCCTTCTTCTCTGACCAGCCTGTCTGACCTCCCATCTGATCAGCCACTCTTACCTGCCACTCTGACCATCCACTCTGACCATCCACTCTGACCTGTCACTGTGACCTGCCACTCTGACCGTTCATGCTGGCCCTTCACTCTTGCCAGCCATTCTGACAATCCAATCTGACCAGCCGCTCTGACCATCCACTCTGACCTGCCACTCTGAACTGTCACCCTGACCTCTCACTCTGACCAGCCATCCTGACCTGTCACTCTGACCAGCCACTCTGACCAGCCACTCTGTCCCACCACTCTGACCTGCCACTTTGATCAACCACTCTGACGATTCACTCTGCCCTGACACTCTGACCTGCCACTCTGACCTTCTTCTCTGACCAGCCTGTCTGAACTCCCATCCGATAAGCCACTCTGCCCTGTCACTCTGACCTCTCACTCTGACCTGTCGCTCTGACCTCTCACTCTGACCTCTCTCTTTTACTTGTCACTCTGACCAGCCACCCTGACCTGTCACTCTGACCTCTCACTCTGACCTGTCGCTCTGACCTCTCACTCTGACCTCTCACTCTGACCAGCCACCCTGTCCTGTCTCTCTGACCTGACAGTCTGACCGGTCACTTTGCTCTGCCACTCTGACCAGCCACTCTGACCATTCACTCTGACCTGCCACTCTGACCTGTCACTCTGACCAGCCACTCTGACCTGTCTCTCTGACCTGACAGTCTGACCGGTCACTTTGCTCTGCCAATCTGACCAGCCACTCTGATCAGCCACTCTGACCAGCCATAATGACCAGCCACTCTGACCTGCCACTCTGACCATTCATTCTGATCTGCCACTCTGACCATTCACACTGACCTGCCACTCTGACCTGTTGCTCTGACCATTCACTCTGACCAGCCACTCTGGCCAGCCACTCTGACCATCCACTCTGACCTGTCAATCTGTCCATCCACTCTGAATTGCCACTGTGACCTGCCACTCTGACCATTCACTCTGGCCCTTCACTCTGGCCAGCCATTCTGACCATCCAATCTGACCAGCCGCTCTGACCATCCACTCTGACCTGCCACAGTGACCTGCCACTCTGACCATTCACTCTGACCTGCCATTCTGGCCAGCCACTCTGACCAGCCACTCTGACCAGCCACTCTGACCAACCACTCTGACCAGCCACTCTGACCTGCCACTCTGACCTTCTTCTCTGACCAGCCTGTCTGACCTCCCATCTGATCAGCCACTCTGACCTGTCGCTCTGACCTCTCACTCTGACCAGCCACCCTGACCTGTCACTCTGACCAGCCACTCTGACCTGTCTCTCTGAACTGACAGTCTGACCGGTCACTTTGCTCTGCCACTCTGACCAGCCACTCTGACCAGTCACTCTGACCTGCCACTCTGACCAGCCACTCTGACCAGCCACTCTGACCAGCCGCTCTGACCTGCCACTCTGACCAGCCACTCTGACCTGCCACTCTGACCATTCACTCTGGCCAGCCACACTGACCAACCCCCCTGCCCTGTCACTCTGACCAGTGACTCTGACCTGTCACTCTGACCAGCCACCCTGACCTGTCACTCTGATCTCTCAATCTGACCAGTCGCTCTGACCTCTCATTCTGACCTCTCACTCTGACCTGTCATTCTGACCGGCCACTGTGACCTGACACTCTGACCATTCATTCTGACCTGTCACTCTGACCAGCCACTCTGACCTGTCACTCTGACCATTCACTCTGACCATTCACTCTGACCATTCACTCTGACTAGCCACTCTGACCATTCACTCTGACCTGCCACTCTGACCAGCCGCTCTGACCATTCACTCTGACCAGCCACTCTGACCAGACACTCTGACCTGCCACTCTGACCAGTCACTCTGACCTGTCACTCTGACCTCTCACTCTGACCTGTCGCTCTGACCTCTCACTCTGACCATTCATTCTGACGAGCCACCCTGACCTGTCACTCTGACCAGCCACTCTGTCCTGTCTCTCTGACCTGACAGTCTGACCGGTCACTTTGCTCTGCCACTCTGACCAGCCACTCTGAACATTCACTCTGACCTGCCACTCTGACCTGTCACTCTGACCAGCCACTCTGACCTGTCTCTCTGACCTGACAGTCTGACCGGTCACATTGCTCTGCCACTCTGACCAGCCACTCTGATCAGCCACTCTGACCAGCCATACTGAATAGCCACTCTGACCTGCCACTCTGACCATTCATTCTGATCTGCCACTCTGACCATTCACACTGACCAGCCACTCTGACCTGTCTCCCTGACCATTCACTCTGACCTGTCACTCTGACCAGCCACTCTGACAAGTCACTCTGACCAGCCACTCTGACCTGCCACTCTGACCATCCACTCTGTCCATCCACTCTGACATGTCAATCTGTCCATCCACTCTGAACTGCCACTGTGACCTGCCACTCTGACCATTCACTCTGGCCCTTCACTCTGGCCAGCCATTCTGACCATCCAATCTGACCAGCCGCTCTGACCAGCCGCTCTGACCTGCCACTCTCACCATTCACTCTGACCAGCCACTCTGACCATTCACTCTGACCAGCCACTCTGGCCAGCCACTCTGACCATCCACTCTGACGATTGACTCTGCCCTGCCACTCTGACCTTCTTCTCTGACCAGCCTGTCTGACCTCCCATCTGATCAGCCACTCTGACCTGTCACTCTGACCATTCACTCTGACCAGACACTCTGCCCAACCACTCTGACCAACCACTCTGACCTGCCACTCTGACCTGCCACTCTGACCTGCCACTCTGACCTGCCACTCTGACTTGCCACTCTGACCTTCTTCTCTGACCAGCCTGTCTGACCTCCCATCTGATCAACCACTCTGACCTGTCACTCTGACCTCTCACTCTGACCAGCCACTCTGACCTGTCTCTCTGAACTGACAGTCTGACCGGTCACTTTGCTCTGCAACTCTGACCAGCCACTCTGACCATTCACTCTGAATGCCACTCTGACCTGCCACTCTGACCAGCCACTCTGACCATCACTCTGATCAGCCACTCTGACCAGCCACTCTGACCTGCCACTCTGACCAGCCACTCTGACCAGCCTGTCTGACCTCCCATCTGATCAGCCACTCTGACCTGTCACTCTGACCATTCACTCTGACCAGCCACTCTGACCAACCACTCTGACCAAACACTCTGACCTGCCACTCTGACCTGCCACTCTGACCTGCCACTCTGACCTTCTTCTCTGACCAGCCTGTCTGACCTCCCATCTGATCAACCACTCTGACCTGTCACTCTGACTTCTCACCCTGACCTGTCACTCTGACCTCTCACTCTGAACTGTCACTCTGACCTCTCACTCTGACCTCTCACTCTGAACTGTCACTCTGACCTCTCACACTGACGTCTCACACTGACCTCTCTCTCTGACCTCTCACTCTTACCTGCCACTCTGACCAGCCACTCTGACCTGCCACTCTGACCATCCACTCTGACCATCCACTCTGACCTGTCAATCTGTCCATCCACTCTGAACTGCCACTGTGACCTGCCACTCTGACCATTCACTCTGGCCCTTCACTCTGGCCAGCCATTCTGACCATCCAATCTGACCGGCTGCTCTGACCATCCACTCTGACCTGCCACAGTGACCTGCCACTCTGACCATTCACTCTGACCTGCCATTCTGGCCAGCCACCCTGGCCAGTCACTCTGATCAGCCACTCTGACCAGCCATACTGACCAGCCACTCTGACCTGCAACTCTGACCTTTCACTCTGATCTGCCACTCTGACCATTCACACTGACCTGCCACTCTGGCCAGCCTATCTGACCATTCACACTGACCTGCCACTCTGCCCAGCCACTCTGATCAGCCACTCTGACAATCCACTCTGACCAGCCACTCTGACCATTCACTCTGATCTGCCACTCTGGCCAGCCACTCTGGCCAACCACTCAGACCATGCATTCTGGCCAGCCAATCTGGCCAGCCGCTGCTACCAGCCACATTGACCATTCACTCTGGCCCTTCACTCTGGCCAACCACTCTGACCATTCACTCTGACCAGCCACTCTGACCTGCCACTCTGACCTTCTTCTCTGACCAGCCTATCTGACCTCCCATCTGATCAGCCACTCTGACCTGTCACTCTGACCTCTCACCCTGACCTGTCACTCTGACCTCTCACTCTGAACTGTCACTCTGACCTCTCACTCTGACCTCTCACTCTAAACTGTCACTCTGACCTCTCACTCTGACCTCTCACTCTGACCTCTCACTCTTACCTGTCACTCTGACCAGCCGCTCTGACAAGTCACTCTGACGAGCCACTCTGACCATCCACTCTGTCCATCCACTCTGACATGTCAATCTGTCCATCCACTCTGAACTGCCACTGTGACCTGCCACTCTGACCATTCACTCTGGCCCTTCACTCTGGCCAGCCATTCTGACCATCCAATCTGACCAGCCGCTCTGACCATCCACTCTGACCTGCCACTCTGACCATTCACACTGACCAGCCACTCTGACCTGTCTCCCTGACCATTCACTCTGACCTGTCACTCTGACCAGCCACTCTGACAAGTCACTCTGACCAGCCACTCTGACCTGCCACTCTGGCCAGCCACTCTGACCATCCACTCTGACCTGTCAATCTGTCCATCCACTCTGAATTGCCACTGTGACCTGCCACTCTGACCATTCACTCTGGCCCTTCACTCTGGCCAGCCATTCTGACCATCCAATCTGACCAGCCGCTCTGACCATCCACTCTGACCTGCCACAGTGACCTGCCACTCTGACCATTCACTCTGACCTGCCATTCTGGCCAGCCACTCTGACCAGCCACTCTGACCAGCCACTCTGACCAACCACTCTGACCAGCCACTCTGACCTGCCACTCTGACCTTCTTCTCTGACCAGCCTGTCTGACCTCCCATCTGATCAGCCACTCTGACCTGTCGCTCTGACCTCTCACTCTGACCAGCCACCCTGACCTGTCACTCTGACCAGCCACTCTGACCTGTCTCTCTGAACTGACAGTCTGACCGGTCACTTTGCTCTGCCACTCTGACCAGCCACTCTGACCAGTCACTCTGACCTGCCACTCTGACCAGCCACTCTGACCAGCCACTCTGACCAGCCGCTCTGACCTGCCACTCTGACCAGCCACTCTGACCTGCCACTCTGACCATTCACTCTGGCCAGCCACACTGACCAACCCCCCTGCCCTGTCACTCTGACCAGTGACTCTGACCTGTCACTCTGACCAGCCACCCTGACCTGTCACTCTGATCTCTCAATCTGACCAGTCGCTCTGACCTCTCATTCTGACCTCTCACTCTGACCTGTCATTCTGACCGGCCACTGTGACCTGACACTCTGACCATTCATTCTGACCTGTCACTCTGACCAGCCACTCTGACCTGTCACTCTGACCATTCACTCTGACCATTCACTCTGACCATTCACTCTGACTAGCCACTCTGACCATTCACTCTGACCTGCCACTCTGACCAGCCGCTCTGACCATTCACTCTGACCAGCCACTCTGACCAGACACTCTGACCTGCCACTCTGACCAGTCACTCTGACCTGTCACTCTGACCTCTCACTCTGACCTGTCGCTCTGACCTCTCACTCTGACCATTCATTCTGACGAGCCACCCTGACCTGTCACTCTGACCAGCCACTCTGTCCTGTCTCTCTGACCTGACAGTCTGACCGGTCACTTTGCTCTGCCACTCTGACCAGCCACTCTGAACATTCACTCTGACCTGCCACTCTGACCTGTCACTCTGACCAGCCACTCTGACCTGTCTCTCTGACCTGACAGTCTGACCGGTCACATTGCTCTGCCACTCTGACCAGCCACTCTGATCAGCCACTCTGACCAGCCATACTGAATAGCCACTCTGACCTGCCACTCTGACCATTCATTCTGATCTGCCACTCTGACCATTCACACTGACCAGCCACTCTGACCTGTCTCCCTGACCATTCACTCTGACCTGTCACTCTGACCAGCCACTCTGACAAGTCACTCTGACCAGCCACTCTGACCTGCCACTCTGACCATCCACTCTGTCCATCCACTCTGACATGTCAATCTGTCCATCCACTCTGAACTGCCACTGTGACCTGCCACTCTGACCATTCACTCTGGCCCTTCACTCTGGCCAGCCATTCTGACCATCCAATCTGACCAGCCGCTCTGACCAGCCGCTCTGACCTGCCACTCTCACCATTCACTCTGACCAGCCACTCTGACCATTCACTCTGACCAGCCACTCTGGCCAGCCACTCTGACCATCCACTCTGACGATTGACTCTGCCCTGCCACTCTGACCTTCTTCTCTGACCAGCCTGTCTGACCTCCCATCTGATCAGCCACTCTGACCTGTCACTCTGACCATTCACTCTGACCAGACACTCTGCCCAACCACTCTGACCAACCACTCTGACCTGCCACTCTGACCTGCCACTCTGACCTGCCACTCTGACCTGCCACTCTGACTTGCCACTCTGACCTTCTTCTCTGACCAGCCTGTCTGACCTCCCATCTGATCAACCACTCTGACCTGTCACTCTGACCTCTCACTCTGACCAGCCACTCTGACCTGTCTCTCTGAACTGACAGTCTGACCGGTCACTTTGCTCTGCAACTCTGACCAGCCACTCTGACCATTCACTCTGAATGCCACTCTGACCTGCCACTCTGACCAGCCACTCTGACCATCACTCTGATCAGCCACTCTGACCAGCCACTCTGACCTGCCACTCTGACCAGCCACTCTGACCAGCCTGTCTGACCTCCCATCTGATCAGCCACTCTGACCTGTCACTCTGACCATTCACTCTGACCAGCCACTCTGACCAACCACTCTGACCAAACACTCTGACCTGCCACTCTGACCTGCCACTCTGACCTGCCACTCTGACCTTCTTCTCTGACCAGCCTGTCTGACCTCCCATCTGATCAACCACTCTGACCTGTCACTCTGACTTCTCACCCTGACCTGTCACTCTGACCTCTCACTCTGAACTGTCACTCTGACCTCTCACTCTGACCTCTCACTCTGAACTGTCACTCTGACCTCTCACACTGACGTCTCACACTGACCTCTCTCTCTGACCTCTCACTCTTACCTGCCACTCTGACCAGCCACTCTGACCTGCCACTCTGACCATCCACTCTGACCATCCACTCTGACCTGTCAATCTGTCCATCCACTCTGAACTGCCACTGTGACCTGCCACTCTGACCATTCACTCTGGCCCTTCACTCTGGCCAGCCATTCTGACCATCCAATCTGACCGGCTGCTCTGACCATCCACTCTGACCTGCCACAGTGACCTGCCACTCTGACCATTCACTCTGACCTGCCATTCTGGCCAGCCACCCTGGCCAGTCACTCTGATCAGCCACTCTGACCAGCCATACTGACCAGCCACTCTGACCTGCAACTCTGACCTTTCACTCTGATCTGCCACTCTGACCATTCACACTGACCTGCCACTCTGGCCAGCCTATCTGACCATTCACACTGACCTGCCACTCTGCCCAGCCACTCTGATCAGCCACTCTGACAATCCACTCTGACCAGCCACTCTGACCATTCACTCTGATCTGCCACTCTGGCCAGCCACTCTGGCCAACCACTCAGACCATGCATTCTGGCCAGCCAATCTGGCCAGCCGCTGCTACCAGCCACATTGACCATTCACTCTGGCCCTTCACTCTGGCCAACCACTCTGACCATTCACTCTGACCAGCCACTCTGACCTGCCACTCTGACCTTCTTCTCTGACCAGCCTATCTGACCTCCCATCTGATCAGCCACTCTGACCTGTCACTCTGACCTCTCACCCTGACCTGTCACTCTGACCTCTCACTCTGAACTGTCACTCTGACCTCTCACTCTGACCTCTCACTCTAAACTGTCACTCTGACCTCTCACTCTGACCTCTCACTCTGACCTCTCACTCTTACCTGTCACTCTGACCAGCCGCTCTGACAAGTCACTCTGACGAGCCACTCTGACCATCCACTCTGTCCATCCACTCTGACATGTCAATCTGTCCATCCACTCTGAACTGCCACTGTGACCTGCCACTCTGACCATTCACTCTGGCCCTTCACTCTGGCCAGCCATTCTGACCATCCAATCTGACCAGCCGCTCTGACCATCCACTCTGACCTGCCACTCTGACCATTCACTCTGACCATTCACTCTGACCATTCACTCTGACCAGCCACTCTGGCCAGCCACTCTGACCATCCACTCTGACGATTCACTCTGCCCTGCCACTCTGACCTTCTTCTCTGACCAGCCTGTCTGACCTCCCATCTGATCAGCCACTCTGACCTCTCACTCTGACCTCTCACCCTGACCTGTCACTCTGACCTCTCACTCTGACCAGCCACTCTGACCTGTCTCTCTGAACTGACAGTTTGACCGGTCACTTTGCTCTGCCACTCTGACCAGCCACTCTGACCTGCCACTCTGACCATCCACTCTGTCCATCCACTCTGACATGTCAATCTGTCCATCCACTCTGAACTGCCACTGTGACCTGCCACTCTGACCATTCACTCTGGCCCTTCACTCTGGCCAGCCATCCTGACCATCCAATCTGACCAGCCGCTCTGACCAGCCGCTCTGACCTGCCACTCTCACCATTCACTCTGACCAGCCACTCTGACCATTCACTCTGACCAGCCACTCTGGCCAGCCACTCTGACCATCCACTCTGACGATTCACTCTGCCCTGCCACTCTGACCTTCTTCTCTGACCAGCCTGTCTGACCTCCCATCTGATCAGCCACTCTGACCTGCCACTCTGACCATTCACACTGACCAGCCACTCTGGCCAGCCACTCTGACGATCCACTCTGACCAAACACTCTGACGATTCACTCTGACCTGTCACCCTGCCCTTCTTCTCTGACCAGCCTGTCTGACCTCCCATCTGATCAGCCACTCTTACCTGCCACTCTGACCATCCACTCTGACCATCCACTCTGACCTGTCACTGTGACCTGCCACTCTGACCGTTCATGCTGGCCCTTCACTCTTGCCAGCCATTCTGACAATCCAATCTGACCAGCCGCTCTGACCATCCACTCTGACCTGCCACTCTGAACTGTCACCCTGACCTCTCACTCTGACCAGCCATCCTGACCTGTCACTCTGACCAGCCACTCTGACCAGCCACTCTGTCCCACCACTCTGACCTGCCACTTTGATCAACCACTCTGACGATTCACTCTGCCCTGACACTCTGACCTGCCACTCTGACCTTCTTCTCTGACCAGCCTGTCTGAACTCCCATCCGATAAGCCACTCTGCCCTGTCACTCTGACCTCTCACTCTGACCTGTCGCTCTGACCTCTCACTCTGACCTCTCTCTTTTACTTGTCACTCTGACCAGCCACCCTGACCTCTCACTCTGACCTCTCACTCTGACCTGTCGCTCTGACCTCTCACTCTGACCTCTCACTCTGACCAGCCACCCTGTCCTGTCACTCTGACCAGCCACTCTGACCTGTCTCTCTGACCTGACAGTCTGACCGGTCACTTTGCTCTGCCACTCTGACCAGCCACTCTGACCATTCACTCTGACCTGCCACTCTGACCTGTCACTCTGACCAGCCACTCTGACCTGTCTCTCTGACCTGACAGTCTGACCGGTCACTTTGCTCTGCCAATCTGACCAGCCACTCTGATCAGCCACTCTGACCAGCCATAATGACCAGCCACTCTGACCTGCCACTCTGACCATTCATTCTGATCTGCCACTCTGACCATTCACACTGACCTGCCACTCTGACCTGTTGCTCTGACCATTCACTCTGACCTGTCACTCTGATCAGCCACTCTGACCATTCACTCTGACCAGCCACTCTGACCATCCACTCTGACCTGTCAATCTGTCCATCCACTCTGAATTGCCACTGTGACCTGCCACTCTGACCATTCACTCTGGCCCTTCACTCTGGCCAGCCATTCTGACCATCCAATCTGACCAGCCGCTCTGACCATCCACTCTGACCTGCCACAGTGACCTGCCACTCTGACCATTCACTCTGACCTGCCATTCTGGCCAGCCACTCTGACCAGCCACTCTGACCAGCCACTCTGACCAACCACTCTGACCAGCCACTCTGACCTGCCACTCTGACCTTCTTCTCTGACCAGCCTGTCTGACCTCCCATCTGATCAGCCACTCTGACCTGTCGCTCTGACCTCTCACTCTGACCAGCCACCCTGACCTGTCACTCTGACCAGCCACTCTGACCTGTCTCTCTGAACTGACAGTCTGACCGGTCACTTTGCTCTGCCACTCTGACCAGCCACTCTGACCAGTCACTCTGACCTGCCACTCTGACCAGCCACTCTGACCAGCCACTCTGACCAGCCGCTCTGACCTGCCACTCTGACCAGCCACTCTGACCTGCCACTCTGACCATTCACTCTGGCCAGCCACTCTGACCAACCCCCCTGCCCTGTCACTCTGACCAGTGACTCTGACCTGTCACTCTGACCAGCCACCCTGACCTGTCACTCTGATCTCTCAATCTGACCAGTCGCTCTGACCTCTCATTCTGACCTCTCACTCTGACCTGTCATTCTGTCCGGCCACTGTGACCTGACACTCTGACCATTCATTCTGACCTGTCACTCTGACCAGCCACTCTGACCTGTCACTCTGACCATTCACTCTGACCATTCACTCTGACCATTCACTCTGACCATTCACTCTGACTAGCCACTCTGACCATTCACTCTGACCTGCCACTCTGACCAGCCGCTCTGACCATTCACTCTGACCAGCCACTCTGACCAGACACTCTGACCTGCCACTCTGACCAGTCACTCTGACCTGTCACTCTGACCTCTCACTCTGACCTGTCGCTCTGACCTCTCACTCTGACCATTCACTCTGACGAGCCACCCTGACCTGTCACTCTGACCAGCCACTCTGACCTGTCTCTCTGACCTGACAGTCTGACCGGTCACATTGCTCTGCCACTCTGACCAGCCACTCTGATCAGCCACTCTGACCAGCCATACTGAATAGCCACTCTGACCTGCCACTCTGACCATTCATTCTGATCTGCCACTCTGACCATTCACACTGACCAGCCACTCTGACCTGTCTCCCTGACCATTCACTCTGACCTGTCACTCTGACCAGCCACTCTGACAAGTCACTCTGACCAGCCACTCTGACCTGCCACTCTGACCATCCACTCTGTCCATCCACTCTGACATGTCAATCTGTCCATCCACTCTGAACTGCCACTGTGACCTGCCACTCTGACCATTCACTCTGGCCCTTCACTCTGGCCAGCCATTCTGACCATCCAATCTGACCAGCCGCTCTGACCAGCCGCTCTGACCTGCCACTCTCACCATTCACTCTGACCAGCCACTCTGACCATTCACTCTGACCAGCCACTCTGGCCAGCCACTCTGACCATCCACTCTGACGATTGACTCTGCCCTGCCACTCTGACCTTCTTCTCTGACCAGCCTGTCTGACCTCCCATCTGATCAGCCACTCTGACCTGTCACTCTGACCATTCACTCTGACCAGACACTCTGCCCAACCACTCTGACCAACCACTCTGACCTGCCACTCTGACCTGCCACTCTGACCTGCCACTCTGACCTGCCACTCTGACTTGCCACTCTGACCTTCTTCTCTGACCAGCCTGTCTGACCTCCCATCTGATCAACCACTCTGACCTGTCACTCTGACCTCTCACTCTGACCAGCCACTCTGACCTGTCTCTCTGAACTGACAGTCTGACCGGTCACTTTGCTCTGCAACTCTGACCAGCCACTCTGACCATTCACTCTGAATGCCACTCTGACCTGCCACTCTGACCAGCCACTCTGACCATCACTCTGATCAGCCACTCTGACCAGCCACTCTGACCTGCCACTCTGACCAGCCACTCTGACCAGCCTGTCTGACCTCCCATCTGATCAGCCACTCTGACCTGTCACTCTGACCATTCACTCTGACCAGCCACTCTGACCAACCACTCTGACCAAACACTCTGACCTGCCACTCTGACCTGCCACTCTGACCTGCCACTCTGACCTTCTTCTCTGACCAGCCTGTCTGACCTCCCATCTGATCAACCACTCTGACCTGTCACTCTGACTTCTCACCCTGACCTGTCACTCTGACCTCTCACTCTGAACTGTCACTCTGACCTCTCACTCTGACCTCTCACTCTGAACTGTCACTCTGACCTCTCACACTGACGTCTCACACTGACCTCTCTCTCTGACCTCTCACTCTTACCTGCCACTCTGACCAGCCACTCTGACCTGCCACTCTGACCATCCACTCTGACCATCCACTCTGACCTGTCAATCTGTCCATCCACTCTGAACTGCCACTGTGACCTGCCACTCTGACCATTCACTCTGGCCCTTCACTCTGGCCAGCCATTCTGACCATCCAATCTGACCGGCTGCTCTGACCATCCACTCTGACCTGCCACAGTGACCTGCCACTCTGACCATTCACTCTGACCTGCCATTCTGGCCAGCCACCCTGGCCAGTCACTCTGATCAGCCACTCTGACCAGCCATACTGACCAGCCACTCTGACCTGCAACTCTGACCTTTCACTCTGATCTGCCACTCTGACCATTCACACTGACCTGCCACTCTGGCCAGCCTATCTGACCATTCACACTGACCTGCCACTCTGCCCAGCCACTCTGATCAGCCACTCTGACAATCCACTCTGACCAGCCACTCTGACCATTCACTCTGATCTGCCACTCTGGCCAGCCACTCTGGCCAACCACTCAGACCATGCATTCTGGCCAGCCAATCTGGCCAGCCGCTGCTACCAGCCACATTGACCATTCACTCTGGCCCTTCACTCTGGCCAACCACTCTGACCATTCACTCTGACCAGCCACTCTGACCTGCCACTCTGACCTTCTTCTCTGACCAGCCTATCTGACCTCCCATCTGATCAGCCACTCTGACCTGTCACTCTGACCTCTCACCCTGACCTGTCACTCTGACCTCTCACTCTGAACTGTCACTCTGACCTCTCACTCTGACCTCTCACTCTAAACTGTCACTCTGACCTCTCACTCTGACCTCTCACTCTGACCTCTCACTCTTACCTGTCACTCTGACCAGCCGCTCTGACAAGTCACTCTGACGAGCCACTCTGACCATCCACTCTGTCCATCCACTCTGACATGTCAATCTGTCCATCCACTCTGAACTGCCACTGTGACCTGCCACTCTGACCATTCACTCTGGCCCTTCACTCTGGCCAGCCATTCTGACCATCCAATCTGACCAGCCGCTCTGACCATCCACTCTGACCTGCCACTCTGACCATTCACTCTGACCATTCACTCTGACCATTCACTCTGACCAGCCACTCTGGCCAGCCACTCTGACCATCCACTCTGACGATTCACTCTGCCCTGCCACTCTGACCTTCTTCTCTGACCAGCCTGTCTGACCTCCCATCTGATCAGCCACTCTGACCTCTCACTCTGACCTCTCACCCTGACCTGTTACTCTGACCTCTCACTCTGACCAGCCACTCTGACCTGTCTCTCTGAACTGACAGTTTGACCGGTCACTTTGCTCTGCCACTCTGACCAGCCACTCTGACAAGTCACTCTGACCAGCCACTCTGACCTGCCACTCTGACCATCCACTCTGTCCATCCACTCTGACATGTCAATCTGTCCATCCACTCTGAACTGCCACTGTGACCTGCCACTCTGACCAGTCACTCTGGCCCTTCACTCTGGCCAGCCATCCTGACCATCCAATCTGACCAGCCGCTCTGACCAGCCGCTCTGACCTGCCACTCTCACCATTCACTCTGACCAGCCACTCTGACCATTCACTCTGACCAGCCACTCTGGCCAGCCACTCTGACCATCCACTCTGACGATTCACTCTGCCCTGCCACTCTGACCTTCTTCTCTGACCAGCCTGTCTGACCTCCCATCTGATCAGCCACTCTGACCTGTCACTCTGACCATTCACTCTGACCAGACACTCTGCCCAACCACTCTGACCAACCACTCTGACCTGCCACTCTGACCTGCCACTCTGACTTGCCACTCTGACCTTCTTCTCTGACCAGCCTGTCTGACCTCCCATCTGATCAACCACTCTGACCTGTCACTCTGACCTCTCACTCTGACCAGCCACTCTGACCTGTCTCTCTGAACTGACAGTCTGACCGGTCAATTTGCTCTGCAACTCTGACCAGCCACTCTGACCATTCACTCTGACCTGCCACTCTGACCTGCCACTCTGACCAGCCACTCTGACCACCACTCTGATCAGCCACTCTGACCAGCCACTCTGACCTGCCACTCTGATCAGCCACTCTGACCAGCCATACTGAATAGCCACTCTGACCTGCCACTCTGACCATTCATTCTGATCTGCCACTCTGACCATTCACACTGACCAGCCACTCTGACCTGTCTCCCTGACCATTCACCCTGACCTGTCACTCTGACCTCTCACTCTGAACTGTCACTCTGACCTCTCACTCTGACCTCTCACTCTGAACTGTCACTCTGACCTCTCACTCTGACGTCTCACACTGACCTCTCACTCTGACCTCTCACTCTTACCTGCCACTCTGACCAGCCACTCTGACCTGCCACTCTGACCATCCACTCTGACCATCCACTCTGACCTGTCAATCTGTCCATCCACTCTGAACTGCCACTGTGACCTGCCACTCTGACCATTCACTCTGGCCCTTCACTCTGGCCAGCCATTCTGACCATCCAATCTGACCGGCTGCTCTGACTATCCACTCTGACCTGCCACAGTGACCTGCCACTCTGACCATTCACTCTGACCTGCCATTCTGGCCAGCCACCCTGGACAGTCACTCTGATCAGCCACTCTGACCAGCCATACTGACCAGCCACTCTGACCTGCAACTCTGACCTTTCACTCTGATCTGCCACTCTGACCATTCACACTGACCTGCCACTCTGGCCAGCCTATCTGACCATTCACACTGACCTGCCACTCTGCCCAGCCACTCTGATCAGCCACTCTGACAATCCACTCTGACCAGCCACTCTGACCATTCACTCTGATCTGCCACTCTGGCCAGCCACTCTGGCCAACCACTCTGACCTGCCACTCTGACCAGCCACTCTGACCAGCCTGTCTGACCTCCCATCTGATCAGCCACTCTGACCAGCCACTCTGACCTGCCACTCTGACCAGCCACTCTGACCAGCCTGTCTGACCTCCCATCTGATCAGCCACTCTGACCTGTCACTCTGACCATTCACTCTGACCAGCCACTCTGACCAACCACTCTGACCAAACACTCTGACCTGCCACTCTGACCTGCCACTCTGACCTGCCACTCTGACCTGCCACTCTGACCTTCTTCTCTGACCAGCCTGTCTGACCTCCCATCTGATCAACCACTCTGACCTGTCACTCTGACTTCTCACCCTGACCTGTCACTCTGACCTCTCACTCTGAACTGTCACTCTGACCTCTCACTCTGACCTCTCACTCTGAACTGTCACTCTGACCTCTCACACTGACGTCTCACACTGACCTCTCTCTCTGACCTCTCACTCTTACCTGCCACTCTGACCAGCCACTCTGACCTGCCACTCTGACCATCCACTCTGACCATCCACTCTGACCTGTCAATCTGTCCATCCACTCTGAACTGCCACTGTGACCTGCCACTCTGACCATTCACTCTGGCCCTTCACTCTGGCCAGCCATTCTGACCATCCAATCTGACCAGCCATACTGACCAGCCACTCTGACCTGCAACTCTGACCTTTCACTCTGATCTGCCACTCTGACCATTCACACTGACCTGCCACTCTGGCCAGCCTATCTGACCATTCACACTGACCTGCCACTCTGCCCAGCCACTCTGATCAGCCACTCTGACAATCCACTCTGACCAGCCACTCTGACCATTCACTCTGACCTGCCACTCTGGCCAGCCACTCTGGCCAACCACTCTGACCTGCCACTCTGACCAGCCACTCTGACCAGCCTGTCTGACCTCCCATCTGATCAGCCACTCTGACCAGCCACTCTGACCTGCCACTCTGACCAGCCACTCTGACCAGCCTGTCTGACCTTCCATCTGATCAGCCACTCTGACCTGTCACTCTGACCATTCACTCTGACCAGCCACTCTGACCAACCACTCTGACCAAACACTCTGACCTGCCACTCTGACCTGCCACTCTGACCTGCCACTCTGACCTTCTTCTCTGACCAGCCTGTCTGACCTCCCATCTGATCAACCACTCTGACCTGTCACTCTGACTTCTCACCCTGACCTGTCACTCTGACCTCTCACTCTGAACTGTCACTCTGACCTCTCACTCTGACCTCTCACTCTGAACTGTCACTCTGACCTCTCACACTGACGTCTCACACTGACCTCTCTCTCTGACCTCTCACTCTTACCTGCCACTCTGACCAGCCACTCTGACCTGCCACTCTGACCTGCCACTCTGACCAGCCACTCTGACCACCACTCTGATCAGCCACTCTGACCAGCCACTCTGACCTGCCACTCTGATCAGCCACTCTGACCAGCCATACTGAATAGCCACTCTGACCTGCCACTCTGACCATTCATTCTGATCTGCCACTCTGACCATTCACACTGACCAGCCACTCTGACCTGTCTCCCTGACCATTCACCCTGACCTGTCACTCTGACCTCTCACTCTGAACTGTCACTCTGACCTCTCACTCTGACCTCTCACTCTGAACTGTCACTCTGACCTCTCACTCTGACGTCTCACACTGACCTCTCACTCTGACCTCTCACTCTTACCTGCCACTCTGACCAGCCACTCTGACCTGCCACTCTGACCATCCACTCTGACCATCCACTCTGACCTGTCAATCTGTCCATCCACTCTGAACTGCCACTGTGACCTGCCACTCTGACCATTCACTCTGGCCCTTCACTCTGGCCAGCCATTCTGACCACCCAATCTGACCGGCTGCTCTGACCATCCACTCTGACCTGCCACAGTGACCTGCCACTCTGACCATTCACTCTGACCTGCCATTCTGGCCAGCCACCCTGGCCAGTCACTCTGATCAGCCACTCTGACCAGCCATACTGACCAGCCACTCTGACCTGCAACTCTGACCTTTCACTCTGATCTGCCACTCTGACCATTCACACTGACCTGCCACTCTGGCCAGCCTATCTGACCATTCACACTGACCTGCCACTCTGCCCAGCCACTCTGATCAGCCACTCTGACAATCCACTCTGACCAGCCACTCTGACCATTCACTCTGATCTGCCACTCTGGCCAGCCACTCTGGCCAACCACTCAGACCATGCATTCTGGCCAGCCAATCTGGCCAGCCGCTGCTACCAGCCACATTGACCATTCACTCTGGCCCTTCACTCTGGCCAACCACTCTGACCATTCACTCTGACCAGCCACTCTGACCTGCCACTCTGACCTTCTTCTCTGACCAGCCTATCTGACCTCCCATCTGATCAGCCACTCTGACCTCTCACTCTGACCTCTCACCCTGACCTGTCACTCTGACCTCTCACTCTGAACTGTCACTCTGACCTCTCACTCTGACCTCTCACTCTAAACTGTCACTCTGACCTCTCACTCTGACCTCTCACTCTGACCTCTCACTCTTACCTGTCACTCTGACCAGCCGCTCTGACAAGTCACTCTGACGAGCCACTCTGACCATCCACTCTGTCCATCCACTCTGACATGTCAATCTGTCCATCCACTCTGAACTGCCACTGTGACCTGCCACTCTGACCATTCACTCTGGCCCTTCACTCTGGCCAGCCATTCTGACCATCCAATCTGACCAGCCGCTCTGACCATCCACTCTGACCTGCCACTCTGACCATTCACTCTGACCATTCACTCTGACCATTCACTCTGACCAGCCACTCTGGCCAGCCACTCTGACCATCCACTCTGACGATTCACTCTGCCCTGCCACTCTGACCTTCTTCTCTGACCAGCCTGTCTGACCTCCCATCTGATCAGCCACTCTGACCTCTCACTCTGACCTCTCACCCTGACCTGTCACTCTGACCTCTCACTCTGACCAGCCACTCTGACCTGTCTCTCTGAACTGACAGTTTGACCGGTCACTTTGCTCTGCCACTCTGACCAGCCACTCTGACCATTCACTCTGACCTGCCACTCTGACCAGCCACTCTGACCATTCACTCTGACCATTCACTCTGACATGTCAATCTGTCCATCCACTCTGAACTGCCACTGTGACCTGCCACTCTGACCATTCACTCTGGCCCTTCACTCTGGCCAGCCATTTTGACCATCCAATCTGACCAGCCGCTCTGACCATCCACTCTGACCTGCCACTCTGACCATTCACTCTGACCATTCACTCTGACCATTCACTCTGACCAGCCACTCTGGCCAGCCACTCTGACCATCCACTCTGACGATTCACTCTGCCCTGCCACTCTGACCTTCTTCTCTGACCAGCCTGTCTGACCTCCCATCTGATCAGCCACTCTGACCTCTCACTCTGACCTCTCACCCTGACCTGTCACTCTGACCTCTCACTCTGACCAGCCATTCTGACCTGTCTCTCTGAACTGACAGTTTGACCGGTCACTTTGCTCTGCCACTCTGACCAGCCACTCTGACCATTCACTCTGGCCTTTCAATCTGGCCAGCCATTCTGACTATCCAATCTGACCAGCCGCTCAAACCATCCACTCTGACATGCCACAGTGACCTGCCACTCTGACCATTCACTCTGACCTGCCATTCTGGCCAGCAACCCTGGCCAGCCACTCTGATCAGCCACTCTGACCAGCCATACTGACCAGCCACTCTGATCTGCCACTCTGACCATTCACACTGACCTGCTACTCTGGCCAGCCACTCTGACCATTCACACTGACCTGCCACTCTGGCCAGCCACTCTGATCAGCCACTCTGACAATCCACTCTGATCAGCCACTCTGACCATTCACTCTGATCTGCCACTCTGGCCAACCACTCGGACCATGCACTCTGAGCAGCTACATTGACCATTCACTCTAGCCCTTCACTCTGGCCAGCCACTCTGACCATCCACTCTGACTTGCCACTGTGACCTGCCACTCTGACCATTCACTCTGGCCCTTCACTCTGGCCAGCCATTCTGACTATCCAATCTGAACAGCCGCTCTGACCATCCACTCTGAAATGCCACAGTGACCTGCCACTCTGACCATTCACTCTGACCTGCCATTCTGGCCAGCCACCCTGGCCAGCCACTCTGATCAGCAACTCTGACCAGCCATATTGACCAGCCACTCTGATCTGCCACTCTGACCATTCACACTGACCTGCCACTCTGGCCAGCCACTCTGACCATTCACACTGACCTGCCACTCTGGCCAGCCACTCTGATCAGCCACACTGACAATCCACTCTGATCAGCCACTCTGACCATTCACTCTGATCTGCCACTCTGGCCAACCACTCGGAGCATGCACTCTGAGCAGCTACATTGACCATTCACTCTGGCCCTTCACTCTGGCCAGCCACTCTGATCATCCACTCTGACTTGCCACAGTGACCTGCCACTCTGACCATCCACTCTGACCTGCCACAGTGACCTGCCACTCTGACCATTCACTCTGACCTGCCATTCTGGGCAGCCACCCTGGCCAGCCACTCTGATCAGCCACTCTGACCAGCCATACTGACCAGCCACTCTGATCTGCCACTCTGACCATTCAGACTGACCTGCCACTCTGGCCAGCCACTCTGACCATTCACACTGACCTGCCACTCTGGCCAGCCACTCTGATCAGCCACTCTGACAATCCACTCTGACCAGCCACTCTGACCATTCACTCTGATCTGCCACTCTGGCCAACCACTCGGAGCATGCACTCTGAGCAGCTACATTGACCATTCACTCTGGCCCATCACTCTGGCCAGCCACTCTGACCATCCACTCTGACTTGCCACAGTGACCTGCCACTCTGACCATTCACTCTGACCTGCATTCTGGCCAGCCACTCTGGCCAGCCGCTCTGACCAGCCACTCTGACCAACCACTCTGACCATCCACTCTGACCAGCCACTCTGACCAGCCACTCTGACCTTCTTCTCTGACCAGCCTGTCTAACCTCCCATCTGATCAGCCACTCTGACCTCTCACTCTGACCTCTCACCCTGACCTGTCACTCTGACCTCTCACTCTGAACTGTCACTCTGACCTCTCACTCTGACCTCTCACTCTAAACTGTCACTCTGACCTCTCACTCTGACCTCTCACTCTGACCTCTCACTCTTTCCTGTCACTCTGACCAGCCGCTCTGACAAGTCACTCTGACCAGCCACTCTGACCTGCCACTCTGACCATCCACTCTGTCCATCCACTCTGTCATGTCAATCTGTCCATCCACTCTGAACTGCCACTGTGACCTGCCACTCTGACCATTCACTCTGGCCCTTCACTCTGGCCAGCCATTCTGACCATCCAATCTGACCAGCCGCTCTGACCAGCCGCTCTGACCTGCCACTCTCACCATTCACTCTGACCAGCCACTCTGACCATTCACTCTGACCAGCCACTCTGGCCAGCCACTCTGACCATCCACTCTGACGATTCACTCTGCCCTGCCACTCTGACCTTCTTCTCTGACCAGCCTGTCTGACCTCCCATCTGATCAGCCACTCTGACCTGTCACTCTGACCATTCACTCTGACCAGCCACTCTGACCGACCACTCTGACCAACCACTCTGACCTGCCACTCTGACCTGCCACTCTGACGTGCCACTCTGACCTTCTTCTCTGACCAGCCTGTCTGACCTCCCATCTGATCAACCACTCTGACCTGTCACTCTGACCTCTCACTCTGACCAGCCACTCTGACCTGTCTCTCTGAACTGACAGTCTGACCGATCACTTTGCTCTGCAACTCTGACCAGCCACTCTGACCATTCACTCTGACCTGCCACTCTGACCTGCCACTCTGATCAGCCACTCTGACCATCACTCTGATCAGCCACTCTGACCAGCCACTCTGACCTGCCACTCTGACCAGCCACTCTGACCAGCCTGTCTGACCTCCCATCTGATCAGCCACTCTGACCTGTCACTCTGACCATTCACTCTGACCAGCCACTCTGACCAACCACTCTGACCAAACACTCTGACCTGCCACTCTGACCTGCCACTCTGACCTTCTTCTCTGACCAGCCTGTCTGACCTCCCATCTGATCAACCACTCTGACCTGTCACTCTGACTTCTCACCCTGACCTGTCACTCTGACCTCTCACTCTGAACTGTCACTCTGACCTCTCACTCTGACCTCTCACTCTGAACTGTCACTCTGACCTCTCACTCTGACGTCTCACTCTGACCTCTCACTCTGACCTCTCACTCTTACCTGCCACTCTGACCAGCCACTCTGACCTGTCGCTCTGACCAGCCACTCTGACCTGCCACTCTGACCATCCACTCTGACCATCCACTCTGACCTGTCAATCTGTCCATCCACTCTGAACTGCCACTGTGACCTGCCACTCTGACCATTCACTCTGGCCCTTCACTCTGGCCAGCCATTCTGACCATCCAATCTGACCAGCTGCTCTGACCATCCACTCTGACCTGCCACAGTGACCTGCCACTCTGACCATTCACTCTGACCTGCCATTCTGGCCAGCCACCCTTGCCAGCCACTCTGATCAGCCACTCTGACCAACCATACTGACCAGCCACTCTGACCTGCAACTCTGACCTTTCACTCTGATCTGCCACTCTGACCATTCACACTGACCTGCCACTCTGGCCAGCCTATCTGACCATTCACACTGACCTGCCACTCTGCCCAGCCACTCTGATCAGCCACTCTGACAATCCACTCTGACCAGCCACTCTGACCATTCACTCTGATCTGCCACTCTGGCCAGCCACTCTGGCCAACCACTCAGACCATGCATTCTGGCCAGCCAATCTGGCCAGCCGCTGCTACCCGCCACATTGACCATTCACTCTGGCCCTTCACTCTGGCCAACCACTCTGACCATTCACTCTGACCAGCCACTCTGACCTGCCACTCTGACCTTCTTCTCTGACCAGCCTATCTGACCTCCCATCTGATCAGCCACTCTGACCTCTCACTCTGACCTCTCACCCTGACCTGTCACTCTGACCTCTCACTCTGAACTGTCACTCTGACCTCTCACTCTGACCTCTCAGTCTAAACTGTCACTCTGACCTCTCACTCTGACCTCTCACTCTGATCTCTCACTCTGACCTCTCACTCTTTCCTGTCACTCTGATCAGCCACTCTGACAAGTCACTCTGACGAGCCACTCTGACCATCCACTCTGTCCATCCACTCTGACATGTCAATCTGTCCATCCACTCTGAACTGCCACTGTGACCTGCCACTCTGACCATTCACTCTGGGGCTTCACTCTGGCCAGCCATTCTGACCATCCAATCTGACCAGCCGCTCTGACCATCCACTCTGACCTGCCACTCTGACCATTCACTCTGACCATTCACTCTGACCATTCACTCTGACCAGCCACTCTGGCCAGCCACTCTGACCATCCACTCTGACGATTCACTCTGCCCTGCCACTCTGACCTTCTTCTCTGACCAGCCTGTCTGACCTCCCATCTGATCAGCCACTCTGACCTCTCACTCTGACCTCTCACCCTGACCTGTCACTCTGACCTCTCACTCTGACCAGCCACTCTGACCTGTCTCTCTGAACTGACAGTCTGACCGGTCACTTTGCTCTGCCACTCTGACCAGCCACTCTGACCATTCACTCTGACCTGCCACTCTGACCTGCCACTCTGACCAGTCACTCTGATCAGCCACTCTGACCAGCCATACTGTCCAGCCACTCTGACCAGCCACTCTGACAATCCACTCTGACCTGCCACTCTGACCAGCCACTCTGGCCAGCCACTCAGACCAGCCACTCTGACCAGCCACACTGACCATTCACTCTGGCCCCTCACTCTGGCCAGCCACTCTGACCTGTCACTCTGACCTGCCACTCTGACCTTCTTCTCTGACCAGCCTGTCTGACCTCCCATCTGATCAGCCACTTTGAACTGTCAATCTGACCTCTCACTCTGACCTCTCACACTGACCTGTCGCTCTGACCTCTCACTCTTACCTCTCACTCTGACCTGTCATTCTGACCGGCCACTTTGACCTGACACTCTGACTTTTCATTCTGACCTGTCACTCTTACCTGTCACTCTTACCTGTCACTCTGACCAGCCACCCTGACCTGTCACTCTGACCATTCACTCTGACCCTTCACTCTGGCCAGCCACTCTGACTGGTCACTTTGCTCTGCCACTCTGACCAGCCACTCTGACCAGCCACTCTGACCAGCCACTCTGACAATCCACTCTGACCTGCCACTCTGACCATTCACTCTGATCTGCCACTGTGACCTGCCACTCTGACCATTCACACTGACCTGCCACTCTGGCCAGCCACTCTGGCCAACCACTCAGACCATCCACTCTGACCAGCTACATTGACCATTCACTCTGGCCCTTCACTCTGGCCAGCCACTCTGACCATCCACTCTGACTTGCCACAGTGACCTGCCACTCTGACCATTCACTCTGACCTGCCATTCTGGCCAGCCACTCTGGCCAGCCACTCTGACCAGCCACTCTGACCAGCCACTCTGACGATCCACTCTGACCAACCACTCTGACGATTCACTCTGACCTGTCACTCTGACCTTCTACTCTGACCTGTCAGTCTGACCTCTCATTCTGACCTCTCACTCTGACCTGACATTCTGACCGGCCACTGTGACCTGACACTCTGACCATTCATTCTGACCTGTCACTCTGACCTGTCACTCTGACCAGCCACTCTGACCTGTCACTCTGACCATTCTTTCTCACCTTTCACTCTGGCCACCCACTCTGACCAGCCACTCTGACCTGTCTCTCTGACCTGACAGTGTGACTGGTCACTTTGCTCTGCCACTCTGGTCAGCCACTCTGACCAGCCACTCTGACCATTCACTCTGACCAGCCACTCTGACCATTCACTCTGATTTGCCACTCTGACCATACACACTGACCAGCCACTCTGGCCAGCCACTCTGGCCAACCACACGGACCATCCACTCTGACCAGATACACTGACCATTCACTCAGGCCCTTCAATCTGGCCAGCCACTCTGACCAGCCACTCTGACCTGTCACTCTGATCTCTCATTCTGACCAGCCACTCTGACCTGCCACTCTGACCATCCACTCTGACCATCCACTCTGACCTGTCAGTCTGTACATCCACTCTGAACTGCCACTGTGACCTGCCACTCTGACCATTCACTCTGGCCCTTCACTCTGGCCAGCCATTCTGACCATCCAATCTGACCAGACACTCTGACCATCCACTCTGACCTGCCACAGTGACCTGCCACTCTGACCATTCACTCTGACCTGCCATTCTGGCCAGACACTCTGGCCAGCCACTCTGACCAGCCACTCTGACCTGCCACTCTGACCTTCTTCTCTGACCAGCCTGTCTGACCTCCAATCTGATCAGCCACTCTGACCTGTCACTCTGACCTCTCACTCTGACCAGCCACCCTGACCTGTCACTCTTACCAGCCACTCTGACCTGTCTCTCTGACCTGACAGTCTGACTGGTCACTTTGCTCTGCCACTCTGACCAGCCATTCTGACCATTCACTCTGACCTGCCACTCTGACCAGCCACTCTGATCAGCCACTCTGACCAGCCACACTGACAATCCACTCTGACCAGCCACTCTGACCAGCCACTCTGACCAGCCAATCTGACCAGCCACTCTGACTTGCCACTCTGGCCAACCACTTGGACCATGCACTCTGAGCAGCTACATTGACCATTCACTCTGGCCCTTCACTCTTGCCATCCACTCTGACCATCCACTCTTACTTGCCACACTGACCTGCCACTCTGACCATTCACTCTGACCTGCCACTCTGGCCAGCCACTCTGGCCAGCCGCTCTGACCAGCCACTCTGACCAGCCCCTCTAATCATTCACTCTGACCTGCCACTCTGACCTACTTCTCTGACCAGCCTGTCTGACCTCCCATCTGGTCAGCCACTCTGACCTGTCACTCTGACCAGCCACTCTGACCTGTCACTCTGACTAGCCACTCTGACCTGCCACTCTGTCCATCCACTCTGTCCATCCACTCTGAACTGCCACTGTGACCTGCCACTCTGACCATTCACTCTGGCCCTTCACTCTGGCCAGCCATTCTGACCATCCAATCTGACCAGCCGCTCTGAGCATCCATTCTGACCTGCCACAGTGACCTGCCACTCTGACCATTCTCTCTGAACTGCCATTCTGGCCAGCCACTCTGGCCAGCCACTCTGACCAGCCACTCTGACCAGCCACGCTGACCAACCACTCTGACCAACCACTCTGTCCTGCCACTCTGACCTTCTTCTCTGACCAGCCTGTCTGACCTCCCATCTGATCAGCCACTCTGACCTGTCACTCTGACCTGTCACTCTGACCTGTCGCTCTGACCTCTCACTCTGACCTCTCACTCTGACCTGTCATTCTGACCGGCCACTGTGACCTGACACTTTGACCATTCATTCTGACCTGTCACTCTGACATGTCACTCTGACCATTCATTCTGACCCTTCACTCTGGCCAGCCACTCTGACCAGCCACTCTGACCTGTCGCTCTGAACTGACAGTCTGACTGGTCACTTTGCTCTGCCACTCTGACTAGCCACTCTGACCAGCCACTCTGACCATTCACTCTGATCTGCCACTCTGACCATTCACACTGACCAGCCACTCTGGCCAGCCACTCTGGCCAGCCACTCTGGCCAGCCACTCGGACCATCCACTCTGACCAGATACACTGACCATTCACTCTGGCCCTTCACTCTGGCCAGCCACTCTGACCAGCCACTCTGACCTGTCACTCTGATCTCTCACTCTGACCAGCCACTCTGACCTGCCACTCTGACCAGCAACTCTGGCCAGCCACTCTGACCATCCACTCTGACCATCCACCCTGACCTGTCAGTCTGTCCATCCACTCTGAACTGTCACTGTGACCTGCCACTCTGACCATTCACTCTGGCCCTTCACTCTGGCCAGCCATTCTGACCATCCAATCTGACCAGCCGCTCTGAGCATCCATTCTGACCTGCCACAGTGACCTGCCACTCTGACCATTCTCTCTGAACTGCCATTCTGGCCAGCCACTCTGGCCAGCCACTCTGACCAGCCACTCTGACCAGCCACGCTGACCAACCACTCTGACCAACCACTCTGTCCTGCCACTCTGACCTTCTTCTCTGACCAGCCTGTCTGACCTCCCATCTGATCAGCCACTCTGACCTGTCACTCTGACCTGTCACTCTGACCTGTCGCTCTGACCTCTCACTCTGACCTCTCACTCTGACCTGTCATTCTGACCGGCCACTGTGACCTGACACTTTGACCATTCATTCTGACCTGTCACTCTGACATGTCACTCTGACCATTCATTCTGACCCTTCACTCTGGCCAGCCACTCTGACCAGCCACTCTGACCTGTCGCTCTGAACTGACAGTCTGACTGGTCACTTTGCTCTGCCACTCTGACTAGCCACTCTGACCAGCCACTCTGACCAGCCTGTCTGACCTCCCATCTGATCAGCCACTCTGACCTGTCGCTCTGACCTCACTCTGACCTCAAACTCTGACCAGCCACTTTGCTCTGCCACTCTGACCAGCCATTCTGACCATTCACTCTGACAATCCACTCTGACCAGCCACTCTGACCAGCCGCTCTAACAATCCACTCTGACCTGCCACTCTGGCCAGCCACTCTGGCCAACCACTCAGACCATGCACTCTGAGCAGCTACATTGACCATTCACTCTGGCCCTTCACTTTGGCCATCCACTCTGACCATCCACTCTGACTTACCACAGTGACCTGCCACTCTGACCATTCACTCTGACCTGCCATTCTGGCCAGCCACTCCGGCCAGCCACTCTGACCAGCCACTCTGACCAACCACTCTGACCAGCCACTCTGACCAGCCACTCTGACCTGCCACTCTGGCCAGCCGCTCTGACCAGCCACTCTGACCAGCCCCTCTAATCATTCACTCTGACCAGCCACTCTGACCTTCTTCTCTGACCTGCCTGTCTGACGTCCCATCTGATCGGCCACTCTGGCCAGCCACTCTGACCATTCACTCTGACCTGCCACTGTGACCTGCCACTCTGACCATTCACTCTGACCTGCTATTCTGGCCAGCCACTCCGGCCAGCCACTCTGGCCAGCCACTCTGACCAGCCAATCTGACCAACCACTCTGACCTGCCACTCTGGCCAGCCGCTCTGACCAGCCACTCTGACCAGCCCCTCTAATCATTCACTCTGACCAGCCACTCTGACCTGCCACTCTGACCTTCTTCTCTGACCTGCCTGTCTGACCTCCCATCTGATCAGCCACTCTGACCTGTCACTCTGACCTCTCACTCTGACCTGTCGCTCTGACCTCTCACTCTGACCTCTCACTCTGACCAGCCACTCTGACCTGTCTCTCTGAACTGACAGTCTGACCGGTCACTTTGCTCTGCCACTCTGACCAGCCACTCTGACCATTCGCTCTGACCTGCCACTCTGACCAGCCACTCTGATCAGCCATTCTGACCAGCCACACTGACCAGTCACACTGACCAGCCACTCTGACCAGCCACTCTGACCTGCCACTCTGACCAGCCACTCTGGCCAGCCACTCAGTCCAGCCACTCTGACCAGCCACACTGACGATTCACTCTGGCCCTTCACTCTGGCCAGCCACTCTGACCATTCACTCTGACCTGTCATTCTGACCTCTCACTCTGACCTCTCACTCTGACCTGTCAGTCTGACCTCTCACTCTGACCTGTCACTCTGACCAGCCACTCTGACCTGTCACTCTGAGCATTCACTCTGACCCTTCACTCTGGCCAGCCACTCTGACCAGCCACTCTGACCAGCCCCTCTGACCAACCACTCTTACCTGCCACTCTGACCAGCCGCTCTGACCTTCTTCTCTGACTAGCCTGTCTGACCTCCCATCTGATCAGCCACTCTGACCTGTCACTCTGATCTCTCACTCTGACCTGTCGCTCTGACATCTCACTCTGACCTCTCACTCTGACCAGCCACCCTGACCTGTCACTCTGACCTGACAATCTGACTGGTCACTTTGCTCTGCCACTCTGACCTGCCACTATGACCTGCCACTCTGACCATTCACACTGACCTGACACTCTGGCCAGCCACTCTGGCCAACCACTCTGACCATCCACTCTGACCAGCTACATTGACCATTCACTCTGGCCCTTCACTCTGGCCAGCCACTCTGACCATCCACTCTGACTTGCCACAGTGACCTGCCGCTCTGACCAGCCACTCTGACCAGCCACTCTGACGATCCACTCTGACCAACCACTCTGACGATTCACTCTGCCCTGTCACTCTGACCTTCTACTCTGACCAGCCTGTCTGACCTCCCATCTGATCAGTCACTCTGACTTGTCACTCTGACCTCTCACTCTGACCTGTCGCTCTGACCTCTCACTCTGACCTCTCACTCTGACCTGTCATTCTGACCAGCCACTCTGACAATTCCCTCTGACCTGCCACTCTGACCATTCACTCTGGCCAGAAACTCTGACCATTCACTCTGACTTGCCACAGTGACCTGCCACTCTGAACATTCACTCTGACCTGCCATTCTGGCCAGCCGCTCTGACCATTCACTCTGACCATTCACTCTGACCATTCACTCTGACCTGTCACTCTGACCTCTCACTCTGACCTGTCGCTCTGACCTCTCACTCTGACCTCTCACTCTGACCTGTCACTCTGACTAGCCACTCTAACCTGTCTCTCTGACCTGTCACTCTGACCTCCCACTCTGACCTCTCACCCTGACCTGTCACTCTGACCAGCCACTGTGAACTGTCACTCTGACCTGTCACTCTGACCTGTCACTCTGACCTCTCGCTCTGACCTGTCGCTCTGACCTGTCACTCTGACCTCTCACTCTGAACTGTCGCTCTGACCTCTCAGTCTGACCTCTCACTCTGACCAGCCACCCTGACCTGTCACTCTGACCAGCCACTCTGACCTGTCTCTCTGACCTGACAGTCTGACCGGTCACTTTGCTCTGCCACTCTGACCAGCCACTCTGACCATTCACTCTGACCTGCCACTCTGACCAGCCACTCTGATCAGCCACTCTGACCAGCCACTCTGACCAGCCACTCTGACCAGCCACTCTGACCAGCCACTCTGACCATTCACTCTGACCTGCCACTCTGACCATTCACTCTGACCTGCCACTCTGACCTGCCACTCTGACCTGCCACTCTGACCTGCCACTCTGACCATTCACTCTGACCTGCCACTGTGACCTGCCACTCTGACCATTCACACTGACCTGACACTCTGGCCAGCCACTCTGGCCAACCACTCTGACCATCCACTCTGACAAGCTACATTGACCACTCACTCTGGCCCTTCACTCTGGCCAGCCACTCTGATCATCCACTCTGACTTGCCACAGTGACCTGCCACTCCGACCATTCACTCTGACCTGCCATTCTGGCCAGCCACTCTGGCCAGCTGCTCTGACCTGCCACTCTGACCAGCCACTCTGACGATTCAATCTGACCAGCCACTCTGACCTTCTTCTCTGACCAGCCTGTCTGACCTCCCATCTGATCAGCCATTCTGACCTCTCATTCTGACCTCTCTCTCTGAACTGTCACTCTGACCTCTCACTCTGACCTCTCACTCTGACCTGTCTCTCTGACCTCTCACTCTGACCTCTCACTCTGACCTCTCACTCTTACCTGTCACTCTGACCAGGCACTCTGACCATCAACTCTGATCTGTCAATCTGTCCATCCACTCTGAACTGCCACTGTGACCTGCCACTCTGACCATTCACTCTGGCCCTTCACTCTGGCCAGACACTCTGACCATTCACTCTGACTTGCCACAGTGACCTGCCACTCGGACCATTCACTCTGACCTGCCATTCTGGCCAGCCACTCTGGCCAGCCACTCTGACCAGCCACTCTGACCAGCCACTCTGACCTGCCACTCTGGCCAGCCGCTCTGACCAGCCACTCTGACCTGCCACTCTAATCATTCACTCTGACCAGCCACTCTGACCTTCTTCTCTGACCTGCCTGTCTGACCTCCCATCTGATCAGCCACTCTGACCTGTCACTCTGACCTCTCACTCTGACCTGTCGCTCTGACCTCTCACTCTGACCTCTCACTCTGACCAGCCACCCTGATCTGTCACTCTGATCATCCACTCTGACCTGTCTCTCTGAACTGACAGTCTGACCGGTCACTTTGCTCTGCCACTCTGACCAGCCACACTGACCATTCACTCTGACCTGTCACTCTGACCAGCCACTCTGACCAGCCACTCTGACCTGCCACTCCGACCTGTCACTCTGACCAGCCACTCTGACCAGCCACTCTGACCAGCCACTCTGACCAGCCACACTGACCAGCCACTCTGACCAGCCACTCTGACCTGCCACTCTGACCATTCATTCTGGCCAGCCACTCAATCCGGCCACTCTGACCAGCCACACTGACCATTCACTCTGGCCCTTCACTCTGGCCAGCCACTCTGACCATTCACTCTGACCAGCCGCTCTGACCAACCACTCTGACGATTCACTCTGACCAGCCACTCTGACCTGTCACTCTGACCAGCCACCCTGACCTGTCACTCTGACCATTTACTCTGACCCTTCTCTCTCGCCAGCCACTCTGACCAGCCACTCTGACCAGCCACTCTGACCTGCCACCCTGACCTTCTTCTCTGACCAGCCTGTCTGACCTCCCATCTGATCAGCCACTCTGACTTGTCACTCTGACCTCTCACTCTGACCTGTCGCTCTGACCTGTCACTCTGACCTCTCACTCTGACCAGCCACCCTGACCTGTCACTCTGACCAGCCACTCTGACCTGCCACTCTGACCTCTTACTCTGACCTGTCATTCTGACCAGCCACTCTGACAATTCCCTCTGACCTGCCACTCTGACCATTCACTCTGGCCAGAAACTCTAACCATTCACTCTGACTTGCCACAGTGACCTGCCACTCTGAACATTCACTCTGACCTGCCATTCTGGCCATCCACTCTGGCCAGCCACTCTGGCCAGCCGCTCTGACCATTCACTCTGACCATCCACTCTGACGATTCACTCTGACCTGTCACTCTGACCTCTCACTCTGACCTGTCGCTCTGAGCTCTCACTCTGACCTCTCACTCTGACCTGTCACTCTGACCAGCCACTCTAACCTGTCTCTCTGACCTGTCACTCTGACCTCCCACTCTGACCTCTCACCCTGACCTGTCACTCTGACCAGCCACTGTGACCTGTCGCTCTGACCTGTCACTCTGACCTCTCACTCTGACCTGTCGCTCTGACCAGCCACTGTGACCTGTCGCTCTGACCTGTCACTCTGACCTCTCACTCTGACCTGTCGCTCTGACCTGCCACTGTGACCTGTCGCTCTGACCTGCCACTGTGACCTGTCGCTCTGACCTGTCACTCTGACCTCTCACTCTGACCTGTCGCTCTGACCTCTCACTCTGACCTCTCACTCAGACCAGCCACCCTGACCTGTCACTCTGACCAGCCACTCTGACCTGTCTCTCTGACCTGACAGTCTGACCGGTCACTTTGCTCTGCCACTCTGACCAGCCACTCTGACCTGCCACTCTGACCAGCCACTCTGATCAGCCACTCTGACCATTCACTCTGACCTGCCATTCTGGCCAGCCACTCTGGCCAGCCGCGCTGACCAGCCACTCTGACCAGCCACTCTGATGATTCAATCTGACCAGCCACTCTGACCTTCTTCTCCGACCAGCCTGTCAGACCTCCCATCTGATCAGCCATTCTGACCTCTCACTCTGACCTCTCACTCTGACCTGTCGCTCTGACCTCTCACTCTGACCTCTCACTCTGACCAGCCACCCTGACCTGTCACTCTGACCTCTCACTCTGAACTGTCACTCTGACCTCTCAGTCTGACGTCTCATTCTGACCTCTCTCTCTGAACTGTCACTCTGACCTCTCACTCTGACCTGTCTCTCTGGCCAACCACTCTGAATTGCCACTCTGACCTGCCACTCTGACCTGTCGCTCTGACCTGACAGTCTGACTGGTCAATTTGCTCTGCCACTCTGACCAGCCACTCTGACCATTCACACTAAACTGCCACTCTGGCCAGCCACTCTGGCCAGCCACTCAGACCAGCCACTCTGACCATTCACACTGACCTGCCACTCTCGCAAGCCACTCTGGCAAACCGCTCGGACCATCCACTCTGACCAGCTACATTGACCATTCACTCTGGCCCTTCACTCTGGCCAGCCACTCTGATCATCCACTCTGACTTGCCACAGTGACCTGCCACTCTGACCATTCACTCTGACCTGCCATTCTGGCCAGCCACTCTGGCCAGCCGCTCTGAGCTGTCACTCTGATCTGCCACTGTGACCTGTCAATCTGACCAGCCACTCTGACCTGTCTCTCTGTCCTGACAGTGTGACTGGTCACTTTGCTCTGCCACTCTGACCATTCACTCTGACCTGCCATTCTGGCCAGCCACTCTGGCAAACCGCTCGGACCATCCACTCTGACCAGCTACATTGACCATTCACTCTGGCCCTTCACTCTGGCCAGCCACTCTGACCATCCAATCTGACTTGCCAGAGTGACCTGCCACTCTGACCATTCACTCTGACCTGCCATTCTGGCCAGCCACTCTGGCCAGCCGCTCTGACCAGCCACTCTGACCAGCCACTCTGACAATTCACTCTGCCCTGCCACTCTGACCTGCCACTCTGACCTTCTTCTCTGACCAGCCAGTCTGACCTCCCATCTGATCAGCCACTCTGACCTGTCACTCTGAGCTCTCACTCTGACCTGTCGCTCTGACCTCTCACTCTGACCTCTCACTCTGACCTCTCACTCTTACCTGTCACTCTGACCAGCCACCCTGACCTGTCACGCTGACCAGCCACCTCTGACCTGTCACGCTGACCAGCCACTCTGGCCAGCCACTCTGTCCATCCACTCTGACCATCCACTCTGACCTGCCACTGTGACCTGCCACTCTGACCATTCACTCTGGCCCTACACTCTGTCCAGCCATTCTGACCATCCACTCTGACCTGCCACAGTGACCTGCCACTCTGACCATTCACTCTGACCTGCCATTCTGGCCAGCCACTATGGCCAGCCACTATGGCCAGCCACTCTGACCAGCCACTCTGACTAATCACTCTGAACTGCCACTCTGACCTTCTTCTCTGACCAGCCTGTCTGACCTCCCATCTGATCAGCCATTCTGACCTGTCACTCTGACCTCTCACTCTGACCTCTCACTCTGACCTCTCATTCTGACCTGTCGCTCTGACCTCTCACTCTGACCTGTCACTCTGACAGCCACCCTGAACAGTCACTCTGACCAGCCACTCTGACCTGTCTCTCTGACCTGACAGTCTGACCGGTCACTTTGCTCTGCCACTCTGACGAGCCACTCTGACCATTCACTCTGACCTGCCACTCTGACCAGCCACTCTGACCAGCCACACTGACCAGCCACTCTGACCAGCCACTCTGACAATCCACTCTGACCTGCCACTCTGACCATTCACTGTGATCTGCCACTGTGACCTGCCACTCTGACCATTCACACTGACCAGCCACACTGACCAGCCACTCTGACCTTTCACACTGACCTGCCAGTCTGACCATTCACTCTGATCTGCCACTATGACCTGCCACTCTGACCATTCACACTGACCTGCCACTCTGGCCAACCACTCGGACCATCCACTCTGACCCTCTACACTGACCATTCACTCTGGCCCTTCACTCTGGCCAGCTGCTCTGACCGTCCACTCTGACTTGCCACAGTGACCTGCCACTCTGACCATTCACTCTGACCTGCCATTCTGGCCAGCCACTCTGGCCAGCCGCTCTGACCAGCCACTCTGACCAGCCACTCTGACCTGTCACTCTGACCAGCCTCTCTGACCTGTCTCTCTGACCAGCCACTCTGACCTGTCACTCTGACCAGCCACTTTGACCAGCCACTCTGACCTGTCTCTCTGACCAGCCTCTCTGACCTGTCTCTCTGACCTGACAACTGACTGGTCACTTTGCTCTGCCACTCTGACCAGCCACTCTGACCAGCCACTCTGACCAGCCACTCTGACCTGTCACTCTGACCAGCCACTCTGACCAGCCACTCTGACCTGTCTCTCTGACCTGACAGTCTGACTGGTCACTTTACTCTGCCACTCTGACCAGCCACTCTGACCAGCCACTCTGGCCAACCATTCGGACCATCCACTCTGACCAGCTACATTGACCATTCACTCTGGCCCTTCACTCTGGCCAGCCACTCTGCCCATCCATTCTGACTTGCCACAGTGACCTGCCACTCTGACCATTCACTCTGACCTGCCATTCTTGGCAGCCACTCTGGCCAGCCGCTCTGTCCAGCCACTCTGACCAGCCACTCTGGCCAGCCACTCTGACCAGCCACTCTGACGATTCACTCTGCCCTGCCACTCTGACCTTCTTCTCTGAGCAGCCTGTCTGACCTCCCATCTGATCAGCCATTCTGAACTGTCACTCTGACCTCTCTCTCTGACCTGTTGCTCTGACCAGCCACTCTGGCCAGCCACTCTGACCATCCACTCTGACCATTCACTCTGACCTGTCAGTCTGTCCATCCACTCTGAACTGCCACTGTGACCTGCCACTCTGACCATTCACTCTGGCCCTTCACTCTGGCGAGCCATTCTGACCATCCAATCTGACCAGCCGCTCTGACCATCCACTCTGACCTGCCACAGTGACCTGCCACTCTGACCATTCACTCTGACCTGACATTCTGGCCAGCCACTCTGGCCAGCCACTCTGACCAGCCACTCTGACCAACCAATCTGACCTGCCATTCTGGCCAGCCACTCTGGCCAGCCGCTCTGACCAGCCACTCTGACCAGCCACTCAGACAATTCACTCTGCCCTGCCACTCTGACCTGCCACTCTGACCTTCTTCTCTGACCAGCCACTCTGACCTCCCATCTGATCAGCCACTCTGACCTGTCACTCTGAGCTCTCACTCTGACCTGTCGCTCTGACCTCTCACTCTGACCTCTCACTCTGACCTCTCAATCTTACCTGTCACTCTGACCAGCCACCCTGACCTGTCACGCTGACCAGCCACCTCTGACCTGTCACGCTGACCAGCCACTCTGGCCAGCCACTCTGTCCATCCACTCCGACCATCCACTCTGACCTGCCACTGTGACCTGCCAATCTGACCATTCACTCTGGCCCTACACTCTGTCCAGCCATTCTGACCATCCACTCTGACCTGCCACAGTGACCTGCCACTCTGACCATTCACTCTGACCTGCCATTCTGGCCAGCCACTATGGCCAGCCACTCTGACCAGCCACTCTGACTAATCACTCTGAACTGCCACTCTGACCTTCTTCTCTGACCAGCCTGTCTGACCTCCCATCTGATCAGCCATTCTGACCTGTCACTCTGACCTCTCACTCTGACCTCTCACTCTGACCTCTCATTCTGACCTGTCGCTCTGACCTCTCACTCTGACCTGTCACTCTGACAGCCACCCTGAACAGTCACTCTGACCAGCCACTCTGACCTGTCTCTCTGACCTGACAGTCTGACCGGTCACTTTGCTCTGCCACTCTGACGAGCCACTCTGACCATTCACTCTGACCTGCCACTCTGACCAGCCACTCTGACCAGCCACACTGACCAGCCACACTGACCAGCCACTCTGACCAGCCACTCTGACCAGCCACTCTGACAATCCACTCTGACCTGCCACTCTGACCATTCACTGTGATCTGCCACTGTGACCTGCCACTCTGACCATTCACACTGACCAGCCACACTGACCAGCCACTCTGACCTTTCACACTGACCTGCCAGTCTGACCATTCACTCTGATCTGCCACTATGACCTGCCACTCTGACCATTCACACTGACCTGCCACTCTGGCCAACCACTCGGACCATCCACTCTGACCCTCTACACTGACCATTCACTCTGGCCCTTCACTCTGGCCAGCCGCTCTGACCGTCCACTCTGACTTGCCACAGTGACCTGCCACTCTGACCATTCACTCTGACCTGCCATTCTGGCCAGCCACTCTGGCCAGCCGCTCTGACCAGCCACTCTGACCAGCCACTCTGACCTGTCACTCTGACCAGCCTCTCTGACCTGTCTCTCTGACCTGACAACTGACTGGTCACTTTGCTCTGCCACTCTGACCAGCCACTCTGACCTGTCAGTCTGTCCATCCACTCTGAACTGCCACTGTGACCTGCCACTCTGACCATTCACTCTGGCCCTTCACTCTGGCGAGCCATTCTGACCATCCAATCTGACCAGCCGCTCTGACCATCCACTCTGACCTTCCACAGTGACCTGCCACTCTGACCATTCACTCTGACCTGACATTCTGGCCAGCCACTCTGGCCAGCCACTCTGACCAGCCACTCTGACCAACCAATCTGACCTGCCATTCTGGCCAGCCACTCTGGCCAGCCGCTCTGACCAGCCACTCTGACCAGCCACTCAGACAATTCACTCTGCCCTGCCACTCTGACCTGCCACTCTGACCTTCTTCTCTGACCAGCCACTCTGACCTCCCATCTGATCAGCCACTCTGACCTGTCACTCTGAGCTCTCACTCTGACCTGTCGCTCTGACCTCTCACTCTGACCTCTCACTCTGACCTCTCACTCTTACCTGTCACTCTGACCAGCCACCCTGACCTGTCACGCTGACCAGCCACCTCTGACCTGTCACGCTGACCAGCCACTCTGGCCAGCCACTCTGTCCATCCACTCCGACCATCCACTCTGACCTGCCACTGTGACCTGCCAATCTGACCATTCACTCTGGCCCTACACTCTGTCCAGCCATTCTGACCATCCACTCTGACCTGCCACAGTGACCTGCCACTCTGACCATTCACTCTGACCTGCCATTCTGGCCAGCCACTATGGCCAGCCACTCTGACCAGCCACTCTGACTAATCACTCTGAACTGCCACTCTGACCTTCTTCTCTGACCAGCCTGTCTGACCTCCCATCTGATCAGCCATTCTGACCTGTCACTCTGACCTCTCACTCTGACCTCTCACTCTGACCTCTCATTCTGACCTGTCGCTCTGACCTCTCACTCTGACCTGTCACTCTGACAGCCACCCTGAACAGTCACTCTGACCAGCCTCTCTGACCTGTCTCTCTGACCTGACAACTGACTGGTCACTTTGCTCTGCGACTCTGACCAGCCACTCTGACCAGCCACTCTGACCAGCCACTCTGACCTGTCACTCTGACCAGCCACTTTGACCAGCCACTCTGACCTGTCTCTCTGACCAGCCTCTCTGACCTGTCTCTCTGACCTGACAACTGACTGGTCACTTTGCTCTGCCACTCTGACCAGCCACTCTGACCAGCCACTCTGACCAGCCACTCTGACCTGTCACTCTGACCAGCCACTCTGACCAGCCACTCTGACCTGTCTCTCTGACCTGACAGTCTGACTGGTCACTTTACTCTGCCACTCTGACCAGCCACTCTGACCAGCCACTCTGGCCAACCATTCGGACCATCCACTCTGACCAGCTACATTGACCATTCACTCTGGCCCTTCACTCTGGCCAGCCACTCTGCCCATCCATTCTGACTTGCCACAGTGACCTGCCACTCTGACCATTCACTCTGACCTGCCATTCTTGGCAGCCACTCTGGCCAGCCGCTCTGTCCAGCCACTCTGACCAGCCACTCTGGCCAGCCACTCTGACCAGCCACTCTGACGATTCACTCTGCCCTGCCACTCTGACCTTCTTCTCTGAGCAGCCTGTCTGACCTCCCATCTGATCAGCCATTCTGAACTGTCACTCTGACCTCTCTCTCTGACCTGTTGCTCTGACCAGCCACTCTGGCCAGCCACTCTGACCATCCACTCTGACCATCCACTCTGACCTGTCAGTCTGTCCATCCACTCTGAACTGCCACTGTGACCTGCCACTCTGACCATTCACTCTGGCCCTTCACTCTGGCGAGCCATTCTGACCATCCAATCTGACCAGCCGCTCTGACCATCCACTCTGACCTTCCACAGTGACCTGCCACTCTGACCATTCACTCTGACCTGACATTCTGGCCAGCCACTCTGGCCAGCCACTCTGACCAGCCACTCTGACCAACCAATCTGACCTGCCATTCTGGCCAGCCACTCTGGCCAGCCGCTCTGACCAGCCACTCTGACCAGCCACTCAGACAATTCACTCTGCCCTGCCACTCTGACCTGCCACTCTGACCTTCTTCTCTGACCAGCCAGTCTGACCTCCCATCTGATCAGCCACTCTGACCTGTCACTCTGAGCTCTCACTCTGACCTGTCGCTCTGACCTCTCACTCTGACCTCTCACTCTGACCTCTCACTCTTACCTGTCACTCTGACCAGCCACCCTGACCTGTCACGCTGACCAGCCACCTCTGACCTGTCACGCTGACCAGCCACTCTGGCCAGCCACTCTGTCCATCCACTCCGACCATCCACTCTGACCTGCCACTGTGACCTGCCACTCTGACCATTCACTCTGGCCCTACACTCTGTCCAGCCATTCTGACCATCCACTCTGACCTGCCACAGTGACCTGCCACTCTGACCATTCACTCTGACCTGCCATTCTGGCCAGCCACTATGGCCAGCCACTCTGACCAGCCACTCTGACTAATCACTCTGAACTGCCACTCTGACCTTCTTCTCTGACCAGCCTGTCTGACCTCCCATCTGATCAGCCATTCTGACCTGTCACTCTGACCTCTCACTCTGACCTCTCACTCTGACCTCTCATTCTGACCTGTCGCTCTGACCTCTCACTCTGACCTGTCACTCTGACAGCCACCCTGAACAGTCACTCTGACCAGCCACTCTGACCTGTCTCTCTGACCTGACAGTCTGACCGGTCACTTTGCTCTGCCACTCTGACGAGCCACTCTGACCATTCACTCTGACCTGCCACTCTGACCAGCCACTCTGACCAGCCACACTGACCAGCCACTCTGACCAGCCACTCTGACAATCCACTCTGACCAGCCACTCTGACCATTCACTGTGATCTGCCACTGTGACCTGCCACTCTGACCATTCACACTGACCAGCCAGACTGACCAGCCACTCTGACCTTTCACACTGACCTGCCAGTCTGACCATTCACTCTGATCTGCCACTATGACCTGCCACTCTGACCATTCACACTGACCTGCCACTCTGGCCAACCACTCGGACCATCCACTCTGACCCTCTACACTGACCATTCACTCTGGCCCTTCACTCTGGCCAGCCGCTCTGACCGTCCACTCTGACTTGCCACAGTGACCTGCCACTCTGACCATTCACTCTGACCTGCCATTCTGGCCAGCCACTCTGGCCAGCCGCTCTGACCAGCCACTCTGACCAGCCACTCTGACCTGTCACTCTGACCAGCCTCTCTGACCTGTCTCTCTGACCTGACAACTGACTGGTCACTTTGCTCTGCCACTCTGACCAGCCACTTTGACCAGCCACTCTGACCAGCCACTCTGACCTGTCACTCTGACCAGCCACTTTGACCAGCCACTCTGACCTGTTTCTCTGACCAGCCTCTCTGACCTGTCTCTCTGACCTGACAACTGACTGGTCACTTTGCTCTGCCACTCTGACCAGCCACTCTGACCAGCCACTCTGACCAGCCACTCTGACCTGTCACTCTGACCAGCCACTCTGACCAGCCACTCTGACCTGTCTCTCTGACCTGACAGTCTGACTGGTCACTTTACTCTGCCACTCTGACCAGCCACTCTGACCAGCCACTCTGGCCAACCATTCGGACCATCCACTCTGACCAGCTACATTGACCATTCACTCTGGCCCTTCACTCTGGCCAGCCACTCTGCCCATCCATTCTGACTTGCCACAGTGACCTGCCACTCTGACCATTCACTCTGACCTGCCATTCTTGGCAGCCACTCTGGCCAGCCGCTCTGTCCAGCCACTCTGACCAGCCACTCTGGCCAGCCACTCTGACCAGCCACTCTGACGATTCACTCTGCCCTGCCACTCTGACCTTCTTCTCTGAGCAGCCTGTCTGACCTCCCATCTGATCAGCCATTCTGAACTGTCACTCTGACCTCTCTCTCTGACCTGTTGCTCTGACCAGCCACTCTGGCCAGCCACTCTGACCATCCACTCTGACCATCCACTCTGACCTGTCAGTCTGTCCATCCACTCTGAACTGCCACTGTGACCTGCCACTCTGACCATTCACTCTGGCCCTTCACTCTGGCGAGCCATTCTGACCATCCAATCTGACCAGCTGCTCTGACCATCCACTCTGACCTGCCACAGTGACCTGCCACTCTGACCATTCACTCTGACCTGACATTCTGGCCAGCCACTCTGGCCAGCCACTCTGACCAGCCACTCTGACCAACCAATCTGACCTGCCACTGTGACCTGCCACTCTGACCTTCTTCTCTGACCAGCCTGTCTGATCTCCCATCTGATCAGCCACTCTGACCAGTCACTCTGACCTCTCACTCTGACCTGTCACTCTGACCTGCCACTCTGACCATTCACTCTGACCAGCCACTCTGACCAGCCACTCTGACAATCCACTCTGATTGCCACTCTGACCATTCACTCTGACCAGCCACACTGACCAGCCACTCTGACCTTTTACACTGACCAGCCACTCTGACCATTCACTCTGATATGCCACTGTGACCAGCCACTCTGACCATTCACACTGACCTGCCACTCTGGTCAGCCACTCTGACCATACACACTGACCTGCCACTCTGGCCAACCACTCGGACCATCCACTCTGACCATCTACACTGACCATTCACTCTGGCCCTTCACTCTGGCCAGCCACTCTGACCATCCACTCTGACTTGCCACACTGACCTGCCACTCTGACCATTCACTCTGACCTGCCATTCTGGCCAGCCACTCTGGCCAGCCGCTCTGACCTGCCACTCTGACCTGCCACTCTGACGATCCACTCTGACCAACCACTCTGTCGATACACTCTGCCCTGTCACTCTGACCTTCTTCTCTGACTAGCCTGTCTGACCTCCCATCTGATCAGCCACTCTGACCTCTCACTCTGACCTCTCACACTGACCTGTCACTCTGACCTCTCACTCTGACCTCTCATTCTGACCAGCCACCCTGACCTGTCACTCTGACCAGCCACTCTGACCTGTCTCTCTGAACTGACAGTCTGACCGGTCACTTTGCTCTGCCACTCTGAGCATTCACACTGACCAGCCACTCTGACCAGCCACTCTGACCAACCACTCTGACCATCCACTCTGACCAGCTACATTGACCATTCACTCTGGCCCTTCACTCTGGCCAGCCACTCTGACCATCCACTCTGACTTGCCACAGTGACCTGCCACTCTGACCATTCACTCTGTCCTGCCATTCTGACCAGCCACTCTGGCCAGCCGCTCTGTCCAGCCACTCTGACCATCCACTCTGACGATCCACTCTGACCAACCACTCTGACGATTCACTCTGCCCTGCCACGCTGACCTTCTACTGTGACCAGCCTTTCTGACCTCCCATCTGATCAGCCACTCTGACATGTCACTCTGACCTGTCATTCTGACCAGCCACTCTGACAATCCACTCTGACCTGCCACTCTGACCATTCACTCTGGCCAGACACTCTGACCATTCACTCTGACTTGCCACAGTGACCTGCCACTCTGAACATTCACTCTGACCAGCCACTCTGACGATTCACTCTGACCTGTCACTCTGACCTCTCACTCTGACCTGTCGTTCTGTCCTCCCACTCTGACCTCTCAACCTGACCTGTCACTCATACCAGCCACTGTGACCTGTCGCTCTGACCTGTCACTCTGACCTCTCACTCTGACCTGGCGCTCTGACCTGACAGTCTGACCTGTCACTCTGACCTGCCACTGTGACCTGTCACTGTGACCTGTCACTCTGGCCAGTTACCCTGACCTTTCTCTCGGAACCGTCACTCTGACCTGTCACTCTGACCTGCCACCATGACCTGTCACTCTGGACAGTTACCCTGACCTGTCTCTCGGACCTGTTTCTCTGACCTGTCACTCTGACCTGCCACCGTGACCTGACACTCTAACCAGCCACTCTGACATTACCAGGCACTTTGACCTGTCCCTCTGACCTGCCACTCTGATCTTTCACTCTGACCTGCCACTGTGACCTGCCAATCTGACCATTCACTCTGACCAGCCACTTTGACCATCCACTCTGACCTGCCACTCTGACCATCCATTCTGACGATTCACTCTGACCTGCCACTCTGACCTTCAACTCTGACCTGCCAATCTGACCTCCCATCTGATCAGCCGCTCTGACCTGTCCCTCTGACCTGCCACTCTGGCCAGCCACTCTGACCTGTCACTCTGACCAGCCACTCTGACCAGCCACTCTGACCAGCCACTCTGACCTTCTACTCTGACCAACCATTCCGACCTCCCATCTGATCAGCCACTCTGACCTGTCACTCTATACTGTCACTCTGACCTCTCACTCTGACCTGTCATTCTGACCTCTCACTCTGACCTCTCAATCTGACCTGCCATTCTGACCAGCCACTCTGACCAGCCACTCTGACCAGCCACTCTGACCTGCCACTCTTGACCTGCCACTCTGACCAGCCACTCTGACCAGCCACTCTGACCTTCTACTCTGGCCAACCATTCCGACCTCCCATCTGATCAGCCACTCTGACCCGTCACTCTGTACTGTCACTCTGACCTCTCGTTCTGACCTCTCACTCTGACCTGTCACTCTGGCCAGTTACCCTGACCTGACTCTCGGACCTGTCACTCTGACCTGTCACTCTGACCTGCCACCGTGACCTGTCACTCTGCCCAGTTACCCTGACCTGTCTCTCGGACCTGTCACTCTGACCTGTCACTCTGACCTGCCACCGTGACCTGCCACTCTGACCAGCCACTCTGACCTTACCAGGCACTTTGACCTGTCCCTCTGACCTGTCACTCTGAAATGTCTCTCTGACCTGTCACCCTGACCTGTCACCGTGACCTGACACTCTGACCTGTCACTCTGATCTGTCACCCTGACCTGTCACCCTGACCTGTCGCTCTGACCTATCACTCTGACCTGTCACCCTGACCTGACACTGTGACCTGTCACTCTGACCAGCCACCGTGACCTGTCATTTTGACCTGCCACTCTGACCTGTCACTTTGCTCTGCTCCTCTGACCAGCCACTCTGACCTGACCAGTCACTTTGACCTGTCCCTCTGACCTGCCACTCTGACCTGCCACTCTGACCTGCCACTCTGACCAGCCACTCTGACCATCCATTCTGATGATTCACTCTGACCTGCCACTCTGACCTTCAACTCTGACCTGCCAATCTGATCTCCCATCTGATCAGCCGCTCTGACCTCTCACTCTGACCTGTCGCTCTGAATTCTCAATCTGACCTCTCACTCTGACCATTCATTCTGACCTGCCACTCTGACCATTCACTTTGACCATTCGCTCTGAACTGCCACTCTGACCTTCTACTCTGACCAGCCAGTCTGACCTCCCATCTGATCAGCCACTCTGACCTGTCACTCTGACCTCTCACTCTGACCTGCCACTGTGACCTGCCAATCTGACCATTCACTCTGACCAACCGCTCCGACCATCCACTCTGACCTGCCAATCTGACCATACACTCTGACCATTCACTCTGTTCAGCCACTCTGGCCATTCATTCTGACCTGCCACTCTGGCCAGCCACTCTGACCTGCCACTCTGGCCAGCCACTCTGACCTGCCACTCTGACCAACCGCTCTGACCATTCACTCTGACCTGCCACTCTGACCAGCCAGTCTGACCTCCCATCTGATCAGCCACTCTGACCTGTCACTCTGACCTCTCACTCTGACATCTCACTCTGACCTGTCACTCTGACCTCTCACTCTGACCTGTCGCTCTGACTTCTCACTCTGACAAGCTACCCTGACCTGTAACTCTGACCAGCCACCGTGTCCTGTCACTCTGACCTGTCATTCTGACCAGCCTCTCTGACCTGTCACTTTGAACTGTCTCTCTAAACTGTCACTGTTACCTGTCACTCTGACCTGTCACCCTGACCTGTCACTCTGACCGTTCACTGTAACCTGACACTCTGAACGGTCACTTTGCTCTGCCACTCTGACCGGTCACTTTGCTCTGCCACTCTGACCAGCCCTCTGACCATTCACTCTGACCTGCCACTCTGACCGGCCACACTGATCAGCCATTCTGACGATTCACTCTGACCATTCACTCTGACCATTCACTTTGACCATTCGCTCTGAACTGCCACTCTGACCATCCACTCTGACTTGCCACTCTGATCTTCAATTCTCAACAGCCAGACTGACCTCCCATCTGATCAGCCACTTTGACCTCTCACTCTGACCTCTCACTCTGACCTGTCGTTCTGACCTCACACTATGACCTCTCACCCTGACCTGTCACTCTGACCAGACACCCTGACCTGTCTCTCTGACCATCCACTCTGACCTGTCACTCTGACCAGCCACTCAGCCCTGTCACTCTGATATGTCTCTCTGACCTGTCACCCTGACCTGTCACCGTGACCTGTCAGTCTGACCTGTCACTCTGACCTGTCATCCTGACCTGTCACCCTGACCTGTCACTCTGAAATGTCACCCTGACCTGTCACCATGACCTGTCACTCTGACCTGTCACTCTGTCCTGTCACCCTGACCTGTCACTCTGACCTGTCACCCTGACCTGACACTGTGACCTGTCACTCTGACCAGCCACCGTGACCTGTCATTCTGACCTGCCACTCTGACCGGTCACTTTGCTCTGCTCCTCTGACCAGCCACTCTGACCTTACCAGTCACTTTGACCTGTCCCTCTGACCTGCCTCTCTGGCCAGCCACTCTGACCTGCCACAGTGACCTGCCACTCTGACCTGTCACTCTGACCAGCCACTCTGACCATTCACTCTGACCTGCCACTCTGACCTTCTACTCTGACCAGCCAGTCTGACCTCCCATCTGATCAGCCACTCTGACCTGTCACTCTGACCTCTCACTCTGACCTGTCGCTCTGACCAGCCACTCTGACCTCTCACTCTGACCTGTCACTCTTACCTGTCACTCTGACCAGCCACCCTGACCTGTCACTCTGACCTCCCACTCTTACCTCTCACCCTGACCTGTCTCTCTGACCAGCCACTCAGACCTGTCACTCTGACCTGCCACTTTGACCTGCCACTTTGACCATCCACTCTGACCAGCCACTCTGACCTTCAACTCTGACCTGCCAATCAGAACTCCCATCTGATCAGCCGCTCTGACCTCTCACTCTGACCTGTCGATCTGACCTCTCAATCTGACCTGTCACTCTGACCAGTCACTCTGACCTGCCACTCTTGACCTGCCACTCTGACCAGCCACTCTGACCAGCCACTCTGACCAGCCACTCTGATAATCCACTCTGACCATCCACTGTGACCTGTCACCCTGACCTGTCACTCTGAAATGTCACGCTGACCAGTCACCGTGACCTGTCACTCTGACCTGTCATTCTGACCTGTCACCCTGACCTGCCACTGTGACCTGACACTCTGACCGGTCACTTTGCTCTGCCACTCTGACCATTCACTCTGACCTGCCACTCTGACCTTCTACTCTGACCAGCCAGTCTGACCTCCCATCTGATCAGCCACTCTGACCTGTCACTCGGACCTCTCACTCTGACCTCTCACTCTGACCTGTCACTCTTACCTGTCACTCTGACCAGCCACCCTGACCTGTCACTCTGACCTCCCACTCTTACCTCTCACCCTGACCTGTCACTCTGACCTGCCACTTTGACCTGCCACTTTGACAATCCACTCTGATCAGCCACTCTGACCTGTCACTCGGACATCTCACTGTGACCTCTCACTCTGCCCTGTCACTCTGATATGTCTCTCTGACCTGTCACCCTGACCTGTCACCGTGACCTGTCAGTCTGACCTGTCACTCTGACCTGTCATCCTGACCTGTCACCCTGATCTGTCACTCTGAAATGTCACCCTGACCTGTCACCCTGACCTGTCACTCTGAAATGTCACCCTGACCTGTCACCATGACCTGTCACTCTGACCTGTCACTCTGACCTGTCACCCTGACCTGTCACTCTGACCTGTCACCCTGACCTGACACTGTGACCTGTCACTCTGACCAGCCACCGTGACCTGTCATTCTGACCTGCCACTCTGACCGGTAACTTTGCTCTGCTCCTCTGACCAGCCACTCTGACCTTACCAGTCACTTTGACCTGTCCCTCTGACCTGCCTCTCTGGCCAGCCACTCTGACCTGCCACAGTGACCTGCCACTCTGACCTGTCACTCTGACCAGCCACTCTGACCATTCACTCTGACCTGCCACTCTGGCCTTCTACTCTGACCAGCCAGTCTGACCTCCCATCTGATCAGCCACTCTGACCTGTCACTCTGACCTCTCAGTCTGACCTGTCGCTCTGACCTCTCACTCTGACCTCTCACTCTGACCTGTCACTCTTACCTGTCACTCTGACCAGCCACCCTGACCTGTCACTCTGACCTCCCACTCTTACCTCTCACCCTGACCTGTCTCTCTGACCAGCCACTCAGACCTGTCACTCTGACCTGCCACTTTGACCTGTCACTTTGACCATCCACTCTGACCAGCCACTCTGACCTTCAACTCTGACCTGCCAATCTGAACTCCCATCTGATCAGCCGCTCTGACCTCTCACTCTGACCTGTCGATCTGACCTCTCAATCTGACCTGTCACTCTGACAAGTCACTCTGACCTGCCACTCTTGACCTGCCACTCTGACCAGCCACTCTGACCAGCCACTCTGACCAGCCACTCTGATAATCCACTCTGACCATCCACTGTGACCTGTCACCCTGACCTGTCACTCTGAAATGTCACCCTGACCTGTCACCGTGACCTGTCACTCTGACCTGTCACTCTGACCAGTCACCCTGACCTGCCACTGTGACCTGACACTCTGACCGGTCACTTTGCTCTGCCACTCTGACCATTCACTCTGACCTGCCACTCTGACCTTCTACTCTGACCAGCCAGTCTGACCTCCCATCTGATCAGCCACTCTGACCTGTCACTCGGACCTCTCACTCTGACCTCTCACTCTGACCTGTCACTCTTACCTGTCACTCTGACCAGCCACCCTGACCTGTCACTCTGACCTCCCACTCTTACCTCTCACCCTGACCTGTCACTCTGACCTGCCACTTTGACCTGCCACTTTGACAATCCACTCTGACCAGCCACTCTGATCTTCAACTCTGAACTGCCAATCTGAACTCCCATCTGATCAGCCGCTCTGACCTCTCACTCTGACCTGTCGATCTGACCTGTCACTCTGACCAGTCACTCTGACCTGCCACTCTTGACCTGCCACTCTGACCAGCCACTCTGACCAGCCACTCTGACCAGCCACTCTGATAATCCACTCTGACCATCCACTGTGACCTGCCACCCTGACCTGTCACTCTGAAATGTCACCCTGACCTGTCACCGTGACCTGTCACTCTGACCTGTCACTCTGACCTGCCACTCTTGACCTGCCACTCTGACCAGCCACTCTGACCAGCCACTCTGACCATCCACTTTGAGCAGCCACTCTGATAATCCACTCTGACCATCCACTGTGACCTGCCACCCTGATCTGTCACTCTGAAATGTCACCCTGACCTGTCACCGTGACCTGTCACTCTGACCTGTCACTCTGACCTGTCACCCTGACCTGTCACCCTGACCTGTCACTCTGACCTGTCACCCTGACCTGACACTGTGACCTGTCACTCTGACCAGCCACCGTGACCTGTCATTCTGACCTGCCACTCTGACCGGTAACTTTGCTCTGCTCCTCTGACCAGCCACTCTGACCTTACCAGTCACTTTGACCTGTCCCTCTGACCTGCCTCTCTGGCCAGCCACTCTGACCTGCCACAGTGACCTGCCACTCTGACCTGTCAATCTGACCAGCCACTCTGACCATTCACTCTGACCTGCCACTATGACCTTCTTCTCTGACCAGCCTGTCTGAACTCCCATCTGATCAGCTACTCTGACCTGTCACTCTGACCTCTCAGTCTGACTTGTCGCTCTGACCTCTCACTCTGACCTCTCACTCTGACCTGTCACTCTTACCTGTCACTCTGACCAGCCACCCTGACCTGTCACTCTGACCTGCCACTTTGACCTGCCACTTTGACAATCCACTCTGACCAGCCACTCTAACCTTCAACTCTGAACTGCCAATCTGAACTCCCATCTGATCAGCCGCTCTGACCTCTCACTCTGACCTGTCGATCTGACCTCTCAATCTGACCTGTCACTCTGACCAGTCACTCTGACCTGCCACTCTTGACCTGCCACTCTGACCAGCCACTCTGACCAGCCACTCTGACCAGCCACTCTGATAATCCACTCTGACCATCCACTGTGACCTGTCACCCTGACCTGTCACTCTGAAATGTCACCCTGACCTGTCACCGTGACCTGTCACTCTGACCTGTCACTCTGACCTGTCACCCTGACCTGTCACCCTGACCTGTCACTCTGACCTGTCACCCTGACCTGACACTGTGACCTGTCACTCTGACCAGCCACCGTGACCTGTCATTCTGACCTGCCACTCTGACCGGTAACTTTGCTCTTGCCTCTCTGACCAGCCACTCTGACCTTAGCAGTCACTTTGACCTGTCCCTCTGACCTGCCTCTCTGGACAGCCACTCTGACCTGCCACAGTGACCTGCCACTCTGACCTGTCACTCTGACCAGCCACTCTGACCATTCACTCTGACCTGCCACTATGACCTTCTTCTCTGACCAGCCTGTCTGACCTCCCATCTGATCAGCTACTCTGACCTGTCACTCTGACCTCTCAGTCTGACCTGTCGCTCTGACCTCTCACTCTGACCTCTCACTCTGACCTGCCACTCTTACCTGTCACTCTGACCAGCCACTCTGACCTTCTACTCTGACCAACCATTCCGACCTCCCATCTGATCAGCCACTCTGACCTGTCACTCTGTACTGTCACTCTGACCTCTCGTTCTGACCTCTCACTCTGACCTGTCACTCTGGCCAGTTACCCTGACCTGACTCTCGGACCTGTCACTCTGACCTGTCACTCTGACCTGCCACCGTGACCTGTCACTCTGCCCAGTTACCCTGACCTGTCTCTCGGACCTGTCACTCTGACCTGTCACTCTGACCTGCCACTGTGACCTGTCACTCTGACCAGCCACTCTGCCCTTACCAGGCACTTTGACCTGTCCCTCTGACCTGTCACTCTGAAATGTCTCTCTGACCTGTCACCCTGAGCTGTCACCCTGACCTGTCACTCTGACCTATCACTCTGACCTGTCACCCTGACCTGACACTGTGACCTGTCACTCTGACCAGCCACCGTGACCTGTCATTTTGACCTGCCACTCTGACTTGTCACTTTTCTCTGCTCCTCTGACCAGCCACTCTGACCTGACCAGTCACTTTGACCTGTCCCTCTGACCTGCCTCTCTGATTTGCCACTCTGACCTGCCACTCTGACCTGCCACTCTGACCATCCATTCTGATGATTCACTCTGACCTGCCACTCTGACCTTCAACTCTGACCTGCCAATCTGATCTCCCATCTTCAGCCGCTCTGACCTCTCACTCTGACCTGTCGCTCTGAACTCTCAATCTGACCTCTCACTCTGACCATTCACTTTGACCATTCGCTCTGAACTGCCACTCTGACCTTCTACTCTGACCAGCCAGTCTGACCTCCCATCTGATCAGCCACTCTGACCTGTCACTCTGACCTCTCACTCTGACCTGTCACTCTGACCTCTCACTCTGACCTGCCACTGTGACCTGCCAATCTTACCATTCACTCTGACCAACCGCTCTGACCATCCACTCTGACCTGCCAATCTGACCATACACTCTGACCATTCACTCTGTTCAGCCACTCTGGCCATTCACTCTGACCTGCCACTCTGGCCAGCCACTCTGACCTGCCACTCTGGCCAGCCACTCTGACCAGCCACTCTGACCAACCGCTCTGACCATTCACTCTGACCTGCCACTCTGACCAGCCAGTCTGACTTCCCATCTGATCAGCCACTCTGACCTGTCACTCTGACCTCTCACTCTGACCTGTCGCTCTGACCTCTCACTCTGACATCTCACTCTGACCTGTCACTCTGACCTCTCACTCTGACCTGTCGCTCTGACCTCTCACTCTGACCAGCCACCCTGACCTGTCACTCTGACCAGCCACCGTGACCTGACACTCTGACCTGTCACTCTGACCAGCCTCTCTGACCTGTCACTCTGAACTGTCTCTCTAAACTGTCACCGTTACCTGTCACTCTGACCTGTCACCCTGACCTGTCACTCTGACCGTTCACTGTAACCTGACACTCTGACCGGTCACTTTGCTCTGCCACTCTGACCAGCCCTCTGACCATTCACTCTGACCTGCCACTCTGACCGGCCACACTGATCAGCCATTCTGACGATTCACTCTGACCATTCACTCTGACCATTCACTTTGACCATTCGCTCTGAACTGCCACTCTGACCATCCACTCTGACTTGCCACTCTGATCTTCAATTCTCAACAGCCTGTCTGACCTCCCATCTGATCAGCCACTTTGACCTCTCACTCTGACCTCTCACTCTGACCTGTCGCTCTGACCTCACACTCTGACCTCTCACCCTGACCTGTCACTCTGACCAGACACCCTGACCTGTCTCTCTGACCAGCCACTCTGACCTGTCACTCTGACCTGTCACCCTGACCTGCCACTGTGACGTGACACTCTGACCGGTCACTTTGCTCTGCCACTCTGACCATTCACTCTGACCTGCCACTCTGACCTTCTACTCTGACCAGCCAGTCTGACCTCCCAGCTGATCAGCCACTCTGACCTGTCAGTTGGACCTCTCACTGTGACCTCTCACTCTGCCCTGTCACTCTGATATGTCTCTCTGACCTGTCACCTGACCTGTCACCGTGACCTGTCAGTCTGACCTGTCACTCTGACCTGTCATCCTGACCTGTCACCCTGATCTGTCACTCTGAAATGTCACCCTGACCTGTCACCCTGACCTGTCACTCTGAAATGTCACCCTGACCTGTCACCATGACCTGTCACTCTGACCTGTCACCCTGACCTGTCACTCTGACCTGTCACCCTGACCTGACACTGTGACCTGTCACTCTGACCAGCCACCGTGACCTGTCATTCTGACCTGCCACTCTGACCGGTAACTTTGCTCTGCTCCTCTGACCAGCCACTCTGACCTTACCAGTCACTTTGACCTGTCCCTCTGACCTGCCTCTCTGGCCAGCCACTCTGACCTGCCACAGTGACCTGCCACTCTGACCTGTCACTCTGACCAGCCACTCTGACCATTCACTCTGACCTGCCACTCTGACCTTCTACTCTGACCAGCCAGTCTGACCTCCCATCTGATCAGCCACTCTGACCTGTCACTCTGACCTCTCAGTCTGACCTGTCGCTCTGACCTCTCACTCTTACCTCTCACTCTGACCTGTCACTCTTACCTGTCACTCTGACCAGCCACCCTGACCTGTCACTCTGACCTCCCACTCTTACCTCTCACCCTGACCTGTCACTCTGACCTGCCACTTTGACCTGCCACTTTGACAATCCACTCTGACCAGCCACTCTGACCTTCAACTCTGAACTGCCAATCTGAACACCCATCTGATCAGCCGCGCTGACCTCTCACTCTGACCTGTCGATCTGACCTCTCAATCTGACCTGTCACTCTGACCAGTCACTCTGACCTGCCACTCTTGACCTGCCACTCTGACCAGCCACTCTGACCAGCCACTCTGACCAGCCACTCTGATAATCCACTCTGACCATCCACTGTGACCTGTCACCCTGACCTGTCACTCTGAAATGTCACTCTGACCTGTCACCGTGACCTGTCACCGTGACCTGTCACTCTGACCTGTCACCCTGACCTGTCACCCTGACCTGTCACTCTGACCTGTCACCCTGACCTGACACTGTGACCTGTCACTCTGACCAGCCACCGTGACCTGTCATTCTGACCTGCCACTCTGACCGGTAACTTTGCTCTGCTCCTCTGACCAGCCACTCTGACCTTATCAGTCACTTTGACCTGTCCCTCTGACCTGCCTCTCTGGACAGCCACTCTGACCTGCCACAGTGACCTGCCACTCTGACCTGTCACTCTGACCAGCCACTCTGACCATTCGCTCTGACCTGCCACTATGACCTTCTTCTCTGACCAGCCTGTCTGACCTCCCATCTAATCAGCTACTCTGACCTGTCACTCTGACCTCTCAGTCTGACCTGTCGCTCTGACCTCTCACTCTGACCTGTCACTCTTACCTGTCACTCTGACCAGCCACTCTGACCTTCTACTCTGACCAACCATTCCGACCTCCCATCTGATCAGCCACTCTGACCTGTCACTCTGTACTGTCAGTCTGACCTCTCGTTCTGACCTCTCACTCTGACCTGTCACTCTGGCCAGTTACCCTGACCTGACTCTCGGACCTGTCACTCTGACCTGTCACTCTGACCTGCCACTGTGACCTGTCACTCTGACCAGCCACTCTGCCCTTACCAGGCACTTTGACCTGTCCCTCTGAACTGTCACTCTGAAATGTCTCTCTGACCTGTCACCCTGAGCTGTCACCCTGACCTGTCACTCTGACCTATCACTCTGACCTGTCACCCTGACCTGACACTGTGACCTGTCACTCTGACCAGCCACCGTGACCTGTCATTTTGACCTGCCACTCTGACCTGTCACTTTTCTCTGCTCCTCTGACCAGCCACTCTGACCTGACCAGTCACTTTGACCTGTCCCTCTGACCTGCCTCTCTGACCAGCCACTCTGACCTGCCTCTCTGGACAGCCACTCTGACCTGCCACAGTGACCTGCCACTCTGACCTGTCACTCTGACCAGCCACTCTGACCATTCACTCTGACCTGCCACTATGACCTTCTTCTCTGACCAGCCTGTCTGACCTCCCATCTGATCAGCTACTCTGACCTGTCACTCTGACCTCTCAGTCTGACCTGTCGCTCTGACCTCTCACTCTGACCTCTCACTCTGACCTGCCACTCTTACCTGTCACTCTGACCAGCCACTCTGACCTTCTACTCTGACCAACCATTCCGACCTCCCATCTGATCAGCCACTCTGACCTGTCACTCTGTACTGTCACTCTGACCTCTCGTTCTGACCTCTCACTCTGACCTGTCACTCTGGCCAGTTACCCTGACCTGACTCTCGGACCTGTCACTCTGACCTGTCACTCTGACCTGCCACCGTGACCTGTCACTCTGCCCAGTTACCCTGACCTGTCTCTCGGACCTGTCACTCTGACCTGTCACTCTGACCTGCCACTGTGACCTGTCACTCTGACCAGCCACTCTGCCCTTACCAGGCACTTTGACCTGTCCCTCTGACCTGTCACTCTGAAATGTCTCTCTGACCTGTCACCCTGAGCTGTCACCCTGACCTGTCACTCTGACCTATCACTCTGACCTGTCACCCTGACCTGACACTGTGACCTGTCACTCTGACCAGCCACCGTGACCTGTCATTTTGACCTGCCACTCTGACCTGTCACTTTTCTCTGCTCCTCTGACCAGCCACTCTGACCTGACCAGTCACTTTGACCTGTCCCTCTGACCTGCCTCTCTGACCTGCCACTCTGACCTGCCACTCTGACCAGCCACTCTGACCATCCATTCTGATGATTCACTCTGACCTACCACTCTGACCTTCAACTCTGACCTGCCAATCTGATCTCCCATCTTCAGCCGCTCTGACCTCTCACTCTGACCTGTCGCTCTGAAATCTCAATCTGACCTCTCACTCTGACCTGTCACTCTGACCTGCCACTCTGACCATTCACTTTGACCATTCGCTCTGAACTGCCACTCTGACCTTCTACTCTGACCAGCCAGTCTGACCTCCCATCTGATCAGCCACTCTGACCTGTCACTCTGACCTCTCACTCTGACCTGTCACTCTGACCTCTCACTCTGACCTGCCACTGTGACCTGCCAATCTGACCATTCACTCTGACCAACCGCTCTGACCATCCACTCTGACCTGCCAATCTGACCATACACTCTGACCATTCACTCTTTTCAGCCACTCTGGCCATTCACTCTGACCTACCACTCTGGCCAGCCACTCTGACCTGCCACTCTGGCCAGCCACTCTGACCAGCCACTCTGACCAACCGCTCTGACCATTCACTCTGACCTGCCACTCTGACCAGCCAGTCTGACCTCCCATCTGATCAGCCACTCTGACCTGTCACTCTGACCTCTCACTCTGACCTGTCGCTCTGACCTCTCACTCTGACATCTCACTCTGACCTGTCACTCTGACCTCTCACTCTGACCTGTCGCTCTGACCTCTCACTCTGACCAGCCACCCTGACCTGTCACTCTGACCAGCCACCGTGACCTGTCACACTGACCTGTCACTCTGACCAGCCTCTCTGACCTGTCACTCTGAACTGTCTCTCTAAACTGTCACCGTTACCTGTCACTCTGACCTGTCACCCTGACCTGTCACTCTGACCGTTCACTGTAACCTGACACTCTGACCGGTCACTTTGCTCTGCCACTCTGACCAGCCCTCTGACCATTCACTCTGACCTGCCACTCTGACCGGCCACACTGATCAGCCATTCTGACGATTCACTCTGACCATTCACTCTGACCATTCACTTTGACCATTCGCTCTGAACTGCCACTCTGACCATCCACTCTGACTTGCCACTCTGATCTTCAATTCTCAACAGCCAGACTGACCTCCTATCTGATCAGCCACTTTGACCTCTCACTCTGACCTCTCACTCTGACCTGTCGCTCTGACCTCACACTCTGACCTCTCACCCTGACCTGTCACTCTGACCAGACACCCTGACCTGTCTCTCTGACCAGCCACTCTGACCAACCACTCTGCCCTGTCACTCTGATATGTCTCTGACCTGTCACCGTGACCTGTCAGTCTGACCTGTCACTCTGACCTGTCATCCTGACCTGTCACCCTGACCTGTCACCCTGACCTGTCACTCTGAAATGTCACCCTGACCTGTCACCATGACCTGTCACTCTGACCTGTCACTCTGACCTGTCACCCTGACCTGTCACTCTGACCTGTCACCCTGACCTGACACTGTGACCTGTCACTCTGACCAGCTACCTTGACCTGTCATTCTGACCTGCCACTCTGACCGGTAACTTTGCTCTGCTCCTCTGACCAGCCACTCTGAACTTACCAGTCACTTTGACCTTTCCCTCTGACCTGCCTCTCTGGCCAGCCACTCTGACCTGCCACAGTGACCTGCCACTCTGACCTGTCACTCTGACCAGCCACTCTGACCATTCACTCTGACCTGCCACTCTGACCTTCAACTCTGACCAGCCTGTCTGACCTCCCATCTGATCAGCCACTCTGACCTGTCACTCTGACCTCTCAGTCTGACCTGTCGCTCTGACCTCTCACTCTGACCTCTCACTCTGACCTGTCACTCTTACCTGTCACTCTGACCAGCCACCCTGACCTGTCACTCTGACCTCCCACACTTACCTCTCACCCTGACCTGTCTCTCTGACCAGCCACTCAGACCTGTCACTCTGACCTGCCACTTTGACCTGCCACTTTGACCATCCACTCTGACCAGCCACTCTGACCTTCAACTCTGACCTGCCAATCTGAACTCCCATCTGATCAGCCGCTCTGACCTCTCACTCTGACCTGTCGATCTGACCTCTCAATCTGACCTGTCACTCTGACCAGTCACTCTGACCTGCCACTCTTGACCTGCCACTCTGACCAGCCACTCTGGCCAGCCTCTCTGGCCAGCCACTCTGACCAGCCACTCTGGCACGCCACTCTGACCATCCACTCTGACCATCCAATCTGACCTGTCAATCTGTCCATCCACTCTGAACTGCCACTGTGACCTGCCACTCTGACCATTCACTCTGACCTGTTATTCTGGTCATCCACTCTGGCCAGCCGCTCTGACCAGCCACTCTGCCCAGCCACTCTGACGATCCACTCTGACCAACCACTCTGTCGATACACTCTGCCCTGTCACTCTGACCTTCTTCTCTGACTAGCCTGTCTGACCTCCCATCTGATCAGCCACTCTGACCTCTCACTCTGACCTCTCACACTGACCTGTCACTCTGACCTCTCACTCTGACCTCTCATTCTGACCAGCCACCCTGACCTGTCACTCTGACGAGCCACTCTGACCTGTCTCTCTGAACTGACAGTCTGACCGGTCACTTTGCTCTGCCACTCTGAGCATTCACGCTGACCAGCCACTCTGACCAGCCACTCTGACCAACCACTCTGACCATCCACTCTGACCAGCTACATTGACCATTCACTCTGGCCCTTCACTCTGGCCAGCCACTCTGACCATTCACTCTGACCTGCCATTCTGACCAGCCACTCTGGCCAGCCACTCTTTCCAGCCACTCTGACCAGCCACTCTGACGATCCACTCTGACCAACCACTCTGACGATTCACTCTGCCCTGCCACGCTGACCTTCTACTGTGACCAGCCTTTCTGACCTCCCATCTGATCAGCCACTCTGACCTGTCACTCTGACCTGTCATTCTGACCAGCCACTCTGACAATCCACTCTGACCTGCCACTCTGACCATTCACTCTGGCCAGACACTCTGACCATTCACTCTGACTTGCCACAGTGACCTGCCACTCTGAACATTCACTCTGACCAGCCACTCTGACGATTCACTCTGACCTGTCACTCTGACCTCTTACTCTGACCTGTCGTTCTGTCCTCCCACTCTGACCTCTCAACCTGACCTGTCACTCATACCAGCCACTGTGACCTGTCGCTCTGACCTGTCACTCTGACCTCTCACTCTGACCTGTCGCTCTGACCTGACAGTCTGACCTGTCACTCTGACCTGCCACGGTGACCTGTCATTCTGGCCAGTTGCCCTGACCTGTCTCTCGGACCCGTCACTCTGACCTGCCACCGTGACCTGTCACTCTGGCCAGTTACCCTGACCTGTCTCTCGGACCTGTTTCTCTGACCTGTCACTCTGACCTGCCACCGTGACCTGCCACTCCAACCAGCCACTCTGACCTTACCAGGCACTTTGACCTGTCCCTCTGACCTGCCACTCTGATCTTTCACTCTGACCTGCCACTGTGACCTGCCAATCTGACCATTCACTCTGACCAGCCACTTTGACCATCCACTCTGACCTGCCACTCTGACCATCCATTCTGACGATTCACTCTGACCTGCCACTCTGACCTTCAACTCTGACCTGCCAATCTGACCTCCCATCTGATCAGCTGCTCTGACCTGTCCCTCTGACCTGCCACTCTGGCCAGTCACTCTGACCTGTCACTCTGACCAGCCACTCTGACCAGCCACTCTGACCAGCCACTCTGACCTTCTACTCTGACCAACCATTCCGACCTCCCATCTGATCAGCCACTCTGACCTGTCACTCTGTACTGTCACTCTGACCTCTCACTCTGACCTCTCATTCTGACCTCTCACTCTGACCTCTCAATCTGACCTGCCATTCTGACCAGCCACTCTGACCAGCCACTCTGACCAGCCACTCTGTCCAGCCACTCTGACCTGCCACTCTGACCTGTCACTCTGACCAGCCACTCTTGACCTGCCACTCTGACCTGCCACTCTGACCAGCCACTCTGACCAGCCACTCTGACCTTCTACTCTGACCAACCATTCCGACCTCCCATCTGATCAGCCACTCTGACCTGTCACTCTGTACTGTCACTCTGACCTCTCGTTCTGACCTCTCACTCTGACCTGTCACTCTGGCCAGTTACCCTGACCTGACTCTCGGACCTGTCACTCTGACCTGTCACTCGGACCTGCCACTCTGCCCAGTTACCCTGACCTGTCTCTCGGACCTGTCACTCTGACCTGTCACTCTGACCTGCCACCGTGACCTGTCACTCTGAGCAGCCACTCTGACCTTACCAGGCACTTTGACCTGTCCCTCTGACCTGTCACTCTGAAATGTCTCTCTGACCTGTCACCCTGACCTGTCACCGTGACCTGACACTCTGACCTGTCACTCTGACCTGTCACCCTGACCTATCACCCTGACCTATCACCCTGACCTGTCACTCTGACCTATCACTCTGACCTGTCACCCTGACCTGACACTGTGACCTGTCACTCTGACCAGCCACCGTGACCTGTCATTTTGACCTGCCACTCTGACCTGTCACTTTGCTCTGCTCCTCTGACCAGCCACTCTGACCTGACCAGTCACTTTGACCTGTCCCTCTGACCTGCCTCTCTGACCTGCCACTCTGACCTGCCACGCTGACCAGCCACTCTGACCATCCATTCTGATGATTCACTCTGACCTGCCACTCTGACCTTCAACTCTGACCTGCCAATCTGATCTCCCATTTGATCAGCCGCTCTGACCTCTCACTCTGACCTGTCGCTCTGAACTCTCAATCTGACCTCTCACTCTGACCATTCACTCTGACCTGCCACTCTGACCATTCACTTTGACCATTCGCTCTGAACTGCCACTCTGACCTTCTACTCTGACCAGCCAGTCTGACCTCCCATCTGATCAGCCACTCTGACCTGTCACTCTGACCTCTCACTCTGACCTGTCACTCTGACCTCTCACTCTGACCTGCCACAGTGACCTGCCACTCTGACCTGTCACTCTGACCTGTCACTCTGACCAGCCACTCTGACCACTCACTCTGACCTGCCACTCTGACCTTCAACTCTGACCAGCCAGTCTGACCTCCCATCTGATCAGCCACTCTGACCTGTCACTCTGACCTCTCAGTCTGACCTGTCGCTCTGACCTCTCACTCTGACCTCTCACTCTGACCTGTCACTCTTACCTGCCACTCTGACCAGCCACCCTGACCTGTCACTCTGACCTCCCACTCTTACCTCTCACCCTGACCTGTCTCTCTGACCAGCCACTCAGACCTGTCACTCTGACCTGCCACTTTGACCTGCCACTTTGACCATCCACTCTGACCAGCCACTCTGACCTTCAACTCTGACCAACCACTCTGACCTGCCACTCTGACCTGCCACTCTGACCTGCCACTCTGACCAGCCACTCTGACCTTCAACTCTGACCTGCCAATCTGGACTCCCATCTGATCAGCCGCTCTGACCTCTCACTCTGACCTATCGATCTGACCTCTCAATCTGACCTGTCACTCTGACCAGTCACTCTGACCAGTCACTCTGACCTGCCACTCTTGACCTGCCACTCTGACCAGCCACTCTGACCAGCCACTCTGACCAGCCACTCTGATAATCCACTCTGACCATCCACTGTGACCTGTCACCCTGACCTGTCACTCTGAAATGTCACCCTGACCTGTCACCGTGACCTGTCACTCTGACCTGTCACTCTGACCTGTCACCCTGACCAGCCACTGTGACCTGACACTCTGACCGGTCACTTTGCTCTGCCACTCTGACCATTCACTCTGACCTGCCACTCTGACCTTCTACTCTGACCAGCCAGTCTGACCTCCCATCTGATCAGCCACTCTGACCTCTCACTCGGACCTCTCACTCTGACCTCTCACTCTGACCTGTCACTCTTACCTGTCACTCTGACCAGCCACCCTGACCTGTCACTCTGACCTCCCACTCTTACCTCTCACCCTGACCTGTCACTCTGACCTGCCACTTTGACCTGCCACTTTGACCATCCACTCTGACCAGCCACTCTGACCTTCAACTCTGAACTGCCAATCTGAACTCCCATCTGATCAGCCGCTCTGACCTCTCAATCTGACCTGTCCATCTGACCTCTCAATCTGACCTGTCACTCTGACCAGTCACTCTGACCTGCCACTCTTGACCTGCCACTCTGACCAGCCACTCTGACCAGCCACTCTGACCAGCCACTCTGATAATCCACTCTGACCATCCACAGTGACCTGTCACCCTGACCTGTCACTCTGACCTGTCACTCTGACCTGTCACCCTGACCTGACACTCTGACCTGTCACACTGAACAGCCACCGTGACTTGTCATTCTGACCTGCCACTCTGACCGGTCACTTTGCTCTGCTCCTCTGACCAGCCACTCTGACCTTACCAGTCACTTTGACCTGTCCCTCTGACCTGCCTCTCTGGCCAGCCACTCTGACCTGCCACAGTGACCTGCCACTCTGACCTGTCACTCTGACCAGCCACTCTGACCTCCCATCTGATCAGCCACTCTGACCTGTCACTCTGACCTCTCACTCTGACCTGTCACTCTGACCTCTCACTCTGACCTGCCACTGTGACCTGCGAATCTGACCATTCACTCTGACCAACCGCTCTGACCATCCACTCTGACCTGCCAATCTGACCATACACTCTGACCATTCACTCTGTTCAGCCACTCTGGCCAACCACTCTGACCAGCCACTCTGACCAGCCACTCTGACCATCCACTCTGGCCAGCCACTCTGGCCATTCACTCTGACCTGCTACTCTGGCCAGCCACTCTGACCAGCCACTCTGACCAACCGCTCTGACCATTCACTCTAACCTGCCACTCTGACCTGCCACTCTGACCTTCTTCTCAGACCAGCCAGTCTGACCTCCCATTTGATCAGCCACTCTGACCTGTCACTGTGACCTCTCACTCTGACCTGTTGCTCTGACCTCTCACTCTGACCAGCCACCCTGACCTGTCACTCTGACCTGTCACACTGAACTGTCCCTCTAAACTTTCACCCTGACCTGTCACTCTGACCGTTCACTGTAACCTGACACTCTGACCGGTCACTTTGCTCTGCCACTCTGACCAGCCACTGTGACCTGACACTCTGACCGGTCACTTTGCTCTGCCACTCTGACCATTCACTCTGACCTGCCACTCTGACCTTCTACTCTGACCAGCTAGTCTGACCTCCCATCTGATCAGCCACTCTGACCTGTCACTCGGACCTCTCACTCTGACCTCTCACTCTGACCTGTCACTCTTACCTGTCACTCTGACCAGCCACCCTGACCTGTCACTCTCACCTCCCACTCTTACCTCTCACCCTGACCTGTCACTCTGACCTGCCACTTTGACCTGCCACTTTGACCATCCACTCTGACCAGCCACTCTGACCTTCAACTCTGAACTGCCAATCTGAACTCCCATCTGATCAGCCGCTCTGACCTCTCACTCTGACCTGTCGATCTGACCTCTCAATCTGACCTGTCACTCTGACCAGTCACTCTGACCTGCCACTCTTGACCTGCCACTCTGACCAGCCACTCTGACCAGCCACTCTGACCAGCCACTCTGATAATCCACTCTGACCATCCACTGTGACCTGTCACCCTGACCTGTCACTCTGAAATGTCACCCTGACCTGTCACCGTGACCTGTCACTCTGACCTCTCACTCTGACCTGTCACTCTGACCTGTCACCCTGACCTGTCACTCTGACCTGTCACCCTGACCTGACACTGTGACCTGTCACTCTGACCAGCCACCGTGACCTGTCATTCTGACCTGCCACTCTGACCGGTAACTTTGCTCTGCTCCTCTGACCAGCCACTCAGACCTTACCAGTCACTTTGACCTGTCCCTCTGACCTGCCTCTCTGGCCAGCCACTCTGACCTGCCACAGTGACCTGCCACTCTGACCTGTCACTCTGACCAGCCACTCTGACCATTCACTCTGACCTGCCACTATGACCTTCTTCTCTGACCAGCCTGTCTGACCTCCCATCTGATCAGCCACTCTGACCTGTCACTCTGACCTCTCAGTCTGACCTGTCGCTCTGACCTCTCACTCTGACCTCTCACTCTGACCTGTCACTCTTACCTGTCACTCTGACCAGCCACCCTGACCTGTCACTCTGACCTCCCACTCTGACCTCTCACCCTGACCTGTCTCTCTGACCAGCCACTCAGACCTGTCATTCTGACCTGTCCCTCTGACCTGCCTCTCTGACCAGCCACTCTGACCTGTCACTCTGAACTCTCAATCTGACCTCTCACTCTGACCATTCACTCTGACCTGCCACTCTGACCTTCTACTCTGACCAGCCAGTCTGACCTCCCATCTGATCAGCCACTCTGAACTGTCACTCTGACCTCTCACTCTGACCTGCCACTGTGACCTGCCAATCTGACCATTCACTCTGACCAACCGCTCTGACCATCCACTCTGACCTGCCAATCTGACCATACACTCTGACCATTCACTCTGTTCAGCCACTCTGGCCAGCCACTCTGACCAGCCACTCTGACCAGCCACTCTGACCATCCACTCTGTTCAGCCACTCTGGCCATTCACTCTGACCTGCCACTCTGGCCAGCCACTCTGACCTTCTTCTCTGACCAGCCAGTCTGACCTCCCATTTGATCAGCCACTCTGACCTGTCACTCTGACCTCTCACTCTGACCTGTCGCTCTGACCTCTCACTCTGACATCTCACTCTGACCAGCTACCCTGACCTGTCACTCTGACCAGCCACTGTGACCTGTCACTCTGACCTGTCACTCTGACCAGCCTCTCTGACCTGTCACTCTGAACTGTCCCTCTAAACTTTCAACCTGACCTGACCCTCTGACCGTTCACTGTAACCTGACACTCTGACCGGTCACTTTGCTCTGCCACTCTGACCAGCCACTGTGACCTGACACTCTGACCGGTCACTTTGCTCTGCCACTCTGACCATTCACTCTGACCTGCCACTCTGACCTTCTACTCTGACCAGCCAGTCTGACCTCCCATCTGATCAGCCACTCTGAACTGTCACTCGGACCTCTCACTCTGACCTCTCACTCTGACCTGTCACTCTTACCTGTCACTCTGACCAGCCACCCTGACCTGTCACTCTGACTTTCCACTCTTACCTCTCACCCTGACCTGTCTCTCTGACCAGCCACTCTGACCTGTCACTCTGACCAGCCACTCTGATAATCCACTCTGACCATCCACTCTGACCTGTCACCCTGACCTGTCATTCTGAAATGTCACCCTGACCTGTCACCATGACCTGTCACTCTGACCTGTCACTCTGACCTGTCACCCTGACCTGTCACCCTGACCTGTCACTCTGAAATGTCACCCTGACCTGTCACCGTGACCTGTCACTCTGACCTGTCACTCTGACCTGTCACCCTGACCTGTCATCCTGACCTGACACTGTGACCTGTCACACTGACCAGCCACCGTGACCTGTCATTCTGACCTGCCACTCTGACCGGTCACTTTGCTCTGCTCCTCTGACCAGCCACTCTGACCTTACCAGTCACTTTGACCTGTCCCTCTGACCGGTCACTCTGACCAGCCACTCTGACCATTCACTCTGACCTCACTCTGACCTTCTACTCTGACCAGCCAGTCTGACCTCCCATCTGATCAGCCACTCTGACCTGTCACTCTGACCTCTCAGTCTGACCTGTCGCTCTGACCTCTCACTCTGACCTCTCACTCTGACCTGTCACTCTTACCTGTCACTTTGACCAGCCACCCTGACCTGTCACTCTGACCTCCCACTCTGACCTCTCACCCTGACCTGTCTCTCTGACCAGCCACTCAGACCTGTCACTCTGACCTGCCACTTTGACCTGCCACTTTGACAATCCACTCTGACCAGCCACTCTGACCTTCAACTCTGACCTGCCAATCTGAACTCCCATCTGATCAGCCGCTCTGACCTCTCACTCTGACCTGTCGATCTGACATCTCAAACTGACCTGTCACTCTGACCAGTCACTCTGACCTGCCACTCTTGACCTGCCACTCTGACCAGCCACTCTGACCAGCCACTCTGACCAGCCACTCTGATAATCCACTCTGACCATCCACTGTGACCTGTCACTCTGATCAGCCTCTCTGGCCTTCAAGTCGGACCATCCACTCTGGCCAGCCACTCTGACCAGCCACTCTGACCAGCCACTCTGACTAGCCACTCAGACCTGACCCTCTGAACTTCCACTCTGACCAGCCACTCTGACCAGCCACTCAGACCTGACCCTCTGAACTTCCACTCTGACCTGCCGCTCGAACCTGTCGCTTTAATCAGCCACTCTGAACATCCACTGTGACCTGTATTTCTGACCTGTCACTCTGACCTCTCACTCTGAACTGTCATTCTGACCCGTCACTCTGACCCTTCACTCTGACCCTTCACTCTGACCTGTCACTCTGAACTGTCACTCTGACCTGTCACCCTGACCTGTCACTCTGACCTAGCATTCTGACCACCCACTCTGACCTGTCACTCTGATCTGGCACCCTGACCTGTCATTCGGACCAGCCACTGTGACCTGCCTCTCTGACTGGCCACTCTGACCTTACCATTCACTTTGACCTGACCCTCTGACCTGGCACTCTGGCCAGCCACTCTGACCAGCCACTCTGATCAGCCACTCTGACCAGCCACTCTGACCCGCCACTCTGACCAGCCTCTCTGTACTGCACTCTGACCAACCACTCAGACCTGACCGTCTGACCTTCCACTCTGACCTGCTGCTCGAACCTGTCGCTTTGATCAGCCACTCTGAACATCCACTGTGACCTGTATTTCAGCCCAGCCTTCTGACGTGCCTCTCTGACCAGCCTCTCTGACCTCTCACTCTGACCTGTCACCCTGACCTGTCACTCTGACCTGTCACTCTGACCTGTCACTCTGACCTGTCACTGTGACCTGTCACCCTGACCTGTAACCCTGACCTGTCACTGTCACCTGTCATTCTGACTTCTCGCTCGGTCCTGTCACTCTGACCTGTCATTATGAACTGAAACCTGATCAGCCACTATAACCTGTCAGACCGACCAGCCAGTGTGACCAGCCACTCTCACCAGTCACTCTGACCTGTCACTCTGACCTCTCACTCTGACCTGTCAAACTGACCTGCCACCCTGACCTGTCACTGTGACCTGTCATTCTGACCTGTCACTCTGACCTGTCACTCTGATCTGGCAACTTGACCTGTCATTCGGACCAGCCACTGTGACCTGGTTCTCTGACCTTACCAGTCACTTTGACCTGTCCCTCTGACCTGCAACTCTGGCCAGCCACTCTGACCTGCCACTCTGACCAGTGAATCTGACCATTCAATCTTACCATCCACTCTGACCATCCGCTCTGACCATCCACACTGACCTGTCAATCTGACCATACACGCTGAAATGCCACTCTGGCCAGCCACTCTGACCAGCCACTCTGACCAGTCACTCTGACCCGCCACTCTGACCAGCCACTCTGACCAGCCACTCTGACCCGCCACTCTGACCAGCCACTCTGACCAGCCACTCTGACCAGTCACTCTGACCAGCCACTCTGACCTGTCACTCTGACCCGCCACTCTGACCTGTCACTCAGACCTGACCCTCTGACCTTCCACTCTGACCTGCCGCTCGAACCTGTCGCTTTGATCAGCCACTCTGAACATCCACTGTGACCTGTATTTCTGACCAGCCTCTCTGACCTGCCTCTCTGACCAGCCTCTCTGACCTGTCACCCTGACCTTTCACCCTGATCAGTCAATCTGACCATTCAATCTTACCATCCACTCTGACCATCCACTCTGACCTGCCAATCTGACCATTCTCTCTGACCATTCACTCTGTTCAGCCACTCTGGCCAGCCTTTCTGACCAGCCACTCTGACCATCCACTCTGACCAGCCACTCTGACCAGCCAGTCTGACCTCCCATCTGATCAGCCACTCTGACCTGTCACTCTGACCTCTCACTCTGACCTGTCGCTCTGACCTCTCACTCTGACATCTCACTCTGACCTGTCACACTGACCGGCCACCCTGACCTGTCACTCTGAACTGTCTCTCTAAACGGTCACCGTTACCTGTCACTCTGACCTTTCACCCTGACCTGTCACTCTGACCGGTCACTGTAACCTGACACTCTGACCGGTCACTTTGCTCTGCCACGCTGATCAGCCACTCTGACCATTCACTTTGACCATTTGCTCTGAACTGCAAAACTGACCATCCACTCTGACCTGCCACTCTGACCTGCAACTCTCAACAGCAAATCTGACCTCCCATCTGATCAGCCACTTTGACCTGTCACTCTGACCTCTCACTCTGACCTGTCAGTCTGACTTCACACTCTGACCTCTCACCCTGACCTGTCACTCTGACCAGACACTCTGACCTGTCTCTCTGACCAGCCAGTCTTGACTTGCCACTATGACAAGCCACTCTGCTCTGTCACTCTGAAATGTCTCTCTGACCAGTCACCGTGACCGGTCAGTCTGACCTGTCACTCTGACCTGTCACCCTGACCTGTCACTTTGAAATGTCACCCTGACCTGTCACCGTCACCCGTCACTCTGACCTGTCACCCTGACCTGTCACCCTGACCTGTTACTCTGACCTGTCACCCTGACCTGACACTGTGACCTGTCACTCTGACCAGCCACAGTGACCTGTCATTCTGACCTGCCATCTGACCGGTCACTTTGCTCTGCGCCTCTGACCAGCCACTCTGACCTTACCAGTCACTTTGACCTGTCCCTCTGACCTGCCTCTCTGGCCAGCCACTCTGACCTGCCACTCTGACCTGCCACTGTGACCATCCATTCTGACGATTCACTCTGACCTGCCACTCTGACCATCCATTCTGACGATTCACTCTGACCTGCCACTCTGACCTTCAACTCTGACCTGCCAACCTGAAATCCCATCTGATCAGTGGCTCTGACCTCTCACTCTGACCTCTCACTCTGACCTGTCGCTCTGACCTCTCACTCTGACATCTCACTCTGACCTGTCACTCTGACCAGCCACTCTGACCAGCCACTCAGACCTGACCCTCTGACCTTCCACTCTGACCTGCCGCTCGAACCTGTCACTCTGACCTGTCACTCTGAACTGTCACTCTGACCTGTCACCCTGACCTGTAACCCTGACCTGTCACTGTCACCTGTCATTCTGACCTCTCGCTCGGTCCTGTCACTCTGACCTGTCATTATGAACTGAAACCTGATCAGCCACTATAACCTGTCAGACCGACCAGCCAGTGTGACCAGCCACTCTCACCAGTCACTCTGACCTGTCACTCTGACCTCTCACTCTGACCTGTCAAACTGACCTGCCACCCTGACCTGTCACTGTAACATGTCATTCTGACCTGTCACTCTGACCTCTCACTCTGACTTGTCAAACTGACCTGCCACTCTGACCAGCCAGTCTGATCATTCACTCTGACCAGCCACTCTGACCATCAAGTTTGACCATTCACTCTGAACTGTCAATCTGACCATCCACTCTGACCTGCCACTCTGACCTTCAACTCTCAACAGCCAGTCTGACCTCCCATCTGATCAGCCACTTTGACCTGTCACTCTGACCTCTCACTCTGACCTGTTGCTCTGATCTCTCACTCTGACCTGTCACTCTGACCCGCCACCCTGACCAATCATTCTGACCAGCCACTCTGACCAGTCACTCTGACCAGTCACTCTGACCTGTCACTCTGACCTGTCTCTCTGACCAGCCACCCTGACCTGTCACACTGACCAGCCACTCTGATCTTCACTCTGACCCTTCACTCTGGCCAGCCACTCTGACCTGCCACTCTGACCAGCGAATCTGACCATTCAATCTTACCATCCACTCTGACCATCCACACTGACCTGTCAATCTGACCATCCACTCTGACCAGCCACTCTGACCTGCCACTCTGACCAGCCACTCTGACCAGTCACTCTGACCCGCCACTTTGACCTTGTCACTCTGACATGCCACTCTGACCAGCCACTCAGACCTGACCCTCTGACCTTCCACTCTGACCTGCCGTTCGAACCTGTCGCTTTGATCAGCCACTCTGAACATCCACTGTGACCTGTATTTCTGCCCAGCCTCTCTGACCTGCCTCTCTGACCAGCCTCTCTGACCTGTCACCCTGACCTGTCACCCTGACCAGCCAATCTGACCATTCAATCTTACCATCCACTCTGACCATCCACTCTGACCTGCCAATCTGACCATTCACTCTGACCATTCACTCTGTTCAGCCACTCTGGCCAGCCACTCTGGCCAGCCACTCTGACCAGCCACTCTGACCAGCCACTCTGGCCATTCACTCTGACCTGCCACTCTGACCAGCCACTCTGACCATCCACTCTGACCAAACACTCTGACCAGCCAGTCTGACCTCCCATCTGATCAGCCACTCTGACCTGTCACTCTGACCTCTCATTCTGACCTGTCGCTCTGACCTCTCTCTCTGACATCTCACTCTGACCTGTCACACTGACCGGCCACCCTGACCTGTCACTCTGAACTGTCTCTCTGACCTGTCACTCTGACCGGTCACTTTGCTCTGCCACTCTGATCAGCCACTCTGACCATTCACTCTGACCATTCACTCTGACCATTCACTTTGACCATTCGCTCTGAACTGCCACTCTGACCATCCACTCTGACCTGCCACTCTGACCTGCAACTCTCAACAAGTCTGACCTCCCATCTGATCAGCCACTTTGACCTCTCACTCTGACCTCTCACTCTGACCTGTCAGTCTGACCTCACACTCTGACCTCTCACCCTGACCTGTCACTCTGACCAGACACTCTGACCTGTCTCTCTGACCAGCCAGTCTTGACCTGCCACTCTGACAAGCCACTCTGCCCTGTCACTCTGAAATGTCTTTCTGACCAGTTACCATGACCGGTCAGTCTGACCTGTCACTCTGACCTGTCACCCTGACCTGTCACTTTGAAATGTCACCCTGACCTGTCACCGTGACCTGTCACTCTGACCTGTCACTCTGACCTGTCACTCTGACCTGTCACCCTGACCTGTCACCCTGACCTGTCACCCTGACCTGACACTGTGACCTGTCACTCTGACCAGCCACCGTGACCTGTCATTCTGACCTGCCATCTGACCGGTCACTTTGCTCTGCTCCTCTGACCAGCCACTCTGACCTTACCAGTCACTTTGACCTGTCCCTCTGACCTGCCTCTCTGGCCAGCCACTCTGACCTGCCACAGTGACCTGCCACTCTGATTATACACTCTGACCAGCCACTCTGACCATCCATTCTGACGATTCACTCTGACCTGCCACTCTGACCTTCAACTCTGACCTGCCAACCGGACATCCCATCTTTTCAGCGGCTCTGACCTCTCACTCTGACCTGTCACTCTGACATCTCACTCTGACCTGTCATCCTGACCTGTAACCCTGACCTGTCACTGTCACCTGTCATTCTGACCTCTCGCTCGGTCCTGTCACTCTGAACTGTCATTATGAACTGAAACCCTGATTAGCCACTATAACCTGTCAGACCGACCAGCCAGTGTGACCAGCCACTCTCACCAGTCACTCTGACCTGTCACTCTGACCTCTCACTCTGACCTGTCAAACTGACCTGCCACCCTGACCTGTCACTGTGACATGTCACTCTGACCTGTCACTCTGACCTCTCACTCTGACCTGTCAAACTGACCTGCCACCCTGACCTGTCACTGTGACCTGTCACCCTGACCAGCCACTCTGACCAGCCACTCTGACCAGCCACTCTGACCTGTCACTGTGACCTGTCATTCTGACCTCTCGCTCGGACCTGTCACTCTGATCTGGCACCCTGACCTGTCATTCGGACCAGCCACTGTGACCTGTCTCTCTGACCTGCCACTCTGACCTTACCAGTCACTTTGACCTGTCCCTCTGACCTGCCACTCTGGCCAGCCACTCTGACCTGCCACTCTGACCAGTGAACCTGACCATTCAATCTTACCATCCACTCTGACCATCCACACTGAGCTGTCAATCTGACCATTCACTCTGACCAGCCACTCAGACCTGACCCTCTGACCTGCCACTCTGACCTGCCACTCTGACCAGCCACTCTGACCAGCCACTCTGACCAGCCACTCAGACCTGACCCTCTGACCTTCCACTCTGACCTGCCGTTCGAACCTGTCACTCTGACCTGTCACCCTGACCTGTCACCCTGACCTGTCACTGTCACCTGTCATTCTGACCTCTCGCTCGGACCTGTCACTCTGACCTGCCACTCTGACCAGTGAACCTGACCATTCAATCTTACCATCCACTCTGACCATCCACACTGAGCTGTCAATCTGACCATACACTCTGACCAGCCACTCTGACCAGCCATTCTGACCAGCCACTCAGACCTGACCCTCTGACCTTCCACTCTGACATGCCGCTCAAACCTGTCGCTTTGATCAGCCACTCTGAACATCCACTGTGACCTGTATTTCTGACCAGCCTCTCTGACCTGCCTCTCTGACCAGCCTCTCTGACCTGTCACCCTGACCTGTCACTCTGAACTGTCACTCTGACCATTCACTCTGTTCAGCCACTCTGGCCAGCCACTCTGACCTGCCTCTCTGACCAGCCACTCTGACCTGACACTCTGAACTGTCACTCTGACCATTCACTCTGTTCAGCCACTCTGGCCAGCCACTCTGGCCAGCCACTCTGACCAGCCACTCTGACCTGCCAATCTGACCATTCACTCTGACCATTCACTCTGTTCAGCCACTCTGGCCAGCCACTCTGGCCAGCCACTCTGGCCAGCCACTCTGACCAGCCACTCTGGCCATTCACTCTGTTCAGCCACTCTGGCCAGCCACTCTGACCAGCCTTTCTGACCTGCCACTCTGACCATCCACTCTGACCTGCCACTCTGACCATCCATTCTGACGATTCACTCTGACCTGCCACTCTGACCTTCAACTCTGACCTGCCAACCTGACATCCCATCTGATCAGCGGCTCTGACCTCTCACTCTGACCTCTCACTCTGACCAGCCACCCTGACCTGTCATTATGAACTGAAACCCTGATCAGCCACTATAACCTGTCAGACCGACCAGCCAGTGTGAGCAGCCACTCTCACCAGTCACTCTGACCTGTCACTCTGACCTCTCACTCTGACCTGTCAAACTGACCTGCCACCCTGACCTGTCACTGTGACCTGTCACCCTGACCAGCCACTCTGACCAGCCACTCTGACCAGCCACTCTGACCAGCCACTCTGACCTACCACTGTGACCACTCACTCTGACCTGTCACACTGACCTGTCACTCTGACCAGTCAGTCTAACCTTTCACTCTAACCTGTCACTCTGACCTGTCACCCTGACCTTTCACTCTGACCTCTCACTCTGACCTCTCACTCTGACCTGTCACACTGAACTGTCAATCTGACCTGTCACTCTGCCCAGCCACTCCGACCAGCCACTCTGACCTGTCACTCTGACCTGTCACTCTGACCAACCACTCTGACCAGCCACTCTGACCTACCACTGTGAACAGCCACTATGACCTGCCACCCCGACCAGACAGTGTGACCACCCACACTGACCAGTCACTTTGACCTGCCACTCTGACCTGTTACTCTGCCCAGCCACTCTGACCTTCCCAGTCACTTTGACCTGTCACTCTGTCCTGTTACTCTGACCAGCCGCTCTGACCAGCCTCTCTGACCTCTCACACTGACCTGTCACTCTAACCTCTCACTCTGACCTGTCACACTGACCTGTCACTCTGACCTCTCACACTGATCTGTCACACTGACCTGTCACGCTGACCTGTCACTCTGACCTGTCACTCTGACCCGCCACTCTGAACTTTCTCTCTGACCTGTCGCTCTGACCAGCCACTCTGACCTGTCACTCTGACCTGTCACTCTGACCAGCCACTCTGAACTTTCTCTCTGACCAGCCACTCTGACCATCCACTCTGACCATTCACTCTGACCTATCACACTGACCTGTCACTCTGACCAGTCAGTCTAACCTTTCACTCTAACCTGTCACTCTGACCAGCCACTTTGACCAGCCACTCTGACCTGTCATCCTGACCAGTATTCTGACCTGCCACTCTGACCAGCCACTGTGACCTTTCACTCTCACCAGTCACTCTGACCTTTCACTCTCACCTCCCACTATGACCTGCAACTCTGACCAGCCATCCTGACCTCCCATTTGATTTCCCACTCTGACCTGTCACTATGACCTGTCACTCTGACCCCCAACTCTGATCAGCTACTCTGACCTGACCCTCTGACCTGTCATTCTGACCTGTCACTCTGACCTGTCATCCCCACCAGCCACTCTGACATGTCGCTCTGACCTACCACTCTGACCAGCCACTCTGACCAGCCACCGTGACCTGTCTTTCTGACCAGCTTCTCTGACCGGTCACTGTGACCTGCCACTCTGACCTGTCATTCTGACCAGCTTCTTTGACCGGTCACTGTGACCTTCCACTCTGACCAGCAGCTCTGACCAGCCGCTCTGACCTGCCACAGTGACCTGCCACTCTGATTATACACTCTGACCAGCCAGTCTGACCATCCATTCTGACGATTCACTCTGACCTGCCACTCTGACCTTCAACTCTGACCTGCCAACCGGACATCCCATCTTTTCAGCGGCTCTGACCTCTCACTCTGACCTGTCACTCTGACATCTCACTCTGACCTGTCATCCTGACCTGTAACCCTGACCTGTCACTGTCACCTGTCATTCTGACCTCTCGCTCGGTCCTGTCACTCTGACCTGTCATTATGAACTGAAACCCTGATTAGCCACTATAACCTGTCAGACCGACCAGCCAGTGTGACCAGCCACTCTCACCAGTCACTCTGACCTGTCACTCTGACCTCTCACTCTGACCTGTCAAACTGACCTGCCACCCTGACCTGTCACTGTGACATGTCACTCTGACCTGTCACTCTGACCTCTCACTCTGACCTGTCAAACTGACCTGCCACCCTGACCTGTCACTGTGACCTGTCACCCTGACCAGCCACTCTGACCAGCCACTCTGACCTGTCACTGTGACCTGTCATTCTGACCTCTCGCTCGGACCTGTCACTCTGATCTGGCACCCTGACCTGTCATTCGGACCAGCCACTGTGACCTGACTCTCTGACCGGCCACTCTGACCTTACCAGTCACTTTGACCTGTCCCTCTGACCTGCCACTCTGGCCAGCCACTCTGACCTGCCACTCTGACCAGTGAACCTGACCATTCAATCTTACCATCCACTCTGACCATCCACACTGAGCTGTCAATCTGACCATTCACTCTGACCAGCCACTCAGACCTGACCCTCTGACCTTCCACTCTGACCTGCCACTCTGACCAGCCACTCTGACCAGCCACTCTGACCAGCCACTCTGACCTGCCGCTCTGACCAGCCACTCTGACCAGCCACTCTGACCAGCCACTCTGACCAGCCACTCAGACCTGACCCTCTGACCTTCCACTCTGACCTGCCGTTCGAACCTGTCACTCTGACCTGTCACCCTGACCTGTCACCCTGACCTGTCACTGTCACCTGTCATTCTGACCTCTCGCTCGGACCTGTCACTCTGACCTGCCACTCTGACCAGTGAACCTGACCATTCAATCTTACCATCCACTCTGACCATCCACACTGAGCTGTCAATCTGACCATACACTCTGACCAGCCACTCTGACCAGCCATTCTGACCAGCCACTCAGACCTGACCCTCTGACCTTCCACTCTGACATGCCGCTCAAACCTGTCGCTTTGATCAGCCACTCTGAACATCCACTGTGACCTGTATTTCTGACCAGCCTCTCTGACCTGCCTCTCTGACCAGCCTCTCTGACCTGTCACCCTGACCTGTCACTCTGAACTGTCACTCTGACCATTCACTCTGTTCAGCCACTCTGGCCAGCCACTCTGACCTGCCTCTCTGACCAGCCACTCTGACCTGACACTCTGAACTGTCACTCTGACCATTCACTCTGTTCAGCCACTCTGGCCAGCCACTCTGGCCAGCCACTCTGACCAGCCACTCTGACCTGCCAATCTGACCATTCACTCTGACCATTCACTCTGTTCAGCCACTCTGGCCAGCCACTCTGGCCAGCCACTCTGGCCAGCCACTCTGAACTGCCAATCTGACCATTCACTCTGACCATTCACTCTGTTCAGCCACTCTGGCCAGCCACTCTGACCAGCCACTCTGGCCATTCACTCTGACCTGCCACTCTGGCCAGCCACTCTGACCAGCCTTTCTGACCTGCCACTCTGACCATCCACTCTGACCTGCCACTCTGACCATCCATTCTGACGATTCACTCTGACCTGCCACTCTGACCTTCAACTCTGACCTGCCAACCTGACATCCCATCTGATCAGCGGCTCTGACCTCTCACTCTGACCTCTCACTCTGACCAGCCACCCTGACCTGTCATTATGAACTGAAACCCTGATCAGCCACTATAACCTGTCAGACCGACCAGCCAGTGTGAGCAGCCACTCTCACCAGTCACTCTGACCTGTCACTCTGACCTCTCACTCTGACCTGTCAAACTGACCTGCCACCCTGACCTGTCACTGTGACCTGTCACCCTGACCAGCCACTCTGACCAGCCACTCTGACCAGCCACTCTGACCAGCCACTCTGACCTACCACTGTGACCACTCACTCTGACCTGTCACACTGACCTGTCACTCTGACCAGTCAGTCTAACCTTTCACTCTAACCTGTCACTCTGACCTGTCACCCTGACCTTTCACTCTGACCTCTCACTCTGACCTGTCACTCTGACCTGTCACACTGACCTGTCAATCTGACCTGTCAATCTGCCCAGCCACTCCGACCAGCCACTCTGACCTGTCACTCTGACCTGTCACTCTGACCAACCACTCTGACCAGCCACTCTGACCTACCACTGTGAACAGCCACTATGACCTGCCACCCCGACCAGACAGTGTGACCACCCACACTGACCAGTCACTTTGACCTGCCACTCTGACCTGTTACTCTGCCCAGCCACTCTGACCTTCCCAGTCACTTTGACCTGTCACTCTGTCCTGTTACTCTGAACAGCCGCTCTGACCAGCCTCTCTGACCTCTCACACTGACCTGTCACTCTAACCTCTCACTCTGACCTGTCACACTGACCTGTCACACTGACCTGTCACTCTGACCTCTCACACTGATCTGTCACACTGACCTGTCACGCTGACCTGTCACTCTGACCTGTCACTCTGACCCGCCACTCTGAACTTTCTCTCTGACCTGTCGCTCTGACCAGCCACTCTGACCTGTCACTCTGACCTGTCACTCTGACCAGCCACTCTGAACTTTCTCTCTGACCAGCCACTCTGACCATCCACTCTGACCATTCACTCTGACCTATCACACTGACCTGTCACTCTGACCAGTCAGTCTAACCTTTCACTCTAACCTGTCACTCTGACCAGCCACTTTGACCAGCCACTCTGACCTGTCATCCTGACCAGTATTCTGACCTGCCACTCTGACCAGCCACTGTGACCTTTCACTCTCACCAGTCACTCTGACCTTTCACTCTCACCTCCCACTATGACCTGCAACTCTGACCAGCCATCCTGACCTCCCATTTGATTTCCCACTCTGACCTGTCACTATGACCTGTCACTCTGACCCCCAACTCTGATCAGCTACTCTGACCTGACCCTCTGACCTGTCATTCTGACCTGTCACTCTGACCTGTCATCCCCACCAGCCACTCTGACATGTCGCTCTGACCTACCACTCTGACCAGCCACTCTGACCAGCCACCGTGACCTGTCTTTCTGACCAGCTTCTCTGACCGGTCACTGTGACCTGCCACTCTGACCTGTCATTCTGACCAGCTTCTTTGACCGGTCACTGTGACCTTCCACTCTGACCAGCAGCTCTGACCAGCCGCTCTGACCTGCCACAGTGACCTGCCACTCTGATTATACACTCTGACCAGCCAGTCTGACCATCCATTCTGACGATTCACTCTGACCTGCCACTCTGACCTTCAACTCTGACCTGCCAACCGGACATCCCATCTTTTCAGCGGCTCTGACCTCTCACTCTGACCTGTCACTCTGACATCTCACTCTGACCTGTCATCCTGACCTGTAACCCTGACCTGTCACTGTCACCTGTCATTCTGACCTCTCGCTCGGTCCTGTCACTCTGACCTGTCATTATGAACTGAAACCCTGATTAGCCACTATAACCTGTCAGACCGACCAGCCAGTGTGACCAGCCACTCTCACCAGTCACTCTGACCTGTCACTCTGACCTCTCACTCTGACCTGTCAAACTGACCTGCCACCCTGACCTGTCACTGTGACATGTCACTCTGACCTGTCACTCTGACCTCTCACTCTGACCTGTCAAACTGACCTGCCACCCTGACCTGTCACTGTGACCTGTCACCCTGACCAGCCACTCTGACCAGCCACTCTGACCTGTCACTGTGACCTGTCATTCTGACCTCTCGCTCGGACCTGTCACTCTGATCTGGCACCCTGACCTGTCATTCGGACCAGCCACTGTGACCTGACTCTCTGACCGGCCACTCTGACCTTACCAGTCACTTTGACCTGTCCCTCTGACCTGCCACTCTGGCCAGCCACTCTGACCTGCCACTCTGACCAGTGAACCTGACCATTCAATCTTACCATCCACTCTGACCATCCACACTGAGCTGTCAATCTGACCATTCACTCTGACCAGCCACTCAGACCTGACCCTCTGACCTTCCACTCTGACCTGCCACTCTGACCAGCCACTCTGACCAGCCACTCTGACCAGCCACTCTGACCTGCCGCTCTGACCAGCCACTCTGACCAGCCACTCTGACCAGCCACTCTGACCAGCCACTCAGACCTGACCCTCTGACCTTCCACTCTGACCTGCCGTTCGAACCTGTCACTCTGACCTGTCACCCTGACCTGTCACCCTGACCTGTCACTGTCACCTGTCATTCTGACCTCTCGCTCGGACCTGTCACTCTGACCTGCCACTCTGACCAGTGAACCTGACCATTCAATCTTACCATCCACTCTGACCATCCACACTGAGCTGTCAATCTGACCATACACTCTGACCAGCCACTCTGACCAGCCATTCTGACCAGCCACTCAGACCTGACCCTCTGACCTTCCACTCTGACATGCCGCTCAAACCTGTCGCTTTGATCAGCCACTCTGAACATCCACTGTGACCTGTATTTCTGACCAGCCTCTCTGACCTGCCTCTCTGACCAGCCTCTCTGACCTGTCACCCTGACCTGTCACTCTGAACTGTCACTCTGACCATTCACTCTGTTCAGCCACTCTGGCCAGCCACTCTGACCTGCCTCTCTGACCAGCCACTCTGACCTGACACTCTGAACTGTCACTCTGACCATTCACTCTGTTCAGCCACTCTGGCCAGCCACTCTGGCCAGCCACTCTGACCAGCCACTCTGACCTGCCAATCTGACCATTCACTCTGACCATTCACTCTGTTCAGCCACTCTGGCCAGCCACTCTGGCCAGCCACTCTGGCCAGCCACTCTGAACTGCCAATCTGACCATTCACTCTGACCATTCACTCTGTTCAGCCACTCTGGCCAGCCACTCTGACCAGCCACTCTGGCCATTCACTCTGACCTGCCACTCTGGCCAGCCACTCTGACCAGCCTTTCTGACCTGCCACTCTGACCATCCACTCTGACCTGCCACTCTGACCATCCATTCTGACGATTCACTCTGACCTGCCACTCTGACCTTCAACTCTGACCTGCCAACCTGACATCCCATCTGATCAGCGGCTCTGACCTCTCACTCTGACCTCTCACTCTGACCAGCCACCCTGACCTGTCATTATGAACTGAAACCCTGATCAGCCACTATAACCTGTCAGACCGACCAGCCAGTGTGAGCAGCCACTCTCACCAGTCACTCTGACCTGTCACTCTGACCTCTCACTCTGACCTGTCAAACTGACCTGCCACCCTGACCTGTCACTGTGACCTGTCACCCTGACCAGCCACTCTGGCCAGCCACTCTGACCTGCCACTCTGACCTTCAACTCTGACCTGCCAACCTGACATCCCATCTGATCAGCGGCTCTGACCTCTCACTCTGACCTCTCACTCTGACCAGCCACCCTGACCTGTCATTATGAACTGAAACCCTGATCAGCCACTATAACCTGTCAGACCGACCAGCCAGTGTGAGCAGCCACTCTCACCAGTCACTCTGACCTGTCACTCTGACCTCTCACTCTGACCTGTCAAACTGACCTGCCACCCTGACCTGTCACCCTGACCTGTCACTGTCACCTGTCATTCTGACCTCTCGCTCGGACCTGTCACTCTGACCTGCCACTCTGACCAGTGAACCTGACCATTCAATCTTACCATCCACTCTGACCATCCACACTGAGCTGTCAATCTGACCATACACTCTGACCAGCCACTCTGACCAGCCATTCTGACCAGCCACTCAGACCTGACCCTCTGACCTTCCACTCTGACATGCCGCTCAAACCTGTCGCTTTGATCAGCCACTCTGAACATCCACTGTGACCTGTATTTCTGACCAGCCTCTCTGACCTGCCTCTCTGACCAGCCTCTCTGACCTGTCACCCTGACCTGTCACTCTGAACTGTCACTCTGACCATTCACTCTGTTCAGCCACTCTGGCCAGCCACTCTGACCTGCCTCTCTGACCAGCCACTCTGACCTGACACTCTGAACTGTCACTCTGACCATTCACTCTGTTCAGCCACTCTGGCCAGCCACTCTGGCCAGCCACTCTGACCAGCCACTCTGACCTGCCAATCTGACCATTCACTCTGACCATTCACTCTGTTCAGCCACTCTGGCCAGCCACTCTGGCCAGCCACTCTGGCCAGCCACTCTGAACTGCCAATCTGACCATTCACTCTGACCATTCACTCTGTTCAGCCACTCTGGCCAGCCACTCTGACCAGCCACTCTGGCCATTCACTCTGACCTGCCACTCTGGCCAGCCACTCTGACCAGCCTTTCTGACCTGCCACTCTGACCATCCACTCTGACCTGCCACTCTGACCATCCATTCTGACGATTCACTCTGACCTGCCACTCTGACCTTCAACTCTGACCTGCCAACCTGACATCCCATCTGATCAGCGGCTCTGACCTCTCACTCTGACCTCTCACTCTGACCAGCCACCCTGACCTGTCATTATGAACTGAAACCCTGATCAGCCACTATAACCTGTCAGACCGACCAGCCAGTGTGAGCAGCCACTCTCACCAGTCACTCTGACCTGTCACTCTGACCTCTCACTCTGACCTGTCAAACTGACCTGCCACCCTGACCTGTCACTGTGACCTGTCACCCTGACCAGCCACTCTGACCAGCCACTCTGACCAGCCACTCTGACCAGCCACTCTGACCTACCACTGTGACCACTCACTCTGACCTGTCACACTGACCTGTCACTCTGACCAGTCAGTCTAACCTTTCACTCTAACCTGTCACTCTGACCTGTCACCCTGACCTTTCACTCTGACCTCTCACTCTGACCTGTCACTCTGACCTGTCACACTGACCTGTCAATCTGACCTGTCAATCTGCCCAGCCACTCCGACCAGCCACTCTGACCTGTCACTCTGACCTGTCACTCTGACCAACCACTCTGACCAGCCACTCTGACCTACCACTGTGAACAGCCACTATGACCTGCCACCCCGACCAGACAGTGTGACCACCCACACTGACCAGTCACTTTGACCTGCCACTCTGACCTGTTACTCTGCCCAGCCACTCTGACCTTCCCAGTCACTTTGACCTGTCACTCTGTCCTGTTACTCTGAACAGCCGCTCTGACCAGCCTCTCTGACCTCTCACACTGACCTGTCACTCTAACCTCTCACTCTGACCTGTCACACTGACCTGTCACACTGACCTGTCACTCTGACCTCTCACACTGATCTGTCACACTGACCTGTCACGCTGACCTGTCACTCTGACCTGTCACTCTGACCCGCCACTCTGAACTTTCTCTCTGACCTGTCGCTCTGACCAGCCACTCTGACCTGTCACTCTGACCTGTCACTCTGACCAGCCACTCTGAACTTTCTCTCTGACCAGCCACTCTGACCATCCACTCTGACCATTCACTCTGACCTATCACACTGACCTGTCACTCTGACCAGTCAGTCTAACCTTTCACTCTAACCTGTCACTCTGACCAGCCACTTTGACCAGCCACTCTGACCTGTCATCCTGACCAGTATTCTGACCTGCCACTCTGACCAGCCACTGTGACCTTTCACTCTCACCAGTCACTCTGACCTTTCACTCTCACCTCCCACTATGACCTGCAACTCTGACCAGCCATCCTGACCTCCCATTTGATTTCCCACTCTGACCTGTCACTATGACCTGTCACTCTGACCCCCAACTCTGATCAGCTACTCTGACCTGACCCTCTGACCTGTCATTCTGACCTGTCACTCTGACCTGTCATCCCCACCAGCCACTCTGACATGTCGCTCTGACCTACCACTCTGACCAGCCACTCTGACCAGCCACCGTGACCTGTCTTTCTGACCAGCTTCTCTGACCGGTCACTGTGACCTGCCACTCTGACCTGTCATTCTGACCAGCTTCTTTGACCGGTCACTGTGACCTTCCACTCTGACCAGCAGCTCTGACCAGCCGCTCTGACCTGCCACAGTGACCTGCCACTCTGATTATACACTCTGACCAGCCAGTCTGACCATCCATTCTGACGATTCACTCTGACCTGCCACTCTGACCTTCAACTCTGACCTGCCAACCGGACATCCCATCTTTTCAGCGGCTCTGACCTCTCACTCTGACCTGTCACTCTGACATCTCACTCTGACCTGTCATCCTGACCTGTAACCCTGACCTGTCACTGTCACCTGTCATTCTGACCTCTCGCTCGGTCCTGTCACTCTGACCTGTCATTATGAACTGAAACCCTGATTAGCCACTATAACCTGTCAGACCGACCAGCCAGTGTGACCAGCCACTCTCACCAGTCACTCTGACCTGTCACTCTGACCTCTCACTCTGACCTGTCAAACTGACCTGCCACCCTGACCTGTCACTGTGACATGTCACTCTGACCTGTCACTCTGACCTCTCACTCTGACCTGTCAAACTGACCTGCCACCCTGACCTGTCACTGTGACCTGTCACCCTGACCAGCCACTCTGACCAGCCACTCTGACCTGTCACTGTGACCTGTCATTCTGACCTCTCGCTCGGACCTGTCACTCTGATCTGGCACCCTGACCTGTCATTCGGACCAGCCACTGTGACCTGACTCTCTGACCGGCCACTCTGACCTTACCAGTCACTTTGACCTGTCCCTCTGACCTGCCACTCTGGCCAGCCACTCTGACCTGCCACTCTGACCAGTGAACCTGACCATTCAATCTTACCATCCACTCTGACCATCCACACTGAGCTGTCAATCTGACCATTCACTCTGACCAGCCACTCAGACCTGACCCTCTGACCTTCCACTCTGACCTGCCACTCTGACCAGCCACTCTGACCAGCCACTCTGACCAGCCACTCTGACCTGCCGCTCTGACCAGCCACTCTGACCAGCCACTCTGACCAGCCACTCTGACCAGCCACTCAGACCTGACCCTCTGACCTTCCACTCTGACCTGCCGTTCGAACCTGTCACTCTGACCTGTCACCCTGACCTGTCACCCTGACCTGTCACTGTCACCTGTCATTCTGACCTCTCGCTCGGACCTGTCACTCTGACCTGCCACTCTGACCAGTGAACCTGACCATTCAATCTTACCATCCACTCTGACCATCCACACTGAGCTGTCAATCTGACCATACACTCTGACCAGCCACTCTGACCAGCCATTCTGACCAGCCACTCAGACCTGACCCTCTGACCTTCCACTCTGACATGCCGCTCAAACCTGTCGCTTTGATCAGCCACTCTGAACATCCACTGTGACCTGTATTTCTGACCAGCCTCTCTGACCTGCCTCTCTGACCAGCCTCTCTGACCTGTCACCCTGACCTGTCACTCTGAACTGTCACTCTGACCATTCACTCTGTTCAGCCACTCTGGCCAGCCACTCTGACCTGCCTCTCTGACCAGCCACTCTGACCTGACACTCTGAACTGTCACTCTGACCATTCACTCTGTTCAGCCACTCTGGCCAGCCACTCTGGCCAGCCACTCTGACCAGCCACTCTGACCTGCCAATCTGACCATTCACTCTGACCATTCACTCTGTTCAGCCACTCTGGCCAGCCACTCTGGCCAGCCACTCTGGCCAGCCACTCTGAACTGCCAATCTGACCATTCACTCTGACCATTCACTCTGTTCAGCCACTCTGGCCAGCCACTCTGACCAGCCACTCTGGCCATTCACTCTGACCTGCCACTCTGGCCAGCCACTCTGACCAGCCTTTCTGACCTGCCACTCTGACCATCCACTCTGACCTGCCACTCTGACCATCCATTCTGACGATTCACTCTGACCTGCCACTCTGACCTTCAACTCTGACCTGCCAACCTGACATCCCATCTGATCAGCGGCTCTGACCTCTCACTCTGACCTCTCACTCTGACCAGCCACCCTGACCTGTCATTATGAACTGAAACCCTGATCAGCCACTATAACCTGTCAGACCGACCAGCCAGTGTGAGCAGCCACTCTCACCAGTCACTCTGACCTGTCACTCTGACCTCTCACTCTGACCTGTCAAACTGACCTGCCACCCTGACCTGTCACTGTGACCTGTCACCCTGACCAGCCACTCTGACCAGCCACTCTGACCAGCCACTCTGACCAGCCACTCTGACCTACCACTGTGACCACTCACTCTGACCTGTCACACTGACCTGTCACTCTGACCAGTCAGTCTAACCTTTCACTCTAACCTGTCACTCTGACCTGTCACCCTGACCTTTCACTCTGACCTCTCACTCTGACCTGTCACTCTGACCTGTCACACTGACCTGTCAATCTGACCTGTCAATCTGCCCAGCCACTCCGACCAGCCACTCTGACCTGTCACTCTGACCTGTCACTCTGACCAACCACTCTGACCAGCCACTCTGACCTACCACTGTGAACAGCCACTATGACCTGCCACCCCGACCAGACAGTGTGACCACCCACACTGACCAGTCACTTTGACCTGCCACTCTGACCTGTTACTCTGCCCAGCCACTCTGACCTTCCCAGTCACTTTGACCTGTCACTCTGTCCTGTTACTCTGAACAGCCGCTCTGACCAGCCTCTCTGACCTCTCACACTGACCTGTCACTCTAACCTCTCACTCTGACCTGTCACACTGACCTGTCACACTGACCTGTCACTCTGACCTCTCACACTGATCTGTCACACTGACCTGTCACGCTGACCTGTCACTCTGACCTGTCACTCTGACCCGCCACTCTGAACTTTCTCTCTGACCTGTCGCTCTGACCAGCCACTCTGACCTGTCACTCTGACCTGTCACTCTGACCAGCCACTCTGAACTTTCTCTCTGACCAGCCACTCTGACCATCCACTCTGACCATTCACTCTGACCTATCACACTGACCTGTCACTCTGACCAGTCAGTCTAACCTTTCACTCTAACCTGTCACTCTGACCAGCCACTTTGACCAGCCACTCTGACCTGTCATCCTGACCAGTATTCTGACCTGCCACTCTGACCAGCCACTGTGACCTTTCACTCTCACCAGTCACTCTGACCTTTCACTCTCACCTCCCACTATGACCTGCAACTCTGACCAGCCATCCTGACCTCCCATTTGATTTCCCACTCTGACCTGTCACTATGACCTGTCACTCTGACCCCCAACTCTGATCAGCTACTCTGACCTGACCCTCTGACCTGTCATTCTGACCTGTCACTCTGACCTGTCATCCCCACCAGCCACTCTGACATGTCGCTCTGACCTACCACTCTGACCAGCCACTCTGACCAGCCACTGTGACCTGTCTTTCTGACCAGCTTCTCTGACCGGTCACTGTGACCTGCCACTCTGACCTGTCTTTCTGACCAGCTTCTTTGACCGGTCACTGTGACCTGCCACTCTGACCAGCCGCTCTGACCAGCCGCTCTGACCAGCCACTCTGACCAGCCACTCTGACCAGCCGCTCTGACCAGCCGCTCTGACCAGCCAATCTGTCCAGCCACTCTGACCTGCAACTCTGACCTGTCACACTGACCTGTTACTCTGACCTGTCACTCTGACCTCTCACGCTGACCTGTCACTCTGACCTGTCACTCTGACCTCTCACGCTGACCTGTCACGCTGACCAGCCACTCTGAACTCTCACTCTGACTTGTTACCTTGACCTTCCACTCTGACCTGTCACTCTGACCTGCCGCTCTGACCTGTCACTCTGACCTGTCACTCTGACCTGTCACTCTGACCTGCCACTCTGACCTGTCAATCTGACCTGCGACCCTGACCAGTCCCTGTGACCTGTCACCCTGATCAGCAAGTGTGACCTGCCACTCTGACCAGTCACTTTGATTTGCGACTCTGACCAGCCACTCTGACCTGAACAGTCACTTTGACCTGTCCCTCTGACCTGTTACTCTGACCTGTCTCTCTGGCCAGCCACTCTGACCTGACCCTCTGACCAGCCAATCGGACCAGCCGCTCTGAACATCCACTCTGAGCATCCACTCCGACCTCTCACTCTGACCTGTCACACTGACCTGTCACTCTGACCTGTCACTCTGACCTGTCCCTCTGACCTTTCACTCTGACCAGCCACCCTGACCTACCACTGTGACCAGCCACTCTGACCTGTCACTTTGACCTGTCCCTCTGACCTTTCACCCTGACCAGCCACTCTGACCTACCACTGTGACCAGCCACTCTGACCAGTCAGTCCGACCTGTCATTTTGACCTGTCACTCTGTCCAGTCAGTCTGACCTGTCACTCTGACTTTTCACTCTGTTCAGCCACTCTGACCAGCCACTCTGACCAGCCACTCTGACCTGTCACCCTGACCAGTACTCTAACCTGCCACTCTGACCAGCCACTGTGACCTTTCACTCTCACCTGCCACTCTGACCTGCAACTCTGACCAGCCATCCTGACCTCCCATTTGATTTCCCACTCTGACCTGCCACTGTGACCTGTCACTCTGACCTGTCACTCTAACCCCCCATTCTGAACCGCTACTCTGACCTGACTCTCTGCTCTGCCACTCTGACCTGCCGTTCGAACCCTTCACTTTGACCAGCCACTCTGAACATTCACTGTGACCTGTCTTTCTGACCAGCCACTCTGACCTCTCACTCTGACCAGCCACTCTGACCTGTCACTCTGACCTCTAATAATTTGCTGGGACAGCTCATTGAAATATCCATACATTGTAAAATAGCATGCATTGAACTGGTGTCCCCTCTTTACCACCGTGCTGATGCTTTTCCTCCTGCTCTTGTACATGTTGGAGCTCTGAATGTGGCAGTGATAGGTGATCAAGAAGGTGATTGGAACCATTGGGGTGAGAGAGGATTGGTGGGGAAAGCAGGAACTGTATGGTCACTACCTGCAGTTTCTGCTTCATACTAAATCTTAGAGTGAAGCTGTGGTTGGGCATGCGGCACTCACCTACCATCATTCCACAGAGCCTCTGTGGCACTGGAAACCATGGTCTCCATGACTGAAGGCATGTGATCCCTTTGCCACTTCTCCATCTCTTCTATTATTACCTTTACCAGCAAGAGAGGGGATAGAATGTCAGTCATTATGTTGCACTGTGTTTGGTGATGTGTCTGTCATAGCTGAGTAGCTGGAAGTGTGTGGAGGCAGTGGAAGGTGAGGATGAGGCTGACAGCATTGGTAGGTATCCGAGGGTGTGGTGGAGTACATGAATATTAGATGGGAGCCAGGGAGTGTTGCTAGGTGAGTGATGAGGTATGATGCACCGAGCAGTGTCAGAGGTTGGTGGAGTTGTGTTTATGAGATGTCATGTAAAGGTGCATTCATGAAACTTGACCACACATGCGAGGTCATTAAACATTTTCTGGCACTGCTGCCATATCTGAGGAGATAGTTTCTATGAATTTACCTCTCCAGCCAGCTGCTGCCCCTGTCTTCACAGGGTTATCTTTGAGAGCTGTCTGCTTGACTGCAGAAAGATTGTCTCTCCGTTGGATTCCACATTTCTCACCATTGTTTCCAATTTGGAGTCATTGAACTGGGTATCCCCCTCAATTACCTACAACTGTAGTTTAAAATTACGATAATCAGCAATTGGGACCAAAATTGTGTGCAAAATCCATACTTTCAAACAGATATGTCTTATTAAGACATCACCTGTTTTCACCCTTTGGCCAAAATAACCCCAGAGAGTTATATCCCAGTTTGCAGACAACATTAGCATGGGAGGCACAACAAGTAGCTCAGATGAGAACAGAAAGGTACAATGGATTAAGTGAGTGGCCATCCACTTTGTATCAAAGAAAGACAAAACAAAACATTTCCTAACTGGTGACCAACTAGAAACTAGAGGAACAAAGAGATTTGGGTATGCAGTGTACAAATCACTGAAAGCTTGTTGATAGGCACAAAAAGGCTTTTGGATTTTAAAAAAAAATTTTCATAGGATGTGGGCTTCACTGGCTGGGCCAGCATTTATTGTCCATCCCTAGTTGCCCTTGAGAAGGTGGTGGTGAGCTGCTTTCTTGAACTGCTGCAGTCCATGTGGTGTAGGTACACCCACAGTGCTGTTAGGAAGGGAGTTCCACGGTTTTGACCCAGCAACAGTGAAGGAACGGTGATATATTTCCAAGGCAGGATGATGAGTGACTTGGAGGGGAACTTCTAGGTGGTGGTGTTCCCAGCTCTCTGCTGCCCTCATCCTTCTAAACAGTATTGGTCATCGGTTTGGAAGGTGCTGTCTCAGGAAGCTTAGAAGATTTGTCTCAAGGGAACTGGGATACAAAGAAAAATAAGTTTCTTCATTAATATAGATATGGTCAAACTCCATCTGGATAACGGCATTCAGCCTGAGCACCATATTTGCGGAAAGATTGACCTTTGTGTGAATGCCAAACAGATTCAGCAGAATAATGCCAGGGTAAAATAATGAACTTAAGAGGTTGAGTAAACGGGACTTAGTTTCTCTGACCTGCGAATCTAGTTAAGGTGTTCAAATTATAAAAAGTTTCAACAGAATAAATAAAGAGAATCCATTTCCTCTGCTCAGTGAGTCAAAGGGGCACAAGCTTAAGATTCGAACTAGGTCATTCTGGAATGAAATCAGGAAACATTCCCTCACAGAATTGGTTGTCGAAATCTCCTGTTAAGGTTGTGGATGCTAAATCAACAAAAACTTTAAAGACTTAGTGAACCAATTTTTTTCTAGGTAACATTAAAGGATATTCAAAAGCAGCTGAAGGGAGGTGAGGTACAAATCAGATATGGCCTAACTGAATAGTGGACAGGCTTGAGGGGCTAAATGGCCTATTCCTTTTCCTCTAGTCCTCTTGGTTTACCAGTGCAAATTACATATCAAACAAGAGTAATGTGCATCCTTTAAAAAGCCAATTCTGGCTGAAGACAGCAGAAAGGCTAGATGAACATTAAAGAAGTTAAAAAATGCTTGGCTCAGTGAGCTGACTGCCAAGTAGCTGCACCTAATGGCCCATTTTTAATGAAGTACCACATAATAGACATAAAAACTGTTTGATAAAGTACCATATAATAGACTTGTTAGCAAAATTGAAGCCCATAAGATTAAAGGACAGTGGCAGCATGGAAACAAAATGGGCTGAGACAGAAAGCAGTGAACAGCTGTTTTCAGACAGAGGTACACATTGGTGGCCTGGGAATTGGTGTTATGACCATTGCTATTTTTGATGTATGTTACTACCTTGGACTTGGGTTTAAAGGACATAGTTTCAAAGTTTGCAATGATATCAAAGTCAGTAAATAGTGTGGAGGATAAAAGAAGGCATTGAATATATTTAAGGCTGGAATACAGGCTTTTGGTCTCTCAGACAATTAAGGGGTGTAGCGAGCTGGCAGGGAAGTGGAGTTGAAGCTGAAGATCAGCCATGACCGTATTGAATAGTGAATCAGGCTCGATGGATTGTGCGGCCTGGTCTACTCCTGCTCCTATTTCTTATGTTCTTATGACATGGACACAATGATAAAATAGGCAGACAAATAGGAGATTATGTTTAGGCAGAGAAGTGCAAAGTGATGCATTTTGGTAGGAAGAATGAGGAGAGACAATATGACATAAAGTTACAATTTTAAAGTTGATGTAGGAACTGAGAGGTTAGGGCATTTGTATACACAAATCATGACAAGTTGATAAGATTGTCAAAGAAAAAGTATATGGGTTCCTCGGTTTTTCAAATAAAGGCATAGAGTGCAAAAGTAGGGATGTAAAAGTGCACATTTATAAATCATTGCTTAGGCCTCAGCTGGGGCATTGGGCAGAATTTTCTGATCCTGCTGATGGTGGGTGTGATAGGTGGTGTGCATGGAAAAAATGGTGGGACCCACTTCATGATGGTGTGACAAAATGTCATGATCTTCTGTTCAGCCGCCGACAGCGGGCCGCGCTTCCTGCCATCAGTCACAGGAGCTAATTGTAATACATTAGCATATAATTAAAAGGCCATCCCGCCAGGCTCTCAGAACCCCGCTGTATCGTCCATCCACGTCGGCGGGAAAGCACGGAGACGTGTTTCACAACAGCACACAGGCAACGTGCACTTGACGGCTTCACTTTGGGGGAACTGAGGTGAGTGAGCAGCAGTATTTTCCACAACTCACCCACTGTTTACAGGCCCCAGGGGTGCCACGGAGGTGGGGGAAACTGATGTCTGGCCTCACAGACAACTGTTGAAGGGGGTGTGGGCTTTGTCCGGGTGCAAGTGCTGGCCAGCCTTGGAGGTGACAGCCGAGGTTGGTGGGGGGGGGCTGCGAGTGCTGCCCTAGTCCTGCTTCCTGCACACAGGCAATTGAGGTGGGGGGCAGGGTAAGCGAGGGAAGCGGCCACGCATTAGGAACACCTGTATAAGCTGACCATGCCTCTGTAACTGAGACAGATCGGTCACAGCCACTGTGATATGACTGGGGTTGGGCTCCTAGCCTGCCCGCCCATGCAAACAACGCAGAGGCGCCAAAGGGCTACCAAGTGCTCCAGACTTACCCCTTCCCCACCCTGCCCTCCTACCCCCCCAGCACAGGCTGTGAGTCTGCAACCACTTTACTGGACCGTGGAGCAGTTGGTCTGCACACGTTGTACAATCTCCTCACCAACACTGGCCATGTAGCAGTCACTGCTGGAGGCACTCACAGCCCCTTGCAATCTCAGCATCCTGGTTTGGACCAGTGGCCCCCATGTCACAGGCTGACAGGGCGGCCATGCAGCGCACTCATATCTGGCCATCTGAGGGGTGACCAGCACTCTCCGGGACAGTCACATAGGGCCAGGAAAAGTGCTAAGTACAGCCATGCTAACCACGTCTCTCTCTCTCTTTCATGCTGCAGGAGGACCAGAACAGGTTCATGGATCCTGGTGGCCTAGCTGTATGCCTGATGGCTTACAAAGAGCGTAGAAGACAGAGGAGAGAGCGACTGGGCCTCCTGGCTGCTCAAAGGCAGAAGCAGCAACCTCAGGAAGAAGGGGCAGCAGGGGCTCCCGCACACACTGCCCAGGAGTGACAGTGAGCCGTGACTGGTTGGCACCTAGCAACATCCACATTCCTGCAGATGACTGAGAACCAGTGTCATTAACAACTGCGCATGTCTAGGGACCTGGTGGCTCACATCTGCCACTTACTGCAGGTCTTGGTGCCAAGAGGACATGGAGGGCATCCACTGCCAGTGGCTGTGAAAGTGAACATGTTGCTCAATTTCTCCTTTCAGGGCTCCACAGGTGACCTCTGTGGGGTTTCACAATCTGCCACCCACAAATACATCCATGAGGTCACGGATGCCATCTTCTCCATGGCAACAACTTTGTGCATTTCGCCCAGGACTGGAACAGTCAGGATGCAAGGGGCATTGGATTTGCCCTGATCTCGGGATTCTCACAGGTGCAGGGTGCGATTGACTGCACTCATATGGCGTGCAGGTCTCCATTGTTACACTCGATGGACTTCACCAACCACAAGAGCTTCCACTCACTGAATGTGCAGCTGGTGTGCGACCACCAGAAACACATCCTGCAGGTATGCGCACGGTTTCCAGGGAGTGCGCAGGACTGTATCCTCAGTTGCTTGCAGATCCCTGGAGTTTTTCAAGGTCCACAGAGGCTGTAGTGATTGGCTCCTCAGGGACAAGGGCTACCTGCAGAGGCCGTGGCTAATTATACCCGTGTGGCGGCCTCAGACTGCAGCAGAGCGATGCTAGAATGAGGCTCATTCTGCAGCTCACAATTTGGTGCAGCAGACCATCAGGATGTTGAAGATGAGATTCCAGTGTCTGGACCAGTCTGATGGAGCCCTGCAATACAATCCAAAGAGGGTGTCACGCATCGTCATTGTCTGCTGCACCCTTTACAACCTGGTGCTGCAATGGGGAGTGGAGCTGGCTGAGGAGGAGATGGAGGAGCTGGAGGTCTCCTCCGATGAGGAGGACGCTGACGGGGATGAGGGTGAGGAGGTCCTCAATGGTGATGATGATGGGGATGAGGCCCTTACACTGGCCAGATGAGGCAGGCATGCTCGGGAGGTCCTCATAGCTGCCAGGTTTTTGGAGGATAATGATGACATGCAGTGAGATGTTCCCGTAGATCCTTACATTGCAGTTGTGAAAGTTTGACTCCAGTCTGGCTTATGGCAGCGCCAATACCCTCTGTGAGAATGCTCCTGTCATGGAGACGCAGTGGAGGCCCTAATAATCACTCGATTGCAGGGGGATGATGACAACAAGCAGTGAGGACACTCCATAGATCTTCAGATAGCCTCTGTGAATGTCTGACTCCTGTATGGCCAACGGCAACTCGCTTGCACTCTGTGATCAGGACCATCTCAGAGATGCAGTTTTGAAACTTTAGACGCATCTGATGCTGTGTCTGCCTTCAGCACCTCAGCCCTTCAGGAGCTGGTGCACAACATCACTGGTTGCAGGTGCTGGTGTGATGGGGACCAGCCCCACATTAAAGAGGGGTAAACAGAGAGAGTGAGAGAACTCTGTGACACCTGCCCACTACATTCTGGCAGCAATGACCAGATCCGCTGAGGAGCAGGCGTCAGTAATGTTTCCAGGGTGTGAGGTTGGACCTTCACTGAGGTCTGAAGGCTGCACAGAGCACAGGGAAGAGGCCCTGGACTAAGACACCTGCCTTTATCTTGTACAGAAAGGTTTCATATCTGACTGACATGAACACTGCTCGTCAGAACAAGGAGCCATTGGCAGGGAGACATTCTTGGGAGTTTATTGACAATAGTGAACAGTATGTACAAGTGATCCACACCCATGCCCTAACTTTCCTAACCCTGCCCCTACGTCTCAGTGCTCCATGGATATCCACAATGGAGATGGAGGCATCCTGCTGACTGTGACACCCTGCCTGTGATGACTTTGGCGGGCATCCTCTGGAGGGCCGAGACTTGGAAAGCCCCGGCCTGCTTTCGGGGTCCTGCTGTGTGGCAGTGGCGCCCTCCTTGGCCTGTGGAGCTGGATCTGCAGAGGTCGCAGAAAGATGGGATTCGGATGGGCCAGTCATTGCCAGAGTCACCTGGATGGATGGGCCTGGAGTGTGCACCTGCTGATCCTCCTCCCTATGGGTGCCCGAGGGCCCCTGGCTGAATCTGTGAGCGGAAGGGTTAGTTGAAGTGAGATTGAACTGCCCAGCACCTCTCTTGTGTACAGACTGTTGGAGGCCAACGATGGCATCATCAATGGAGTTCAGTCCTTGCAGCAGCCTAGGAGCGACGTCCTAGTTCTGTCGAAGGGTCATGAGGACTCGAATCGTCAACTCTTTTCTTCTCCGCCGATGCTGCCAGACCTGCTGAGTTTTTCCAGGTAATTTTGTTTTTGTTTTTGTTTTGGATTTCCTGCATCTGCAGTTTTTTTGTTTTTATCTTTGTTTTTATCTTTGTTTTTATCCTTTAAAAAATACCTGGATGAGAACTTGGCACATCATAACATTCAAGGCTATGGGCCAAGAGCTGATAAATGGGATTAGGTAAGTAGGTCAGGTGTTCCTAATGTGTCGGTGAGACTCAATGGGCCGAAGGGACTCTTCTGCAATGTATGATTCTGTGATCTGTGGGAGTAAGTGAGGTCAGCAGCTGTATCTGTGGGAGATGTTGAGGGTCAGCAGCTGTATCTGTGGGGGATGGTAATGTCTGCAGCTGTATCTGTGGCAGATGGTGAGGTCAGCAGCTGTATCTGTGGGAGATGTTGAGGTCAGCAGCTGTATCTGTGGGAGATGGTGAGGTCAGCAGCTGTATCTGTGGGGATGGTGAGGTCAGCAGCTGTATCTGTGGCAGATGATGCAGTTAGCAGCGGTATCTGAGGGGGATGGTGCGGTCAGCAGCTGTGTCTGTGGAAGATGATGCGGTCAGCAGCTGTAGCTGTCGGAGGTGCTAAGGTCAACAGCTGGATATGTGGGAGAGGGTGTGGGCAGCAGCTGCATGTGTGGGAGATGATATGGTCAGCAGCTGTATCTGTGGGAGATGATGAGGGTCAGAATCTTTATATGATGGGGATGGTGCGGTCAGCAGCTGCACCTCTGGGAAATGGTGTGGTCAGCAGCTGTAAAGTTGGGAGTTCAGATGCCAGCAGCTGTATGTGCAGGAGATGGTGTGGTCAACTGCTGTATCTGTGGGAAATGTTGTGGTCAGCAGCTTTATCTGTGGGAGATGGTGCGGTCAACAGCTGAATCTTTCGGAAATGATGAGGGTCAGCATCTGTAAATGTTGGGGATGGTGCGGTCAGCAGCTGTATTGCTGGGAGTTGCAGTTGTCAGCAGCTGTATCTGTGGGAGATGGTGCGGTCAGCAGCAGTAGCTGTCGGAGGTGCTAAGGGGAACAGCTGGATATGTGGGAGATGTTGTGGTCTGCAGCTGTATGTGTGGGAGATGATGTGGTCAGCAGCTGTATCTGTGGGAGATGTTGTGGTCAACAGCTGCATCTGTGGGAGATGGTGTGGTCAGCAGCTGTATCTGTCAGAGGGGTTAATGTCAGCAGCTGGATTTGTGGGAGATGTTGCGGTCAGCAGCTGCATCTGTCGGAGGTGCTAATGTCAGCAGCTGGATTTGTGGGAGATGTTGCGATCAGCAGCTGAATCTGAGGGAAATGCTGAGGGACAGCAGCTGTATCTGTGGGATGTGATGTGGTCAGCAGCTGTATCTGTTGTAGGTGTTAAAGTCAGCAGCTGTACCTGGGAGGTGATGAGGGTCTACCTCTGTATGTGTGGGAGATGATGCGGTCCGTAGCTGTTCCTGTGGGAGATGATGTGGTCAGTAACTGTAAATGTGGGAGATGTTGAGGTCAGCAGCTGTATCTGTGAGAGATGTTGAGGTCAGCAGCTGTATCTGTGGGAAATGGTGAGGTCAGCAGCTGTATCTGTGAGAGATGTTGAGGTCAGCAGCTGTATCTGTGGGAAATGGTGAGGTCAGCAGGTGTATCTCTGGTTGATCATGCATTTTTCAGCTGTATCTGTGGGAGATGTTGCGGTCAGCATCTGTATGTGTGGGAAATGGTGCGGTCAGTAACTGCATCTGTGGGAGATAGTGCGGTCAGCACCTGTATCTGAGGGAGATGGTGCAGTCAGCAACTGTAATTGTGGGAGATGGTGTGGTCAGCAGCTGTATCTGAGGGAGACGGTGAGGTCAGCATCTTTGTATGTTGGGGATGATGCGGTCAGCATCTGTACTTCTGGGAGATAGTGTGATCAGCAGCTGTAAAGTTGGGATTGCAGATGTCAGCACATGTATGTGTGGGAGATGCTGTGGTCAGCAGTTGTGTCTTTGGGAGATGGAGTGGTCACCAGCTGTATCTGTTGGAGATGTTGGGGTCAGCAGCTTATATCTGTGGGAGACGGTGAGGTCAGCATCTTTGTATGTGGGAGATGGTGCGGTCAGCAGTTCTGTCTATGGGCGATGGTGTCGTCAGAAGCTGTAGCTGGCAGAGGTGCTAAGGTCAGCAGCTGGATTTGCGGGAGATGTTGAGGTCAGCAGCTGTATCTGTGGGAAATGGTGAGATCAGCAGGTGTATCTCTGGTTGATCATGCGGTTTCTAGCTGTATCTGTGGGAGATGTTGCGGTCAGCATCTGTATGTGTGGGAGATGGTGTGGTCAGCAGCTGTATCTGTGGGAGACGAGGAGGTCAGCATCTTTGTTGGGGATGGTGCGGTCAGCATCTGTACTTCTGGGAGATAGTGTGATCAGCAGCTGTAAAGTTGGGATTGCAGATGTCAGCACATATATGTGTGGGAGATGCTGTGGTCAGCAGCTGTGTCTTTGGGAGATGTAGTGGTCAGCAACTGCATCTGTGGGAGATGCTGTAGTCAGCAGCTGTGTCTTTGGGAGATGGAGTGGTCACCAGCTGTATCTGTTGGAGATGTTGGGGTCAGCAGCTTATATCTGTGGGAGACGGTGAGGTCAGCATCTTTGTATGTGGGAGATGGTGCGGTCAGCAGTTCTGTCTATGGGAGATGGTGTCGTCAGAAGCTGTAGCTGGCAGAGGTGTTAAGGTCAGCAGCTGGATTTGCGGGAGATGTTGAGGTCAGCAGCTGTATCTGTGGGAAATGGTGAGGTCAGCAGGTGTATCTCTGGTTGATCATGCGGTTTCTAGCTGTATCTGTGGGAGATGTTGCGGTCAGCATCTGTATGTGTGGGAGATGGTGCGGTCAGTAACTGCATCTGTGGGAGATAGTGCGGTCAGCAACTGTAATTGTGGGAGATGGTGTGGTCAGCAGCTGTATCTGTGGGAGACGAGGAGGTCAGCATCTTTGTATGTTGGGGATGGTGCGGTCAGCATCTGTACTTCTGGGAGATAGTGTGATCAGCAGCTGTAAAGTTGGGATTGCAGATGTCAGCACATATATGTGTGGGAGATGCTGTGGTCAGCAGCTGTGTCTTTGGGAGATGTAGTGGTCAGCAACTGCATCTGTGGGAGATGCTGTGGTCAGCAGCCATATCTGTGGGAGATGGAGTGGTCACCAGCTGTATCTGTTGGAGATGTTGGGGTCAGCAGCTATATCTGTGGGAGATAGTGTAGTCAGCAGCTGTATCGGTGGGAGATGATGAGGGTCATCATCTGTATATATGGGAGATGATGCGGTCAGCAGCTGCATCGGCGGAAGATGGTGCATTCAGCATCTGTAACTGTGGGGAATGGTGTCAGCAGCTGTAAATTTGTGGGTTGCAGAGGTCAGCTGCTGTATGTGAGGTAGATGGTGTGGTAAGCAGCTGAGTCTGAGCTGGTGTGGTCAGCAGCTGTATCTTTGGGAGATGGTGTGGTCAGCAGCTGCATCTGTGGGAGATGCTGTGGTCAGCAGCTGTGTCTGTGGAAGATATAATGGTTAGCAGCTGTATCTGTTGGAGGTGCTAATGTCAGCAGCTGTATCTGTGGGAGATGATGTGGTCAGCAGCTGAATCAGTGGAAGATGATGCATTCAGCATCTGTAACTGTGGGGAATGGTGTGGTCAGCAGCTGTAAATTTGTGAGTTGCAGAGGTCAGCTGCTGTATGTGAGGGAGATGGTGCGGTAAGCAGCTGCGTCTGTGGGAGATGTAGTGGTCAGCGGCTATGTCTGTGTGAGGTGGTGTGGTCAGCAGCTGTATCTATGGGAGATCGAGCGGTCACCAGCTGTATCTTGGGAGATGGTGTGGTCAGTAGCTGTATCAGGTGGAGATAATGAGGGTTAGCAACTGTACATGTGGGAGATGGTGAGATCAGCAGCTCTGTCTATGGGCGATGCTGTGGTCAGAAGCTGTAGCTGTCAGAGGTGCTAAGGTCAGCAGCTGGATATGCGGGAGATGGTGTGGTCAGCAGCCGTATCTGTAGGAGATGGTGCGCTCAGCAGCTTTATCTGTGGGAGTGATGAGGGTCAACATCTGTATATATGGGAGATGGTGCAGTCAGCAGCTGTATCTGTCTGTATGGTGAGGACAGAAGCTGCATCTGAGGGAGATGGTGTGGTCACCATCTGTGTATGTTGGGGATGGTGCGGTCAGCATCTGTACCTCTGGGAGATGGTGTGGTCAGCAGCTGTGTCTGTGAGAGATGTTGTGGTCAGCAGCTGCATCTGTGGGAGTTGATGAGGGCAGCAGATGTGTCTGTGGGAGATGGTGTGTTCAGCAGCTGCATCTGTGGGAGATGTTGTGGTCAGCTGCTGTATCTAGTGGAGATGGTGCGGTCAGCAGCTGTATCTATCGGAGATGGTGCGGTCAGAACCTGTACCTGTGGGAGATGGTGCGGTCAGCAGCTGTAACTATGGGAGATGATGCGACCAGCAGCTGTATCTGTGGGAGATGGTGCGGTCAGCAGCTGTATCTGAGGGAGAAGATGAGGGTCAGCATCTGTGCATGTTCTGGAGGTGCGGTCAGCCTCTGTACCTCTGGGAGATGGTGTGGTCAGCAGCTTTACAGTTGGGAGTTGCAGAGGTCAGCAGCTGTATGATAGGCAAATGGTGTGGTCAGCAGCTACATCGGTGGGAAATGGAGTGTATAGCATCTGTAGCTGTGGAGAATGGTGTGGTCAGCAGCTGTAAATTTGGGAGTTGCAGAGGTCAGCAGCTGTTTGTGAGAGAGATGGTGCGGTCAGCTGCTGTCTCTGTGGGAGATGGTGCGGTCAGCAGCTGTATCCGTTGGAGATGGTGAGGTCAGCAGCTGTATCTGTGGGAGATGCTGAGGGTCAGCATCTGTATCTGCGGGAGATGTTGAGACCAGCATCTATATATGTTGGGAATGGTGTGGTCAGCAGCTGTCCCTGTGGAAGATGATGTGTTCATCAGCTGTAAAGTTGGGAGTTGCAGACCTCAGCAGCTGTATGTGAGGGAGATGGTACGGTCAGCAGCTGTGTCTGTGTGAGATGATGTCGTCAGCAGCTGTATCTGTAGGAGATGTTGAGACCAGCATCTATATATGTTGGGGATGGTGTGTTCAGCAGCTGTCCCTGTGGAAGATGATGTGTTCAGCAGCTGTAAAGTTGGGAGTTGCAGATCTCAGCAGCTGTATGTGAGGGAGATGGTGTGGTCAGCAGCTGTGTCTGTGTGAGATGGTGTTGTCAGCAGCTGTATCTGTGGGGGTAGGTGAAGGTTAGCATCTGTGTATGTTCTGGAGTTGCGGTCAGACTCTGTACTTCTGGGAGATGGTGTGGTCAGCAGCTGTAAAGTTGGGAGTTGCAGAGGTCAGCAGCTGTTTTTGAATGAGATGGTGTGGTCAGCAGCTGTGCGTGTGGGAGATGATGTGGTAAGCAAATGCGTCTATGGGAGATGTAGTGGTCAGCAGCTGTATCCGTGGGAGCTGTTGAGGTCAGCAGCTGTATCTGTGGGATATTGTGTGATCAGCAGCTGTATCTGTGAGAGATGTTGCGGTCAGCAGCTGTATCTGAGGGAGATGTTGCCGTTAGCAGCTGTATCTGTGGGAGATGATGCGGTCAGCAGCTGTATCTGTGAGAGATGATGCGATCAGCAGCTGTATCTGTGAGAGATGATGCGGTCAGCAGCTGTACCTGTGGGAGATGGTGCGGTCAGCAGCTGTATCTGTGGGAGATGGTGACATCAGCACCTTTATTTGTGGCAGATGATGCGGTCAGCAACTGTAATTGTGGGAGATGGTACGGTCAGCAACTGTAACTGTGGGAGATGGTGTGGTCAACAGCTGTGACTGTGGGAGATGTTGTGGTCACCAACTGTATCTGTGGGAGACGGTGAGGTCAGCATCTGTGTATGTTGGGGATGGTGCAGTCAGCATCTGTACCTCTGGGAGATGGCGTGGTCAGCAGCTGTAAATTTGGGAGTTGCAGAGGTCAGCAGCTCCATGTGAGGGAGATATTGTGGCCAGCAGCTGTGTCTGTGAGATGGTGTGGTAAGCAGCTCTGTCTGTGGGAGGTGTTGTGGTCCGCAGCTGCATCAGTGGGAGATGGTGCGGTCAGCAGTTGTATCTGTTGGAGATTTGAAGGTCCGCAGCTGTATCTGTGCGAGATGGTGAGGTCAGCTGCTGTATCAGTGGGTGATGATGAGGTCAGCAGCTGTATCTGTGGGATATGGTGAGGTCAGTAGCTGTATCTGTCGGAGATGATGAGGGCCAGCATCTGTATATGTTGAGGTTGGTGCGGTCAGCAGCTGCACCTCTGGGAGATGGTGTGGTCAGCAGCTGTAAAGATGGGAGTTGCAGATTTCAGCAGCTGAATGTGCGGGAGATGCTGTGGTCAGCAGCTGTGTCTTTGGGAGATGCTGTGGTCAGCAGCTGCATCTGTGGGAGATGCTGTGGTCAGCAGCTGTATCTATGAGAGATGGAGTGGTCACCAGCTGTATCTTGGGAGATGGTGCGGTCAGTAGCTGTATCAGGCGGAGATAATGAGGGTCAGCACCTGTATATGTGGGAGATAGTGAGGTCAGCAGCTCTGTCTCTGACGTTAGAAGCTGTAGCTCTCAGAGGTGCTAAAGTCAGCAGCTGGATTTACTGGACATGGTGCTGTAAGCAGCTGTATCTGTGGGAGATAGTATAGTCAGCAGCTGTATCTGTGGGAGGTGATGAGGGTCAACATCTGCATATATGGGAGATGATGTGGTCAGCAGCTACATCGGCGGAAGATACTTCCGGTCAGCAGCTCTGTCTCTGTCGTTAGAAGCTGTAGCTCTCAGAGGTGCTATGGTCAGCAGCTGGATATGTGGGACATGGTTTGCTCAGCAGCTGTATCTGCCCGAGAAGTTGCAGTCAGCAGCTGTGTCTGTGGGATGCGGTGAGGTCACCATCTGTGTATGTTGGGATGGTGCGGTCAGCATCTGTACCTCTGTGAGATGGTGTGGTCAGCAACTGTGTCTGTGAGAGATGTGGTCAGCAGCTACATCTGTGGGAGTTGATGAGGGCAGCAGCTGTGTCTGTGGGAGATGGTGTGTTCAGCAGCTGTATCTGTGAGAGATGTTGCAGTCGGCAGCTGTATCTGAGGGAGATGTTGCTGTTAGCAGCTATATCTGTGGGAAATGATGCGGTCAGCAGCTGTATCTGTGAGAGATGTTGCGATCAGCAGCTGTATCTGTGAGAGATGTTGTGATCAGCAGCTGTATCTGTGAGAGATGATGCAGTCAGCACCTGTACCTGTGGGAGATGCTATGTTCAGCAACTGTAACTGTGGGAGATGGTGCGGTCAGCAACTGTAACTGTGGGAGATGGTGTGGTCAGCAGCTGTAACTGTGGGAGATGGTGTGGTCAGCAACAGTATCTGTGGGAGACGGTGAGGTCAGCATCTGTGTATGTTGGGGATGTTGCGGTCAGCATCTGTACCTCTGGGAGATGGTGTGGTCAGCTGCTGTAAATTTGGGAGTTGCAGAGGTCAGCAGCTCCATATGAGGGATATATTTTGGTCAGCAGCTGTGTATGTGAGATGGTGTGGTAAGCAGCTCTGTCTGTGGGAGGTGTTGTGGTCTGCAGCTGTATCTGTCGGAGATTTTGAGGTCCGCAGCTGCATCAGTGGGAGATGGTGCGGTCAGCAGCTGTATCTGTGCGAGATTTTGAGGTCCACAGCTGTATCTGTGCGAGATGGTGAGGTCAGCAACTGAATCAGTGGGTGATGATGAGGTCAGCAGCTGTATCTGTGGGTTATGGTAAGGTCAGTAGCTGTATTTGTCGGAGATGATGAGGGTCAGCTTCTGTATATGTTGAGGTTGGTACGGTCAGCAGCTGCACCTCTGGGAGATGGTGTGGTCAGCAGCTGTAAAGTTGGGAGTTGCAAATTTCAGCAGCTGTATGTGCAGGAAATGCTGTGGTCAGCAGCTGTGTCTTTGGGAGATATAGTGGTCACCAGCTGTATCTTGGGAGATCGTGCAGTGAGTAGCTGTATCAGGCGGAGATAATGAGGGTCAGCACCTGTATATGTGGGAGATGGTGAGGTCAGCAGCTCTGTCTCTGTCGTCAGAAGCTGTAGCTCTCAGAGGTGCTAAGGTCAACTGCTGGATTTGCTGGACATGGTGCGGTCAGCAGCTGTATCTGTGGGAGATAATGTGCTCAGCAGCTGTATCTGTGGGAGGTGATGAGGGTCAACATCTGTATATATGGGAGATGATGCGGTCAGCAGCTGCATCGGTGGAAGATGGTGTGTTCAGCATCTGTAACTGTGGGGAATGGTGTGGTCAGCAGCAGTAAATTTGTGGGTTGCAGAGGTCAGCTGCTGTATGTGAGGGAGACGGTGTGGTAAGCAGCTGCGTCTGTGGGAGATGTAGTGGTCAGCAGGTACTTCTGTGGGAGATGGTGTGGTCAGCAACTGTGTCTGTGTGAGGTGGTGTGGTCAGCAGCTGTATCTTTGGGAGATTGTGCGGCCAGCAGCAGTAAATGTGGGAATGGTGGAGTCAACAGCTGCATCTGTGGGAGATGGTGCGGTCAGCAACTGTAACCGTGGGAGATGGTGCGGTCAGCAACTGTAACCATGGGAGATGCTGCGGTCAGCAGCTGTATCTGTGGTAGACGGTGAGGTCAGCAGCTGTATCTGTGGTAGACGGTGAGGTCAGCATCTGTGTATATTGGGGATGGTGCAGTCAGCGTCTGTACCTCTGGGAGATGGTGTGGTCAGCAGCTGTAAATTTGGGAGTTGCAGAGGTCAGCAGCTCTATGTGAGGGAGATATTGTGGTCAGCAGCTGTGTCTGTGAGATGGTGTGGTAAGCAGCTGCATCAGTGGGAGATGGTGCGGTCAGCAGCTGTATCTGTTGGAGATTTTGAGGTCCGCAGCTGCATCTATGGGAGATGTTGAGGTCAGCAGCTGTATCGGTGGGACATGGTGAGGTCAGCAGCTGTATCTGTGGGATATGGTGAGGTCAGTAGCTGTATCTGTCAGAGATGATGAGGGTCAGCATCTGTATATGTTGGGGTTGGTGCGGTCAGCAGCTGTAAAGTAGGGAGTTGCAGATTTCAGCAGCTGTATGTACGGGTGAAGCTGTGGTCAGCAGCTGTGTCTGTGGGAGATGTAGTGGTCAGCAGCTGCATCTGTGGGTGATGCTGTCGTCAGCAGCCATATCTATGGGAGATGGCGCGGTCAGCAGCTGTATCTGTGTGAGATGATGCGGTCAGCAGCTGTATCTGTGAGAGATGATGCAGTCAGTAGCTGTATCTGTGGTAGATAATGCAGTCAGCACCTGTGTCTGTGGGAGATGGTGAGCTCAGCACTGTATCTGTGCCAGATGTTGCAGTCAGCAGCTTTATCTGTGAGAAATGAAGAACTCAGCAGCTGTGTCTGTTGCATCTGATGCAGCCAGCTCCTGTATCTGTGGGAGATGGTGGGGTCAGCATCTGTATCTGTGGGAGATGGTGGGGTCAGCATCTGTATTTGTGGAAGATGGTGTGGTCAGCAGCTGTACCTGTGGGAGATGGTGCGGTCAGCAGCTGTATCTGTGAGAGATGTTGAGGTCAGCATCTGTATCTTTGGGTGAGGATGCGGTCAGCAGCTGTCTCTGTGGGAAATGGTGCGGTCAGTAGCTGTATCAGGCAGAGATGATGAGGGTCAGCACCTGTATATTTGGGAGATGTAGTGGTCAGCAGCTCAGTCTATGGGAGATGTTGTCGTCAGAAGCTGTAGCTCCAGAGGTGCTAAGCTCATTAGCCGGATTTGCGGGACATGGTGCGCTCAGCAGCTGTATCTGCAGGAGAAGTTGCAGTCAGCAGCTGTATCTGTGGGAGATAGTGTAGTCAGCAGCTGTATCTGTGGGAGATGATGAGGGTCAGCATCTGTATATATGGGAAATGATGCGGTCAGCAGCTGCATCGGCAGGAGATGGTGCGTTCAGCATCTGTAACTGTGGGGAATGATATAAATTTGTGGGTTGCAGAGGTCAGCTGCTGTATGTGAGAGAGACGGTGTGGTAAGCAGCTGCGTCTGTGGGAGAGGTAGTGGTCAGCAGGTGCATCTGTGGGAGATGGTATGGTCAGCAACTGTGTCTGTGTGAGGTAGAGTGGTCAGCAATTGTATCTTTGGGAGATGGTGCGGTCAGCAGCTGTAAATGTGGGAATGGTGCGGACAGCAGCTGCATCTGTGGGAGATGGAGTGTATAGCAGCTGTAACTGTGGAGGATGGTGTGGTCAGCAGCTGTAAATTTGGGAGTTGCAGCGGTCAGCAGCTGTTTGTGAGAGAGGTGGTGCGGTCAGCTGCTGTCTCTGAGGGAGATGTTGCAGTCAGCAGCTGTATCCGTCAGAGATGGTGTGGTCAACAGCTGTATCTGTGGGAGGTGCTGAGGGTCAGCATCTGTATCTGCGGGAGACCAGCATCTATATATGTTGGGGATGGTGTGGTCAGCAGCTGTCCCTGTGGAAGATGATGTGTTCAGCAGCTGTAAAGTTGGGAGTTGCAGATCTCAGCAGCTGTATGTGAGGGAGATGGTGTGGTCAGCAGCTGTGTCTGTGTGAGATGGTGTTGTCAGCAGCTGTATCTGTGGGGGAAGGTGAAGGTTAGCATCTGTGTATGTTCTGGAGTTGCGCTCAGACTCTGTACTTCTGGGAGAACGTGTGGTCAGCAGCTGTAAAGTTGGGAGTTTCAGCGGTCAGCAGCTGTATGTGAGTGAGATGGTGTGGTCAACAGCTGTGTGTGTGGGAGATGGTGTGGTAAGCAGATGCGTCTGTGGGAGATGTTGTGGTCAGCAGCTGTATCCATGGGAGATGTCGAAGTCAGCAGCTGTATCTGTGGGATATTGTGTGATCAGCAGCTGTATCTGTGAGAGATGTTGCAGTCAGCAGCTGTATCTGAGGGAGATGTTGCCGTTAGCAGCTGTATCTGTGGGAGATGATGCGGTCAGCAGCTATAACTTTGGGTGATGATGTGGTCAGCAGCTGTGTCTGTGAGAGGTGATGCGGTCAGCTGCTGTATGTGTGGGAGGCGCTGAGGTCACCAGATGTATCTGTGTGAGATGGTGCGGTCAGCAGCTGTATCTGTGGGGCATGGTGCGGTCAGTAGCTGTATCTGTGGTAGATAATGCAGTCAGCAGCTGTATCTGTGGGAGATAGTGAGCTCAGCAGCTGTATCTGTGCCAGATGTTGCGGTCAGCAGCTTTATCTGTGGGAAATGAAGAAGTCAGCAGCTGTGTCTCTTGCAACTGATGCAGCCAGCTCCTGTGTCTGTGGGAGATGGTGGGGTCAGCATCTGTATTTGTGGAAGATGGTGCGGTCAGCAGCTGTACCTGTGGAAGATGGTGCGGTCAGCAGCTGTATCTGTGAGAGATGCTGCGGTCAGCACCTGTATCTGTGGGAGATGATGTGGACAAAAGCTGCATTTCTCTGGGCAATTCTGAGGTAAGCGACTGTATCTGTGGTAGATGGTGCGGTCAGCAGCTGTAACTGTGGGAGATGTAGCGGTCAGCATCTGTATCTGTGGGAGTTGTTGCAGTCAGCTGCTGTATCGATGGGAGTTGGTGCGGACAGAAGCTGTATCTATGGGAGATATTGTCGTAAGCATCTCTATCTGTGGGTGATGGTGCGGTCAGCGGCTTTATCTGTGAGAGATGATGAGGTTCAGCAGCTGTTTTTGTGGGAGCTGGTGACATCACCAGCTTTATCTGCGGGAGAAGATACAGTCAGCAGCTGTAACTGATCGTGATGGCGGTTTCAGATCTATCTGTTGGAGATATTGTGGTCACCAACTATATCTGTGGGAGTTGCAGAGGGTAAGCAGCCTTATCTGTGACAGATGCACAGAATAAGCCACTGTATCTGGGCGAGATGGTGAGTTCAGCAACTGTATCTGTGGGAGATGATGCAGGCAGCACCTTTATGTGTGGATGATGTTGATGTCAGCAGTTATAGCTGTGGGAGATGATGTGATCAGCAGCTGTATCTGACGGAGATGGTGAGGTGAGCAGCTGTATCTGTGCGAGATGTGCGGTCAGCAGCTATATCTGTGGGAGTTGATGCGGTCAGCAGTTATGTCTTTGGGAGATGATGAGGTTCAGCAGCTGTATCTGTGGGAGATGGTGACATCAGCAGCTTTATCTGTGGGAGAAGATGCAGTCAGCAGCTGTAACTCTGGGAGATGGCGTTTTCAGATCTACTTTTGGGAGATGGTGTGGTCACCAGCTATATCTGTGGGAGATGCTGAGGGTAGGCAGCCTTATCTGTGGCAGATGCACAGAATAAGCTGCTGTACCTGGGAGAGTTGGTGAGTTCAGCAGCTGTATCTGTGGGAGATGTTGCGGTCAGCATTTGTATTATGGGTGATGGTGCGGTCAGCAGCTTTATCTATGGGAGATGTTGACATCAGCAGCTATATCTGTGGGAGATGATGAGGTCAGCAAATGTAACTCTGGGAGGTGGCGTTTTCAGATCTATCTGTGGGTGATGGTGCGGTCAGCAGCTGAATTTTTGGGAGATGGTGCGGTCAGCATCTGTATCTGTGGGAGATGATGAGGTTCAGCAGCTGTGTCTGTGTGAGATGTTGACATCAGCAGCTGTATCTGTGCGAGATGGTAAGTTTAACTGCTGTAGGTGTGGGAAATGGTGTGGTCAGCAACTGTTTCTGTGGGAGATGATGCGGACAGAAGCTTTATCTGTGGGTGAAGGTGTGGTCAGCTGCTGTATCTCTGGGAAGTTCTAAGGTAAGCGACTGTAGCTGTGGGAGATGGTGCACTCAGCAGCTGTAACTTTGGGAGATGATGCAGTCAGCAGCTGTAACTTTGGGAGATGTAGCGATCAGTATCTGTATCTTTGGGTGTTGTTGCAGTCAGCTGCTGTATTGGTGGGAGTTGGTGCAGACAAAAGCTGTATCTGTGGGAGATTTTGTGGTAAGCATCAGTATCTGTGGGCGATAGTGCGGTCAGTGGCTATATCTGTGTGAGATGGCCTGTTCAACTGTATCTTTTGGAGATGGTGTGTTCAGCAGCTGTGTCTGTGGGAGATTCTGAGGTAAGCGACTGTATCTGTGGGAGATGGTGAGGTTCAGCAGCTGTGTCTAGGAGATGGTGACATCAGCAGCTTTATCTGTGGAAGATGGTAAGGTTAGCAGCTGTATCTTTGGGAGATGGTACGGACAGAAGCTGTATCTGTGGGTGATGGTGTGGTCAGCTGCTGTATCTCTGGGAACTTTGGAGTTAAGCGACTGTATCTGTGGGAGATGGTGCGGTCAGCAGCTGTATCTGTTGGAGTTGGTGCAGACAAAAGATTTTGGGAGATTTCGTAGTAAGCATCTGTATCTGTGGGCGATAGTGCGGTCAGTGGGTATATCTGTGTGAGATGATGATGTTTAGCAGCTGCTTTTGTGGGAGATGGTGATATCACCAGCTTTATCTGCGGGAGAAGATACCGTCAGCAGCTGTAACTCTGGGAGATGGCGTTTTCAGATCTATCTGTTGGAGATGTTGTGGTCACCAGCTATATCTGTGGGAGATGCTGAGGGTAGGCAGCCTTATCTGTGGCAGATGCACAGAATAAGCTGCTGTACCTGGGCAAGTTGGTGAGTTCAGCAGCTGTATCTGTGGGAGATGTTGCGGTCAGCATTTGTATTATGGGTGATGGTGCGGTCAGCAGCTGTAACTATGTGCGATGTTGCGGTCACCAGATGTATCTGTAGGAGATGGTGACATCAGCAGCTATATCTGTGGGATATGATGAGGACAGCAACTGTAATTCTGGGAGGTGGCCTTTTCAGATCTATTTGTGGGAGATGGTGTGGTCAACAGCTGTTTCTTTGGGAGATTCTGAGGTTAGCGTCTGTGGGAGATGGAGAGGCTAGCAGCTGTATATTTGGGAAATGATGCGGTCAGCAGCAGTATCTGTGGGGATGCTGCGGTCAGCAGCTGTATCTGTGGGAGATGTTGCGGTCAGCAGCTGTATCTGTGTCAAATGGTGACATTTTCAGCTTTATCTGTGGGAGTTGGTGAGGTCAACAGCTATATCTGTGGGAGATGGTGCGGTCAGCAGCTGTATCTGTGGGAGACGATGCGGTCAGCAGCTGTGTCTGTGGGAGATGGTGACATCAGCAGCTTTATCTGTGAGAGAAGATGCAGTCAGCAGCTGTAACTCTGGGAGATGGCGTTTACAGGTCTATCTGTGAGAGGTGTTGTGGTCAGCAGCTATATCTGGGATATAATGAGGGTAGGCAACTTTATCTGTGGCAGATGAACAGGTTAGGTAGCTGTATCGGGGCAGAGGGTGAATTCAGTAGCATTATCTGTGGGCGATGTGAGGGTCAGCAACTGTATCTGTGGGAGATAGTGACATGAGCAGCTATAGCTGTGGGATATGGTGCGGTCAGCACATTTATCTGTGGAAGATGCTGAGATCAGCAGCTGTATCTGTGGGTGATGTCATGTTCAGCTGTATCTATGGTAGATGACGCGGTCAGCAGCTCTATCTGTGCCAGATGATGCGGTCATCAGCTGTACCTGTGTGACATGATGCGGTCAAAGCTGTAACTCTGGGAGATGGCATTTTCAGATCTATCTTTGGGAGATGGTGTGATTAGCAGCTGTATCTGTGGGTGTTGATGCGGTCAGCAGCTGTGTTCGTGCTAAATGATGAGGTTCAGCAGATGTGTCTTTGGGAGATTGTGTGATCAGCAGCACATCTGTGGGAGATGGTGTGTTCAGCAGCTGTATCTGTGGGAGATTCTGATGTAAGTGACTGTATCTGTGGGAGATGGTGTGGTTATCAGCTATAACTGTGGCATGTGTTGCAGTCATCAGCTGTATCTGTGGGAGATGTTGCAGTCGGCAGCTGTATGTTTGCTAGATTTTGCGGTCAGCAGCTGTATCTTTGGGAGATGGTCAGGTCCGCAGATGCATGTGTAGGAGATTCTGAGGTAAGCGTCTTTATCTGTGGGAGATTATGAGGTTCAGCGGCTGTGTCTGGGGGAGATGTTGCGATCAGCAGTTATATCTGTGGGAGATGATGAGGTCAGCAGCTGTAACTCTGGGAGTTGGCATTTTCAGATCAATCTGTGGGAGATTGTGTGCTCAGCAGCTGTAACTGTGGGAGATTTTGTGGTCAGCAACTGTATCTTTGAGAGATGGTGAAGTCAGCAGCTAGATATGTGGGAGATGGTGAGGTCAGCAGCTGTATCTGTGGGTGATGTCTTGTTCAGCTGTAACTATGGAAGATGATGCGGTCAGCAGCTGTATCTGTGGTCGATGATGCGGTCATCAGCTGTACCTTTGTGACATGATGCGGTCAGCAGCTGTAACTGTGGGAGATGATGCGGTCATCAGCTGTACCTTTGTGACATGATGCGGTCAGCAGCTGTAACTGTGGGAGATGGTGTTTTCAGATCTATCTGTTGGAGATGTTGTGGTCACCAGCTATATCTGTGGGAGATGCTGAGGGTAGGCAGCCTTATTTGTGGCAGATGCACAGAATAAGCCGCTGTACCTGGGCGAGTTGGTGAGTTCAGCAGCTGTATCTGTGGGAGATGTTGCGGTCAGCATTTGTATTATGGGTGATGGTGCGGTCAGCAGCTTTATCTATGGGAGATGGTGACATCAGCAGCTATATCTGTGGGAGATGATGAGGTCAGCAAATGTAACTCTGGGAGGTGGCGTTTTCAGATCTATCTGTGGGTGATGGTGCGGTCAGCAGCTGAATTTTTGGGAGATGGTGCGGTCAGCATCTGTATCTGTGGGAGATGATGAGGTTCAGCAGCTGTGTCTGTGTGAGATGTTGACATCAGCAGCTGTACCTGTGCGAGATGGTAAGTTTAACTGCTGTAGGTGTGGGAAATGGTGTGGTCAGCAACTGTTTCTGTGGGAGATGATGCGGACAGAAGCTTTATCTGTGGGTGAAGGTGTGGTCAGCTGCTGTATCTCTGGGAAGTTCTAAGGTAAGCGACTGTAGCTGTGGGAGATGGTGCACTCAGCAGCTGTAACTTTGGGAGATGATGCAGTCAGCAGCTGTAACTTTGGGAGATGTAGCGATCAGTATCTGTATCTTTGGGTGTTGTTGCAGTCAGCTGCTGTATTGGTGGGAGTTGGTGCAGACAAAAGCTGTATCTATGGGAGATTTTGTGGTAAGCATCAGTATCTGTGGGCGATAGTGCGGTCAGTGGCTATATCTGTGTGAGATTTTGTGGTCAGCAACTGTATCTTTGAGAGATGGTGAAGTCAGCAGCTAGATATGTGGGAGATGGTGAGGTCAGCAGCTGTATCTGTGGGTGATGTCTTGTTCAGCTGTAACTATGGAAGATGATGCGGTCAGCAGCTGTATCTGTGGTAGATGATGCGGTCATCAGCTCTAACTATGTGACATGATGCGGTCAGCAGCTGTAACTCTGGGAGATGGCGTTTTCAGATCTATCTTTGGGAGATGGTGTGGTCACCAGCTATATCTGTGGGAGGTGCTGAGGGTAAGCAGCTTTATCTGTGACAGATACACAGAATAAGCAGCAGTGTCAGGGGCAGATGGTGAGTTCAGCAGCCGTATCTGGGGAGATGGTGTGGTCAGCAGCTGTATCTGTGGGTGTTGGTGCGGTCAGCAGCTGTATCTGTGCTAGATGATGAGGTTCAGCAGATGTGTCTGTGGGAGATTGTGTCATCAGTAGCTTACCTGTGGGAGATGGTGTGTTCAGCAGCTGTATCTGGGGGAGATTCTGATGTAAGCGACTGTATCTGTGGGAGATGTGATTATGAGCTGAATCTGTGGGAGATCCTGAGGTAAGCGTCTTTATCTGTGGGAGATTATGAGGTTCAGCGGCATCTCTGGGAGATGGCCTTTTCAGATCTATCTGTGGGAGATGGTGTGGCCAGCAGTTGTAACTGTGGGAGATTTTGCGGTCAGCAACTGTATCTGTGGGAGATGGTGAGATCAGCAGCTGTATCTGAGGGTGATGATGCGGTCAGCAGCTATATCTGTGGGAGATGGTTACATTTTCAGCTATATCTGTGGGAGTTGGTGATGTCAACAGCTGTATCTGTGGTAGATAGTGCGGTCAGCAACTGTGTCTGTGGGAGACGATGCAGTCAGCAGCTGTATCTGTGGGAGATGGTGACATGAGCAGCTATAGCTGTGTGATATGGTGCGGTAAGCAGCTGTAGCTGTGGATGATGTCGTGTTCAGCTGTATCTATGGTAGATGATGCAGTCAGCATCTCTATCTGTGCTAGATGATGTGGTCGTCAGCTGTACCTGTGTGACCTGATTCGGTCAAAGCTGTAACTCAGGGAGATGGCATTTTCAGATCTATCTGTGGGAGATGGTGTGGTCAGCAGCTGTATCTGTGGGTGTTGGTGCGGTCAGCAGCTGTATCTGTGCTAGATGATGAGGTTCAGCAGATGTGTCTTTGGGAGATTGTGTGATCAGCAACTTTTCTGTGGGAGATGGTGTGTTCAGCAGCTGTATCTGTGGGAGATTCTGATGTAAGCGACTGTATCTGTGCGAGATGGTGTGGTTATCAGCTGTAACTGTGGCAGATGTAGCAGTCAGCAGCTGTATCTGTGGGAGATGTTGCGGTCGGCAACTGTATCTGTGCTAGATTTTGAGGTCAGCAGCTGTACCTTTGGGAGATAGTCAGGTCCCCAGCTGCATGTGTAGGAGATTCTGAGGTAAGCGCCTTTATCTGTGGGAGATTATGAGGTTCAGCGGCAGTGTCAGGGGGAGATGTTGCGATCAGCAGCTATATCTGTGGGAGATGATGAGGTCAGCAGCTGTAAAACTGGGAGATGGCATTTTCAGATCTATCTGTGTGAGATGGTGTGGTCAGCACATTTATCTGTGGGAGATGCTGAGGTCAGCAGCTGTATCTGTGGGTGATGTCGTGTTCAGCTGTATCTATGGTAGATGATGCGGTCAGCAGCTCTATCTGTGCTAGATGATGCGGTCATCAGCTGTACCTGTGTGACATGATGCGGTCAAAGCTGTAACTCAGGGAGATGGCATTTTCAGATCTATCTTTGGGAGATGGTGTGGTCAGCAGCTGTATCTGTGGGTGTTGGTGCGGTCAGCAGCTGTATCTGTGCTAGATGATGAGGTTCAGCAGATGTGTCTTTGGGAGATTGTGTGATCAGCAACTTATCTGTGGGAGATGGTGTGTTCAGCAGCTGTATCTGTGGGAGATTCTGTTGTAAGCGACTGTATGTGTGCGAGATGGTGTGGTTATCAGCTGTAACTGTGGCAGATGTAGCAGTCAGCAGCTGTATCTGTGGGAGATGTTGCGGTCAGCAGCTGTACCTTTGGGAGATAGTCTTGTCCCCAGCTGCATGTGTAGGAGATTCTGAGGTAAGCGTCTTTATCTGTGGGAGATTATGAGGTACAGCGGCAGTGTCTGGGGGAGATGTTGCGATCAGCAGCTATATCTGTGGGAGATGATGAGGTCAGCAGCTGTATCTTTGGGAGATGGCATTTTCAGATCTATCTGTGGGAGATTGTGTGGTCAGCCGCTGTAACTGTGGGAGATTTTGTGGTCAGCAACTGTATCTTTGGGAAATGGTGAGGTCAGCAGCTAGATATGTGGGAGATGGTGAGGTCAGCAGCTGTATCTGTGGGTGATGTCTTGTTCAGCTGTATCTATGGAAGATGATGCGGTCAGCAGCTATATCTGTGGTAGATGATGAGGTCATCAGCTGTACCTTTGTGACATGATGCGGTCAGCAGCTGTATCTATGGAAGATGATGCGGTCAGCAGCTGTACCTTTGTGACATGATGCGGTCAGCAGCTGTAAATCTGGGAGATGGCGTTTTCAGATCTATCTTTGGGAGATGTTGTGGTCACCAGCTATATCTATGGGAGGTGCTGAGGGTAGGCAGCTTTATCAGTGACAGATGCACAGAATAAGCAGCTGTGTCTGGGGCAGATGGTGAGTTCAGCAGCTGTATCTGTGGGAGATGGTGCGGTCAGCAGCTGTATCCGTGCTATATGATGCGGTTCAGCAGATGTGTCTTTGGGAGATTGTGTCATCAGCAGCTTATCTGTGGGAGATTCTGATGTAAGCGACTGTATCTGTGGGAGATGGTTTGGTTATCAGCTGTATCTGTGGGATATGTTGCAGTCAGCAGCTGTATCTGTGGGAGATGTTGCAGTCAGCAGCTGTATCTGTGCTAGAAGTTGCAGTCAGCAGCTGTATCTGTGGGAGATTCTGAGGTAAGCGACTTTATCTGTGGGACATTATGAGGTTCAGCGGCTGTGTCAAGGGGAGATGTGGCGATCAGCAGCTATATCTGTGGGAGATGGTGACATGAGCAGCTATAGCTGTGGGGTATGGTGCGGTCAGCACATCTATCTGTGGGAGATGCTGAGGTCAGCAGCTGTATCTATGGTAGATGATGCGGTCAGCAGCTCTATCTGTGCTAGATGATGCGGACATTAGCTGTACCTGTGTGACATGATGCGGTCAGCAGCTGTAACTCTGGGAGATGGCATTTTCAGATCTATCTGTGGGAGATTGTGTGGTCAGCCGCTGTAACTGTGGGAGATTTTGTGGTCAGTAACTGTATCTTTGAGAGATGGTGAGATCAGCAGCTAGATATGTGGGAGATGGTGAGGTCAGCAGCTGTATCTGTGGGTGATGTCTTGTTCAGCTGTATCTATGGAAGATGATGCGGTCAGCAGCTGTACCTTTGTGACATGATGCGGTCAGCAGCTGTAAATCTGGGAGATGGCGTTTTCAGATCTATCTTTGGGAGATGTTGTGGTCACCAGCTATATCTATGGGAGGTGCTGAGGGTAGGCAGCTTTATCTGTGATAGATGCACAGAATAAGCAGCTGTGTCTGGGTCAGATGGTGAGTTCAGCAGCTGTATCTGTGGGAGATGGTGCGGTCGGCAGCTGTATCCGTGCTGGATGATGAGGTTCAGCAGCTGTATCTTTGGGAGATGGTGTGGTCAGCAGCTGTATCTGTGGGAGATTCTGATGTAAGCAACTGTATCTGTGGGAGATGGTGTGGTTATCAGCTATAACTGTGGGAGATGTTGCAGTCAGCAGCTGTATCTGTGGGAGATGTTGCAGTCAGCAGCTGTATCTGTGCTAGAAGTTGCGGTCAGCAGCTGTATCTTTGGGAGATGGTGCAGTCAGCAGCTGTATCTGTGGGAGATTCTGAGGTAAGCGACTTTATCTGTGGGAAATTATGAGGTTCAGAGGCTGTGTCAAGGGGAGATGTGGCGATCAACAGCTATATCTGTGGGAGATGATGACGTCAGCCGCTGTAACTCTGGGAGATGGCATTTTCAGATCTATCTGTGGGAGATGATGTGCTCAGCAGCTGTAACTGTGGGAGATTTTGCAGTCAGCAACTGTATCTGTGGGAGGTGGTGAGGTCAGCAGCTGTATCTGTAGGACATCGTGACATCAGCAGCTGTATCTGAGGGAGACAATGCGGACAGCAGCTGTATCTGTGGGAGTTGGAGCGGTTAGCACCTGTATCTTTGGGAGATGATGAGGTTCAGCAGCTGTGTCTGTGGGAGATGGTGACATCAGCAGCTTTATCTGTGAGAGAAGATGCAGTCAGCAGCTCTAACTCTGGGAGATGGCGTTTACAGATCTATCTGTGGGAAATGTTGTGGTCAGCAGCTATATCTATGGGATATAATGAGGGTAGGCAACTTTATCTGTGGCAGATGAACAGGTTAGGTAGCCGTATCAGATACGATGGTGAGTTCAGCAGGATTATCTGTGGGCGATGTTGCGGTCAGCAACTGAATCTGAGGGAGATTCTGAGGTAAGCGTCTTTATCTGTGGGAGATTATGAGGTTCAGCGGCAACAATAGGAGATGGCCTTTTCAGATCTATCTGTGGGAGATGGTGTGGCCAGCAGTTGTAACTGTGGGAGATATTGCGGTCAGCAACTGTATCTGTGGGAGATAGTGAGGTCAGCAGCTGTATCTGAGGGTGATGATGCGGTCAGCAGCTATATCTGTGGGAGATGGTGACATTTTCAAGTATATCTGTGGGAGTTGTTGATTTCAACAGCTGTATCTGAAGTAGATGGTGCGGTCAGCAGTTGTATCTGTGGGAGACGATGCAGTCAGCAGCTGTATCTGTGGGAGACGATGTGGTCAGCAGCTGTATCTGTGGGAGATGATGAGGTTCAGCAGTTGTGTCTGTGGGAGATGGTGCGGTCAGCAGCTGTATCTGTGGGAGATGGTGCGGTCAGCTCCTGTATCTTTGTGAGATGATGAGGTTCAGCAGCTGTGTCTGTGGGAGTGGTGACATGAGCAGCTACAGCTGTGGGATATGATGCGGTCAGCACATTTATCTGTGGGAGATGTTGCGGTCAACAACTGTATCTGTGGGAGATGGTGACATGAGAAGCTATTGCTGTGTGATATGGTGCGGTCAGCACATTTATCTGTGGGAGATGCTGAGGTCAGCAGCTGTATCTATTGTAGATGATGCGGTCAGCAGCTCTATCTGTGCTGGATGATGCAGTCATCAGCTGTACCTGTGTGACATGATGCGGTCAAAGCTGTAACTCTGGGAGGTGGCATTTTCAATCTATCTTTGGGAGATGGTGTGGTCAGCAGTTGTATCTGTGGGTGTTGGTGCGGTCAGCAGCTGTATCCGTGCTAGATGATGAGGTTCAGCAGATGTGTCTCTGGGAGATTGTGTGATCAGCAACTTATCTGTGGGAGATGGTGTGTTCAGCAGCTGTATCTGTGGGAGATTCTGATGTAAGCGACTGTATCTGTGCGAGATGGTGTGGTTATCAGCTGTAACTGTGGCAGATGTAGCAGTCAGCAGCTGTATCTGTGGGAGATGTTGCAGTCAGCAGCCGTATCTGTGCTAGATTTTGTGGTCAGCAGCTGTACCGTTGGGAGATAGTCAGGTCCCCAGCTGCATGTTTAGGAGATTCTGAGGTAAGCGTCTTTATCTGTGGGAGATTATGAGGTTCAGCGGCAGTGTCTGGGGGAGATGTTGTGATCAGCAGCTATATCTGTGGGAGATGATGAGGTCAGCAGCTGGATCTCTGGGAGATGGCATTTTCAGATCTATCTGTGGGAGATGTGTGGTCAGCAGCTGTAACTGTGGGAGATTTTGTGGTCAGCAACTGTATCTTTGAGCAATGGTGAGGTCAGCAGCTAGATATGTGGGAGATGTTTTGTTCCGCTGTATCTGTGGTAGATGATGCAGTCATCAGCTCTACCTTTGTGACATGATGCGGTCAGCACCTGTAACTCTGGGAGATGGCATTTGCAGATCTATCTGTGGGAGATGATGTGCTCAGCAGCTGTAACTGTGGGAGATTTTGCAGTCAGCAACTGTATCTGTGGGAGGTGGTGAGGTCAGCAGCTGTATCTGTAGGACATTGTGACATCAGCAGCTGTATCTGAGGGAGACAATGCGGACAGCAGCTGTATCTGTGGGAGTTGGTGCGGTCAGCACCTGTATCTTTGGGAGATGATGAGGTTCAGCAGCTGTGTCTGTGGGAGATGGTGACATCAGCAGCTTTATCTGTGGGAGATGGTGACATGAGCAGCTATAGCTGTGGGGTATGGTGCGGTCAGCATATTTATCTGTGGGAGATGCTGAGGTCAGCAGCTGTATCTGTGGGTGATGTCGTGTTCAGCTGTATCTATGGTAGATGATGCGGTCAGCAGCTCTATCTGTGCTAGATGATGCGGTCATCAGCTGTACCTGTGTGACATGATGCGGTCAGCAGTTGTAACTCTGGGAGATGGCATTTTCAGATCTATCTTTGGGAGATGGTGAGGTCAGCAGCTGTATCCGTGCTAGATGATGAGGTTCAGCAGATGTGTCTTTGGGAGATTGTGTGATCAGCAACATATCTGTGGGAGATGGTGTGTTCAGCAGCTGTATCTGTGGGAGATGGTGTGTTCAGCAGCTGTATCTGTGGGAGATTCTGTTGTAAGCGTCTGTATCTGTGGGAGATGGTGTGGTTATCAGCTGTAACTGTGAGAGATGTTGCAGTCAGCAGCTGTATCTGTGGGAGTTGTTGCAGTCGGCAGCTGTACCTGTGCTAGATTTTGTGGTCAGCAGCTGTATCTTTGGGAGATGGTCGGGTCCGCAGATGCATGTTAGGAGTTTCTGAGGTAAGCGTACTTATCTGTGGGAGATTATGAGGTTCAGCGGTTGTGTCTGGGGGAGATGTTGCGATCAGCAGCTATATCTGTGGGAAATGATGAGGTCAGCAGCTGTAACTCTGGGAGATGGCATTTTCAGAGCTATCTGTGTGAGATGGTGCGGTCAGCAGCTGTAACTGTGGGAGATTTTGCAGTCAGCAACTGTATCTTTGAGAAATGGTCAGGTCAGCAGCTAGATATGTGGGAGATGCTGAGGTCAGCAGCTGTATCTGTGGGTGATGTCTTGTTCAGCTGTATCTATGGAAGATGATGTGGTCAGCAGCTGTATCTGTGGTAGATGATGCGGTCATCAGCTGTACCTGTGTGACAGGAGGCGGTCAGCAGCTGTAAATCTGGGAGATGGCATTTTCAGATCTATCTTTGGGAGATGGTGTGGTCACCAGCTATAGCTGTGGAGGTGCTGAGGGTAAGCAGCTTTATCTGTGACAGATGTACAGAATAAGCAGCTGTGTCAGGGGCAGATTGTGAGTTCAGCAGCTGTATCTGTGGGAGATGGTGTGGTCAGCAGCTGTATTCGTGCCAGATGATGAGGTTCAGCAGATGTGTCTTTGAGAGATTGTGTCATCAGCAGCTTATCTGTTGGAGATGGTGTGTTCAGCAGCTGTATCTGTGGGAGATTCTTATGTAAGCGACTGTATCTGTGGGAGATGGTGTGCTTATCAGCTGTAACTGTGGCAGATATTGTAGTCAGCAGCTGTATTTGTGCTAGATTTTGTGGTCAGCAGCTGTATCTGTGGGAGATGGTCAGGTCCGCAACTGTATCTGTGGGAGATTCTGAAGTAAGCGTCTTCATCTGTGGGAGATTATCTGTGGGAGGTTCAGCGGCAACACTGGGAGATGGCCTTTTCAGATCTATCTGTGGGAGATGGTGCTGCCAGCAGTTGTAACTATGGGAGATTTTGAGGTCAGCAACGTATCTGTGGGAGATAGTGAGGTCAGCAGCTGTATCTGAGGGTGATGATGCGGTCAGCAGCTATATCTGTGGGAGATGGTGACATTTTCAGCTATATCTGTGGGAGTTGTTGATGTCAACAGCTGTATCTGTGGTAGATGGTGCGGTCAGCAGCAGTATCTTTGGGAGACGATGCAGTCAGCAGCTGTATCTGTGGGAGACGATGCGGTCAGCAGCTGTGTCTGTGATGATGATGAGGTTCAGCAGCTGTGTCTGTGGGAGATGGTGACATGAGCAGCTATAGCTGTGTGATATGTTGCGGTCAGCACATTTATCTGTGGGAGATGCTGAGGTCAGCAGCTGTATCTGTGGGTGATGTCGTGTTCAGCTGTATCTATGGTAGATGATGCGGTCAGCAGCTCTATCTGTGCTAGATGATGCGGTCATCAGCTGTACCTGTGTGACCTGATTCGGTCAAAGCTGTAACTCAGGGAGATGGCATTTTCAGATCTATCTGTGGGAGATGGTGTGGTCAGCAGCTGTATCTGTGGGTGTTGGTGTGGTCAGCAGCTGTATCTGTGCTAGATGATGAGGTTCAGCAGGTGTGTCTTTGGGAGATTGTGTGATCTGCAACTTTTCTGTGGGAGATGGTGTGTTCAGCAGCTGTATCTGTGACAGATTCTGATGTAAGCGACTGTATCTGTGCGAGATGGTGTGGTTATCAGCTGTAACTGTGGCAGATGTAGCAGTCAGCAGCTGTATCTGTGGGAGATGTTGCAGTCGGCAGCCGTATCTGTGCTAGATTTTGAGGTCAGCAGCTGTACCTTTGAGAGATAGTCGGGTCCCCAGCTGCATGAGGTAAGCATCTTTATCTGTGGGAGATTATGAGGTTCAGCGGCAGTGTCTGGGGGAGATGTTGCAATCAGCAGCTATATCTGTGGGAAATGATGAGATCAGCAGCTGTAACTCTGGGAGTTGGCATTTTCAGATCTATCTGTGGGAGATGTGTGGTCAGCAGCTGTAACTGTGGGAGATTTTGTGGTCAGCAACTGTATCTTTGAGAGATGGTGAGATCAGCAGCTAGATATGTGAGAGATGGTGAGGTCAGCAGCTGTATCTGTGGGTGATGTCTTGTTCAGCTGTATCTATGGAAGATGATGCGGTCAGCAGCTGTTTCTGTGGTAGATGATGCGGTCATCAGCTGTACCTTTGTGACATGATGCGGTCAGCAGCTGTAAATCTGGGAGATGGCGTTTTCAGATCTATCTTTGGGAGATGTTGTGGTCACCAGCTATATCTGTGGGAGGTGCTGAGGGTAGGCAGCTTTATCTGTGACAGATGCACAGAATAAGCAGCTGTGTCTGGGGCAGATGGTGAGTTCAGCAGCTGTATCTGTGGGTGTTGGTGAGGTCAGCAGCTGTATCCGTGCTAGATGATGAGGTTCAGCAGATGTGTCTTTGGGAGATTGTGTGATCAGCAACTTTTCTGTGGGAGATGGTGTGTTCAGCAGCTGTATCTGTGGGAGATTCTGATGTAAGCGACTGTATCTGTGGGAAATGGTGTGGTTATCGGCTGTAACTTTGGGAGATGTTGCAGTCAGCAGCTGTATCTGTGGGAGATGTTGCAGTCAGCAGATGTATCTGTGCTAGATGTTGCGGTCAGCAGCTGTATCTTTGGGAGATGGTGCAGTCAGCAGCTGTATCTGTGGGAGATTCTGAGGTAAGCGATTTTATCTGTGGGAGATTATGAGGTTCAGTGGCTGTGTCTAGGGGAGATGTGGAGCTCAGCAGCTATATCTGTGGGAGATGATGCAGTCAGCAGCTGTAACTCTGGGAGATGGCGTTTACAGATCTATCTGTGGGAGATGTTTGGTCAGCAGCTATATCTATGGGATATAATGAGGGTTGGCAACTTTATCTGTGGCAGATGAACAGGTTAGGTAGCTGTATCAGATGCAGATGGTGAGTTCAGCAGGATTATCTGTGGGCGATGTTGCGGTCAGCAGCTGTATCTGTGGGAGATGGTGACATGAGCAGCTATAGCTGTGGGGTATGGTGCGGTCAGCACATTTATCTGTGGGAGATGCTGAGGTCAGCAGCTGTATCTGTGGGTGATGTCGTGTTCAGCTGTATCTATGGTAGATGATGCGGTCAGCAGCTCTATCTGTGCTAGATGATGCGGTCATCAGCTGTACCCGTGTGACATGATGCGGTCAGCAGCTGTAACTCTGGGAGATGGCGTTTTCAGATCTATCTGTGGGAGATGGTGTGGTCAGCAGCTGTATCTGTGGGTGTTGCTGCGGTCAGCAGCTGTGTCCGTGCTAGATGATGAGGTTCAGCAGATGTGTCTTTGGGAGATTGTGTGATCAGCAACTTTTCTGTGGGAGATGGTGTGTTCAGCAGCTGTATCTGTGGGAGATTCTGATGTAAGCGATTGTATCTGTGGGAGATGGTGTGGTTATCAGCTGTAACTGTGAGAGATGTTGCAGTCATCAGCTGTATCTGTGGGAGACGATGCAGTCAGCAGCTGTATTTGTGCTAGATGTTGCGGTCAGCAGCTGTATCTTTGGGAGATGGTGCGGTCAGCAGTTGTATCTGTGGGAGATGGTGACATCAGCAGCTTTATCTGTGGGAGTTGGTGAGGTCAGCAACTGTCCATATGGGAGATGGTGCAGTCAGCAGCTCTATCTGTGGGCGATTCTGAGGTAATCGACTGTATCTGTGAGAGATGATGATGGCATGTGCAGCTGTATCTGTGGGAGATGGTGAGGTCAGCAGCTATCTCTATGGGTCATGGTGCGGTCAGCAGCTCTATCTGTGGGAGATGGTCAGGTCAGCAGCTGTATCTGTGTGAGATGGTGAGGCCAGTAGCTGTATCTGTGGAGACGATGTGGTCAGCAGCTGTACCTGAGAGATGCTGCAGTCAGCAGCTGTATCTGTGGGAGATGCTGCAGTCAGCAGCTGTATCTGTGGGAGATTCTGAGGTAAGCGATGTATCTGTGGGAGGTGGTGACGTCAGCAGCTGTAACTGTGGTAGATGGTGACATCAGCAGCTGTATCTGTGGGAGATGATGCGGTCAGCAGCTGTTACTGTGGGAGATGTTGCAGTCAGCAGCTGTACCTCTAGGAGATGGTGCAGACAGAAGTTGTATGTGTGGGAGATGGTCAGGTCAACAGCTTAATCTATTGGAGATGGTGTGTTCACCAGCTGTGCCTGTGGGAGATGCTGAGAGTAAGCAACAGATGCACAGAATAAGCAGCTATAAGGGGGAGATGGTGAGTTCAACAGCTGTATCTGTGGCAGATAGCGAGGTCAGCAGCTGTATCCGTGGGAGCCGATGTGGTCAGCAACTGTAACTGTGGGTGTTGTTGCAGTCAGCAGCTGTATGTGTGGGAGATGGTGCGGTCAGCAGCTATATCTATGGGAGATTATGTAGTCAGGAACTGTATCTGTGGGAGAGGTAAGCGATGTATCTGCGGGAGGTGGTGTGGTGAGCAGCTGTAACTGTGGGAGATGTTGCATTTAGCAGCTGTAACTGTGGGAGATGTTGCATTCAGCAGCTGTATCTGTGAGAGACGTTGTGGTCAGCAGCTGTAACTATGGGAGATGGTGCGGTCAGCAGCTGTATCTGTGGGAGATGGTGCAGACAGAAGTTGTATGTGTGGGAGATGGTCAGGTCAGCAGCTAAATCTATTGGAGATGGTGTGTTCACTGGCTGTATCTGTGGGAGATACTGAGAGTAGGCACCTTTATCTGTGGCAGATTCACAGAATAAGCAGCTGTATCAAGGGCAGATGGTGAGTTCAGCAGCTGTCTCTGTAGGAGATGGTGAGGTCAGCAGCTGTATCTGTGGGAGACGATGCGGTCAGCAGCTGTAACTGTCGGGGATGTTGCAGTCAGCAGCTGTATCTGTGGGATATGTTGAGGTCAGCAGCTGTATTTGTGGGAAACGATGTGGTCAGCAGCTGTAACTGTGGGAGTTGTTGCAGTCAGCAGCTGTACCTGTGGGAGATGTGGTGGTCAGCAGCTGTATCTGCGGGAGATGTTGCAGTCAGCAGCTGTATCTGAGGGGGATGATGCGGTCAGCAGCTAAATCTGTGGCTAATGGTGACATTTTCATCTTTATCTGTGGGAGTTGGTGAGGTCAGCAGCTGTATCTGTGGGAGATGGTGAGGTAATCAACTGTATCTGTGAGAGATGATGATGGCAGCAGCTGTATCTGTGGGAGGTGGCATGTTCAGCTGTATCTGTGGGAGACGGTGTGGTCAGCAGCTATATCTATGGATAATGGTGCGGTCAGCAGTTGTATATGTGGGAGACGATGAGGTCAGCAGCTGTAACTGTGGGAGACAATGCGGTCAGCAGCTGTATCTGTCGGAGATGGTGTGGTCAACAGCTGTGATTGTTGGAGTAGGTGATGTTATCAGCTTTATCTGTGGTAGACGGTGCAGAGAAAAGCTGTTACTATGGGAGATGTTGCACTCAGCAGCTGTAGCTGTGGGAGATGGTGTCTTCAGCAGATGTATCTGTGGGAGATGCTGAGAGTAGGCACCTTTATCTGTGGCAGATGCACAGAATAAGCAGCTGTATAAGGGGGAGATGGTGAGTTCAGCAGCTGTATCAGTGGCAAATGGTGAGGTCAGAAGCTGTATCTGCGGGAGACGATGCAGTCAGCAGCTGTAACTGTGGGAGATGGTGAGGTCAGCAGCTGTATCTGTGGGAGCCGATGTGGTCAACAGCTGTAACTGTGGGAGTTGTTGCAGTCAGCAGCTGTATCTTTGGGAGATGGTGCGGTCAGCAGCTATAGCTATGGGGAATGGTGCAGTCAGCCGCTGTATCTGTGGGAGATGGTGACATCAGCGGCTGTATCTTTGGGAGATCATGCGGTCACCAGCTGTTAATGTGGGAGTTGTTGCAGTCAGCAGCTATATCTGTGGGAGGTTGTGTGGTCAGGAACTGTATCTGTGGGAGATTCTGAGGTAAGCGATGTATCTGTGGGAGGCGGTGAGGTGAGCAGCTGTAACTGTGGGAGATTTTGCATTCAGCAGCTGTATCTGTGGCAGATGTGGCTGTCAGGTGCTGTATCTTTAGGGGATGGTGCGGTCAGCAGCTGTACCTGTGGGAGATGGAAACATCAGCAGAAGTATCTGTGGGAGACGATGCGGTCAGCAGCTGTTACTGTGGGAGATGTTGCAGTCAGCAGCTGTATCTGTGGGAAATGGTGCAGACAGAAGTTGTATGTGTGGGAGATGTTCAGGTCAGCAGCTATATCTAATGGAGATGGTGTGTTCACCGGCTGTATCTGTGTGAGATGCTGAGAGTAGGCACCTTTATCTGTGGCAGATGCACAGCATAAGCAGCTGTAGCAGGGGCAGATGGTGAAATCAGCAGCTATTTTTATGGGAGCTTGTGTGGTCAGGAGCTATATCTGTGGGAGATTCTGAGTTAAGCGATGTATCTGTGGGAGATGTGGCGGTCCGCAGCTTTATCTGTGGGAGTTGGTGAGGTCAGCAGCTATGTTTATGGGAGATTGTGTGGTCAGGAGCTGTATCTGTGGGAGATTCTGTGGTAAGCGATGTATCTGTGGGAGATAGTGCGGTCCGCAGCTTTATCTCTGGGGGATGGTGTGGTTAACAGCTGGATCTGTGGTAGATGTTGACATCAGCAGCTTTATCTGTGGGAGTTGGTGAGGTCAGCAGCTGCATCTGTGGGAGATTCTGATGTAATCGACTGTATCTGTGAGAGATGCTGAGTGTCAGCAGCTTTATCTGTGGGAGATGGGGTGTCCAGCTGTATCTGTGGGAGATGCTGAGTATCAGCAGCTGTATCTGTGGGAGATGCGGAGAGCAAGCCACTGTATATGGGGGAGATGGAATGGTCCGCAGCTCTATCTGTGGGTGTTGATGCGGTCAGCAGCTTTATCTTTGGGAGATGGTGAGGTCAGCAGCTCTAATTGTGGGAGATGTTGTGGTCAGGAGCTGTATCTGTGGGAGTTGTTGCAGTCAGCAGCTGTATCTGTGGGAGATTGTGTGGTCAGCAGGAGTATCTGTGGGAGATTCTGAGGTAACGACTGTGTCTGTGGGAGATGGTGAAGTCAGCAGCTGTAACTGTGGGAGATGGTGCATTCAGCAGTTGTATCTGTTTGAGATATGGCGGTCAGCAGCTGTATCTGTGGGGAATGGTGCGGTCAGCAGCTGTATCTGTGGGAGATGGTAACATCAGCAGCTTTATCTGTGGGAGTTGGTGAGGTCAGCAGCTGTACGTATGGGAGGCGGCGCAGTCAGCAGCTATATCTGTGGGAGATTCTGAGGTAATCAACTGTATCTGTGAGAGATGATGATGGCAGCAGCTGTATCTGTGGGAGATGGGGTGTTCAGCTGTATCTGTGGGAGATGGTGAGGTCAGCAGATGTATCTATGGGTAATGGTGCGGTCAGCAGTTGTATTTGTGGGAGACGATGGGGTCAGCAGCTGTAACTGTGGGAGACGATGCGGTCAGCAGCTGTATCTGTGGGAGATGGTGTGGTCAACAGCTGTGATTGTTGGAGTAGGTGATGTTATCAGCTTTATCTGTGGTAGACGGTGCAGAGAAAAGCTGTATCTATGGGAGATGTTGCACTCAGCAGCTGTATCTGTGGGAGATGGTGCAGTCAGCAGCTGTATCTGTGGGAGATGTGGCGGTCAGCAGCTGTATCTGCGGGAGTTGTTGCAGTCAGCAGCTGTATCTGAGGGGGATGATGCGGTCAGCAGCTATATCTGTGGCTAATGGTGACATTTTCGTCTTTATCTGTGGGAGTTGGTGAGATCAGCAGCTGTATCTGTGGCAGATGGTGATGTCAGCAGCTGTATCTGTGGGAGCCGATGTGGTCAGCAGCTGTAAGTGTGGGAGTTGTTGCAGTCAGCAGCTGTATCTTTGAGAGATGGTGCGGTCCGCAGCTATATCTATGGGGGATGGTGCGGTCAGCAGCTGTATCTGTGGAAGATGGTGACATCAGCAGCTGTATCTCTGGGAGACAATGTGGTCACCAGCTGTTACTGTGGGAGTGGTTGCAGTCAGCAGCTGTATATGTGGGAGATGGGAGAAATTATGGTCAGGAACTGTATTTGTGGGAGATTCTGAGGTAATCGATGTATGTGTGGAAGGTGGTGAGGTGAGCAGCTGTAACTGTGGGAGATTTTGCATTCAGCAGCTGTATCTGTGGCAGATGTGGCTGTCAGCTGCTGTATCTTTGGGGGATGGTGCGGTCAGCAGCTGTAACTGTGGGAGAAGGTGACATCAGCAGTTGTATCTGTGGGAGACGATGCGGTCCCCAGCTGTTACTGTGGGAGTTGTTGCAGTCAGCAGCTGTGTCTGTGGGAGATGGTACGGTCAGCAGTTATATCTGTGGGAGATTGTGTGGTCAGGAACTGTATCAGTGGGAGATTCTGAGGGAAGCGATGTATCTGTGGGATGTGGTGAGGTGAGCAGCTGTAACTGTGGGAGAATGTTGCATTCAGCAGCTGTATCTGTGGGAGATGTGGCATTCAGCAACAGTATGTTTGGGGGATGGTGTGGTCAGCAGCTGTACCTGTCGGGGATGGTGACATCAGCAGCTGTATCTGTGGGAGACGATGCGGTCAGCAGCTGTTACTGTGGGAGATGTTGCGGTCAGCAGCTGTAACTGTGGAAGATGATGCAGACAGAAGTTGTATGTGTGGGAGATGTTCAGGTCAGCAACTATATCTATTGGAGATGGTGTGTTCACCGGCTGTATCTGTGTGAGATGCTGAGAGTAGGTACCTTGATCTGTGGCAGATGCACAGAATAAACAGCTGTATCAGGGGCAGATGGTGAGTTCAGCAACTGTATCTGTGGGAGATGGTGAGGTCAGCAGCTGTATTTGTGGGAGACGTTGCGGTCAGCAGCTGTAACTGTGGGAGATGCTGCAGTCAGCAGCTATATCTGTGGGAGGTGGTGAGGTTAGCAACTATGTTTATGGGATCTTGTGTGGTCAGGAGCTGTATCTTTGTGAGATTCTGAGGTAAGCGATGTATCTGTGGGAGATGGTGAGGTCAGCAGCTGTATCTGTGGGAGATGTGCCGGTCAGCAGCTGTATCTCTGGGGAATGGTGTGGTTAACAGCTGTATCTGTGTGAGATGGTGACATGAGCAGCTTTATCTGTGGGGGTTTGTGAGGTCAGCATCTGCATTTGTGGGAGATTCTGATGTAATTGACTGTATCTGTGAGAGATGCTGAGTGTCAGCAGCTGTGTATGTGGGAGATGCAGAGAACAAGCAACTGTATATGGGGGAGATGGAGCGGCCAGCAGCTCTATCTGTGGGTGTTGTTGCGGTCAACAGCTTTATCTTTGGGAGATGGCGAGTTCATCAGCTGTATCTGTGGGAGTTGTTGAGGTCAGCAGCTGTATCTGTGGGACATGGTGCAGCAGAAGTTGTATGTGTGGGAGATGTTCAGGTCAGCAGCTAAATCTATTGGAGATGGTGTGTTCACCAGCTGTATCTGTGGGAGATGCTGAGAGTAGGCACCTTTATCTGCAGCAGATTCACAGAATAAGCAGCTGTATCAAGGGCAGATGGTGAGTTCAGCAGCTGTATCTGTCGGAGACCATGCAGTGAGCAGCTGTAACTGTGGGTGTTGTTGCAGTCAGCAGCTGTATGTGTGGGAGATGGTGTGGTCAGCAGCTATATCTATGGGAGATTTTGTAGTCAGGAACTGTATCTGTGGGAGAGGTAAGCGATGTATCTGTGGGAGTTGGTGAGGTGTGCAGCTGTAACTGTGGGAGATGTTGCATTCAGCAGCTGTATCTGGGAGATGTGGCGGTCAGCAGCTGTATCTTTGGGGGATAGTGCGGTCAGCAGCTCTATCTGTGGGTGTTGAAGCGGTCAGCAGCTTTATCTTTTGTTGATGGTGAGGTCATCAGCTGTATCTGTGAGAGACGTTGTGGTCAGCAGCTGTAACTGTGGGAGATGTTGCGGTCAGCAGCTGTATCTGTGGGAGATGGTGCGGTCAGCAGCTGTATCTGTGGGAGATGGTGCAGACAGAAGTTGTATGTGTTGGAGATGTTCAGGTCAGCAGCTAAATCTATTGGAGATGGTGTGTTCACCAGCTGTATCTGTGGGAGATACTGAGAGTAGGCACCTTTATCTGCAGCAGATTCACAGAATAAGCAGCTGTATCAAGGGCAGATGGTGAGTTCAGCAGCTGTCTCTGTAGGAGATGGTGAGGTCAGCAGCTGTGTCTGTGGGAGACGATGCGGTCAGCAGCTGTAACTGTCGGGGATGTTGCAGTCAGCAGCTGTATCTGTGGGATATGTTGAGGTCAGCAGCTGTATTTGTGGGAAACGATGTGGTCAGCAGCTGTAACTATGGGAGTTGTTGCAGTCAGCAGCTGTATCTGTGGGAAATGTGGCGGTCAGCAGCTGTATCTGCGGGAGTTGTTGCGGTCAGCAGCTGTGTCTGTGGGAGATGGTGCCATCAGCAGCAGCTATATCAATGGGAGAATGTATGGTCAGGAACTGTATTTGTGGGAGATTCTGAGGTAAGTGATGTATCTGTGGGAGATGATGCTGTCAGCAGCTGTTACTGTGGGAGATGTTGCAGTCAGCAGCTGTGTCTGTGAGAGATGGTGCAGACAGAAGTTGTATGTGTGGGTGATGTTCAGGTCAGCAGCTAAATCTATTGGAGATGGTGTGTTCACAGGCTGTATGTGTGTGAGATGCTGTGAGTAGGCACCTTTATCTGTTGCAGATGCACAGTATAAGCAGCTGTATCAGGGGCAGATGGTGAGTTCAGCAGCTGTATCTGTGGGAGATGGTGAGGTCAGCAGCTATGTTTATGGGAGCTTGTGTGATCAGGAGCTGTATCTGGGAGATTCTGAGTTAAGCGATGTATCTATGGGAGATGGTGACATCAGCAGCTTTATCTGTGGGAGTTGGTGAGGTCAGCAGCTGTATCTGTGGGAGCTGGGGTGTTCAGCTGTATCTGTGGGAGATGCTGAGTGTCAGCAGCTGTAACTGTGGGAGATTCTGAGGTAACGACTGTATCTGTGGAAGACGATGTGGTCAGTAGCTGTAACTGTGGAAGACGATGCGTTCAGCAGCTGTATCTGTCGGAGATGGCGTGGTCAACAGCTGTGATTGTTGGAGTTGGTGATGTTATCAGCTTTATCCATGGTAGATGGTGCAGAGAAAAGCTGTATCTATGGGAGATGTTGCACTCAGCAGCTGTAGCTGTGGAAGATGGTGTCTTCAGCAGATGTATCTGTGGGAGATGCTGAGAGTAGGCACCTTTATCTGTGGCAGATGCACAGAATAAGCAGCTGTATCAGGGGCAGAAGATGAGTTCAGCAGCTGTTTCTGTGGGAGGTGGTGAAGTCAGCAGCTGTATCTGTGTGAGACGATGCGGTCAGCAGCTGTTAGTGTGGGAGATGTTGCAGTCAGCAGCTGTATCTGTGGGAGATGCTCAGGTCAGCAGCTAAATCTATTGGAGGTGGTGTGTTCACCAGCTGTGTCTGTTGGAGATGCTGAGAGTAGGCACCTTTATCTTTGGCAGATGCACAGAATAAGCAGCTGCATAAGGGGGAGATGGTGAGTTCAGCAGCTGTACCAGTGGCAAATGGCGAGGTCAGCAGCTGTATCTGTGGGAGACGATGCGGACAGCAGCTGTAACTGTGGAAGATGGTGAGGTCAGCAGCTGTATCTGTGGCAGATGGCAAGGTCAGCAGCTGTAACTGTGGGAGTTGTTGCAGTCAGCAGCTGTACCTTTGGGAGATGATGCGGTCTGCAGCTATATCTATGGGAGATGGTGCGGTCAGCAGCTGTATCTGTGGAAGATGGTGACATCAGCAGCTGTATCTCTGGGAGATGATGTGATCACCAGCTGTTACTGTGGGAGTGGTTGCAGTCAGCAGCTGTATCTGTGGGAGATGGTGCGGTCAGCAGCTATATCTGTGGGAGTATGTATGGTGAGGAAATGTATCTGTGGGAGATTCTGAGGTAAGCGATGTATCTGTGGGAGGTCGTGAGCTGAGCAGCTGTAACTGTGGGAGATTTTGCATTCAGCAGCTGTATCTGTGGCAGATATGGCTGTCAGTTGCTGTATCTTTGGGGGATGGTGCGGTTAGCAGCTGTAACTGTGGGAGATGTTGCATTCAGCAGCTGTATCTGGGAGATGTGGCGGTCAGCAGCTGTATCTTTGGGGGATAGTGCGGTCAGCAGCTCTATCTGTGGGTGTTGAAGCGGTCAGCAGCTTTATCTTTTGTTGATGGTGAGGTCATCAGCTGTATCTGTGAGAGACGTTGTGGTCAGCAGCTGTAACTGTGGGAGATGTTGCGGTCAGCAGCTGTATCTGTGGGAGATGGTGCGGTCAGCAGCTGTATCTGTGGGAGATGGTGCAGACAGAAGTTGTATGTGTTGGAGATGTTCAGGTCAGCAGCTAAATCTATTGGAGATGGTGTGTTCACCAGCTGTATCTGTGGGAGATACTGAGAGTAGGCACCTTTATCTGCAGCAGATTCACAGAATAAGCAGCTGTATCAAGGGCAGATGGTGAGTTCAGCAGCTGTCTCTGTAGGAGATGGTGAGGTCAGCAGCTGTGTCTGTGGGAGACGATGCGGTCAGCAGCTGTAACTGTCGGGGATGTTGCAGTCAGCAGCTGTATCTGTGGGATATGTTGAGGTCAGCAGCTGTATTTGTGGGAAACGATGTGGTCAGCAGCTGTAACTATGGGAGTTGTTGCAGTCAGCAGCTGTATCTGTGGGAAATGTGGCGGTCAGCAGCTGTATCTGCGGGAGTTGTTGCGGTCAGCAGCTGTGTCTGTGGGAGATGGTGCCATCAGCAGCAGCTATATCAATGGGAGAATGTATGGTCAGGAACTGTATTTGTGGGAGATTCTGAGGTAAGTGATGTATCTGTGGGAGATGATGCTGTCAGCAGCTGTTACTGTGGGAGATGTTGCAGTCAGCAGCTGTGTCTGTGAGAGATGGTGCAGACAGAAGTTGTATGTGTGGGTGATGTTCAGGTCAGCAGCTAAATCTATTGGAGATGGTGTGTTCACAGGCTGTATGTGTGTGAGATGCTGTGAGTAGGCACCTTTATCTGTTGCAGATGCACAGTATAAGCAGCTGTATCAGGGGCAGATGGTGAGTTCAGCAGCTGTATCTGTGGGAGATGGTGAGGTCAGCAGCTATGTTTATGGGAGCTTGTGTGATCAGGAGCTGTATCTGGGAGATTCTGAGTTAAGCGATGTATCTATGGGAGATGGTGACATCAGCAGCTTTATCTGTGGGAGTTGGTGAGGTCAGCAGCTGTATCTGTGGGAGCTGGGGTGTTCAGCTGTATCTGTGGGAGATGCTGAGTGTCAGCAGCTGTAACTGTGGGAGATTCTGAGGTAACGACTGTATCTGTGGAAGACGATGTGGTCAGTAGCTGTAACTGTGGAAGACGATGCGTTCAGCAGCTGTATCTGTCGGAGATGGCGTGGTCAACAGCTGTGATTGTTGGAGTTGGTGATGTTATCAGCTTTATCCATGGTAGATGGTGCAGAGAAAAGCTGTATCTATGGGAGATGTTGCACTCAGCAGCTGTAGCTGTGGAAGATGGTGTCTTCAGCAGATGTATCTGTGGGAGATGCTGAGAGTAGGTACCTTTATCTGTGGCAGATGCACAGAATAAGCAGCTGTATCAGGGGCAGATGATGAGTTCAGCAGCTGTTTCTGTGGGAGGTGGTGAAGTCAGCAGCTGTATCTGTGTGAGACGATGCGGTCAGCAGCTGTTAGTGTGGGAGATGTTGCAGTCAGCAGCTGTATCTGTGGGAGATGCTCAGGTCAGCAGCTAAATCTATTGGAGGTGGTGTGTTCACCAGCTGTGTCTGTTGGAGATGCTGAGAGTAGGCACCTTTATCTTTGGCAGATGCACAGAATAAGCAGCTGCATAAGGGGGAGATGGTGAGTTCAGCAGCTGTACCAGTGGCAAATGGCGAGGTCAGCAGCTGTATCTGTGGGAGACGATGCGGACAGCAGCTGTAACTGTGGAAGATGGTGAGGTCAGCAGCTGTATCTGTGGCAGATGGCAAGGTCAGCAGCTGTAACTGTGGGAGTTGTTGCAGTCAGCAGCTGTACCTTTGGGAGATGATGCGGTCTGCAGCTATATCTATGGGAGATGGTGCGGTCAGCAGCTGTATCTGTGGAAGATGGTGACATCAGCAGCTGTATCTCTGGGAGATGATGTGATCACCAGCTGTTACTGTGGGAGTGGTTGCAGTCAGCAGCTGTATCTGTGGGAGATGGTGCGGTCAGCAGCTATATCTGTGGGAGTATGTATGGTGAGGAAATGTATCTGTGGGAGATTCTGAGGTAAGCGATGTATCTGTGGGAGGTCGTGAGCTGAGCAGCTGTAACTGTGGGAGATTTTGCATTCAGCAGCTGTATCTGTGGCAGATATGGCTGTCAGTTGCTGTATCTTTGGGGGATGGTGCGGTTAGCAGCTGTAACTGTGGGAGATGGTGACATCAGCAGCTGTATCTGTGGGAGATGATGCAGTCAGCAGCTGTTACTGTGGGAGATGTTGCGGTCAGCAGCTGTGTCTGCGGGAGATGGTGCAGACAGAAGTTGTATGTGTGGGAGATGTTCAGGTCAGCAGCTATATCTATTGGAGATGGTGTGTTCACTGGCTGTATCTGTGTGAGATGCTGAGAGTAGGCACCTTTATCTGTGGCAGATGCACAGTATAAGCAGCTAAAGCAGGGGCAGATGGTGAGTTCAGCAGCTGTATCTGTGGGAGATGGTGAGGTCAGCAGCTATGTTTATGGGAGCTTGTGTGGACAGGAACTGTATCTGTGGGAGATTCTGAGTTCAGGGATGTATCTATGGGAGATGGTGACATCAGCAGCTTTATCTGTGGGAGTTGGTGAGGTCAGCAGCTGTATCTGTGGAAGATGGGGTGTTCAGCTGTATCTGTGGGTGATGCTGAGTGTCAGCAGCTGTATCTGGGAGATTCTGAGGTAACGACTGTATCTGTGGAAGACGATGGGGTCAGCAGTTCTAACTGTGGGACACGATGCGTTCAGCAGCTGTATCTGTCGGAGATGGTGTGGTCCACAGCAATGATTGTTGGAGTTGGTGATGTTATCAGCTTTATCCATGGTAGATGATGCAGAGAAAAGCTGTATCTATGGGAGATGTTGCACTCAGCAGCTGTAGCTGTTTGAGATATGGCAGTCAGCAGCTGTATCTGTGAGGAATGGTGCGGTCAGCAGCTGTATCTGTGGGAGATGGGAACATCAGCAGCTTTATCTGTGGGAGCTGGTGAGGTCAGCAGATGTACGTTTGGGAGGTGGTGCAGTCAGCAGCTGTATCTGTGGGAGATTCTGAGGTAATCAACTGTATCTGTGAGAGATGATGATGTCAGCAGCTGTATCTGTGGGAGATGGTGAGGTCAGCTGCTGTATCTATGGGTAATGGTGCGGTCAGCAGTTGTATTTGTGGGAGACGATGGGGTCAGCAGCTGTAACTGTGGGAGACGATGCAGTCAGCAGCTGTATCTTTGGGAGATGGTGTGGTCAACAGCTGTGATTGTTGGAGTTGGTGATGTTATCAGATTTATCTGTGGTAGACGGTGCAGAGAAAAGCTGTATCTATGGGAGATGTTGCACTCAGCAGCTGTATCAGGGCAGATGGTGAGTTCAGCAGCTGTATCTGTGGGAGATAGTGAAGTCAGCAGCTGTATCTGTGTGAGACGATGCGGTCAGCAGCTGTTACTGTGGGAGATGTTGCAGTCAGCAGCTGTACCTGTGGGAGATGGTGCAGAAAGAAGTTGTATGTGTGGGAGATGGTCAGGTCAGCAGCTAAACCTATTGGAGATGGTGTGTTCACCAGCTGTGTCTGTTGGAGATACTGAGAGTAGGCACCTTTATCTGTGGCAGATGCACAGAATAAGCTGCTGTATAATGGGGAGAATGTGAGTTCAGCAGCTGTATCAGTGGCAAATTGTGAAGTCAGCAGCTGTATCTGTGGGTGACGATGCGGTCAGCAGCTGTAACTGTGGGAGATGGTGAGGTCAGCAGCTGTATCTGTGGGAGATGGTGCAGACAGAAGTTGTATGTGTGGGAGATGGTCAGGTCAGCAGCTAAATCTATTGGAGATGGTGTGTTCACTGGCTGTAACTGTGGGAGATTCTGAGGTAACGACTGTATCTGTGGAAGACGATGTGGTCAGTAGCTGTAACTGTGGAAGACGATGCGTTCAGCAGCTGTATCTGTCGGAGATGGCGTGGTCAACAGCTGTGATTGTTGGAGTTGGTGATGTTATCAGCTTTATCCATGGTAGATGGTGCAGAGAAAAGCTGTATCTATGGGAGATGTTGCACTCAGCAGCTGTAGCTGTGGAAGATGGTGTCTTCAGCAGATGTATCTGTGGGAGATGCTGAGAGTAGGCACCTTTATCTGTGGCAGATGCACAGAATAAGCAGCTGTATCAGGGGCAGATGATGAGTTCAGCAGCTGTTTCTGTGGGAGGTGGTGAAGTCAGCAGCTGTATCTGTGTGAGACGATGCGGTCAGCAGCTGTTAGTGTGGGAGATGTTGCAGTCAGCAGCTGTATCTGTGGGAGATGCTCAGGTCAGCAGCTAAATCTATTGGAGGTGGTGTGTTCACCAGCTGTGTCTGTTGGAGATGCTGAGAGTAGGCACCTTTATCTTTGGCAGATGCACAGAATAAGCAGCTGCATAAGGGGGAGATGGTGAGTTCAGCAGCTGTACCAGTGGCAAATGGCGAGGTCAGCAGCTGTATCTGTGGGAGACGATGCGGACAGCAGCTGTTACTGTGGAAGATGGTGAGGTCAGCAGCTGTATCTGTGGCAGATGGCAAGGTCAGCAGCTGTAACTGTGGGAGTTGTTGCAGTCAGCAGCTGTACCTTTGGGAGATGATGCGGTCTGCAGCTATATCTATGGGAGATGGTGCGGTCAGCAGCTGTATCTGTGGAAGATGGTGACATCAGCAGCTGTATCTCTGGGAGATGATGTGATCACCAGCTGTTACTGTGGGAGTGGTTGCAGTCAGCAGCTGTATCTGTGGGAGATGGTGCGGTCAGCAGCTATATCTGTGGGAGTATGTATGGTGAGGAAATGTATCTGTGGGAGATTCTGAGGTAAGCGATGTATCTGTGGGAGGTCGTGAGCTGAGCAGCTGTAACTGTGGGAGATTTTGCATTCAGCAGCTGTATCTGTGGCAGATATGGCTGTCAGTTGCTGTATCTTTGGGGGATGGTGCGGTTAGCAGCTGTAACTGTGGGAGATGTTGCATTCAGCAGCTGTATCTGGGAGATGTGGCGGTCAACAGCTGTATCTTTGGGGGATAGTGCGGTCAGCAGCTCTATCTGTGGGTGTTGAAGCGGTCAGCAGCTTTATCTTTTGTTGATGGTGAGGTCATCAGCTGTATCTGTGAGAGACGTTGTGGTCAGCAGCTGTAACTGTGGGAGATGTTGCGGTCAGCAGCTGTATCTGTGGGAGATGGTGCGGTCAGCAGCTGTATCTGTGGGAGATGGTGCAGACAGAAGTTGTATGTGTTGGAGATGTTCAGGTCAGCAGCTAAATCTATTGGAGATGGTGTGTTCACCAGCTGTATCTGTGGGAGATACTGAGAGTAGGCACCTTTATCTGCAGCAGATTCACAGAATAAGCAGCTGTATCAAGGGCAGATGGTGAGTTCAGCAGCTGTGTCTGTGGGAGACGATGCGGTCAGCAGCTGTAACTGTCGGGGATGTTGCAGTCAGCAGCTGTATCTGTGGGATATGTTGAGGTCAGCAGCTGTATTTGTGGGAAACGATGTGGTCAGCAGCTGTAACTATGGGAGTTGTTGCAGTCAGCAGCTGTATCTGTGGGAAATGTGGCGGTCAGCAGCTGTATCTGCGGGAGTTGTTGCGGTCAGCAGCTGTGTCTGTGGGAGATGGTGCCATCAGCAGCAGCTATATCAATGGGAGAATGTATGGTCAGGAACTGTATTTGTGGGAGATTCTGAGGTAAGTGATGTATCTGTGGGAGATGATGCTGTCAGCAGCTGTTACTGTGGGAGATGTTGCAGTCAGCAGCTGTGTCTGTGAGAGATGGTGCAGACAGAAGTTGTATGTGTGGGTGATGTTCAGGTCAGCAGCTAAATCTATTGGAGATGGTGTGTTCACAGGCTGTATGTGTGTGAGATGCTGTGAGTAGGCACCTTTATCTGTTGCAGATGCACAGTATAAGCAGCTGTATCAGGGGCAGATGGTGAGTTCAGCAGCTGTATCTGTGGGAGATGGTGAGGTCAGCAGCTATGTTTATGGGAGCTTGTGTGATCAGGAGCTGTATCTGGGAGATTCTGAGTTAAGCGATGTATCTATGGGAGATGGTGACATCAGCAGCTTTATCTGTGGGAGTTGGTGAGGTCAGCAGCTGTATCTGTGGGAGCTGGGGTGTTCAGCTGTATCTGTGGGAGATGCTGAGTGTCAGCAGCTGTAACTGTGGGAGATTCTGAGGTAACGACTGTATCTGTGGAAGACGATGTGGTCAGTAGCTGTAACTGTGGAAGACGATGCGTTCAGCAGCTGTATCTGTCGGAGATGGCGTGGTCAACAGCTGTGATTGTTGGAGTTGGTGATGTTATCAGCTTTATCCATGGTAGATGGTGCAGAGAAAAGCTGTATCTATGGGAGATGTTGCACTCAGCAGCTGTAGCTGTGGAAGATGGTGTCTTCAGCAGATGTATCTGTGGGAGATGCTGAGAGTAGGTACCTTTATCTGTGGCAGATGCACAGAATAAGCAGCTGTATCAGGGGCAGATGATGAGTTCAGCAGCTGTTTCTGTGGGAGGTGGTGAAGTCAGCAGCTGTATCTGTGTGAGACGATGCGGTCAGCAGCTGTTAGTGTGGGAGATGTTGCAGTCAGCAGCTGTATCTGTGGGAGATGCTCAGGTCAGCAGCTAAATCTATTGGAGGTGGTGTGTTCACCAGCTGTGTCTGTTGGAGATGCTGAGAGTAGGCACCTTTATCTTTGGCAGATGCACAGAATAAGCAGCTGCATAAGGGGGAGATGGTGAGTTCAGCAGCTGTACCAGTGGCAAATGGCGAGGTCAGCAGCTGTATCTGTGGGAGACGATGCGGACAGCAGCTGTAACTGTGGAAGATGGTGAGGTCAGCAGCTGTATCTGTGGCAGATGGCAAGGTCAGCAGCTGTAACTGTGGGAGTTGTTGCAGTCAGCAGCTGTACCTTTGGGAGATGATGCGGTCTGCAGCTATATCTATGGGAGATGGTGACATCAGCAGCTGTATCTCTGGGAGATGATGTGATCACCAGCTGTTACTGTGGGAGTGGTTGCAGTCAGCAGCTGTATCTGTGGGAGATGGTGCGGTCAGCAGCTATATCTGTGGGAGTATGTATGGTGAGGAAATGTATCTGTGGGAGATTCTGAGGTAAGCGATGTATCTGTGGGAGGTCGTGAGCTGAGCAGCTGTAACTGTGGGAGATTTTGCATTCAGCAGCTGTATCTGTGGCAGATATGGCTGTCAGTTGCTGTATCTTTGGGGGATGGTGCGGTTAGCAGCTGTAACTGTGGGAGATGGTGACATCAGCAGCTGTATCTGTGGGAGATGATGCAGTCAGCAGCTGTTACTGTGGGAGATGTTGCGGTCAGCAGCTGTGTCTGCGGGAGATGGTGCAGACAGAAGTTGTATGTGTGGGAGATGTTCAGGTCAGCAGCTATATCTATTGGAGATGGTGTGTTCACTGGCTGTATCTGTGTGAGATGCTGAGAGTAGGCACCTTTATCTGTGGCAGATGCACAGTATAAGCAGCTAAAGCAGGGGCAGATGGTGAGTTCAGCAGCTGTATCTGTGGGAGATGGTGAGGTCAGCAGCTATGTTTATGGGAGCTTGTGTGGACAGGAACTGTATCTGTGGGAGATTCTGAGTTCAGGGATGTATCTATGGGAGATGGTGACATCAGCAGCTTTATCTGTGGGAGTTGGTGAGGTCAGCAGCTGTATCTGTGGAAGATGGGGTGTTCAGCTGTATCTGTGGGTGATGCTGAGTGTCAGCAGCTGTATCTGGGAGATTCTGAGGTAACGACTGTATCTGTGGAAGACGATGGGGTCAGCAGTTCTAACTGTGGGACACGATGCGTTCAGCAGCTGTATCTGTCGGAGATGGTGTGGTCCACAGCAATGATTGTTGGAGTTGGTGATGTTATCAGCTTTATCCATGGTAGATGATGCAGAGAAAAGCTGTATCTATGGGAGATGTTGCACTCAGCAGCTGTAGCTGTTTGAGATATGGTGCGGTCAGCAGCTATATCTGTGGGAGTATGTATGGTGAGGAAATGTATCTGTGGGAGATTCTGAGGTAAGCGATGTATCTGTGGGATGTGGTGAGGTGAGCAGCTGTAACTGTGGGAGAATGTTGCATTCAGCAGCTGTATCTGTGGGAGATGTGGCAGTCAGCAGCTGAATCTTTGGGGGATGATGCGGTCAGCAGCTGTACCTGTCGGGGATGTTGGCATCAGCAGCTGTATCTGTGGGAGACGATGCGGTCAGCAACTGTTACTGTGGGAGATGTTGCGGTCAGCAGCTGTAACTGTGGGAGATGGTGCAGACAGAAGTTGTATGTGTGGGAGATGTTCAGGTCAGCATCTGTATCTATTGGAGATGGTGTGTTCACCGGCTGTATCTGTGTGAGATGCTGAGAGTAGGCACCTTGATCTGTGGCAGATGCACAGAATAAACAGCTGTATCAGGGGCAGATGGTGAGTTCAGCAGCTGTATCTGTGGGAGATGGTGAGGTCAGCAGCTGTGTCTGTGGGAAACTATGCGGTCAGCAGCTGTAACTGGGAGATGCTGCAGTCAGCAGCTGTATCTGTGGGAGGTGGTGGGGTTAGCAGCTATGTTTATGAGATCTTGTGTGGTCAAGAGCTGTATCTTTGGGAGATTCTGAGGTAAGCGATGTATCTGTGAGAGATGGTGAGGTCAGCAGCTGTATCTGTGGGAGATGTGCCGGTCGGCAGCTGTATCTCTGGGGAATGGTGTGGTTAACAGCTGTATCTGTGGGAGATGGTGACATCAGCAGCTTTATCTGTGGGGGTTGGTGAGGTCAGCAGCTGCATCTGTGGGAGATTCTGATGTAATCGACTGTATCTGTGAGAGATGCTGAGTGTCAGCAGCTGTGGATGTGGGAGATGCAGAGAACAAGCCACTGTATATGGGGGAGATGGAGCAGCCAGCAGCTCTATCTGTGGGTGTTGATGCGGTCAGCAGCTTTATCTTTGGGAGATGGTGAGTTCATCAGCTGTATCTGTGGGAGTTGTTGAGGTCAGCAGCTGTATCTGTGGGACATGGTGCAGACAGAAGTTGTATGTGTGGGAGATGGTCAGGTCTGCAGCTAAATCTATTGGAGATGGTGTGTTCACTGGCTGTGTCTGTGGAAGATACTGAGAGTAGGCACCTTTATCTGTGGCAGATGCACAGAATAAGCAGCTGTATCAGGGGCAGATGGTGAGTTCAGCAGCTGTATCTGTGGGAGACCATGCGGTCAGCAGCTGTAACTTTAGGTGTTGTTGCAGTCAGCAGCTGTATGTGTGTGAGATGGTGTGGTCAGCAGCAATATCTATGGGAGATTATGTAGTCAGCAGCTGTATCTGTGGGATATGTTGAGGTGAGCAGCTTTATCTGTGGGAGGTGGTGAGGTGAGCAGCTGTAACTGTGGGAGTTGTTGCAGTCAACAGCTGTATCTGGGAGATGTGGCGGTCAGCAGCTGTATCTGCGGGAGTTGGTGCGGTCAGCAGCTGTATCTGAGGGGGATGATGCGGTCAGCAGCTGTATCTGTGGCTAATGGTGACATTTTCATCTTTATCTGTGGGAGTTGGTGAGTTCAGCAGCTATATCTGTGGGAGATGGTGCGGTCAGCAGCTGTATCTGTGGGAGATTCTGAGGTAATCAACTGTATCTGTGAGAGATGATGATGTCGGCAGCTGTATCTGTGGGAGATCGTGAGGTCAGCAGCTGTATCTATGGGTAATGGTGCGGTCATCAGTTGTATTTGTGGGAGACGATGGGGTCAGCAGCTGTAACTGTGGGAGACGATGCGGTCGGCAGCTGTATCTTTGGGAGATGGTGTGGTCAACAGCTGTGATTGTTGGAGTTGGTGACGTTATCCGATTTATCTGTGGTAGACGGTGCAGAGAAAAGCTGTATCTATGGGAGATGTTGCACTCAGCAGCTGTATCAGGGCAGATGGTGAGTTCAGCAGCTGTATCTGTGGGAGATGGTGAAGTCAGCAGCTGTATCTGTGTGAGGCGATGCGGTCAGCAGCTGTTACTGTGGGAGATGTTGCAGTCAGCAGCTGTACCTGTGGGAGATTGTGCAGAAAGAAGTTGTATGTGTGGGAGATGGTCAGGTCAGCAGCTAAACCTATTGGAGATGGTGTGTTCACCAGCTGTGTCTGTTGGAGATACTGAGAGTAAGCACCTTAATCTGTGACAGATGCACAGAATAAGCTGCTGTATAATGGGGAGAATGTGAGTTCAGCAGCTGTATCTGTGAGAGACCATGCGGTCAGCAGCTGTAACTGTGGGAGATGGTGAGGTCAGCAGCTGTATCTGTGGGAGCCAATGTGGTCAGCAGCTGTAACTGTGGAAGATGGTGCAGTCAGCAGCTATATCTATGGGGAATGGTGCAATCAGCAGATGTATCTGTGGGAGATGGTGACCTCAGCAGCTGTATCTTTGGGAGACGATGCGGTCACCAGCTGTTACTGTGAGAGTTGTTGCAGTCAGCAGCTGTATCTGTGGGAGATGGTGCAGTCAGCAGCTGTATCTGTGGGAGATTGTGTGGTCAGGAACTGTATCTGTGGGAGATTCTGAGGTAAGCGATGTATCTGTGGGATGTGGTGAGGTGAGCAGCTGTAACTGTGGGAGAATGTTGCATTCAGCAGCTGTATCTGTGGGAGATGTGGCAGTCAGCAGCTGAATCTTTGGGGGATGATGCGGTCAGCAGCTGTACCTGTCGGGGATGGTGGCATCAGCAGCTGTATCTGTGGGAGACGATGCGGTCAGCAACTGTTACTGTGGGAGATGTTGCGGTCAGCAGCTGTAACTGTGGGAGATGGTGCAGACAGAAGTTGTATATGTGGGAGATGTTCAGGTCAGCATCTGTATCTATTGGAGATGGTGTGTTCACCGGCTGTATCTGTGTGAGATGCTGAGAGTAGGCACCTTGATCTGTGGCAGATGCACAGAATAAACAGCTGTATCAGGGGCAGATGGTGAGTTCAGCAGCTGTATCTGTGGGAGATGGTGAGGTCAGCAGCTGTGTCTGTGGGAAACTATGCGGTCAGCAGCTGTAACTGGGAGATGCTGCAGTCAGCAGCTGTATCTATGGGAGGTGGTGGGGTTAGCAGCTATGTTTATGAGATCTTGTGTGGTCAAGAGCTGTATCTTTGGGAGATTCTGAGGTAAGCGATGTATCTGTGAGAGATGGTGAGGTCAGCAGCTGTATCTGTGGGAGATGTGCCGGTCGGCAGCTGTATCTCTGGGGAATGGTGTGGTTAACAGCTGTATCTGTGGGAGATGGTGACATCAGCAGCTTTATCTGTGGGGGTTGGTGAGGTCAGCAGCTGCATCTGTGGGAGATTCTGATGTAATCGACTGTATCTGTGAGAGATGCTAAGTGTCAGCAGCTGTGGATGTGGGAGATGCAGAGAACAAGCAACTGTATATGGGGGAGATGGAGCGGCCAGCAGCTCTATCTCTGGGTGTTGATGCGGTCAGCAGCTTTATCTTTGGGAGATGGTGAGTTCATCAGCTGTATCTGTGGGAATTGTTGAGGTCAGCAGCTGTATCTGTGGGAGATGGTGCAGACAGAAGTTGTATGTGTGGGAGATGGTCAGGTCTGCAGCTAAATCTATTGGAGATGGTGTGTTCACTGGCTGTGTCTGTGGAAGATACTGAGTGTAGGCACCTTTATCTGTGGCAGATGCACAGAATAAGCAGCTGTATCAGGGGCAGATGGTGAGTTCAGCAGCTGTATCTGTGGGAGACCATGCGGTCAGCAGCTGTAACTTTAGGTGTTGTTGCAGTCAGCAGCTGTATGTGTGTGAGATGGTGTGGTCAGCAGCTATATCTATGGGAGATTATGTAGTCAGCAGCTGTACCTGTGGGATATGTTGAGGTGAGCAGCTTTATCTGTGGGAGGTGGTGAGGTGAGCAGCTGTAACTGTGGGAGTTGTTGCAGTCAACAGCTGTATCTGGGAGATGTGGCGGTCAGCAGCTGTATCTGCGGGAGTTGGTGCGGTCAGCAGCTGTATCTGAGGGGGATGATGCGGTCAGCAGCTATATCTGTGGCTAATGGTGACATTTTCATCTTTATCTGTGGGAGTTGGTGAGTTCAGCAGCTATATCTGTGGGAGATGGTGCGGTCAGCAGCTGTATCTGTGCGAGATGTTGTGGACAGAAGCTATACCTATGGTAGATGTTGTGCTCAGCAGCTGTATCTGTGGGAGAAAATGACATCAGCCAATTAATCTGTGGGATATGTTGAGGTCAGCAGCTTTATCTTTGTGTGATGTCGTGTTCAGCTGTATCTATGGGAGATAGTGAGCTCAGCAGCTGTATCTATGGGAGATAGTGAGTTCAGCAGCTGTATCTGTGGGAGATGGTGAGGTCAGCAGCTGTATCTGTGGGAGGTGATGCAGTCAGCAGCTGTAACTTTGGGAGATGTTGCCATCAGCAGCTGTATCTGGGAGATTGTGCGGTCAGCAGCAGTATCTGTGGGAGATTCTGAGCTAATGACTGTATCTGTGAGAGATGGTGAGGTCAGCTGCTGTAACTGTGGGAGATGTTGCCTTCAGCAGCTGTATCTGTGGGGAATGGTGCAGTCAGCAGCTGCCTCTGTGGGAGATTCTGAGGTAATCGACTGTATCTGTGAGAGTTGGTGATGGCAGCAGCTTTATCTGTGGGAGATTCTGAGGTAATCGACTGTATCTGTGAGAGATGGTGATGGCAGCAGGTGTATTTGTGGGAGACGATGGGGTCAGCAGCTGTATCTGTGGAGATGGTGAGGTCAGCAGGTGTATTTGTGGGAGACGATGGAGTCAGCAGCTATATCTGTGGGAGATGGTGTGGTCAATTGCTCTGATTGTTGGAGTTGGTGATGTTGTCAGCTTTATCCATGGTACATGGTGCAGAGAAAATCTGTATCTATGGCAGACGTTGCACTCAGCAGATGTATCTGCGGCAGATGCTGAGAGTAGGCACCTTTATCTGTGGCAGATGCACAGAATAAGCAGCTGTATCAGGGGCAGATGGTGAGTTCAGCAGCTGTATCTGTGGGAGATGGTGAAATCAGCAGCTGTATCTGTGGGAGAAGATGCGGTCAGCAGCTTTAACTTTGGGAGATGTTGCAGTCAGCAGCTGTATCTGTGGGAGATGGTGAGGTCAGCAGCTATGTTTATGTGAGATTGCGTGGACAGGAGCTGTATCTGTGGGAGATTCTGAGGTAAGCGATGTATCTGTGGGAGATGTGGCGGTCAGCAGCTGTATCTCTGGGGGATGGTGTGGTTAACAGCTTTATCTGTGGAGATGCTGACATCAGCAGCTTTATCTCTGTGAATTGGTGATGTCAGCAGCTGCATCTGTGGGAGATTCTGATATAATCGACTGTATCTGTGAGAGATACTGATGGCAGCAACTGTATCTGTGGGAGATGGGGTGTTCAGATGTATCTGTGGGAAACGATGTGGTCAGCAGCTGTAACTGTGGGAGTTGTTGCAGTCTCTAGCTGTATCTGTGGGAGATGTGGCGGTCAGCAGCTGTATCTGCAGGAGATGTTGCGGTCACCAGCTGTATCTGAGGGGGATGATGCGGTCAGCAGCTATATCTGTGGCTAATGCTGACATTTTCATCTTTATCTGTGGGAGTTGGTGAGGTCAGCAGCTGTATCTGTGGGAGATGGTGCAGTCAGCAGCTGTATCTGTGGGAGACGATGAGGTAAGCAGCTGTAACTGAGGGAGATATTGCGGTCAGCAGCTGTATCTGTGGAAGATGTTGTGGACAGAAGCTATACCTATGGGAGATGTTGTGCTCAGCAGCTGTATCTGTGGGAGTAAATGACATCAGCAAATTAATCTGTGGGATATGATGAGGTCAGCAGCTTTATCTTTGTGTGATGTCATGTTCAGCTGTATCTATGGGAAATAGTGAGCTCAGCAGCTGTATCTATGGGAGACGATGCGATCAGCAGCTGTATCTGTGGGAAATGTTGCAGTCAGCAGCTGTATCTGCGGGAGATGGTGAGGTCAGCAGCTGTATCTATGGGAGATTGTGTGGTCAGCAGCAGTATCGGTGGGAGATTCTGTGGTAACGACTGTGTCTGTGAGAGCTGGTGAGGGCCGCCGCTGTAACTGTGGGAGATGTTGCATTCAGCTGCTGTATCTGTGGGATATGTGGCGGTCAGCAGCTGTATCTGTGGGGAATGGTGCGGTCAGCAGCTGCATCTGTGGGAGATGGTGCAGACAGAAGTTGTATGTGTGGGAGATGGAAAGGTCAGCAGCGAAATCTATTAGAGATGGTGTGTTCACCAGCTTTGTCTGTGGGAGATGCACAGAATAAGCAGCTGTATCAGGGACAGATAGTGAGTTGAGTTGCTGTATCTGTGGGAGATGATGCGGTCAGCAGCTGTAAATGTGGGAGATGTTGCAGTCAACAGATATATCTGTGGCAGATGGTGATGTCAGCAACTGTATCTGTGGGAAATGATGTGGTCAGCAGCTGTATCTGTGGGAGATGGTGAGGTCAGCAGCTATATCTATGGGAGATTGTGTGGTCAGAAACTGTATCTGGGAGATTCTGAGGTAAGCGATGTATCTGTGGGAGGTGGTGTGGTCAGCAGCTGTAACTGTGGGAGATTTTGCATTCAGCAGCTGTATCTGTGTGAAATGTGGCTGTCAGCAGCTGTACCTTTGGGGGATGGTGCGGTCAGCAACTGTATCTGTCGGAGATGGATACATCAGCAGCTTTATCTGTGGGAGACAATGCAGTCAGCAGCCGTTAGTGTGGGAGATGTTGCGATCTGCAGCTAAATCTATTGGAGATGGTGTGTTCACCAGCTGTATCTGTGGGAGATGCTGAGAGTAGGCACCTTGATCTGTGGTTGATGCACAGAATAAGCAGCTGTATCAGGGGCAGATGGTGAGTTCAGCAGCTGTATCTGTGGGAGACGATGTGGTCAGCAGCTGTAACTGTGGGAGATGTTGCAGTCAGCAGCTGTATCTGTGGGAGATGGTGATGTCAGGAGCTATGTTTATGGGAGATTGTGTGCTCTGGAGTTTTATCTGTGGGAGATTCTGAGGTAAGCGATGTATCTGTGGGAGATGGTGAGGTCAGCAGCTTTATCTGGGGGAGATATGGCGGTCAGCAGCTGTATCTCTAGGGGATGGTGTGGTTAACAGCTGTACCTGTGTGAGATGGTGACATCAGCAGCTTTATCTGTGGGAGTTGGTGAGGTCAGCAGCTATATCTGTGGGAGATTCTGATGTAATCTACTGTATCTGTGAGAGATGCTGATGGCAGCAGCTGTATCTGTGGGAGATGCGGTGTTCAGCTCTATCTGTGGGAGATGCTTAGTGTCATCAGCTGTATCTGTGGGAGATGGTGAGGTCAGCAGCTGTATCTATGTGTCATAGTGTGGTCAGCGGCTGTATCTGTAGGAGATGGTGAGGTCAGCAGCTGTATATGTGGAGATGGTAACATCAACAGCTGTATTTGTGGGAGACGATGCAGTCTGCAGCTGTATATGTGGGAGATGGTGTGGTCAACTGCTGTGATTGTAGGAGTTGGTGATGTCAGCAGCTTTATCCGTGGTAGATGGTGCGGAGAAAAGCTGTATCTATGGGAGATGTTGTGCTAATCATCTGTATCTGTGGGAGATGGTGTGGTCAACATCTGTTATTGTGGGAGTTGGTGATGTCAGCAGCTGTATCTGTGGGAGATGCAGAGACCAAGACACTGTATATGGGTGAGATGGAGCGATCAGCAGCTGTATCTGTGGGAGATGTTGCGTTCAGCAGCTGGATCTATGGTAGATGTTGCGATCAGCAGCTGCTTCTGTAGGAGATGGTGTGGTCAACAGATGTTATTGTGGGAGTTGGTGAGGTCAGCAGATTTATCTGTGGGAGATGGTGACATCAGCAGCTGTATCTGTGGGAGACGATGCGGTCAGCAGCTGTATCTGTGGGAGATGGTGCCGCCAGCAGCTGTATCTGTGGGATATGTTGCGGTCAGCATCTGTGTCTGTGGGTGATGTCGTATTCCGCTGTATCCATGGAATATGCTGCGGTCAGCAGCTGTATCTGTGTTAGATGATGAGGGTCAGCATCTGTGTCTGTGGGGGATGATGACACCAGCAGCTGTATCTGTGGGAGAAGATACAGTCAGCAGCTGTAACTCTTGGAAATGTCATTTTCAGATCTATCTGTGGCACATGGAGTGTTCTCCAGCTAGGTCTTTGGGAGATGCTGAGAGTAGGCACCTTTACCTGTGGCAGAGGCACAGAATAAGCAGCTGTATCAGGGGCAGATGGCAAGTTCGGCAGGTGTACCTGTGGGAGAGGGTGAGGTCAGCAACTGTATCTGTGGGAGACAATGCAGTCAGCAGCTGTAACTGTGGGAGATGTTGCAGTCAGCAGCTGTATCTGTGGGAGATGGTGTGGTCAGGAACTGTATCTGTGGGAGATTCCGAGGTAAGCGATGTATCTGTGGGAGGTGGTGAGGTCAGCAGCTTTAACTGTTGGAGATGTTGCATTCAGCAGCTGTATATGTAGGATATGTTACGATCAGCATCTGTGTCTGTGGGTGATGTCGTGTTCCGCTGTATCCATGGGATATGCTGCGGTCAGCAGCTGTGTCTGTGGGGAATGGTGACACCAGCAGCTGTATCTGTGGGAGAAGATACAGTCAGCAGCTGTAACTCTTGGAAATGTCACTTCCAGATCTATCTGTGGCACATGGAGTGTTCACCAGCTAGGTCTTTGGGAGATGCTTTACCTGAGGCAGATGCACAGAACAAGCAGCTGTATCAGGGGTAGATGGTGAGTTCGGCAGGTGTATCTGTGGGAGATGGTGAGTTCAGCAGCTTTACTTGTGGGAGAGGGTGAGGTCAGCGACTGTATCTGTGGGAGATGGTGAGGTCAGCAGCTATATATATGGGAGACTGTGTGGTCAGGAACTGTATCTGTGGGAGATTCTGAGGTAAGCGAAGTATCTTTGGGAGGTGGTGAGGTCAGCAGCTGTAACTGTTGAAGATGTTGCATTCAGCAGCTGTATCTGTGGGAGATGTGGCGTTCAGCAGCTGTATCTGTAGGGGATGGTGACATCAGCAGCTGTATTTTTGGGAGATGTTGAGGTCAGCAGCTGTATCTGTGGGAGACGAGCGGTCAGCAGCTGTATCTGTAGGAGATGGTGTGGTCAATAGCTGTGATTTTGGGAATTGTTGAGGTCAGCAGCTTTATCCATGGGAGATGGTGACATCAGCAGCTGTATCTGTGGGAGACCATGCGGTCAGCAACTATTAATGTGGGAGATGGTACGGACAGCAGCTGTATCTGTGGGAGATGTTGCAATCAGCATTTGTATCTGTGGGATATGGTGCGGTCAGCAGCTTTATCTGTGCGAAATGATGATGTTCAGCAAGTGTGTCTCTGAGAAGTTGACATCAGCAGCTGTATCTGTGGGAAAGGGTGAGGTCTGCAGCTGTATCTTTTAGAGATGATGCGGTCTTCAGCTGTAACTGTGGGAGATGTTGCAGTCAGCAGCTGTCTCTGTGGGAGATGGTGAGGTCAGCAGCTATATCAATGGGAGTTTGTGTGGTCAGGAGCTGTATCTGTGGGAGATTCTGACGTAAGCAATGTATCTGTGGGAGATGGTGGGGTCTGCAGCTGTATCTATGGGACATGGTGCAGCAGAAGTTGTATGTGTGGGAGATGGTCAGGTCAGCAGCTAAATCTATTGGAGATGGTGTGTTCACCGGCTTTGTCTGTGGGAGATGCTGAGAGTAGGCACCTTTATCTATGGCAGATGCACAGAATAAGCAGCTGGGCCAGGGGCAAATGTTTAGTTCAGCAGCTGTATCTGTGGGAGATGGTGAGGTCAGCAGCTATATCTATTGGAGTTTCTGTGGTCAGGAGCTGTACCTATGGGAGATTCTGATGTAAGCAATGTATGTGTGAGAGATGGTGAGGTCAGCATCTGCATCTGTGGGAGATTCTGATGTAATCTACTGTATCTGTGAGAGATGCTGATGGCAGCAGCTGTATCTGTGGGAGATGCGGTGTTGAGCTCTATCTGTGGGAGATGCTTAGTGTCATCAGCTGTATCTGTGGGAGATGGTGAGGTCAGCAGCTGTATCGATGGGTCATGGTGTGGTCAGCGGCTGTATCTGTAGGAGATGGTGAGGTCAGCAGCGGTATATGTGGAGATGGTAACATCAGCGGCTGTATTTGTGGGAGACGATGCAGTCTGCAGCTGTATCTGTGGGAGATGGTGTGGTCAACAGCTGTGATTGTAGGAGTTGGTGATATCAGCAGCTTTATCCGTGGTAGATGGTGCGGAGAAAAGCTGTATCTATGGGAGATGTTGTGCTAATCATCTGTATCTGTGGGAGATGGTGTGGTCAACATCTGTTATTGTGGGAGTTGGTGATGTCAGCAGCTGAATCTGTGGGAGATGCAGAGAACAAGCCACTGTATATGGGTGAGATGGAGCGATCAGCAGCTGTATCTGTGGGAGATGTTGCGGTCAGCAGCTGTATCTATGGAGATGTTGCGCTCAGCAGCTGTTTCTGTGGGAGATGGTGAGGTCAGCAACTATATCTATGGGAGATTGTGTGGTCAGGAACTGTATCTGTGGGAGATTCTGAGGTAAGCGATGTATCTGTGGGAGGTGGTGAGGTCAGCAGCTGTAACTGTTGGAGATGTTGCATTCAGCAGCTGTATCTGTGGGAGATGTGGCGTTCAGCAGCTGTATCTGTAGGGGATGGTGACATCAGCAGCTGTATTTTTGGGAGATGTTGAGGTCAGCAGCTGTATCTGTGGGAGACGATGCGGTCATCAGCTGCATCTGTGGGAGATGGTGTGGTCAATAGCTGTGATTGTGAGAATTGTTGAGGTCAGCAGCTTTATCCATGGGAGATGGTGACATCAGCAGCTGTATCTGTAGGAGACCATGCGGTCAGCAACTATTAATGTGGGAGATGGTACGGACAGCAGCTGTATCTGTGGGAGATGTTGCAATTAGCATTTGTATCTGTGGGATATGGTGCGGTCAGCACATTTATCTGTGCGAAATGATGATATTCAGCAGGTGTGTCTCTGAGAAGTTGACATCAGCAGCTGTATCTGTGGGAAAGGGTGAGGTCTGCAGCTGTAACTTTTAGAGAAAATACGGTCTTCAGCTGTAACTGTGGGAGATGGTGAGGTCAGCAGCTGTATCAATGGGAGATTGTGTGGTCAGGAGCTGTATCTGTGGGAGATTCTGACGTAAGTGATGTATCTATGGGAGATGGTGAGGTCTGCAGCTGTATCTATGGGACATGGTGCAGCAGAAGTTGTATGTGTGGGAGATGGTGTGGTCAACAGATGTTATTGTGGGAGTTGGTGAGGTCAGCAGGTTTATCTGTGGGAGATGGTGACATCAGCAGCTGTATCTGTGTGAGATGGTGAGTTCAGCAGCTTTACTTGTGGGAGAGGGTGAGGCCAGCAGCTGTATCTGTGGGATATGTTGCGGTGTGCATCTGTGTCTGTGGGTGATGTCGTGTTCCGCTGTATCCATGGGATATGCTGCGGTCAGCAGCTGTATCTGTGTGAGATGATGAGGTTCAGCATCTGTGTCTGTGGGGGATGGTGACTCCAGCAGCTGTATCTGTGGGAGAAGATACAGTCAGCAGCTGTAACTCTTGGAAATGTCATTTTCAGATCTATCTGTGGCACATGGAGTGTTCACCAGCTAGGTCTTTGGGAGATGCTGAGAGTAGGCAACTTTACCTGTGGCAGATGCACAGAATAAGCAGCTGTATCAGGGGCAGATGGTGAGTTCGGCAGGTGTATCTGTGGGAGTTGGTGAGTTCAGCAGCTGTACCTGTTGGAGAGGGTGAGGTCAGCAACTGTATCTGTGGGAGACAATGCGGTCAGCGGCTGTAACTGTGGGAGATGTTGCAGTCAGCAGCTGTATCTGTGTGAGATTGTGTGGTCAGGAACTGTATCTGTGGGAGATTCCGAGGTAAGCGATGTATCTGTGGGAGGTGGTGAGGTCAGCAGCGTTAACTGTTGGAGATGTTGCATTCAGCAGCTGTATATGTAGGATATGTTGCGGTCAGCATCTGTGTCTGTGGGTGATGTCGTGTTCCACTGTATCCATGGGATATGCTGCGGTCAGCAGCTGTGTCTGTGGGGAATGGTGACACCAGCAGCTGTATCTGTGGGAGAAGATACAGTCAGCAGCTGTAACTCTTAGAAATGTCACTTCCAGATCTATCTGTGGCACATGGAGTGTTCACCAGCTAGGTCTTTGGGAGATGCTTTACCTGTGGCAGATGCACAGAATAAGCAGCTGTATCAGGGGTAGATGGTGAGTTCGCCAGGTGTATCTGTGGGAGATGGCGAGTTCAGCAGCTTTACTTGTGGGAGAGGGTGAGGTCAGCGACTGTATCTGTGGGAGACGATGCGGTCAGCAGCTGTATCTGTGGGAGATGGTGTGGTCAATAACTGTGATTGTGGGAATTGTTGAGGTCAGCAGCTTTATCTGTGGGAGATGGTGACATCAGCAGCTGTATCTGTGGGAGACCTTGCGGTCAGCAGCTATTAATGTGGGAGATGGTACGGACAGCAGCTGTATCTGTGGGAGATTCTGAGGTAAGCGATGTATCTGTGGGAGATAGTCAGGTAAGCAGCTGTATCTGTGGGAGATGTGGCAGTCAGCAGCGGTATCTGTGGGATATGGTGCGGTCAGCACCTTTATCTGTGCGAAATGATGATATTCAGCAGGTGTGTCTCTGAGAAGTTGACATCAGCAGCTGTATCTGTGGGAAAGGGTGAGGTCTGCAGCTGTATCTTTTAGAGATGATGCGGTCTTCAGCTGTAACTGTGAGAGATGTTGCAGTCAGCAGCTGTATCTGTGGGAGATGGTGAGGTCAGCAGCTATATCTATGGGAGATTGTGTGGTCAGGAGCTGTATCTGTGGGAGATTCTGAGGTAAGCGATGTATCTGTGGGAGATAGTCATGTCAGCAGCTGTATCTGTGGGAGATGTGGCAGTCAGCAGCTGTATCTGTGGGAGATGGTGAGGTCTGCAGCTGTATCTATGGGACATGGTGCAGCAGAAGTTGTATGTGTGGGAGATGGACAGGTCAGCAGCTAAATCTATTGGAGATGGTGTGTTCAGCGTCTTTGTCTGTGGGAGCTGCTGAGAGTAGGCACCTTCATCTGTGGCAGCGATGCGGTCAGCAGCTGTAACTGTGGGAGATGTTGCAGTCAGCAGCTGTATCTGTGGGCGATGGTGAGGTCAGCAGCTATTTCTATGGGAGATTGTGTGGGCAGGAGCTGTATCTGTGGGAGATGCTGACGTAAGCGATGTATCTGTGGGAGATGGTGAGTTCAGCAGCTGTATCTGTGAGAGATGTGGCAGTCAGCTGCTGTATCCATGGGTCATTGTGCGGTCAGCGGCGCTGTATCGGTGGGAAATGGTGAGGTCAGCAGCTGTAGATGTGGAGATGGTGACATCAGCTGGTGTATTTGTGGGAGACGATGGTGTTAGCAGCTGTTACTGTGGGAGACGATGGGGTCAGCAGCTGTCTCTGTGGGAGATGTTGTGGTCAACAGCTGTTATTTTGGGATTTGGTGAGGTCAGCAGCTTTATCCAGGGTTGATGGTGCGTAGAAAAGCTGTATCTATGGGAGATGTTGCGCTCAGCAGCTGTATCTGTGGGAGATGATGCCGACAGCAGCTGTATCTGTGGGAGATGATGCGGTTTAGCAGCTGTGTCTGTGGAGGATGGTGATACCAGCAGCTGTATCTGTGGGAGAAGATACAGTTAGCAGCTTTAACTCTGTGAAATGTCATTTTCAGATCTATCTGTGGCAGATGGTGTGTTCATCCGATATATCTGTGGGAGATGCTGAGAGTAGGCACCTTTATCAATGGCAGATGCACAGAATAAGAAGCTGGACCAGGGGCAAATGGTGAGTTCAGCAGTTGTATCTGTGGGAGATGTTGCACTCAGCAGCTGTTTCTGTGGGAGAAGGTGTGGTCAACAGAAGTTATTGTGGGAGTTGGTGAGGTCAGCAGATTTATCTGTGGGAGATGGTGACATCAGCAGCTGTATCTGTGGGAGACGATGCGGTCAGCAGCTGTTACTGTGGGAGATGGTGCCGCCAGCAGCTGTATCTGTGGGACATGTTGCGGTCAGCATCTGTGTCTGTGGGTGATGTCGTGTTCCGCTGTATCCATGGGATATGCTGCGGTTAGCAGCTGTATCTGTGGGAGATGATGAGGTTCAGCAGCTGTGTCTGTGGGGAATGGTGACACCAGCAGCTGTATCTGTGGGAGAAGATACAGTCAGCAGCTGTAACTCTTGGAAATGTCATTTTCAGATCTATTTGTGGCACATGGTGTGTTCACCAGCTAGGTCTTTGGGAGATGCTTTACCTGTTGCAGATGCACAGAATAAGCAGCTGTATCAGGGGCAGATGGTGAGTTGGTCAGGTGTATCTGTGGGAGATGGTGAGTTCAGAAGCTTTACTTGTGGGAGAGGGTGAGGTCAGCGACTGTATCTGTGGGAGACAATACGGTCAGCAACTGTATCTGTGGGAGATGGTGAGGTCAGCAGCTATATCAATGGGAGATTGTGTGGTCAGGAACTGTATCTGAGGGAGATTCCGAGGTAAGCGATGTATCTGTGGGGGGTGGTGAGGTCAGTATCTTTAACTGTTGGAGATGTTGCATTCAACAGCTGTATCTGTGGGAGATGTGGCGGTCATCAGCTGTATCTGTGGGAGATGGTGTGGTCAATAGCTGTGATTGTGGGAATTGTTGAGGTCAGCAGCTTTATCCGTGGGAGATGGTGACATCAGCAGCTGTATCTGTGGGAGACCATGCGGTCAGCAACTATTAATGTGGGAGATGGTACGGACAGCAGCTGTATCTGTGGGAGATGTTGCAATTAGCATTTGTATCTGTGGGATATGGTGCGGTCAGCACCTTTATCTGTGCGAAATGATGATGTTCAGCAGGTGTGTCTCTGAGAAGTTGACATCAGCAGGTGTATCTGTGGGAAAGGGTGAGGTCTGCAGCTGTATCTTTTAGAGATGATGCGGTCTTCAGCTGTAACTGTGAGAGATGTTGCAGTCAGCAGCTGTATCTGTGGGAGATTGTGAGGTCAATAGCTGGGATTGTGGGAATTGTTGAGGTTAGCAGCTTTATCCGTGGAAGATGGTGACATCAGCAGCTGAATCTGTGGGAGACCATGCGGTCAGCAGCTATTAATGTGGGAGATGGTATGGACAGCAGCTGTATCTGTGGGAGATGTTGCAATCAGCATTTGCATCTGTGGGATATGGTGCGGTCAGCACCTTTATCTGTGCGAAATGATGATATTCAGCAGGTGTGTCTCTCTGAGAAGTTGACATCAGCTGCTGTATCTGTGGGAAAGTGTGAGGTTTGCAGCTGTGTGTTATAGAGATGATGCTGTCTTCAGCTGTAACTGTGAGAGATGTTGCAGTCAGCAGCTGTATCTGTGGGAGATGGTGAGGTCAGCAGCTGTATCTATGGGAGATTGTGTGGTCAGGAGCTGTATCTGTGGGAGATTCTGATGTAAGCGATGTATCTGTGGGAGATAGTCAGGTCAGCAGCTGTATCTGTGGGAGATGTAGCAGTCAGCAGCTGTATCTGTGGGAGATGGTGAGGTCTGCAGCTGTATCTATGGGACATGGTGCAGCAGAAGTTGTATGTGTGGGAGATGGTCAGGTCAGCAGCTAAATCTATTGGTGATGGTGTGTTTACCGGCTTTGTCTGTGGGAGCTGCTGAGAGTAGGCACATGTATCTGTGGCAGCGATGCGGTCAGCAGCTGTAACTGTGGGAGATGTTGCAGTCAGCAGCTGTATCTGTGGGAGATGGTGAGGTCAGCAGCTATATCTATGGGAGATTGTGTGGTCAGGAGCTGTATCTGTGGGAGATTCTGACGTAAGCGATGTATCAGTGGGAGATGGTGAGTTCAGCAGCTGTATCTGTGAGAGATGTGGCAGTCAGCAGCTGTATCTATGGGTCATTGTGCGGTCAGCAGCTGTATCGGTGGGAAATGGTGAGGTCAGCAGCTGTAGATGTGGAGATGGTGACATCAGCTGCTGTATTTGTGGGAGATGATGGGGTTAGCAGCTGTAACTGTGGGAGACGATGGGGTCAGCAGCTGTAGATGTGGAGACGATGGGGTCAGCAGCTGTCTCTGTGGGAGATGTGTGGTCAACAGCTGTTATTTTGGGAGTTGGTGAGGTCAGCAGCTTTTTCCGGGGTTGATGATGCGTAGAAAAGCGGTATCTATGGGAGATGTTGCGCTCAGCATCTGTATCTGTGGGAGATTGTCCGGTAAGCAGCTATATCTGTGGGAGAGGGTGCGGTTAACAGCTGTTATTGTGGGAGTTGGTGAGGTCAGCAGCTTTATCTGTGGGAGATGGTGACATCGGCAGCTATATCTGTGGGAGACGATGCCGACAGCAGCTGTATCTGTGGGAGATGATGCGGTTCAGCAGCTGTGTCTGTGGAGGATGGTGATACCAGCAGCTGTATCTGTGGGAGAAGATACAGTTAGCAGCTTTAACTCTTGGAAATGTCATTTTCAGATCTATCTGTGGCAGATGGTGTGTTGATTGGATGTATCTGTGGGAGATGCTGAGAGTAGGCACCTTTATCAATGGCAGATGCACAGAATAATCAGCTGGACCAGGGGCAAATGGTGAGTTCAGCAGCTGTATCTGTGGGAGATGGTGTGGTCAGCAGCTGTATCTGTGGGAGATATTGCGCTCAGAAGCTGTTTCTTTGGGAGATGGTGTGGTCATCAGATGTTATTGTGGGAGTTGGTGAGGTCAGCAGATTTATCTGTGGGTGATGGTGACATCAGCAGCTGTATCTGTGGGAGATGATGAGGTTCAGCAGCTGTGTCTGTGGGGAATGGTGACATCAGCAGCTGCATCTGTGGGAGAAGATACAGTCAGCAGCTGTAACTCTTGGAAATGTCATTTTCAGATCGATTTGTGGCACATGGTGTGCTCACCATCTAGGTCTTTGGGAGATGCTTTACCTGTGGCAGGTGCACAGAATAAGCAGCTGTATCAGGGGCAGATGGTGAGTTCGGCAGGTGCATCTGCGGGAGATGGTGAGTTCAGAAGTTTTACCCAGGGTTGGTGGTGCGTATAAAAGCTGTATCAATGGGAGATGTTGCGCTCAGCAGCTGTATCTGTGGGAGATTGTCCGGTAAGCAGCTATATCTGTGGGAGAGGGTGTGGTTAACAGCTGTTAATTTGGGAGTTGGTGAGGTCAGCAGCTTTATCTGTGGGAGATGGTGACATCGGCAGCTATATCTGTGGGAGACGATGCCGACAGCAGCTGTATCTGCGGGAGATGATGCGGTTCAGCAGCTGTGTCTGTGGAGGATGGTGATACCAGCAGCTGTATCTGTGGGAGAAGATACAGTTAGCAGCTTTAACTCTTGGAAATGTTATTTTCAGATCTATTTATGGCACATGGTGTGCTCACCATCTAGGTCTTTGGGAGATGCTTTACCTGTGGCAGGTGCACAGAATAAGCAGCTGTATCAGGGGCAGATGGTGAGTTCGGCAGGTGCATCTGCGGGAGATGGTGAGTTCAGAAGCTTTACTTGTGTGAGAGGGTGAGGTCAGCGACTGTACCTGTGGGAGACAATGCGGTCAGCAACTGTATCTGTGGGAGATGGTGAGGTCAGCAGCTATATCAATGGGAGATTGTGTGGTCAGGAACTGTATCTGTGGGAGATTCCGAGGTAAGCGATGTATCTGAGCAGGGTGGTGAGGTCAGTATCTTTAACTGTTGGAGATGTTGCATTCAACAGCTGTATCTGTGGGAGATGTGGCGGTCAGCAGCTGTATCTGTAGGGGATGGTGACATCAGCAGCTGTAGTTTTGGGAGACGTTGAGGTCAGCAGCTGTAACTGTGGGAGACGATGCGGTCATCAGCTGTATCTGTGGGAGATGGTGTGGTCAATAGCTGTGATTGTGGGAATTGTTGAGGTCAGCAGCTTTATCCGTGGGAGATGGTGACATCAGAAGCTGTATCTGTTTGAGACCATGCGGTCAGCAGCTATTAATGTGGGAGATGGTACGGACAGCAGCTGTATCTGTGGGAGATGTTGCAATTAGTATTTGTATCTGTGGGATATGGTGCGGTCAGCACCTTTATCTGTGCGAAATGATGATGTTCAGCAGGTGTGTCCCTGAGAAGTTGACATCAGCAGCTGTATCTGTGGGAAAGGGTGAGGTCTGCAGCTGTATCTTTCAGAGATGATGCGGTCTTCAGCTGTAACTGTGAGAGATGTTGCAGTCAGCAGCTGTATCTGTGGGAGATTGTGTGGTCAGGAGCTGTATTTGTGGGAGATTCTGACGTAAGCGATGTATCTGTGGGAGATAGTCAGGTCAGCAGCTGTATCTGTGGGAGATGTGGCAGTCAGCAGCTGTATCTGAAGGAGACGATGCGGTCAGCAGCTGTATCTGTAGAAGATGGTGTGGTCAATAGCTGTGATTGTGGGAATTGTTGAGGTCACCAGCTTTATCCATGGGAGATGGTGACATCACCAGCAGCTGTATCTGTGGGAGACCATGCGGTCAGCAACTATTAATGTTGGAGATGGTACGGACAGCAGCTGTATCTGTGGGAGAATTTGCAATCAGCATTTGTATCTGTGGGATATGATGCAGTCAGCACCTTTATCTGTGCGAAATGATGAGGTTCAGCAGGTGTGTCTCTGAGAAGTTGACATCAGCAGCTGTATCTGTGGGAAAGGTTGAGGTCTGCAGCTGTATCTTTTAGAGAAAATGCGGTCTTCAGCTGTAACTGTGAGAGATGTTGCAGTCAGCAGCTGTCTCTGTGGGAGATGGTGAGGTCAATAGCTGTGATTGTGGGAATTGTTGAGGTTAGCAGCTTTATCCGTGGGAGATGGTGACATCAGCAGCTGTATCTGTGGGAGACCATGCGGTCAGTGGCTATTAATGTGGGAGATGGTACGGACAGCAGCTGTATCTGTGGGAGATGTTGCAATCAGCATTTGTATCTGTGGCATATGGTGCGGTCAGCACCTTTATCTGTGCGAAATGATGAGGTTCAGCAGGTGTGTCTCTCTGAGAAGTTGACATCAGCAGCTGTATCTGTGGGAAAGTGTGAGGTTTGCAGCAGTATGTTATAGAGATGATGCGGTCTTCAGCTGTAACTGTGAGAGATGTTGCAGTCAGCAGCTGTATCTGTGGGAGATGGTGAGGTCAGCAGCGATATCTATGGGAGATTGTGTGGTCAGGAGCTGTATCTGTGGGAGATTCTGAGGTAAGCGATGTATCTGTGGGAGATAGTCAGGTCAGCAGCTGTATCTGTGGGAGATGTGGCAGTCAGCAGCTCTATCTGTGGGAGATGGTGAGGTCTGCAGCTGTATCTATGGGACATGGTGCAGCAGAAGTTGTATGTGTGGGAGATGGTCAGGTCAGCAGCTAAATCTATTGGAGATGGTGTGTTCACCGTCTTTGTCTGTGGGAGCTGCTGAGAGTAGGCACATGTATCTGTGGCAGCGATGCAGTCAGCAGCTGTAACTGTGGGAGATGTTGCAGTCAGCAGCTGTATCTGTGGGCGATGGTGAGGCCAGCAGCTATATCTATGGGAGATTGTGTGGTCAGGAGCTGTATCTGTGGGAGATTCTGACGTAAGCGATGAATCTGTGGGAGATGGTGAGTTCAGCAGCTGTATCTGTGAGAGATGTGGCAGTCAGCAGCTGTATCTATGGGTCATTGTGCAGTCAGCAGCTGTATCGGTGGGAAATGGTGAGGTCAGCAGCTGTAGATGTGGAGATGGTGACATCAGCTGCTGTATTTGTGGGAGACGATGGGGTTAGCAGCTGTAACTGTGGGAGACGATGGGATCAACAGCTGTCTCTGTGGGAGATGTTGTGGTCAACAGCTGTTATTTTGGGAGTTGGTGAGGTCAGCAGCTTTATCCAGGGTTGATGGTGCGTATAAAAGCTGTATCAATGGGAGATGTTGCGCTCAGCAGCTGTATCTGTGGGAGATTGTCCGGTAAGCAGCTATATCTGTGGGAGAGGGTGTGGTTAACAGCTGTTATTGTGGGAGTTGGTGAGGTCAGCAGCTTTATCTGTGGGAGATGGTGACATCGGCAGCTATGTCTGTGGGAGACAATGCCGACAGCAGCGGTATCTGCTGGAGATGATGCGGTTCAGCAGCTGTGTCTGTGGAGGATAGTGATACCAGCAGCTGTATCTGTGGGAGAAGATACAGTTAGCAGCTTTAACTCTTGGAAATGTCATTTTCAGATCTATCTGTGGCAGATGGTGTGTTCATCCGATATATCTGTGGGAGATGCTGAGAGTAGGCACCTTTATCAATGGCAGATGCACAGAATAAGCAGCTGGACCAGGGGCAAATGGTGAGTTCATCAGCTGTATCTGTGGGAGATGGTGAGGTCAGCAGCTGTATCTGTGGGAGATGGTGAGGTCAGCAGCTGTATCTGTGGGAGATGGTGAGGTCAGCAGCTGTATCTGTGGGAGATGTTGCGCTCAGCAGCTGTTTCTGTGGGAGATGGTGTGGTCAACAGATGTTATTGTGGGAGTTGGTGAGGTCAGCAGATTTATCTGTGGGAGATGGTGACATCAGCAGCTGTATCTGTGGGAGACGATGCAGTCAGCAGCTGTTACTGTGGGAGATGGTGCCGCAGCAGCTGTATCTGTGTGATATGTTGCGGTCAGCATCTGTGTCGGTGGGTGATGTCATTTTCCGCTGTATCCATGGGACATGCTGCGGTCAGAAGCTGTATCTGTGTGAGATGATGAGGTTCAGCATCTGTGTCTGTGAGGAATGGTGACACCAGCAGCTGTATCTGTGGAAGTGGGTGTGGTTAACAGCTGTTATTTTGGGAGTTGGTGAGGTCAGCAGCTTTATCTGTGGGAGATGGTGACATCGGCAGCTATATCTGTGGGTGACAATGCCGACAGCAGCTGTATCTGTGGGAGATGATGCGGTTCAGCAGCTGTGTCTGTGGAGGATGGTGACACCAGCAGCTGTATCTGTGGGAGAAGATACAGTCAGCAGCTGTAACTCTTGGAAATGTTATTTTCAGATCTGTTTGTGGCACATGGTGTGCTCACCATCTAGGTCTTTGGGAGATGCTTTACCTGTGGCAGATGCACAGAATAAGCAGCTGTATCAGGGGCAGATGGTGAGTTCGGCATGTGCATCTGTGGGAGATGGTGAGTTCAGAAGTTTTACTCGTAGGAGAGGGTGAGGTCAGCGACTGTATCTTTGGGAGACAATGCGGTCAGCAACTTTATCTGTGGGAGATGGTGAGGTCAGCAGCTATATCTATGGGAGATTGTGTGGTCAGGAACTGTATCTGTGGGAGATTCCGAGGTAAGCGATGTATCTGTGGGGGGTGGTGAGGTCAGTACCTTTAACTGTTGGAGATGTTGCATTCAACAGCTGTATCTGTGGGAGATGTGGCAGTCAGCAGCTGTATCTGTAGGGGATGGTGACATCAGCAGCAGTAGTTTTGGGAGACGTTGAGGTCAGCAGCTGTAACTGTGGGAGACGATGCGGTCATCAGCTGTATCTGTGGGAGATGGTGTGGTCAGCAGCTATATCTATGGGAGATTGTGTGGTCAGGAGCTGTATCTGTGGGAGATTCTGAGGTAAGCGATGTATCTGTGGGAGATAGTCAGGTCAGCAGCTGTATCTGTGGGAGATGTGGCAGTCAGCAGCTTTATCCGTGGGAGATGGTGACATCAGAAGCTGTATCTGTGGGAGACCATGCGGTCAGCAGCTATTAATGTGGGAGATGGTACGGACAGCAGCTGTATCTGTGGGAGATGTTGCAATTAGCATTTGTATCTATGGGATATGGTGCGGTCAGCACCTTTATCTGTGCGAAATGATGATGTTCAGCAGGTGTGTCTCTGAGAAGTTGACATCAGCAGCTGTATCTGTGGGAAAGGGTGAGGTCTGCAGCTGTATCTTTTAGAGATGATGCGGTCTTCAGCTGTAACAGTGAGAGATGTTGCAGTCAGCAGCTGTATCTGTGGGAGATGGTGAGGTCAGCAGCTATATCTATGGGAGATTGTGTGGTCAGGAGCTGTATCTGTGGGAGATTCTGAGGTAAGCGATGTATCTGTGGGAGATAGTCAGGTCAGCAGCTGTATCTGTGGGAGATGTGGCAGTCAGCAGCTCTATCTGTGGGAGACGATGCGGTCAGCATCTGTATCTGTAGAAGATGGTGTGGTCAATAGCTGTGATTGTGGGAATTGTTGAGGTCAGCAGCTTTATCCATGGGAGATGGTGACATCAGCAGCTGTATCTGTGGGAGACCAAGCGGTCAGCAAATATTAATGTGGGAGATGGTGACATCAGCAGCTGTATCTGTGGGAGACGATGCGGTCAGCAGCTGTTACTGTGGGAGATGGTGACACCAGCAACTGTATCTGTGGGAGAAGATACAGTCAGCAGCTGTAACTCTTGGAAATGTCATTTTCAGATCTATTTGCGGCACATGGAGTGTTCACCAGCTAAGTCTTTGGGAGATGCTTTACCTGTGGCAGATGCACAGAATAAGCAGCTGTATCAGGGGCAGATACTGAGTTCGGCAGGTGTATCTGTGGGAGAGGGTGAGTTCGGAAGCTTTACTTGTGGGAGAGGATGAGGTAAGCGACTGTATCTGTGGGAGATGGTGAGGTCAGCAGCTATATCTATGGGAGATTGTGTGGTCAGGAACTGTATCTGTGGGAGATTCCGAGGTAAGCGATGTATCTGTGGGGTGTGGTGAGGTCAGCATCTTTAACTGTTGGAGATGTTGCATTCAGCAGCTGTATCTGTGGGAGATGTGGCGGTCAGCAGCTGTATATGTAGGGGATGGTGACATCAGCAGCTGTATTTTTGGGAGACGTTGAGGTCAGCAGCTGTAACTGTGGGAGACGATGCGGACATCAGCTGTATCTGTGGGAGATGGTGTGGTCAATAGCTGTGATTGTGGGAATTGTTGAGGTCAGCAGCTTTATCCGTGGGAGATGGTGACATCAGCAGCTGTATCTGTGGGAGACCATGCGGTCAGCAGCTAGTAATGTGGGAGATGGTACGGACAGCAGCTGTATCTGTGGGAGACGTTGCAATTAGCATTTGGTATCTGTGGGATATGGTGCGGTCAGCACCTTTATCTGTGCGAAATGATGATATTCAGCAGGTTTGTCTCTGAGAAGTTGACATCAGCAGCTGTATCTGTGGGAAAGGGTGAGGTCTGCAGCTCTATCTTTTAGAGATGGTGCGGTCTTCAGCTGTAACTGTGAGAGATGTTGCAGTCAGCAGCTGTATCTGTGGGAGATGGTGAGGTCAGCAGCTATATCTATGGGAGATTGTGTGGTCAGGAGCTGTATCTGTGGGAGATTCTGAGGTAAGCGATGTATCTGTGGGAGATAGTCAGGTCAGCAGCTGTATCTGTGGGAGATGTGGCAGTCAGCTGCTGTGTCTGTGGGGGATGGTGAGGTCTGCAGCTGTATCTATGGGACATGGTGCAGCAGAAGTTGTATGTGTGGGAGATGGTCAGGTCAGCAGCTAAATCTATGGGAGATGGTGTGTTCACCTGCTTTGTCTGTGGGAGCTGCTGAGAGTAGGCACCTTCATCTGTGGCAGCGCTGTGGTCAGCAGCTGTTACTGTGGGAGATGTTGCAGTCAGCAGCTGTATCTGTGTGAGATGATGAGGTTCAGCATCTGTGTCTGTGGGGGATGGTGAAACCAGCAGCTGTATCTGTGGGAGAAGATACAGTCAGCAGCTGTAACTCTTGGAAATGTCATTTTCAGATCTATCTGTGGCACATGGAGTGTTCACCAGCTAGGTCTCTGGGAGATGCTGAGAGTAGGCACCTTTACCTGTGGCAGATGCACAGAATAAGCAGCTGTATCAGGGGCAGATGGTGAGTTCGGCAGGTGTAACTGTGGGAGATGGTGAGTTCAGAAGCTTTACTTGTGGGAGAGGGTGAGGTCAGCGACTGTATCTGTGGGAGACCATGCGGTCAGCAGCTATTAATGTGGGAGATGGTACGGACAGCAGCTGTATCTGTGGGAGATGTTGCAATCAGCATTTGTATCTGTGGGATATGGTGCGGTCAGCACCTTTATCTGTGCGAAATGTTAAGGTTCAGCAGGTGTGTCTCTCTGAGAAGTTGACGTCAGCAGCTGTTTCTGTGGGAAAGTGTGAGGTTTGCAGCTGTATCTTATAGAGATGATGCGGTCTTCAGCTGTAACTGTGAGAGATGTTGCAGTCAGCAGCTGTATCTGTGGGAGATGGTGAGGTCAGCAACTGTATCTATGGGAGATTGTGTGGTCAGGAGCTGTATCTGTGGGAGATTCTGAGGTAAGCGATGTATCTGTGGGAGATAGTCAGGTCAGCAGCTGTATCTGTGGGAGATGTGGCAGTCAGCAGCTGTATCTGTGGGAGATGGTGAGGTCTGCAGCTGTATCTATGGGACATGGTGCAGCAGAAGTTGTATGTGTGGGAGATGGTCAGGTCAGCAGCTAAATCTATTGGAGATGGTGTGTTCACCGGCTTTGTCTGTGGGAGCTGCTGAGAGTAGGCACATGTATCTGTGGCAGCGATGCGGTCAGCAGCTGTAGCTGTGTGAGATGTTGCAGTCAGCAGCTGTATCTGTGGGCGATGGTGAGGTCAGCAGCTATATCTATGGGAGATTGTGTGGTCAGGAGCTGTATCTGTGGGAGATTCTGACGTAAGCGATGTATCTGTGGGAGATGGTGAGTTCAGCAGCTGTATCTGTGAGAGATGTGGCAGTCAGCAGCTGTATCTATGGGTCATTGTGCAGTCAGCAGCTGTATCGGTGGGAAATGGTGAGGTCAGCAGCTGTAGATGTGGAGATGGTGACATCAGCTGGTGTATTTGTGGGAGACGATGGGGTTAGCAGCTGTAACTGTGGGAGACGATGGGGTCAGCAGCTGTCTCTGTGGGAGATGTTGTGGTCAACAGCTGTTATTTTGGGAGTTGGTGAGGTCCGCAGCCTTATCCAGGGTTGATGGTGCGTATAAAAGCTGTATCAATGGGAGATGTTGCGCTCAGCAGCTGTATCTGTGGGAGTTTGTCCGGTAAGCAGCTATATCTGTGGGAGAGGGTGTGGTTAACAGCAGTTATGGTGGGAGTTGGTGAGGTCAGCAGCTTTATCTGTGGGAGATGGTGACATCGGCAGCTATATCTGTGGGAGACGATCCCGACAGCAGCTGTATCTGCGGGAGATGATGCGGTTCAGCAGCTGTGTCTGTGGAGGATGGTGATACCAGCAGCTGTATCTGTGGGAGAAGATACAGTTAGCAGCTTTAACTCTTGGAAATGTCATTTTCAGATCTATCTGTGGCAGATGGTGTGTTCATCCGATATATCTGTGGGAGATGCTGAGAGTAGGCACCTTTATCAATGGCAGATGCACAGAATAAGCAGCTGGACCAGGGGCAAATGGTGAGTTCAGCAGCTGTATCTGTGGGAGATGGTGAGGTCAGCAGCTGTATCTGTGGGAGATGGTGACATCGGCAGCTATATCTGTGGGTGACAATGCCGACAGCAGCTGTATCTGTGGGAGATGATGCGGTTCAGCAGCTGTGTCTGTGGAGGATGGTGACACCAGCAGCTGTATCTGTGGGAGAAGATACAGTCAGCAGCTGTAACTCTTGGAAATGTTATTTTCAGATCTGTTTGTGGCACATGGTGTGCTCACCATCTAGGTCTTTGGGAGATGCTTTACCTGTGGCAGATGCACAGAATAAGCAGCTGTATCAGGGGCAGATGGTGAGTTCGGCATGTGCATCTGTGGGAGATGGTGAGTTCAGAAGTTTTACTCGTAGGAGAGGGTGAGGTCAGCGACTGTATCTTTGGGAGACAATGCGGTCAGCAACTTTATCTGTGGGAGATGGTGAGGTCAGCAGCTATATCTATGGGAGATTGTGTGGTCAGGAACTGTATCTGTGGGAGATTCCGAGGTAAGCGATGTATCTGTGGGGGGTGGTGAGGTCAGTACCTTTAACTGTTGGAGATGTTGCATTCAACAGCTGTATCTGTGGGAGATGTGGCAGTCAGCAGCTGTATCTGTAGGGGATGGTGACATCAGCAGCAGTAGTTTTGGGAGACGTTGAGGTCAGCAGCTGTAACTGTGGGAGACGATGCGGTCATCAGCTGTATCTGTGGGAGATGGTGTGGTCAGCAGCTATATCTATGGGAGATTGTGTGGTCAGGAGCTGTATCTGTGGGAGATTCTGAGGTAAGCGATGTATCTGTGGGAGATAGTCAGGTCAGCAGCTGTATCTGTGGGAGATGTGGCAGTCAGCAGCTTTATCCGTGGGAGATGGTGACATCAGAAGCTGTATCTGTGGGAGACCATGCGGTCAGCAGCTATTAATGTGGGAGATGGTACGGACAGCAGCTGTATCTGTGGGAGATGTTGCAATTAGCATTTGTATCTATGGGATATGGTGCGGTCAGCACCTTTATCTGTGCGAAATGATGATGTTCAGCAGGTGTGTCTCTGAGAAGTTGACATCAGCAGCTGTATCTGTGTGAGATGATGAGGTTCAGCATCTGTGTCTGTGGGGGATGGTGAAACCAGCAGCTGTATCTGTGGGAGAAGATACAGTCAGCAGCTGTAACTCTTGGAAATATCATTTTCAGATCTATCTGTGGCACATGGAGTGTTCACCAGCTAGGTCTCTGGGAGATGCTGAGAGTAGGCACCTTTACCTGTGGCAGATGCACAGAATAAGCAGCTGTATCAGGGGCAGATGGTGAGTTCGGCAGGTGTAACTGTGGGAGATGGTGAGTTCAGAAGCTTTACTTGTGGGAGAGGGTGAGGTCAGCGACTGTATCTGTGGGAGACCATGCGGTCAGCAGCTATTAATGTGGGAGATGGTACGGACAGCAGCTGTATCTGTGGGAGATGTTGCAATCAGCATTTGTATCTGTGGGATATGGTGCGGTCAGCACCTTTATCTGTGCGAAATGTTAAGGTTCAGCAGGTGTGTCTCTCTGAGAAGTTGACGTCAGCAGCTGTTTCTGTGGGAAAGTGTGAGGTTTGCAGCTGTATCTTATAGAGATGATGCGGTCTTCAGCTGTAACTGTGAGAGATGTTGCAGTCAGCAGCTGTATCTGTGGGAGATGGTGAGGTCAGCAACTGTATCTATGGGAGATTGTGTGGTCAGGAGCTGTATCTGTGGGAGATTCTGAGGTAAGCGATGTATCTGTGGGAGATAGTCAGGTCAGCAGCTGTATCTGTGGGAGATGTGGCAGTCAGCAGCTGTATCTGTGGGAGATGGTGAGGTCTGCAGCTGTATCTATGGGACATGGTGCAGCAGAAGTTGTATGTGTGGGAGATGGTCAGGTCAGCAGCTAAATCTATTGGAGATGGTGTGTTCACCGGCTTTGTCTGTGGGAGCTGCTGAGAGTAGGCACATGTATCTGTGGCAGCGATGCGGTCAGCAGCTGTAGCTGTGTGAGATGTTGCAGTCAGCAGCTGTATCTGTGGGCGATGGTGAGGTCAGCAGCTATATCTATGGGAGATTGTGTGGTCAGGAGCTGTATCTGTGGGAGATTCTGACGTAAGCGATGTATCTGTGGGAGATGGTGAGTTCAGCAGCTGTATCTGTGAGAGATGTGGCAGTCAGCAGCTGTATCTATGGGTCATTGTGCAGTCAGCAGCTGTATCGGTGGGAAATGGTGAGGTCAGCAGCTGTAGATGTGGAGATGGTGACATCAGCTGGTGTATTTGTGGGAGACGATGGGGTTAGCAGCTGTAACTGTGGGAGACGATGGGGTCAGCAGCTGTCTCTGTGGGAGATGTTGTGGTCAACAGCTGTTATTTTGGGAGTTGGTGAGGTCCGCAGCCTTATCCAGGGTTGATGGTGCGTATAAAAGCTGTATCAATGGGAGATGTTGCGCTCAGCAGCTGTATCTGTGGGAGTTTGTCCGGTAAGCAGCTATATCTGTGGGAGAGGGTGTGGTTAACAGCAGTTATGGTGGGAGTTGGTGAGGTCAGCAGCTTTATCTGTGGGAGATGGTGACATCGGCAGCTATATCTGTGGGAGACGATCCCGACAGCAGCTGTATCTGCGGGAGATGATGCGGTTCAGCAGCTGTGTCTGTGGAGGATGGTGATACCAGCAGCTGTATCTGTGGGAGAAGATACAGTTAGCAGCTTTAACTCTTGGAAATGTCATTTTCAGATCTATCTGTGGCAGATGGTGTGTTCATCCGATATATCTGTGGGAGATGCTGAGAGTAGGCACCTTTATCAATGGCAGATGCACAGAATAAGCAGCTGGACCAGGGGCAAATGGTGAGTTCAGCAGCTGTATCTGTGGGAGATGGTGAGGTCAGCAGCTGTATCTGTGGGAGATGGTGACATCGGCAGCTATATCTGTCGGTGACAATGCCGACAGCAGCTGTATCTGTGGGAGATGATGCGGTTCAGCAGCTGTGTCTGTGGAGGATGGTGACACCAGCAGCTGTATCTGTGGGAGAAGATACAGTCAGCAGCTGTAACTCTTGGAAATGTTATTTTCAGATCTGTTTGTGGCACATGGTGTGCTCACCATCTAGGTCTTTGGGAGATGCTTTACCTGTGGCAGATGCACAGAATAAGCAGCTGTATCAGGGGCAGATGGTGAGTTCGGCATGTGCATCTGTGGGAGATGGTGAGTTCAGAAGTTTTACTCGTAGGAGAGGGTGAGGTCAGCGACTGTATCTTTGGGAGACAATGCGGTCAGCAACTTTATCTGTGGGAGATGGTGAGGTCAGCAGCTATATCTATGGGAGATTGTGTGGTCAGGAACTGTATCTGTGGGAGATTCCGAGGTAAGCGATGTATCTGTGGGGGGTGGTGAGGTCAGTACCTTTAACTGTTGGAGATGTTGCATTCAACAGCTGTATCTGTGGGAGATGTGGCAGTCAGCAGCTGTATCTGTAGGGGATGGTGACATCAGCAGCAGTAGTTTTGGGAGACGTTGAGGTCAGCAGCTGTAACTGTGGGAGACGATGCGGTCATCAGCTGTATCTGTGGGAGATGGTGTGGTCAGCAGCTATATCTATGGGAGATTGTGTGGTCAGGAGCTGTATCTGTGGGAGATTCTGAGGTAAGCGATGTATCTGTGGGAGATAGTCAGGTCAGCAGCTGTATCTGTGGGAGATGTGGCAGTCAGCAGCTTTATCCGTGGGAGATGGTGACATCAGAAGCTGTATCTGTGGGAGACCATGCGGTCAGCAGCTATTAATGTGGGAGATGGTACGGACAGCAGCTGTATCTGTGGGAGATGTTGCAATTAGCATTTGTATCTGTGGGATATGGTGCGGTCAGCACCTTTATCTGTGCGAAATGATGATGTTCAGCAGGTGTGTCTCTGAGAAGTTGACATCAGCAGCTGTATCTGTGGGAAAGGGTGAGGTCTGCAGCTGTATCTTTTAGAGATGATGCGGTCTTCAGCTGTAACTGTGAGAGATGTTGCAGTCAGCAGCTGTATCTGTGGGAGACGGTGAGGTCAGCAGCTATATCTATGGGAGATTGTGTGGTCAGGAGCTGTATCTGTGGGAGATTCTGAGGTAAGCGATGTATCTGTGGGAGATAGTCAGGTCAGCAGCTGTATCTGTGGGAGATGTGGCAGTCAGCAGCTCTATCTGTGGGAGACGATGCGGTCAGCAGCTGTATCTGTAGAAGATGGTGTGGTCAATAGCTGTGATTGTGGGAATTGTTGAGGTCAGCAGCTTTATTCTTGGGAGATGGTGACATCAGCAGCTGTATCTGTGGGAGACCAAGCGGTCAGCAAATATTAATGTGGGAGATGGTGACATCAGCAGCTGTATCTGTGGGAGACGATGCGGTCAGCAGCTGTTAGTGTGGGAGATGGTGACACCAGCAGCTGTATCTGTGGGAGAAGATACAGTCAGCAGCTGTAACTCTTGGAAATGTCATTTTCAGATCTATTTGCGGCACATGGAGTGTTCACCAGCTAAGTCTTTGGGAGATGCTTTACCTGTGGCAGATGCACAGAATAAGCAGCTGTATCAGGGGCAGATGGTGAGTTCGGCTGGTGTATCTGTGGGAGATGGTGAGTTCAGAAGCTTTACTTGTGGGAGAGGGTGAGGTCAGCGACTGTATCTGTGGGAGATGGTGAGGTCAGCAGCTATATCTATGGGAGATTGTGTGGTCAGGAACTGTATCTGTGGGAGATTCCGAGGTAAGCGATGTATCTGTGGGGTGTGGTGAGGTCAGCATCTTGAACTGTTGGAGATATTGCATTCAGCAGCTGTATCTGTGGGAGATGTGGCGGTCAGCAGCTGTATCTGTAGGGGATGGTGACATCAGCAGCTGTATTTTTGGGAGACGTTGAGGTCAGCAGCTGTAACTGTGGGAGACGATGCGGACATCAGCTGTATCTGTGGGAGATGGTGTGGTCAATAGCTGTGATTGTGGGAATTGTTGAGGTCAGCAGCTTTATCCGTGGGAGATGGTGACATCAGCAGCTGTATCTGTGGGAGACCATGCGGTCAGTAGCTATTAATGTGGGAGATGGTACGGACAGCAGCTGTATCTGTGGGAGATGTTGCAATTAGCATTTGTATCTGTGGGATATGGTGCAGTCAGCACCTTTATCTGTGCGAAATGATGATATTCAGCAGGTTTGTCTCTGAGAAGTTGACATCAGCAGCTGTATCTGTGGGAAAGGGTGAGGTCTGCAGCTGTATCTTTTAGAAATGATGCGGTCTTCAGCTGTAACTGTGAGAGATGTTGCAGTCAGCAGCTGTATCTGTGGGAGATGGTGAGGTCAGCAGCTATATCTATGGGAGATTGTGTGGTCAGGAGCTGTATCTGTGGGAGATTCTGAGGTAAGCGATGTATCTGTGGGAGATAGTCAGGTCAGCAGCTGTATCTGTGGGAGATGTGGCAGTCAGCTGCTGTGTCTGTGGGGGATGGTGAGGTCTGCAGCTGTATCTATGGGACATGGTGCAGCAGAAGTTGTATGTGTGGGAGATGGTCAGGTCAGCAGCTAAATCTATTGGAGATGGTGTGTTCACCTGCTTTGTCTGTGGGAGCTGCTGAGAGTAGGCACCTTCATCTGTGGCAGCAATGCGGTCAGCAGATGTATCTCTGGGAGATGTTGCAGTCAGCAGCTGTATCTGTATCAGATGATGAGGTTCAGCATCTGTGTCTGTGGGGGATGGTGACACCAGCAGCTGTATCTGTGGGAGAAGATACAGTCAGCAGCTGTAACTCTTGGAAATGTCATTTTCAGATCTATCTGTGGCACATGGAGTGTTCACCAGCTAGGTCTCTGGGAGATGCTGAGAGTAGGCACCTTTACCTGTGGCAGATGCACAGAATAAGCAGCTGTATCAGGGGCAGATGGTGAGTTCGGCAGGTGTAACTGTGGGAGATGGTGAGTTCAGAAGCTTTACTTGTGGGAGAGGGTGAGGTCAGCGACTGTATCTGTGGGAGACCATGCGGTCAGCAGCTATTAATGTGGGAGATGGTACGGACAGCAGCTGTATCTGTGGGAGATGTTGCAATCAGCATTTGTATCTGTGGGATATGGTGCGGTCAGCACCTTTATCTGTGCGAAATGATAAGGTTCAGCAGGTGTGTCTCTCTGAGAAGTTGACATCAGCAGCTGTTTCTGTGGGAAAGTGTGAGGTTCGCAGCTGTATCTTATAGAGATGATGCGGTCTTCAGCTGTAACTGTGAGAGATGTTGCAGTCAGCAGCTGTATCTGTGGGAGATGGTGAGGTCAGCAACTGTATCTATGGGAGATTGTGTGGTCAGGAGCTGTATCTGTGGGAGATTCTGAGGTAAGCGATGTATCTGTGGGAGATAGTCAGGTCAGCAGCTGTATCTGTGGGAGATGTGGCAGTCAGCAGCTGTATCTGTGGGAGATGGTGAGGTCTGCAGCTGTATCTATGGGACATGGTGCAGCAGAAGTTGTATGTGTGGGAGATGGTCAGGTCAGCAGCTAAATCTATTGGAGATGGTGTGTTCACCGGCTTTGTCTGTGGGAGCTGCTGAGAGTAGGCACCTGTATCTGTGGCAGCGATGCGGTCAGCAGCTGTAACTGTGGGAGATGTTGCAGTCAGCAGCTGTATCTGTGGGCGATGGTGAGGTCAGCAGCTATATCTATGGGAGATTGTGTGGTCAGGAGCTGTATCTGTGTGAGATTCTGATGTAAGCGATGTATCTGTGGGAGATGGTGAGTTCAGCAGCTGTATCTGTGAGAGATGTGGCAGTCAGCAGCTGTATCTATGGGTCATTGTGCGGTCAGCGGCGCTGTATCGGTGGGAAATGGTGAGGTCAGCAGCTGTAGATGTGGAGATGGTGACATCAGCTGCTGTATTTGTGGGAGACGATGGGGTTAGCAGCTGTAACTGTGGGAGACGATTGGGTCAGCAGCGGTCTCTGTGGGAGATGTTGTGGTCAACAGCTGTTATTTTGGGAGTTGGTGAGGTCAGCAGCTTTATCCAGGGTTGATGGTGCATAGAAAAGCTGTATCTATGGGAGATGTTGCGCTCAGCAGCTGTATCTGTGGGAGATTGTCCGGTAAGCAGCTATATCTGTGGGAGAGGGTGTGGTTAACAGCTGTTATTGTGGAAGTTGGTGAGGTCAGCAGCTTTATATGTGGGAGATGGTGACATCGGCAGCTATATCTGTGGGAGACGATGCCGACAGCAGCTGTATCTGCGGGAGATGATGCAGTTCAGCAGCTGTGTCTGTGGAGGATGGTGATACCAGCAGCTGTATCTGTGGGAGAAGATACAGTTAGCAGCTTTAACTCTTGGAAATGTCATTTTCAGATCTATCTGTGGCAGATGGTGTGTTCATCCGATATATCTGTGGGAGATGCTGAGAGTAGGCACCTTTATCAATGGCAGATGCACAGAATATGCAGCTGGACCAGGGGCAAATGGTGAGTTCAGCAGCTGTATCTGTGGGAGATGGTGAGGTCAGCAGCTGTATCTGTGGGAGATGGTGAGGTCAGCAGCTGTTTCTGTGGGAGATGGTGTGGTCAACAGATGTTATTGTGGGAGTTGGTGAGGTCAGCAGATTTATCTGTGGGAGATGGTGACATCAGCAGCTGTATCTGTGGGAGACGATGCGGTCAGCAGCTGTTACTGTGGGAGATGGTGCCGCCAGCAGCTGTATCTGTAGGATATGATGCGGTCAGCATTTCTGACTGTGGGTGATGTCGTTTTCCGCTGTATACATGGGACATGCTGCGGTTAGCAGCTGTATCTGTGGGAGATGATGAGGGTCAGCATCTGTGTCTGTGGGGAATGGTGACACCAGCAGCTGTATCTGTGGGAGAAGATACAGTCAGCAGCTGTAACTCTTGGAAATGTCATTTTCAGATCTATCTGTGGCACATGGAGTGTTCACCAGCTAAGTCTTTGGGAGATGCTTTACCTGTGGCAGATGCACAGAATAAGCAGCTGTATCAGGGGCAGATGGTGAGTTCGGCAGGAGTATCTGTGGGAGATGGTGAGTTCAGAAGCTTTACTTGTGGAAGAGGGTGAGGTCAGCGACTGTATCTGTGGGAGATGGTGAGGTCAGCATCTATATCTATGGGAGATTGTGTGGTCAGGAACTGTATCTGTGGGAGATTCCGAGGTAAGCGATGTATCTGTTGGGGGTGGTGAGGTCAGCATCTTGAACTGTTGGAGATGTTGCATTCAGCAGCTGTATCTGTGGGAGACCATGCGGTCAGCAGCTATTAATGTGGGAGATGGTACGGACAGCAGCTGTATCTGTGGGAGATGTTGCAATCAGCATTTGTATCTGTGGGATATGGTGCGGTCAGCACCTTTATCTGTGCGAAATGATGATATTCAGCAGGTGTGTCTCTGAGAAGTTGACATCAGCAGCTGTATCTGTGGGAGATGGTGAGGTCTGCAGCTGTATCTATGGGACATGGTGCAGCAGAAGTTGTATGTGTGGGAGATGGTCAGGTCAGCAGCTAAATCTATTGGAGATGGTGTGTTCACCCGTTTTGTCTGTGGGAGCTGCTGAGAGTAGGCACATGTATCTGTGGCAGCGATGCGGTCAGCAGCTGTAACTGTGGGAGATGTTGCAGTCAGCAGCTGTATCTGTGGGCGATGGTGAGGTCAGCAGCTTTATCTATGGGAGATTGTGTGGTCAGGAGCTGTATCTGTGGGAGATTCTGACGTAAGCGATGTATCTGTGGGAGATGGTGAGTTCAGCAGCTGTATCTGTGAGAGATGTGGCAGTCAGCAGCTGTATCTATGGGTCATTGTGCGGTCAGCAGCTGTATCGGTGGGAAATGGTGAGGTCAGCAGCTGTAGATGTGGAGATGGTGACATCAGCTGCTGTATTTGTGGGAGACGATGGGGTTAGCAGCTGTAACTGTGGGAGACGATGGGGTCAGCAGCTGTCTCTGTGGGAGATGTTGTGGTCAACAGCTGTTATTTTGGGAGTTGGTGAGGTCAGCAGCTTTATCCAGGGTTGATGGTGCGTATAAAAGCTGTATCAATGGGAGATGTTGCGCTCAGCAGCTGTATCTGTGGGAGATTGTCCGGTAAGCAGCTATATCTGTGGGAGAGGGTGTGGTTAACAGCTGTTATTGTGGGAGTTGGTGAGGTCAGCAGCTTTATCTGTGGGAGATGGTGACATCGGCAGCTATATCTGTGGGAGACGATGCCGACAGCAGCTGTATCTGCGGGAGATGATGCGGTTCAGCAGCTGTGTCTGTGGAGGATGGTGATACCAGCAGCTATATCTGTGGGAGAAGATACAGTTAGCAGCTTTAACTCTTGGAAATGTCATTTTCAGATCTATCTGTGGCAGATGGTGTGTTCATCCGATATATCTGTGGGAGATGCTGAGAGTAGGCACCTTTATCAATGGCAGATGCACAGAATAAGCAGCTGGACCAGGGGCAAATGGTGAGTTCAGCAGCTGTATCTGTGGGAGATGGTGAGGTCAGCAGCTGTATCTGTGGGAGATGTTGCGCTCAGCAGCTGTTTCTGTGGGAGATGGTGTGGTCAACAGATGTTATTGTGGGAGTTGGTGAGGTCAGCAGATTTATCTGTGGGAGATGGTGACATCAGCAGCTGTATCTGTGGAAGACGATGCAGTCAGCAGCTGTTACTGTGGGAGATGGTGCCGCCAGCAGCTGTATCTGTGGGATATGTTGCGGTCAGCATCTGTGTCTGTGGGTGATGTCATTTTCCGCTGTATCCATGGGACATGCTGCGGTCAGCAGGTGTATCTGTGTGAGATGATGAGGTTCAGCATCTGTGTCTGTGGGGAATGGTGACACCAGCAGCTGTATCTGTGGGAGAAGATACAGTCAGCAGCTGTAACTCTTGGAAATGTCATTTTCAGATCTATTTGTGGCACATGGAGTGTTCACCAGCTAAGTCTTTGGGAGATGCTTTACCTGTGGCAGATGCACAGAATAAGCATCTGTATCAGGGGCAGATGGTGAGTTCGGCTGGTGTATCTGTGGGAGATGGTGAGTTCAGAAGCTTTACTTGTGGGAGAGGGTGAGGTCAGCGACTGTATCTGTGGGAGATGGTGAGGTCAGCAGCTATATCTATGGGAGATTGTGTGGTCAGGAACTGTATCTGTGGGAGATTCCGAGGTAAGCGATGTATCTGTGGGGTGTGGTGAGGTCAGCATCTTGAACTGTTGGAGATATTGCATTCAGCAGCTGTATCTGTGGGAGATGTGGCGGTCAGCAGCTGTATCTGTAGGGGATGGTGACATCAGCAGCTGTATTTTTGGGAGACGTTGAGGTCAGCAGCTGTAACTGTGGGAGACGATGCGGACATCAGCTGTATCTGTGGGAGATGGTGTGGTCAATAGCTGTGATTGTGGGAATTGTTGAGGTCAGCAGCTTTATCCGTGGGAGATGGTGACATCAGCAGCTGTATCTGTGGGAGACCATGCGGTCAGCAGCTATTAATGTGGGAGATGGTACGGACAGCAGCTGTATCTGTGGGAGATGTTGCAATTAGCATTTGTATCTGTGGGATATGGTGCAGTCAGCACCTTTATCTGTGCGAAATGATGATATTCAGCAGGTTTGTCTCTGAGAAGTTGACATCAGCAGCTGTATCTGTGGGAAAGGGTGAGGTCTGCAGCTGTATCTTTTAGAGATGATGCGGTCTTCAGCTGTAACTGTGAGAGATGTTGCAGTCAGCAGCTGTATCTGTGGGAGATGGTGAGGTCAGCAGCTATATCTATGGGAGATTGTGTGGTCAGGAGCTGTATCTGTGGGAGATTCTGAGGTAAGCGATGTATCTGTGGGAGATAGTCAGGTCAGCAGCTGTATCTGTGGGAGATGTGGCAGTCAGCTGCTGTGTCTGTGGGGGATGGTGAGGTCTGCAGCTGTATCTATGGGACATGGTGCAGCAGAAGTTGTATGTGTGGGAGATGGTCAGGTCAGCAGCTAAATCTATTGGAGATGGTGTGTTCACCTGCTTTGTCTGTGGGAGCTGCTGAGAGTAGGCACCTTCATCTGTGGCAGCGATGCGGTCAGCAGATGTATCTCTGGGAGATGTTGCAGTCAGCAGCTGTATCTGTATCAGATGATGAGGTTCAGCAGCTGTGTCTGTGGGGGATGGTGACACCAGCAGCTGTATCTGTGGGAGAAGATACAGTCAGCAGCTGTAACTCTTGGAAATGTCATTTTCAGATCTATCTGTGGCACATGGAGTGTTCACCAGCTAGGTCTCTGGGAGATGCTGAGAGTAGGCACCTTTACCTGTGGCAGATGCACAGAATAAGCAGCTGTATCAGGGGCAGATGGTGAGTTCGGCAGGTGTAACTGTGGGAGATGGTGAGTTCAGAAGCTTTACTTGTGGGAGAGGGTGAGGTCAGCGACTGTATCTGTGGGAGACCATGCGGTCAGCAGCTATTAATGTGGGAGATGGTACGGACAGCAGCTGTATCTGTGGGAGATGTTGCAATCAGCATTTGTATCTGTGGGATATGGTGCGGTCAGCACCTTTATCTGTGCGAAATGATAAGGTTCAGCAGGTGTGTCTCTCTGAGAAGTTGACATCAGCAGCTGTTTCTGTGGGAAAGTGTGAGGTTCGCAGCTGTATCTTATAGAGATGATGCGGTCTTCAGCTGTAACTGTGAGAGATGTTGCAGTCAGCAGCTGTATCTGTGGGAGATGGTGAGGTCAGCAACTGTATCTATGGGAGATTGTGTGGTCAGGAGCTGTATCTGTGGGAGATTCTGAGGTAAGCGATGTATCTGTGGGAGATAGTCAGGTCAGCAGCTGTATCTGTGGGAGATGTGGCAGTCAGCAGCTGTATCTGTGGGAGATGGTGAGGTCTGCAGCTGTATCTATGGGACATGGTGCAGCAGAAGTTGTATGTGTGGGAGATGGTCAGGTCAGCAGCTAAATCTATTGGAGATGGTGTGTTCACCCGTTTTGTCTGTGGGAGCTGCTGAGAGTAGGCACATGTATCTGTGGCAGCGATGCGGTCAGCAGCTGTAACTGTGGGAGATGTTGCAGTCAGCAGCTGTATCTGTGGGCGATGGTGAGGTCAGCAGCTTTATCTATGGGAGATTGTGTGGTCAGGAGCTGTATCTGTGTGAGATTCTGAGGTAAGCGATGTATCTGTGGGAGATGGTGAGTTCAGCAGCTGTATCTGTGAGAGATGTGGCAGTCAGCAGCTGTATCTATGGGTCATTGTGCGGTCAGCGGCGCTGTATCGGTGGGAAATGGTGAGGTCAGCAGCTGTAGATGTGGAGATGGTGACATCAGCTGGTGTATTTGTGGGAGACGATGGGGTTAGCAGCTGTAACTGTGGGAGACGATGGGGTCAGCAGCGGTCTCTGTGGGAGATGTTGTGGTCAACAGCTGTTATTTTGGGAGTTGGTGAGGTCAGCAGCTTTATCCAGGGTTGATGGTGCATATAAAAGCTGTATCAATGGGAGATGTTGCGCTCAGCAGCTGTATCTGTGGGAGATTGTCCGGTAAGCAGCTATATCTGTGGGAGAGGGTGTGGTTAACAGCTGTTATTGTGGAAGTTGGTGAGGTCAGCAGCTTTATCTGTGGGAGATGGTGACATCGGCAGCTATATCTGTGGGAGACGATGCCGACAGCAGCTGTATCTGCGGGAGATGATGCAGTTCAGCAGCTGTGTCTGTGGAGGATGGTGATACCAGCAGCTGTATCTGTGGGAGAAGATACAGTTAGCAGCTTTAACTCTTGGAAATGTCATTTTCAGATCTATCTGTGGCAGATGGTGTGTTCATCCGATATATCTGTGGGAGATGCTGAGAGTAGGCACCTTTATCAATGGCAGATGCACAGAATATGCAGCTGGACCAGGGGCAAATGGTGAGTTCAGCAGCTGTATCTGTGGGAGATGGTGAGTTCAGCAGCTGTATCTGTGGGAGATGGTGAGGTCAGCAGCTGTTTCTGTGGGAGATGGTGTGGTCAACAGATGTTATTGTGGGAGTTGGTGAGGTCAGCAGATTTATCTGTGGGAGATGGTGACATCAGCAGCTGTATCTGTGGGAGACGATGCGGTCAGCAGCTGTTACTGTGGGAGATGGTGCCGCCAGCAGCTGTATCTGTAGGATATGATGCGGTCAGCATTTCTGACTGTGGGTGATGTCGTTTTCCGCTGTATACATGGGACATGCTGCGGTTAGCAGCTGTATCTGTGGGAGATGATGAGGGTCAGCATCTGTGTCTGTGGGGAATGGTGACACCAGCAGCTGTATCTGTGGGAGAAGATACAGTCAGCAGCTGTAACTCTTGGAAATGTCATTTTCAGATCTATCTGTGGCACATGGAGTGTTCACCAGCTAAGTCTTTGGGAGATGCTTTACCTGTGGCAGATGCACAGAATAAGCAGCTGTATCAGGGGCAGATGGTGAGTTCGGCAGGAGTATCTGTGGGAGATGGTGAGTTCAGAAGCTTTACTTGTGGAAGAGGGTGAGGTCAGCGACTGTATCTGTGGGAGATGGTGAGGTCAGCATCTATATCTATGGGAGATTGTGTGGTCAGGAACTGTATCTGTGGGAGATTCCGAGGTAAGCGATGTATCTGTTGGGGGTGGTGAGGTCAGCATCTTGAACTGTTGGAGATGTTGCATTCAGCAGCTGTATCTGTGGGAGATGTGGCGGTCAGCAGCTGTATATGTAGGGGATGGTGACATCAGCAGCTATAGTTTTGGGAGGAGTTGAGGTCAGCAGCTGTAACTGTGGGAGACGATGCGGTCATCAGCTGTATCTGTGGGAGATGGAGATTCTGAGGTAAGCGATGTATCTGTGGGAGATAGGTCAGCAGCTGTATCTGTGGGAGATGTGGCAGTCAGCTGCTGTGTCTGTGGGGGATGGTGAGGTCTGCAGCTGTATCTATGGGACATGATGCAACAGAAGTTGTATGTGTGGGAGATGGTCAGGTCAGCAGCTAAATCTATTGGAGATCGTGTGTTCACCAGCTTTGTCTGTGGGAGCTGCTGAGAGTAGGCACCTTCATCTGTGGCAGCGATGCGGTCAGCAGATGTATCTCTGGGAGATGTTGCAGTCAGCAGCTGTATCTGTATCAGATGATGAGGTTCAGCATCTGTGTCTGTGGGGGATGGTGCCACCAGCAGCTGTATCTGTGGGAGAAGATACAGGCAGCAGCTGTAACTCTTGGAAATGTCATTTTCAGATCTATCTGTGGCACATGGAGTGTTCACCAGCTAGGTCTCTGGGAGATGCTGAGAGTAGGCACCTTTACCTGTGGCAGATGCACAGAATAAGCAGCTGTATCAGGGGCAGATGGTGAGTTCGGCAGGTGTAACTGTGGGAGATGGTGAGTTCAGAAGCTTTACTTGTGGGAGATGGTGAGGTCAGCGACTGTATCTGTGGGAGACCATGCGGTCAGCAGCTATTACTGTGGGAGATGGTACGGACAGCAGCTGTATCTGTGGGAGATGTTGCAATCAGCATTTGTATCTGTGGGATATGGTGCGGTCAGCACCTTTATCTGTGCGAAATGATGATATTCAGCAGGTGTGTCTCTGAGAAGTTGACATCAGCAGCTGTATCTGTGGGAGATGGTGAGGTCTGCAGCTGTATCTATGGGACATGGTGCAGCAGAAGTTGTATGTGTGGGAGATGGTCAGGTCAGCAGCTAAATCTATTGGAGATGGTGTGTTCACCCGTTTTGTCTGTGGGAGCTGCTGAGAGTAGGCACATGTATCTGTGGCAGCGATGCGGTCAGCAGCTGTAACTGTGGGAGATGTTGCAGTCAGCAGCTGTATCTGTGGGCGATGGTGAGGTCAGCAGCTTTATCTATGGGAGATTGTGTGGTCAGGAGCTGTATCTGTGTGAGATTCTGAGGTAAGCGATGTATCTGTGGGAGATGGTGAGTTCAGCAGCTGTATCTGTGAGAGATGTGGCAGTCAGCAGCTGTATCTATGGGTCATTGTGCGGTCAGCGGCGCTGTATCGGTGGGAAATGGTGAGGTCAGCAGCTGTAGATGTGGAGATGGTGACATCAGCTGCTGTATTTGTGGGAGACGATGGGGTTAGCAGCTGTAACTGTGGGAGACGATGGGGTCAGCAGCGGTCTCTGTGGGAGATGTTGTGGTCAACAGCTGTTATTTTGGGAGTTGGTGAGGTCAGCAGCTTTATCCAGGGTTGATGGTGCGTATAAAAGCTGTATCTATGGGAGATGTTGCGCTCAGCAGCTGTATCTGTGGGAGATTGTCCGGTAAGCAGCTATATCTGTGGGAGAGGGTGTGGTTAACAGCTGTTATTGTGGGAGTTGGTGAGGTCAGCAGCTTTATCTGTGGGAGATGGTGACATCGGCAGCTATATCTGTGGGAGACGATGCCGACAGCAGCTGTATCTGCGGGAGATGATGCGGTTCAGCAGCTGTGTCTGTGGAGGATGGTGATACCAGCAGCTGTATCTGTGGGAGAAGATACAGTTAGCAGCTTTAACTCTTGGAAATGTCATTTTCAGATCTATCTGTGGCAGATGGTGTGTTCATCCGATATATCTGTGGGAGATGCTGAGAGTAGGCACATTTATCAATGGCAGATGCACAGAATAAGCAGCTGGACCAGGGGCAAATGGTGAGTTCAGCAGCTGTATCTGTGGGAGATGGTGAGGTCAGCAGCTGTATCTGTGGGAGATGTTGCGCTCAGCAGCTGTTTCTGTGGGAGATGGTGTGGTCAACAGATGTTATTGTGGGAGTTGGTGAGGTCAGCAGATTTATCTGTGGGAGATGGTGACATCAGCAGCTGTATCTGTGGAAGACGATGCAGTCAGCAGCTGTTACTGTGGGAGATGGTGCCGCCAGCAGCTGTATCTGTGGGATATGTTGCGGTCAGCATCTGTGTCTGTGGGTGATGTCATTTTCCGCTGAATCCATGGGACATGCTGCGGTCAGCAGCTGTATCTGTGTGAGATGATGAGGTTCAGCATCTGTGTCTGTGGGGAATGGTGACACCAGCAGCTGTATCTGTGGGAGAAGATACAGTCAGCAGCTGTAACTCTTGGAAATGTCATTTTCAGATCTATTTGTGGCACATGGAGTGTTCACCAGCTAAGTCTTTGGGAGATGCTTTACCTGTGGCAGATGCACAGAATAAGCAGCTGTATCAGGGGCAGATGGTGAGTTCGGCTGGTGTATCTGTGGGAGATGGTGAGTTCAGAAGCTTTACTTGTGGAAGAGGGTGAGGTCAGCGACTGTATCTGTGGGAGATGGTGAGGTCAGCATCTATATCTATGGGAGATTGTGTGGTCAGGAACTGTATCTGTGGGAGATTCCGAGGTAAGCGATGTATCTGTTGGGGGTGGTGAGGTCAGCATCTTGAACTGTTGGAGATGTTGCATTCAGCAGCTGTATCTGTGGGAGATGTGGCGGTCAGCAGCTGTATCTGTAGGGAATGGTGACATCAGCAGCTATAGTTTTGGGAGGAGTTGAGGTCAGCAGCTGTAACTGTGGGAGACGATGCGGTCATCAGCTGTATCTGTGGGAGATGGTGTGGTCAATAGCTGTGATTGTGGGAATTTTTGAGGTCAGCAGCTTTATCCGTGTGAGATGGTGACATCAGCAGCTGTATCTGTGGGAGACCATGCGGTCAGCAACTATTAATGTGGGAGATTGTACGGACAGCAGCTGTATCTGTGGGAGATTTTGCAATTAGCATTTGTATCTGTGGGATATGGTGCAGTCAGCACCTTATCTGTGCGAAATGATGATATTCAGCAGGTGTGTCTCTGAGAAGTTGGCATCAGCAGCTGTATCTGTGGGAAAGGGTGAGGTCTGCAGCTGTATCTTTTAGAGATGATGCGGTCTTCAGCTGTAACTGTGAGAGATGTTGCAGTCAGCAGCTGTATCTATGGGAGATTGTGTGGTCAGGAGCTGTATCTGTGGGAGAATCTGAGGTAAGTGATGTATCTGCGGGACATAGTCAGGTCAGCAGCTGTATCTGTGGGAGATGTGGCAGTCAGCTGCTGTGTCTGTGGGGGATGGTGAGGTCTGCAGCTGTATCTATGGGACATGGTGCAGCAGAAGTTGTATGTGTGGGAGATGGTCAGGTCAGCAGCTAAATCTATTGGAGATGGTGTGTTCACCGGCTTTGTCCGTGGGAGCTGCTGAGAATAGGCACTGTATCTGTGGCAGCGATGCAGTCAGCAGCTGTAACTGTGGGAGATGTTGCAGTCAGCAGCTGTATCTGTGGGCGATGGTGAGGTCAGCAGCTATATCTATGGGAGATTGTGTGGTCAGGAGCTGTTTCTGTGGGAGATTCTGACGTAAGCGATGTATCTGTGGGAGATGGTGAGTTCAGCAGCTGTATCTGTGAGAGATGTGGCAGTCAGCAGCTGTATCTATGGGTCATTGTGCGGTCAGCAGCTGTATCGGTGGGAAATGGTGAGGTCAGCAGCTGTAGATGTGGAGATGGTGACATCAGCTGCTGTATTTGTGGGAGACGATGGGGTTAGCAGCTGTAACTGTGGGAGACGATGGGGTCAGCAGCTGTCTCTGTGGGAGATGTTGTGGTCAACAGCTGTTATTGTGGGAGTTGGTGAGGTCAGCAGCTTTATCCAGGGTTGATGGTGCATATAAAAGCTGTATCAATGGGAGATGTTGCGCTCAGCAGCTGTATCTGTGGGAGATTGTCCGGTAAGCAGCTATATCTGTGGGAGAGGGTGTGGTTAACAGCTGTTATTGTGGGAGTTGGTGAGGTCAGCAGCTTTATCTGTGGGAGATGGTGACATCGGCAGCTATATCTGTGGGAGACGATGCCGACAGCAGCTGTATCTGCGGGAGACGATGCGGTTCAGCAGCTGTGTCTGTGGAGGATGGTGATACCAGCAGCTGTATCTGTGGGAGAAGATACAGTTAGCAGCTTTAACTCTTGGAAATGTCATTTTCAGATCCATCTGTGGCAGATGGTGTGTTGATTGGATATATCTGTGGGAGATGCTGAGAGTAGGCACCTTTATCAATGGCAGATGCACAGAATATGCAGCTTGACCAGGGGCAAATGGTGAGTTCAGCAGCTGTATCTGTGGGAGATCGTGAGTTCAGCAGCTGTATCTGTGGGAGATGGTGAGGTCAGGAGCTGTATCTGTGGGAGATGTTGCGCTCAGCAGCTGTTTCTGTCGGAGATGGTGTGGTCAACAGATGTTATTGTGGGAGTTGGTGAGGTCAGCAGATTTATCTGTGGGAGATGGTGGCATCAGCAGCTGTATCTGTGGGAGACGATGCAGTCAGCAGCTGTTACTGTGGGAGATGGTGCCGCCAGCAGCTGTATCTGTGGGATATGTTGCGGTCAGCATCTGTGTCTGTGGGTGATGTCATTTTCCGCTGTATCCATGGGACATGCTGCGGTCAGCAGCTGTATCTGTGTGAGATGATGAGGTTCAGCATCTGTGTCTGTGGGGAATGGTGACACCAGCAGCTGTATCTGTGGGAGAAGATACAGTCAGCAGCTGTAACTCTTGGAAATGTCATTTTCAGATCTATCTGTGGCACATGGAGTGTTCACCAGCTAAGTCTTTGGGAGATGCTTTACCTATGGCAGATGCACAGAATAAGCAGCTGTATCAGGGGCAGATGGTGAGTTCAGAAGCTTTACTTGTGGGAGAGGGTGAGGTCAGCGACTGTATCTGTGGGAGATGGTGAGGTCAGCAGCTATATCTATGGGAGATTGTGTGGTCAGGAACTGTAGCTGTGGGAGATTCCGAGGTAAGCGATGTATCTGTTGGGGGTGGTGAGGTCAGCATCTTGAACTGTTGGAGATGTTGCATTCAGCAGCTGTATCTGTGGGAGATGTGGCGGTCAGCAGCTGTATCTGAAGGGGATGGTGACATCAGCAGCTGTAGTTTTGGGAGATGTTGCAGTCAGCAGCTGTATCTGTGGGAGATGGTGAGGTCAGCAGCTATATCTATGGGAGATTGTGTGGTCAGGAGCTGTATCTGTGGGAGATTCTGACGTAAGCGATGTATCTGTGGGAGATGGTGAGTTCAGCAGCTGTATCTGTGACAGATGTGGCAGTCAGCAGCTGTATCTATGGGTCATTGTGTGGTCAGCAGCTGTATCGGTGGGAAATGGTGAGGTCAGCAGCTGTAGATGTGGAGATGGTGACATCAGCTGCTGTATTTGTGGGAGACGATGGGGTTAGCAGCTGTAACTGTGGGAGACGATGGGGTCAGCAGCTGTCTCTGTGGGAGATGTTGTGGTCAACAGCTGTTATTTTGGGAGTTGGTGAGGTCAGCAGCTTTATCCAGGGTTGATGGTGCGTATAAAAGCTGTATCTATGGGAGATGTTGCGCTCAGCAGCTGTATCTGTGGGAGATTGTCCGGTAAGCAGCTATATCTGTGGGAGAGGGTGTGGTTAACAGCTGTTATTGTGGGAGTTGGTGAGGTCAGCAGCTTTATCTGTGGGAGATGGTGACATCGGCAGCTATATCTGTGGGAGACGATGCCGACAGCAGCTGTATCTGCGGGAGATGATGCGGTTCAGCAGCTGTGTCTGTGGAGGATGGTGATACCAGCAGCTACATCTGTGGGAGACGATGCCGACAGCAGCTATATCTGTGTGATATGTTGCGGTCAGCATCTGTGTCTGTGGGTGATGTCATTTTCCGCTGTATCCATGGGACATGCTGCGGTCAGCAGCTGTATCTGTGTGAGATGATGCGGTTCAGCATCGGTGTCTGTGGGGAATGGTGACACCAGCAGCTGTATCTGTGGGAGAAGATACAGTCAGCAGCTGTAACTCTTGGAAATGTCATTTTCAGATCTATTTGTGGCACATGGAGTGTTCACCAGCTAAGTGTTTGGGAGATGCTTTACCTGTGGCAGGTGCACAGAATAAGCAGCTGTATCAGGGGTAGATGGTGAGTTTGTCAGGTGTATCTGTGGGAGATGGTGAGTTCAGAAGCTTTACTTGTGGGAGAGGGTGAGGTCAGCGACTGTATCTGTGGGAGATGGTGAGGTCAGCAGCTATATCTATGGGAGACGGTGTGGTCAGGAACTGTATCTGTGGGAGATTCCGAGGTAAGCGATGTATCTGTGGGGGGTGGTGAGGTCAGCATCTTTAACTGTTGGAGATGTTGCATTCAGCAGCTGTATCTGTGGGAGATGTGGCGGTTAGCAGCTGTATCTGTAGGGGATGGTGACATCAGCAGCTGTATTTTTGGGAGACGTTGAGGTCAGCAGCTGTAAATGTGGGAGACGATGCGGTCAGCAGCTGTATCTGTGGGAGATGGTGTGGTCAATAGCTGTGATTGTGGGAATTGTTGAGGTCAGCAGCTTTATCCGTGGGAGATGGTGACATCAGAAGCTGTATCTGTGGGAGACCATGTGGTCAGCAGCTATTAATGTGGGAGATGGTACGGACAGCAGCTGTATCTGTGGGAGATGTTGCAATTAGCATTTGTATCTGTGGGATATGGTGTGGTCAGCACCTTTATCTGTGCGAAATGATGATGTTCAGCAGGTGTGTCTCTGAGAAGTTGACATCAGCAGCTGTATCTGTGGGAAAGTGTGAGGTTTGCAGCTGTATGTTATAGAGATGATGCGGTCTTCAGCTGTAACTGTGAGAGATGTTGCAGTCAGCAACTGTATCTGTGGGAGATGGTGAGGTCAGCAGCTATATCTATGGGAGATTGTGTGGTCAGGAGCTGTATCTGTGGGAGATTCTGAGGTAAGCGATGTATCTGTGGGAGATAGTCAGGTCAGCAGCTGTATCTGTGGGAGATGTGGCAGTCAGCTGCTGTGTCTGTGGGAGATGGTCAGGTCAGCAGCTGTATCTATGGGAGATGGTGCAGCAGAAGTTGCATGTGTGGGAGATGGACAGGTCAGCAGCTAAATCTATTGGAGATGGTGTGTTCACCAGCTTTGTCTGTGGGAGCTGCTGAGAGTAGGCACCTTTATCTGTGGCAGCGATGCGGTCAGCAGCTGTTACTGTGGGAGATGTTGCAGTCTGCAGCTGTATCTGTGTGAGATGATGAGGTTCAGCAGCTGTGTCTGTGGGGGATGGTGACACCAGCAGCTGTATCTGTGGGAGAAGATACAGTCAGCAGCTGTAACTCTTGGAAATGTCATTTTCAGATCTATCTGTGGCACATGGAGTGTTCGCCAGCTAGGTCTCTGGGAGATACTGAGAGTAGGCACCTTTACCTGTGGCAGATGCACAGAATAAGCAGCTGTATCAGGGGCAGATGGTGAGTTCGGCAGGTGTATCTGTGGGGGATGGTGAGTTCAGCAGCTGTACCTGTGGGAGAGAGTGAGGTCAGCAACTGTATCTGTGGGAGACAATGCGGTCAGTAGCTGTAACTGTGGGAGATGTTGCAGTCAGCAGCTGTATCTGTGGGAGATTGTGTGGTCAGGAACTGTATCTGTGTGAGATTCCGAGGTAAGCGATGTATCTGTGGGAGGTGGTGAGGTCAGCAGCTTTAACTGTTGGAGATATTGCATTCAGCAGCTGTATATGTAGGATATGTTGCGGTCAGCATCTGTGTCTGTGGGTGATGTCGTGTTCGGCTGTATCCATGGGATATGCTGCGGTCAGCAGCTGTATCTGTGTGAGATGATGAGGTTCCGCAGCTGTGTCTGTGGGGGATGGTGACACCAGCAGCTGTATCTGTGGGAGAAGATACAGTCAGCAGCTGTAACTCTTGGAAATGTCATTTTCAGATCTATCTGTGGCACATGGAGTGTTCGCCAGCTAGGTCTCTGGGAGATACTGAGAGTAGGCACCTTTACCTGTGGCAGATGCACAGAATAAGCAGCTGTATCAGGGGCAGATGGTGAGTTCGGCAGGTGTATCTGTGGGAGATGGTGAGTTCAGCAGCTGTACCTGTGGGAGAGAGTGATGTCAGCAACTGTATCTGTGGGAGACAATGCGGTCAGCAGCTGTAACTGTGGGAGATGTTGCAGTCAGCAGCTGTATCTGTGGGAGATTGTGTGGTCAGGAACTGTATCTGTGTGAGATTCCGAGGTAAGCGATGTATCTGTGGGAGGTGGTGAAGTCAGCAGCTTTAACTGTTGGAGATGTTGCATTCAGCAGCTGTATATGTAGGATATGTTGCGGTCAGCATCTGTGTCTGTGGGTGATGTCGTGTTCCGCTGTATCCATGGGATATGCTGCGGTCAGCAGCTGTATCTGTGTGAGATGATGAGGTTCAGCAGCTGTGTCTGTGGGGAATGGTGACACCAGCAGCTGTATCTGTGGGAGAAGATACAGTCAGCAGCTGTAACTCTTGGAAATGTCATTTTCAGATCTATTTGTGGCACATGGAGTGTTCACCAGCTAAGTCTTTGGGAGATGCTTTACCTGTGGCAGATGCACAGAATAAGCAGCTGTATCAGGGGCAGATGGTGAGTTCGGCAGGTGTATCTGTGGGAGATGGTGAGTTCAGAAGCTTTACTTGTGGGAGAGGGTGAGGTCAGCGACTGTATCTGTGGGAGATGGTGAGGTCAGCAGCTATATCTATGGGAGATTGTGTGGTCAGGAACTGTATCTGTGGGAGATTCCGAGGTAAGCGATGTATCTCTGGGGGGGTGGTGAGGTCAGCATCTTTAACTGTTGGAGAAGTTGCATTCAGCAGCTGCATCTGTGGGAGATGTGGCGGTCAGCAACTGTATCTGTAGGGGATGGTGACATCAGCAGCATTATTTTTGGGAGACGTTGAGGTCAGCAGCTGTAACTGTTGGAGACGATGCGGTCAGCAGCTGTATCTGTGGCAGATGTTGCAATCAGCATTTGTATCTGTGGGATATGGTGCGGTCAGCACATTTATATGTGCCAAATGATGATGTTCAGCAGATGTGTCTCTGAGAAGTTGACATCAGCAGCTGTATCTTTGGGAAAGGGTGAGGTCTGCAGCTGTATCTTTTTGAGATGATGCAGTCTTCAGCTGTAACTGTGAGAGATGTTGCAGTCAGCAGCTTTATCTGTGGGAGATGGTGAGGTCAGCAGCTATATCTATGGGAGATTGTGTGGTCAGGAGCTGTATCTGTGGGAGATTCTGAGGTAAGCGATGTATCTGTGGGAGATAGTCAGGTCAGCAGCTGTATCTGTGGGAGATGTGGCTGTCAGCAGCTGTATCTGTGGGAGATGGTGCAGCAGAAGTTGTATGTGTGGGAGATGGTCAGGTCAGCAGTTAATCTATTGGAGATGGTGTGTTCACCAGCTTTGTCTGTGGGAGCTGCTGACAGTAGGCACCTTTATGTGTGGCAGCGATGCGGTCAGCAGCTGTAACTGTGGGAGATGTTGCAGTCAGCAGCTGTATCTGTGGACGATGGTGAGGTTCAGCATCTGTGTCTGTGGGGGATGGTGACACCAGCAGCTGTATCTGTGGGAGAAGATACAGTCAGCAGCTGTCAGATCTATCTGTGGCACATGGAGTGTTCACCAGCTAGGTCTCTGGGAGATGCTGAGAGTAGGCACCTTTACCTGTGGCCGATGCACAGAATAAGCAGTTGTATCAGGGGCAGATGTTGAGTTCGGCATGTGTATCTGTGGGAGATGGTGAGTTCAGCAGCTGTACCTGTGGGAGAAGGTGAGGTCAGCAACTGTATCTGTGGGAGACCATGCGGTCAGCAGCTGTAACTGTGGGAGATGTTGCAGTCAGCGGCTGTATCTGTGGGAAAAGGTGAGGTCAGCAACTGTATCTGTGGGAGACCATGCGGTCAGCAGCTGTAACTGTGGGAGATGTTGCAGTCAGCCGCTGTATCTGTGGGAGATGGTGAGGTCAGCAGCTATATCTATGGGGGATTGTGTGGTCAGGAACTGTATCTGTGGGAGATTCTGAGGTAAGTGATTTATCTGTGGGAGGTGGTGAGGTCAGCAGCTGTAACTGGTGGAGATGTTGCATTCAGCAGCTGTATCTGTGGGATATGAGGCGGTCAGCAGCTGTATCTGTAGGGGATGGTGACATCAGCAGCTATATTTTTGGGAGATGTTGGGGTCAGCAACTGTATCTGTGGGTGACGATGCAGTCAGCAGCTGTATCAGTAGGAGATGGTGTGGTCAATAGCTGTGATTGTGGGAATTGTTGAGGTCAGCAGCTTTATCCATGGGAAATGGTGACATCAGCAGCTGTATCTGTGGGAGACCATGCGGTCAGCAACTATTAATGTGGGAGTTGGTACGGACAGCATCTGTATCTGTGGGAGATGTTACAATCAGCATTTGTATCTGTGGGATATGGTGCAGTCAGCACCTTTATCTGTGCGAAATGATGAGGTTCAGCAGGTGTGTCTCTGAGAAGTTGACATCAGCAGCTGTATCTGTGGGAAAGGGTGAGGTCTGCAGCTGTATCTTTTAGAGAAAATGCGGTCTTCAGCTGTAACTGTGAGAGATGTTGCAGTCAGCAGCTGTATCTGGGGGAGATTGTCCGGTAAGCAGCTATATCTGTGGGAGAGGGTGTGGTTAACAGCTGTTATTGTGGGAGTTGGTGAGGTCAGCAGCTTTATCTGTGGGAGATGGTGACATCGGCAGCTATATCTGCGGGAGATGATGCCGCCAGCAGCTGTATCTGTGGGAGTTGATGCGGTTCAGCAGCTGGGTCTGTGGAGGATGGTGATACCAGCAGCTGCATTTCTGGGAGAAGATACAGTTAGCAGCTTTAACTCTTGGAAATGTCATTTTCAGATCTCCCTGTGGCAGATGGTGTGTTCATCCGATATATCTGTGGGAGATGCTGAGAGTAGGCACCTTTATCAATGGCAGATGCACAGAATAAGCAGCTGGACCAGGGGCAAATGGTGAGTTCAGCAGCTGTATCTGTGGGAGATGGTGAGGTCAGCAGCTGTATCTGTGGGAGATGTTGGGCTCAGCAGCTGTTTCTGTGGCAGATGGTGTGGTCAACAGATGTTATTGTGGGAGTTGGTGAGGACAGCAGATTTATCTGTGGGAGATGGTGACATCAGCAGCTGTATCTGTGGGAGACGATGCGGTCAGCAGCTGTTACTGTGGGAGATGGTGCCGCCAGCAGCTGTATCTGTGGGATATGTTGCGGTCAGCATCTGTGTCTGTGGGTGATGTCATTTTCCGCTGTATCCATGGGACATGCTGCGGTCAGCAGCTGTATCTGTGTGAGATGATAAGGTTCAGCATCTGTGTCTGTGGGGGATGGTGACACCAGCAGCTGTATCTGTGGGAGAAGATACAGTCAGCAGCTGTAACTCTTGGAAATGTCATTTTCAGATCTATCTGTGGCACATGGAGTGTTCACCAGCTAGGTCTTTGGGAGATGCTGAGAGTAGGCACCTTTACCTGTGGCAGATGCACAGAATAAGCAGCTGTATCAGGGGCAGATGGTGAGTTCAGCAGCTGTACCTGTGGGAGACGGTGAGGTCAGCAGCTGTATCTGTGGGAGACAATGCGGTCAGCAGCTGTAACTGTGGGAGATGTTGCAGTCAGCAGCAGTATCTGTGGGAGATTGTGTGGTCAGGAACTGTATCTGTGGGAGATTCCGAGGTAAGCGATGTAACTGTGGGAGGTGGTGAGGTCAACAGCTTTAACTGTTGGAGATATTGCATTCAGCAACTGTATCTGTAGGATATGTTGCGGACAGCATCTGTGTCTGTGGGTGATGTCGTGTTCCGCTGTATCCATGGGATATGCTGCGGTCAGCAGCTGTATCTGTGTGAGATGATGAGGTTCCGCAGCTGTGTCTGTGGGGAATGGTGACACCAGCAGCTGTATCTGTGGGAGAAGATACAGTCAGCAGCTGTAACTCTTGGAAATGTCATTTTCAGATCTATCTGTGGCACATGGAGTGTTCACCAGCTAAGTCTTTGGGAGATGCTTTACCTGTGGCAGATGCACAGAATAAGCAGCTGAATCAGGGGCAGATGGTGAGTTCGGCAGGTGTATCTGTGGGAGATGGTGAGTTCAGAAGCTTTACTTGTGGGAGAGGGTGAGGTCAGCGACTGTATCTGTGGGAGACAATGCGGTCAGCAACTGTATCTGTGGGAGATGGTGAGGTCAGCAGCTACATCTATGGGAGATTGTGTGGTCAGGAACTGTATCTGTGGGAGATTCCGAGGTAAGCGATGTATCTCTGAGGGGGTGGTGAGGTCAGCATCTTTGAATGTTGGAGATGTTGCATTCACAGCTGTCTCTGTGGGAGATGTGGCGGTCAGCAGCTGTATCTGTAGGGGATGGTGACATCAGCAGCTGTAGTTTTGGGAGACGTTGAGGTCAGTAGCTGTAACTGGGAGACGATGCGGTCAGCAGCTGTATCTGTGGGAGATGGTGTGGTCAATAGCTGTGATAGTGGGAATTGTTGAGGTCAGCAGCTTTATCCGTGGGAGATGGTGACATCAGCAGCTGTATCTGTGGGAGACCATGCGGTCAGCAGCTATTAATGTGGGAGATGGTACGGACAGCAGCTGTATCTGTGGGAGATTTTGCAATTAGCATTTGTATCTGTGGGATATGGAGCAGTCAGCACCTTTATCTGTGCGAAATGATGATGTTCAGCAGGTGTGTCTCTCTGAGAAGTTGACATCAGCAGCTGTATCTGTGGGAAAGGGTGAGGTCAGCAGCTGTATCTTTTAGAGATGATGCGGTCTTCAGTTGTAACTGTGAGAGATGTTGCAGTCAGCAGCTGTATCTGTGGGAGATGGTGAGGTCAGCAGCTATATCTATGGGAGATTGTGTGGTCAGGAGCTGTATCTGTGGGAGATTCTGAGGTAAGTGATGTATCTGTGGGAGATGGTGAGGTCTGCAGCTGTATCTATGGGACATGGTGCAGCCCGAAGTTGTATGTGTGGGAGATGGTCAGGTCAGCAGCTAACTCTATTGGAGATGGTGTGTTCACCGGCTTTGTCTGTGGGAGATGCTGAGAGTAGGCACCTTTATCTATGGCAGATGCACAGAATAAGCAGCTGGACCAGGGGCAAATGGTGCGTTCAGCAGCTGTATCTGTGGGAGATGGTGAGGTCAGCAGCTATATCTGTTGGAGTTTCTGTGGTCAGGAGCTGTACCTATGGGAGATTCTGATGTAAGCAATGTATCTGTGAGAGAGGTTGAGGTCAACAGCTGTAACTGTGGGAGATGTTGCATTCAGCAGTTGTATCTGTGATACATGTGGCAGTCAGCAGCTGTATCTGTGGGGGATAGTGCGGTCAGCAGCTGTATCTGTGGGAGATGGTGACATCAGCTTTATCTGTGGGAGATTGTGTGGTCAGGAACTGTATCTGTGGGAGATTCTGAGGTAAGCGATGTATCTGTGGGAGGTGGTGAGGTCAGCAGCTTTATCCGTAGTAGATGGTGTGGAGAAAAGCTCTATCTATCGGAGATGTTGCGCTCATCAGCTGTATCTGTCGGAGATGGTGACATCAGCTTTATCTGTGGGAGTTGGTGAGGTCAGCAGCTTTATCTGTGGGAGATTCTGAGGTAATTGACTTTATCTGTGAAAAATGGTGCTGGCAGCAGCTGTATCTGTGGGAGATGCTGAGTGTCAGCATCTGTATGTGTGGGAGATGGTGAGGTCACCATCTGTATCTACGGGCATGGTGCGGTCAGCAGCTGTATCGCTGGGAGATGGTGAGGTCAGCAGCTGTATATGAGGAGATGGTGACATCAGCAGCTGTATTTGTGGAAGACGATGGGGTCAGCAGCTGTATTTGTGGGAGACGATGCAGTCAGCAGCTTTAACTGCTAGTGATGTTGCTGTCAGCAGCTGTGCCTGTGGGAGATGGTGCAGACAGAAGTTGTATGTGTGGGAGATGGTCAGGTCAGCAGCTAAATCTATTGGAAATGGTGTATCTGTGGGAGATGTTGTGGTCAACGGCTGTGATTGTGGGAGTTGGTGAGGTCAGCAGCTTTATCCGTGGTAGATGGTGCAGAGAAAATCTGTATCTATGGGAGATGTTGCGCTCAGCTGCTGTATCTTTGGGAGATGGACTGGTCAGCAGCTGTATCTGTGGGGGATGGTGACATCAGCAGCTGTATCTGTGGGAATCGATGCGGTCAGCAGCTGTTACTGTGGGAGATGTTGCAGTCAGCAGCTGTTACTTTGGGAGATGTTGCAGTCAGCAGCTGTATCTGTGGGAGATGGTGCAGACAGAAGTTGTATGTGTGGGAGATGGTCAGGTCAGCAGCTAAATCTATTGGAAATGGTGTGTTCACTGGCTTTGTCTATGGGAGATGCTGAGAGTAGGCACCTTTATCTGCGGCAGCTGCACAGAATAAGCAGTTGAATCAGGGGCAGATGGTTAGTTCAGCAGCTGTTTCTGTGGGCGATGGTGAGGTCAGCAACTATATCTGTGGGAGATTGTTTGGTCAGGAGCTGTATCTGTGGGAGATTCTGAGGTATGCGATGTATCTGTGGGAGATGTTGCACTCATCCGCTGTTTCTGTGGGAGCTGGTGACATCAGCAGCTTTATCTGTGGGAGTTGGTGAGGTCAGCAGCTGTACGTATGGGAGACGATGGGGTCAGCAGCTGTAACTGTGGGAGACGATGCGGTCAGCAGCTGTATCTGTGGGAGATGGTGTGGTCAACAGCTGTGATTGTGGGTGCAGGTGAGGTCAGCAGCTTTATCCGTGGTTGATGGTGCGGAGAAAAGCTGTATCTATGGGAGATGTTGCGCTCAGCAGCTGTATCTGTGGGAGCTTATCCGGTAAGCAGCTGTATCTGTGGGAGATGGTACGGTCAGCAACTGTATCTGTGGGAGACAATGCAGTCAGCAGCTGTAACTTGTGGGGGATGTTGCAGTCAGCATCTGTATCTGTGGGAGATGGTTAGGTCAGCAGCTATATCTATGGGAGATTGTGTGGTCAGGAACTGTATCTGTGGGAGAGTCTGAGGTAAGCGATGTATCTGTGGGAGGTGGTGATGTCAGCAGCTGTAACTGGTGGAGATGTTGCATTCAGCAGCTGTATCTGTGGGAGATGTGGCGGTCAGCAGCAGTATCTGTAGGGGATGGTGACATCAGCAGCTGTATTTTTGGGAAATGTTGGGGTCAGCAGCTGTATCTGTGGGAGACGATGCGGTCAGCAGCTGTATCTGTAGGAGATGGTGTGGTCAATTGCTGTGATTGTGGGAATTGTTGAGGTCAGCAGATTTATCCATGGGAGATGGTGACATCAGCAGCTGTATCTATGGGAGACCATGCGGTTCGCAACTATTAATGTAGGAGATGTTACGGACAGCAGCTGTATCTGTGGGAGATGTTGCAATCAGCATTTGTATCTGTGGGATATGGTGCAGTCAGCACCTTTATCTGTGCGAAATGATGAGGTTCAGCAGGTGTGTCTCTGAGAAGTTGACATCAGCAGCTGTATCTGTGAGAAAGGGTGAGGTCTGCAGCTGTATCTTTTAGAGAAAATGCGGTCTTCAGCTGTAACTGTGAGAGATGTTGCAGTCAGCAGCTGTATCTGTGGGAGATGGTGAGGTCAGCAGCTATATCTATGGGAGATTGTGTGGTCAGGAGCTGTATCTGTGGGTGATTCTGAGGTAAGCGATGTATCTGTGGGAGATGGTCAGATCTGCAGCTGTATCTATGGGACATGGTGCAGCAGAAGTTGTATGTGTGGGAGATGGTCAGGTCAGCAGCTAACTCTATTGGAGATGGTGTGTTCACCGGCTTTGTCTGTTGGAGATGCTGAGAGTAGGCACCTTTATCTATGGCAGATGCACAGAATAAGCAGCTGGACCAGGGGCAAATGGTGCGTTCAGCAGCTGTATCTGTGGGAGATGGTGAGGTCAGCAGCTATATCTATTGGAGTTTCTGTGGTCAGGAGCTGTACCTATGGGAGATTCTGATGTAAGCAATGTATCTGTGAGAGATGTTGAGGTCAACAGCTGTAACTGTGGGAGATGTTGCATTCAGCAGTTGTATCTGTGGGACATGTGGCGGTCAGCAGCTGTATCTGTGGGGGATAGTGCGGTCAGCAGCTGTACCTGTGGGAGATGGTGACATCAGCTTTATCTGTGGGAGATTGTGTGGTCAGGAACTGTATCTGTGGGAGATTCTGAGGTAAGCGATGTATCTGTGGGAGGTGGTGAGGTCAGCAGCTTTATCCGTAGTAGATGGTGTGGAGAAAAGCTCTATCTATCGGAGATGTTGCGCTCATCAGCTGTATCTGTCGGAGATGGTGACATCAGCTTTATCTGTGGGAGTTGGTGAGGTCAGCAGCTTTATCTGTGGGAGATTCTGAGGTAATTGACTTTATCTGTGAAAAATGGTGCTGGCAGCAGCTGTATCTGTGGGAGATGCTGAGTGTCAGCATCTGTATGTGTGGGAGATGGTGAGGTCACCATCTGTATCTACGGGCATGGTGCGGTCAGCAGCTGTATCGCTGGGAGATGGTGAGGTCAGCAGCTGTATATGAGGAGATGGTGACATCAGCAGCTGTATTTGTGGAAGACGATGGGGTCAGCAGCTGTAACTGTGGGAGACGATGCAGTCAGCAGCTTTAACTGCCAGTGATGTTGCTGTCAGCAGCTGTGCCTGTGGGAGATGGTGCAGACAGAAGTTGTATGTGTGGGAGATGGTCAGGTCAGCAGCTAAATCTATTGGAAATGGTGTATCTGTGGGAGATGTTGTGGTCAACGGCTGTGATTGTGGGAGTTGGTGAGGTCAGCAGCTTTATCCGTGGTAGATGGTGCAGAGAAAATCTGTATCTATGGGAGATGTTGCGCTCAGCAGCTGTATCTTTGGGAGATGGACTGGTCAGCAGCTGTATCTGTGGGAGATGGACTGGTCAGCAGCTGTATCTGTGGGGGATGGTGACATCAGCAGCTGTATCTGTGGGAATCGATGCGGTCAGCAGCTGTTACTGTGGGAGATGTTGCAGTCAGCAGCTGTTACTTTGGGAGATGTTGCAGTCAGCAGCTGTACCTGTGGGAGATGGTGCAGACAGAAGTTGTATGTGTGGGAGATGGTCAGGTCAGCAGCTAAATCTATTGGAAATGGTGTGTTCACTGGCTTTGTCTATGGGAGATGGTGAGAGTAGGCACCTTTATCTGCGGCAGCTGCACAGAATAAGCAGTTGAATCAGGGGCAGATGGTTAGTTCAGCAGCTGTATCTGTGGGAGATGGTGAGGTCAGCAGCTGTATCTATGGGGGACGATGCGTTCAGCAGCTGTAACTGTGGGAGATGTTGCAGTCAGCAGCTGTTACTTTGGGAGATGTTGCAGTCAGCAGCTGTATCTGTGGGAGATGGTGCAGACAGAAGTTGTATGTGTGGGAGATGGTCAGGTCAGCAGCTAAATCTATTGGAAATGGTGTGTTCACTGGCTTTGTCTATGGGAGATGCTGAGAGTAGGCACCTTTATCTGCGGCAGCTGCACAGAATAAGCAGTTGAATCAGGGGCAGATGGTTAGTTCAGCAGCTGTTTCTGTGGGCGATGGTGAGGTCAGCAACTATATCTGTGGGAGATTGTTTGGTCAGGAGCTGTATCTGTGGGAGATTCTGAGGTATGCGATGTATCTGTGGGAGATGTTGCACTCATCCGCTGTTTCTGTGGGAGCTGGTGACATCAGCAGCTTTATCTGTGGGAGTTGGTGAGGTCAGCAGCTGTACGTATGGGAGACGATGGGGTCAGCAGCTGTAACTGTGGGAGACGATGCGGTCAGCAGCTGTATCTGTGGGAGATGGTGTGGTCAACAGCTGTGATTGTGGGTGCAGGTGAGGTCAGCAGCTTTATCCGTGGTTGATGGTGCGGAGAAAAGCTGTATCTATGGGAGATGTTGCGTTCAGCAGCTGTATCTGTGGGAGCTTATCCGGTAAGCAGCTGTATCTGTGGGAGATGGTACGGTCAGCAAATGTATCTGTGGGAGACAATGCAGTCAGCAGCTGTAACTTGTGGGGGATGTTGCAGTCAGCATCTGTATCTGTGGGAGATGGTTAGGTCAGCAGCTATATCTATGGGAGATTGTGTGGTCAGGAACTGTATCTGTGGGAGAGTCTGAGGTAAGCGATGTATCTGTGGGAGGTGGTGATGTCAGCAGCTGTAACTGGTGGAGATGTTGCATTCAGCAGCTGTATCTGTGGGAGATGTGGCGGTCAGCAGCAGTATCTGTAGGGGATGGTGACATCAGCAGCTATATTTTTGGGAGATGTTGGGGTCAGCAGCTATCAATGTGGGAGACGATGCGGTCAGCAGCTGTATCTGTAGGAGATGGTGTGGTCAATTGCTGTGATTGTGGGAATTGTTGAGGTCAGCAGATTTATCCATGGGAGATGGTGACATCAGCAGCTGTATCTGTGGGAGACCATGCGGTTCGCAACTATTAATGTGGGAGATGGTACGGACAGCAGCTGTATCTGTGGGAGATGTTGCAATCAGCATTTGTATCTGTGGGATATGGTGCAGTCCGCACCTTTATCTGTGCGAAATGATAAGGTTCAGCAGGTGTGTCTCTGAGAAGTTGACATCAGCAGCTGTATCTGTGAGAAAGGGTGAGGTCTGCAGCTGTATCTTTTAGAGAAAATGTGGTCTTCAGCTGTAACTGTGAGAGATGTTGCAGTCAGCAGCTGTATCTGTGGGAGATGGTGAGGTCAGCAGCTATATCTATGGGAGATTGTGTGGTCAGGAGCTGTATCTGTGGGTGATTCTGAGGTAAGCGATGTATCTGTGGGAGATGGTGAGGTCTGCAGCTGTATCTATGGGACATGGTGCAGCAGAAGTTGTATGTGTGGGAGATGGTCAGGTCAGCAGCTAACTCTATTGGAGATGGTGTGTTCACCGGCTTTGTCTGTTGGAGATGCTGAGAGTAGGCACATGTATCTGTGGCAGATTCACAGAATAAGCAGCTTGTCCAGGGGCAAATGGTGCGTTCAGCAGCTGTATCTGTGGGACATGTGGCGGTCAGCAGCTGTATCTGTGGGGGATAGTGCGGTCAGCAGCTGTATCTGTGGGAGATGGTGACATCAGCTTTATCTGTGGGAGATTGTGTGGTCACGAACTGTATCTGTGGGAGATTCTGAGGTAAGCGATGTATCTGTGGGAGGTGGTGAGGTCAGCAGCTTTATCCGTAGTAGATGGTGTGGAGAAAAGCTCTATCTATCGGAGATGTTGCGCTCATCAGCTGTATCTGTCGGAGATGGTGACATAGCTTTATCTGTGGGAGTTGGTGAGGTCAGCAGCTTTATCTGTGGGAGATTCTGAGGTAATTGACTTTATCTGTGAAAAATGGTGCTGGCAGCAGCTGTATCTGTGGGAGATGCTGAGTGTCAGCATCTGTATGTGTGGGAGATGGTGAGTTCACCATCTGTATCTACGGGCATGGTGCGGTCAGCAGCTGTATCACTGGGAGATGGTGAGGTCAGCAGCTGTATATGAGGAGATGGTGACATCAGCAGCTGTATTTGTGGGAGACGATGCGGTCAGCAGCTTTAACTGCCGGGGATGTTGCTGTCAGCAGCTGTGCCTGTGGGAGATGGTGCAGACAGAAGTTGTATGTGTGGGAGATGGTCAGGTCAGCAGCTAAATCTATTGGAAATGGTGTATCTGTGGGAGATGTTGTGGTCAACGGCTGTGATTGTGGGAGTTGGTGAGGTCAGCAGCTTTATCCGTGGTAGATGGTGCAGAGAAAATCTGTATCTATGGGAGATGTTGCGCTCAGCAGCTGTATCTTTGGGAGATGGACTGGTCAGCAGCTGTATCTGTGGGAGATGGTGACATCAGCAGCTGTATCTGTGGGAATCGATGCGGTCAGCAGCTGTTACTGTGGGAGATGTTGCAGTCAGCAGCTGTTACTTTGGGAGATGTTGCAGTCAGCAGCTGTATCTGTGGGAGATGGTGCAGACAGAAGTTGTATGTGTGGGAGATGGTCAGGTCAGCAGCTAAATCTATTGGAAATGGTGTGTTCACTGGCTTTGTCTATGGGAGATGCTGAGAGTAGGCACCTTTATCTGCGGCAGCTGCACAGAATAAGCAGTTGAATCAGGGGCAGATGGTTAGTTCAGCAGCTGTATCTGTGGGAGATGGTGAGGTCAGCAGCTGTATCTATGGGGGACGATGCGTTCAGCAGCTGTAACTGTGGGAGATGTTGCAGTCAGCAGCTATATCTGTGGGTGATGGTGAGGTCAGCAACTATATCTATGGGAGATTGTGTGGTTAGGAGCTGTATCTGTGGGAGATTCTGAGGTATGCGATGTATCTGTGGGAGATGTTGCATTCATCCGCTGTTTCTGTGGGAGCTGGTGACATCAGCAGCTTTATCTGTGGGAGTTGGTGAGGTCAGCAGCTGTACGTATGGGAGACGATGGGGTCAGCAGCTGTAACTGTGGGAGACGATGCGGTCAGCAGCTGTATCTGTGGGAGATGGTGTGGTCAGCAGCTGTGATTGTGGGTGCAGGTGAGGTCAGCAGCTTTATCTGTGGTTGATGGTGCAGAGAAAAGCTGTATCTATGGGAGATGTTGCGTTCAGCAGCTGTATCTGTGGGAGCTTGTCCGGTAAGCAGCTGTATCTGTGGGAGAGGGTGTGGTCAACAGCTGTATCTTTGGGAGACAATGCGGTCAGCAGTTGTTACTGTGGGGGTTAGTGCGGACAGCAGTTGTATCTGTGGGGGTTGGTGACATCAGCAGCTTTATCTGTGGGAGCTGTTGAGATCAGCATCTATATCTGTGGGGGATGTTGCGTTCAGCTGTATCTATGGGAAACGCTGTGGTCAGCAGCTGTATCTGTGGGAGATGATGTGGTTCAGCAGCTGTGACACCAGCAGCTATATTTGTGGGAGAAGATACAGTTAGCAGCTTTAACTCTTGGAAATGTCATTTTCAGGTTTATCTGTGGCAGATGGTGTGTTCACCAGATATATCTGTGGGAGATGCTGAGATTAGACACCTTTATCTGTGGCAAATGCACAGAATAAGCAGCTGTATCAGGGGCAGATGGTGAGTTCAGCAGCTGTATCTGTGGGAGACGATGTGGTCAGCAGCTGTATCTGTGGGAGATGGTGATGTCAGCAGCTATATCTATGGGAGATTGTGTGGTCCGGAACTGTATCTGTGGGAGATTGTGTGGTCCGGAACTGTATCTATGGGAGATTGTGTGGTCCGGAACTGTATCTATGGGAGATTGTGTGGTCCGGAGCTGTATCTGTGGGAGATTCTGAGGTAAGCAATATATCTGTGGGAGATGGTGAGGTCAGCAGCAGTAACTGTGGGAGATGTTGCATTCAGCAGCTCTTTCTGTGGGAGAAGTGGCGGTCAGAAGCTGTATCTGTGGGGGATGTTGCGGTGAGCAGCTGTATCTGTGGGAGATGGTGACATCAGCTGCTTTATCTGTGGGAGTTGGTGAGGTCAGCAGCTGTACGTATTGGAGATGGTGCGGTCAACAGCTGTAACTGTGGGAGACGATCCGTTCAGCAGCTGTATCTGTGGTAGATGGTGCGTAGAAAAGCTGTATCTATGGGAGATCTTGCGCTCAGCAGCTGTATCTGTGGTATATGGTCCGGTAAGCAGCTCTATCTGTAGGAGATGGTGTGGTAAACTGCTATTATTGTGGGAGTTGGTCAGGTCAGCAGCTTTATCTGTGGGAGAATCTTAGGTAATTGACTGTATCTGTGAAAGATGGTGATGGCAGCAGCTGTATCTCTGGGAGATGGCATATTCAGGTGTATCTGAGGGAGATGCTGAGGGTCAGCAGCTGTATCTGTGGGAGATGGTGAGGTCACCATCTGTATCTATGGGACATGATGTGGTCAGCAGCTGTATCGCTGGGAGATGGTGAGGTCAGCAGCTATATATGTGGAGATGTTGTGGTCAACAGCTGTGATTGTGGGAGTTGGTGAGGTCAGCAGCTTTATCTGTGGGAGATGGTGACATCAGCAGCTGTATCTGTTGGAGACCATGCGGTCAGCAGCTATTAATTTTGGAGATGGTACGGGCAGAAGCTATACCTGTGGGAGATGTTGACATCAGCAGCTTTAACCGTGGGATATGTTGCAGTCAGCACCATTATCTGTGGGAGATGTTGAGGTCAGCATCTTATCTGTGGGTGATGTCATGTTCAGCTGTATCTATGGGACATGCTGCGGTCAGCAGCTGTATCTGTGTGAGATGATGAGGTTCAGCAGCTGAGAGTAGGCACCTTTATCTATGGCAGATGCACAGAAAAGCAGCTGTATCAGGGGCAGATGGTGAGTTCAGCAGCTGTATCTGTGGGAGATGATGCGGTCAGCAGCTGTAACTGTGGGAGATGTTGCAGTCAGCAACTGTATC